>CM056825.1:29143898-29743898 GCA_029853015.1 Chelidonichthys spinosus
TCACATACATACATTCTCCTTTAACAGACATATATTTTCACTCTCACATACATACATTCTCCTTTCACATACATATATTTTCACTCTCACATACATACATTCTCCTTTCACATACATATATTTTCACTCTCACATACATACATTCTCCTTTCACATACATATATTTTCACTCTCACATACATACATTCTCCTTTCACATACACATATTTTCACTCTCACATACATACATTCTCCTATTACAGACATATATATTTTCACTCTCACATACATACATTCTCCTTTCACATACATATATTTTCACTCTCACATACATACATTCTCCTATTACAGACATATATATTTTCACTCTCACATACATACATTCTCCTTTCACATACATATATTTTCACTCTCACATACATACATTCTCCTTTCACATACATATATTTTCACTCTCACATACATACATTCTCCTATTACAGACATATATATTTTCACTCTCACATACATACATTCTCCTTTCATAGACATATATTTTCACTCTTAGAAAGAAGAAAATGTATGCATGTGTGAATAAAATGTATGTCTGTGAGAGAAGAATATATGTGTGTATGAGAGAAAGTATAGTGGAAACGGAAGGAGTATAGTAGAAACGGATGGCAGATCATTTAACGCGCTGTGATTGGCTGACAGTGGAGCAAGTCATATTCACGTCGCATCAGCATGGACGGAGATGAAATGCAGGCTTTGCAGCAAGCCATTGGAGTTTTAAGAAACATTTTAACATCCCCTGATACTGTTTCTTCAATTGAGCGGCAGAGGGCATGTTCATCTGCACCTAACGATGTTCACAGCACGGCAGAAGGTGAAATGAGACAACTTTTCAGACCAGGCGGCAGCGCGCAAGTCCCTGCTACACGCCACGCGGTTCAACCGACACAAGGCCGACTCGGAGGATCGCGGCAGTCTTTGCGATATCAAACTCAGCAACATTTTGGCAATTGGGGCTCCCGTCCGAGGAAAAGGTAAGAATAAACAAGCTCTATTTCTCTGGCGCTGCAGTGCTTTGTATAACGGGTTTGATTTTCGAAAGTGACCGCGCATTTTGTCCCAGCTGGCTAGCTTAGATAGAACCTTCCATGTCAGTGCTGCAAACGCCCACATTGAGCGTGAGACTCCGACAATTGAGTCAGATCTCATACCCCCACTGTACTGGCGTATAAAAAGGCTCCACACATTCCCTTTCTCACTGTGATTATGAAGCGAAGGAACGCGGACCGCGGTGAAGTTAGTTTTAGGTTGGATATGTGACAGACATTAATCAGCGAGTCTTCTTACTAGTTTAACCCGCTTTAGAAGTAGCAGGAGGACGGTTAGCTTACCCACCAGCCCTCACACGTAACTGACATACTTGACCGTCAATAAAATATTGTCTAGTTTACACAAAAACGATTTTTTTTTTACTCCAAAACCTTAAATCTGAATTGGTCAAATTATCGAAAATTATAATTAAAAAAATGAAGCGCACACATTTCAATAAATAATGTGTAATTAATTAATTAATTAATTTTTTAAATGTAATAAACATATTTTAAGATATATTTACATTTTTCTTAAATTTCACCTGTGTGTGAATCTGATGGTTTAATGTAGCCTTCACCATTTTTAGTGAAATTTGAAGGGCATACATCGTTGAATGACCGCAAACTTTAAAACTGTTGTAGTTTTGTGAGTAATAAAAATCCAATAATCTATTATTTGCTGTGTTTTATGGGTTGATGAGCACAGTATGCAAAAAAATATGAATAAATATAAATTATGATGTCTGCTTTGTTTTGTAGGGCCAAAATACACCATCATAATACTTTCAACAAAGATGTCATCCTTCTTCCGGAGCCATCAAGCAGTGTCGTCATCAAGCATCGCCCAAAACAGCAGTTACATGAACATGGACATATATTGAATGGGTTTGAATTCCAGAAATCTTGGGACCAGAAGACTGTTACTGAACAAATAAGGGAAGTTTTTGGAGAAAAACTGTCTGCTGATGTGAGGTAAGCACCTTTTAGTTTATTGGCTTATATCACATCTAATCATCACTTCCAGTGTGTGTACATTTTTTTATAAATAAACCCTTCTTTAACTCACTTGTTTTTCAGCCTTGAGTTTCTGATGGCATGTGGCAACAGATTGATTTCTCCCAAACTGCGTACTGGACAGGAACTGGATGCAAGTCTCTTACACAAAATATACAAATCGAAAGCCCTATACCTCAGACCATCAAAGCCAATTTTGGTATGATATATCACATTTGAATTGAGTACTGTAAGAATAATGACCTCTGTAATCTGTCCTTCTTAAACTTTAAATTCAGTTTGGAAATTTTGTGGAACTATATACTGTATATTTTTTACTCGGATTAGTGCAGATATGGAAAAATATAATTTAAAGGTTTAAAATGTTCAATCTAAGCACACAGAAATTGACCAAATTGGCAAATGCAAATGCAAATTGGACTAACAGGAGGGAATACTGGTACTCTATTAGCAATGTCACTCTAAAAGTTGGATGGTAAAAGTAATTTTTTGAAATATAAAGGCAAATGTCGATGTTTTCAGGTACTAGATAATGATGTTTCTAAGGGTGATGGCAGCGATGACAACAATTTGGAGGAAATCACTGGTTCAACTCGGCAACTGCGTTCCTCATCTCTAACACAAGCAAGACACCCGTATGCATCTTCAGACAGTCCAACAACTGCCTCCCTACCAAACAGTCCTTCTGCAGTTCAAACTTTTGCCTCGTCACTTGGATGTGAAGAGTTGTCCACGCAAACTCCTGCCTCAACCTACTACCACGATATCTCACCCAACAACACCATTTCAGCAAGTGGTTCTTCTAATCAACAGCCAGTATGTCCTTCCACCAGTCAGCCTTCTACACTACCATTTGGAGGAACAACTTCAGTTGATCCAGCTCTGATCCCGACTTACCCAAACAGCACAAGCTCACCCTACCAGAGTAGCACTCCAGCAAGTCATTCCTCTGAGTTACCCTCAACTTCAACACAGCATCAAACAGCAAACTATGATAACTATCTTTCAATAATGTCTGTACTCTCTGACCTTTCCTCTGATGAGGAGGAACTGAACCAGGCTATACTAGCAAGCCTGCATAGTGAAAGGTTAGTACACATGTAAATGTTTTAAGTTTAGAACCTCTTGATTTTTGTACTATTTGTAGTATTCTATTAATACTTGCTAACATGTGTTATAACTGACAATTATGTACTGAAGTTTAAATTTGTCAATGATCATGACCAATACACATGATACACTCTTAAAACTACTATGTGTACTGTCACTTATTTATTGATCTTGTTTTTGAAGGACCACAGGATGTTTGCTGCCAGCAAGAGATATCTTGCAAGATCTTGCAAGAAAAATAACCCAACAGAAGAGATGCAAGTTTAACATCAACCGATCCACAGTCTTGGATGGAGCAATCAGAGGTTTCAAACGAGCGACATATGATCCATGTCACACTATTTCTGTCAGATTTTCTGATGATATGGGAGTACCTGAAGAAGCTGTGGACTTGGGTGGACCAAGAAGGGAATTTCTAACCCTGTTATGGACGCTTTGCCCCAATCTCAAATGTTTGAAGGAGAAGAAGGCAAAATGAACTTGGCCTTTGACAGTACTGGTATGTATTGATTGTGATCTCATATTTTAGGTATATTGTGTGATGATACAGGTACACATGCACTGTGAAAGATGGAATAATGTATGTATTTTTTGTAGCCATGAGAGAGGACCGGTACTTCATTGCAGGCAGGGCCATCGCAGTAAGCCTTGTACACGGTGGTCCTCCCGCAGGCTTTCTGTCCCCAACTCTCTTCTCTTGCCTTGTTGATGGCCCAGAATTGGCTAAGCCAGTTTGTCAGATGTTGCAGATAGTGACCTGCGTGACAAAATCAAAAGGGTATTTTTTTTGTATGTCTGTCTGTTTCTACATAAGTGACTAGTGTAGCAAGGAAGATTAATTCCAACAGCGTTAAATGTTTTTTTTTCCTGTCTATTTGTAGGTCAAAGAGTGTAAAGCAATTGAAGAACTGCTAGCAACAACAGAGCCACTTGAGGAGTATTTGGCCAATAGTGGATGCCTGAGGCTGCTGCGGAGGTTGGAAGACAAGAATCTGCTTGTTGACGACATCCTGATGTTTCAAGTGATACACAGAGTGCGTGGTCCTTTCGAGAGGTACATTTTAATCCTGTCTTTTTGCCTCTCTGATTCAGCTTTTTTTGAATCATGGATAAACATGCTAAAATAGGCAATGTTCAACATTCATACATCTACACAGTGGGGATGCCACGCTGAGGTTTCCCTAATAGTTGCAGTCAGCTAAAAGGTATTTACGTTTTTCAGAACAGACTTGGTGGAAATGGAATATGATGGAATATAATCTTCAGAATACATTTTCTTAGAATGAACCTTTTAGATCGATACATAGGCAGGGGGCATGCAACCATGTTGCACCACCATGTTTCTAAAGTATCACAGAACAGACAAACTTAAAGTCCCAGTCGGCAACATTTTTTTGATCATATTCACTGAAGCTGACACTCTGCTCCGATAGAACAACATAAATCATCCGGTTTTAGGGGGAAAAAAGCGCGCCTCTACGTGCACTCGGAGCCTGCGTAGAGCCTGTTGTATATATCAACACAGCCCCAATCATCCTGTCCAATCAGCACGCAGCAGCCCTGCTGCTTTGTTCGTGCACACATAGAGCCCCTCTTCCCTCGGGTCGTACCACTATCACGGGGGAGGCAGTGGGAGTCAACATCGGACCCGCGTTTCAAAGGTGGCGTGATCTAAGGGATTTTAAAGTGCACGAAGTCGAGGGGAAGGAGCTCGGTGGTCGTGGGGGAGGAGCTCGGTGGTCGTGGGGGAGGAGCGTGAGAGTTGTAAACATTCAAAATCTGACAGAGTGACCTCCATCCGCCGGACTTGCCGACTGGGACTTCAACACATTTTTATATTTAGTGGGTGTCCGCTGGAAATGCATACACCTATTGAAAGACGAAGCAGTTGTTTAGAATACATAACTAAATGCATCTTCACCTCATCACTTGATATTGTGGAAAGACTTGAGGCTGTGGTGGATGATGCCATCTTTAGTAACTAGCTTCTTGTCCTTGAAGGCCACCGCTGCTTCTGTAAATTCTCAGAATGAGAGGGAGCTTGCAATTTAGAATTGTACCACTAGATTACACTAGCATACACCAATACTACAAACTGCACTTTTTTCTTGAAAGGATACAATGTCCGTTGATAACATAGTCTGTAAATTGCGACTGTGATATTTACCATTAGATCTTAGAGTTAATGACAGTGAGATTTAGTCTGCAGTTCCCTCAGCAGGTCTTCCTCTTGAAGAACTACACTTGATTTAAATTATTTTATTTGTAATTCTATTTTTTCTTTGATTCATTCATTGCCTACATATGAATATGTAAATATAAACTTTTCAAAAAGAAAAGAAAGTAACTGTTGATTTTTACTCAGATTTAGGGATGGACTGAGAACACTTGGTGTGCTTGACAAAATCCAAGCACATCCGGAGAGTTTTCGCCCCCTTCTATGTTGGTCTCCTACAACCCTCACAGCTGACCTGGTTGACAGCCTCTTCACCATCCGCCTTTCTCCAGCTGGCAGCAATAAAAGGCATTCTGAAGAAATCGTTGTTCCTTTCTGGAGAGACTACCTTACAGATGCGGAAGGTTAATTAAATGTTTCTTGTATGAACTGAAATATCTACTCACGTGAAATTGATATTGCACCGTATCTTACCATTGTCTATCAGTTTAGAGTACTGAGGTGTGTAGTGTTTTAAATTTAATATCTGATGTATTGTTGTTTTTCAATCTAGATCAAGAAGGAACACAGAAGCTAGGAACAATTCTTGCCTTTGCCACGTGCATGTTTTCCAATCTAGATCAAGAGGAACACAGAAGCTAGGAACGTAGTGGGTGAATATATGTTGTGAAGAGTATGTAGTATGTGGTGTGAATATGTGTTGTGAAAGAGAAGTATGTTGTGGATGAATATTGTATGTGAAAGGAGAATGTATGTATGTGAGAGTGAAAATATATGTATGTGAAAGGAGAATGTATGTATGTGAGAGTGAAAATATATGTATGTGAAAGGAGAATGTATGTATGTGAGAGTATCAGAATGAATAATGTCTTATATGGCCCCTCATAATAATGTCTTATACGGCCCCTCATACCACCGCATTTCCACATCGACCGCGCTACGTGAGGGCTGTTGATTACGGTTCGGAATTTCCAACATTGTGGTTATCACATCGGAACGGGTTAAAATGTTATTTAAAAGTCCAATTGCCTCATTGACACGGTCCCGGTCGACCATTTTCACATGTTAACATCATAGACTGTATACATCCATGCAAATTGGTCATCTTAGAGGAGGCGGGACATTGTCCTTGAGATCCCGCTGTAGAGACACATCTGGTACCTCGTGATGAGCCAATCAAATAACTGGAAATTCAAGTTGACTTCCGTTTCAGTCAAACTCTCTCACACATACTACTATACTCAAACACATCACATATTATTCTCTCATACATTCACTATTATGTTGTTCCATCCATAATAGCGTGTAAGAGAGTATGATAGTATGTGTGTGTGACTATAGTAGTGTTTGTGAGAGAGTATGATAGTAAGTGTGTGTGACTATAGTAGTGTTTGTGGGAGAGTATGATAGTAAGTGTGTGTGACTATAGTAGTGTTTGTGGGAGAGTATGATAGTAAGTGTGTGTGACTATAGTAGTGTTTGTGAGAGAGTATGATAGTAAGTGTGTGTGACTATAGTAGTGTTTGTGAGAGAGTATGATAGTAAGTGTGTGTGACTATAGTAGTGTTTGTGAGAGAGTATGATAGTAAGTGTGTGTGACTATAGTAGTGTTTGTGAGAGAGTATGATAGTATGTGTGTGTGACTATAGTAGTGTTTGTGAGAGAGTATGATAGTAAGTGTGTGTGACTATAGTAGTGTGTGTGAGAGAGTATGATAGTATGTGTGTGTGACTATAGTAGTGTTTGTGAGAGAGTATGATAGTAAGTGTGTGTGACTATAGTAGTAAGTGTGTGTGACTATAGTAGTGTTTGTGAGAGAGTATGATAGTATGTTTGTGTGACTATAGTAGTAAGTGTGTGTGACTATAGTAGTAAGTGTGTGTGACTATAGTAGTGTGTGTGAGAGAGTATGATAGTATGTGTGTGTGACTATAGCAGTGTTTGTGAGAGAGTATGATAGTAAGTGTGTGTGACTATAGTAGTAAGTGTGTGTGACGAGTTAGTATGATAGTAGAGTAGTAGTGTGTGACTATAGTAGTGTTTGTGAGAGAGTATGATAGTATGTTGTGTGACTATTGGAATTGATTTTTAGTTAATTTATTTATATATGGATCAGTGAGTAAATTTAACATCAGCCGATTAATCATTGGGTCTCCGACTACAAGAACTTAAAATTTTTCCAGATTAGTTGAGTTAATTATGAATTAATTAAATTATAGAGTGGTTTGAGAGTATAATTATTTATTTTTATTATTGAGTGTAGGTTTGAATACTTAGATGGTTTCAAAGTTTATTATATTAATTGAGATAATTTAATTATTAATATTATTAAGTAGTTAATTGAATTAGTTAATGGATTATTATTGATTAATTGAGATTATTTAATTAATTATGTTGTTGATTACAGGTTTGAAGGTTGAATATTGTGTACATAGTATGTTTAAAGTATGTATAAGGTGGTGACATTTTGTTATATATATGTTGTAAAGAGTGTTTGTGGGAAATGTATGTGTGACAATATATTGGAGGATTGTAGTATTTTACTATATATTTTTAAGATTATATATGTTGTACATATAGTTGTGGATATATATATGTGGTGATATATAGTTTGTGAGAGAGTATGATAGTAGTGTGTGTGACTATAGAGTGTTTGTGGAGAGTTGATAGTAAGTGTGTGACTATATAGTGTGTGGATATAGTAGTGTTGAAATAGTGTTTGTGGGATATATAGTAGTGGTGTGATATAGTATGTGTGTGAGAGAGTATGATAGTAGTGTGTGTGACTATAGTAGTGTTTGTGAGAGAGTATGATAGTAGTGTTGTGACTATAGTAGTGTTGTGAGAGAGTATGATAGTAGTGTGGTGAATAGTAGTGTTGTGAGAGAGTATGATAGTAGTGTGTGTGATATAGTATGTTTGTGGAGAGTATGATAGTAAGTGTGTGTGACTATAGTATAAGTGTGTGTGACTATAGTAGTGTTTGTGAGAGAGTATGATAGTAAGTGTGTGTGACTATAGTAGTGTTTGTGAGAGAGTATGATAGTATGTGTGTGTGACTATAGTAGTAAGTGTGTGTGACTATAGTAGTAAGTGTGTGTGACTATAGTAGTAAGTGTGTGAGAGAGTATGATAGTAAGTGTGTGTGACTATAGTAGTGTTTGTGAGAGAGTATGATAGCATGTGTGTGTGACTATAGTAGTAAGTGTGTGTGACTATAGTAGTAAGTGTGTGTGACTATAGTAGTGTTTGTGAGAGAGTATGATAGTAAGTGTGTGTGACTATAGTAGTGTTTGTGAGAGAGTATGATAGTATGTGTGTGTGACTATAGTAGTAAGTGTGTGTGACTATAGTAGTAAGTGTGTGTGACTATAGTAGTAAGTGTGTGAGAGAGTATGATAGTAAGTGTGTGTGACTATAGTAGTAAGTGTGTGTGACTATAGTAGTAAGTGTGTGTGACTATAGTAGTGTTTGTGAGAGAGTATGATAGTATGTGTGTGTGACTATAGTAGTAAGTGTGTGTGACTATAGTAGTAAGTGTGTGTGACTATAGTAGTGTTTGTGAGAGAGTATGATAGTAAGTGTGTGTGACTATAGTAGTGTTTGTGAGAGAGTATGATAGTATGTGTGTGTGACTATAGTAGTAAGTGTGTGTGACTATAGTAGTAAGTGTGTGTGACTACAGTAGTAAGTGTGTGAGAGAGTATGATAGTAAGTGTGTGTGACTATAGTAGTGTTTGTGAGAGAGTATGATAGTAAGTGTGTGTGACTATAGTAGTAAGTGTGTGTGACTATAGTAGTGTTTGTGAGAGAGTATGATAGTAAGTGTGTGTGACTATAGTAGTGTTTGTGAGAGAGTATGATAGTATGTGTGTGTGACTATAGTAGTAAGTGTGTGTGACTATAGTAGTGTTTGTGAGAGAGTATGATAGTAAGTGTGTGTGACTATAGTAGTGTTTGTGAGAGAGTATGATAGTATGTGTGTGTGACTATAGTAGTAAGTGTGTGTGACTATAGTAGTAAGTGTGTGTGACTATAGTAGTAAGTGTGTGAGAGAGTATGATAGTAAGTGTGTGTGACTATAGTAGTGTTTGTGAGAGAGTATGATAGCATGTGTGTGTGACTATAGTAGTAAGTGTGTGTGACTATAGTAGTGTTTGTGAGAGACTATGATAGTAAGTGTGTGTGACTATAGTAGTGTTTGTGAGAGAGTATGATAGTATGTGTGTGTGACTATAGTAGTAAGTGTGTGTGACTATAGTAGTAAGTGTGTGTGACTACAGTAGTAAGTGTGTGAGAGAGTATGATAGTAAGTGTGTGTGACTATAGTAGTGTTTGTGAGAGAGTATGATAGTAAGTGTGTGTGACTATAGTAGTAAGTGTGTGTGACTATAGTAGTAAGTGTGTGAGAGAGTATGATAGTATGTGTGTGTGACTATAGTAGTGTTTCTGAGAGAGTATGATAGTAAGTGTGTGTGACTATAGTAGTGTTTGTGGGAGAGTATGATAGTAAGTGTGTGTGACTATAGTAGTGTGTGTGAGAGAGTATGATAGTAAGTGTGTGTGACTATAGTAGTGTTTGTGAGAGAGTATGATAGTATGTGTGTGTGACTATAGTAGTAAGTGTGTGTGACTATAGTAGTAAGTATGATAGTATGTGTGTGTGACTATAGTAGTGTTTCTGAGAGAGTATGATAGTAAGTGTGTGTGACTATAGTAGTGTTTGTGGGAGAGTATGATAGTAAGTGTGTGTGACTATAGTAGTGTGTGTGAGAGAGTATGATAGTAAGTGTGTGTGACTATAGTAGTGTTTGTGAGAGAGTATGATAGTATGTGTGTGTGACTATAGTAGTAAGTGTGTGTGACTATAGTAGTAAGTGTGTGTGACTATAGTAGTAAGTGTGTGAGAGAGTATGATAGTAAGTGTGTGTGACTATAGTAGTGTGTGTGAGAGAGTATGATAGTAAGTGTGTGTGACTATAGTAGTGTGTGAGAGAGTATGATAGTATGTGTGTGTGACTATAGTAGTAAGTGTGCGTGACTATAGTAGTGTTTGTAAGAGAGAATGATGTAACATATGAGAGCAAATATGAATTATTTCCTAAACGGCCTCTCATACAAAAGGGACAGCACTCGGCATGTCATTTTACTTTGATGACACTAAATATATGATCTAAAAGTGTTCAGAACATTATTTCACATGTTTTACAGCCTGATCTGAACGTCTTCCAGACTCTTATTATCCCAGACCAGACGGACCTGTCAAACCATTTATTTACTTCAATAGCAAGGTAAGTTAAGCGTTAACTCTGGGTTTTCCGTCCTACGACGCTGGTTCACTTCTTACCGGGGTAGATCGCCATGGTAACTTACGCTGCAGAGCTAACCTGCTCCAGTGCAGGTTATGTTCCTGATAAGAGATCAATGTGGAGAAAAAAAACGTCTACTGACCAATCAGCTCTCTTGGAAAATGGCATCACCATTTGTGGAAGATCCTGTGGAGCTTGGTGCACGGATCGAGAGGGTCTCTTAGGAGACTGTGTGCACTGTGTTCCGGTACTTTGCTACCAGCATGTTTATGTATGCTGTGGGTGACGAGAAAATGAGCAAGAACACAGTCTGTAGTACAATCCACAAGGTGGCACGTGCTCTGACAGAGGTGCTGGATGTGTTTGCAATAATGACCCTATGACAAGTACTGTTGTACGCTATATTAAAGCCTACTCCTTTCATAGGGTTCCCCAGAGTGATAGGTGCTGTGGATTGCACGCACATCCCTCTCTCCGCCAGTCTGGGGAGAATGAAACTGATTATGTAAATCGTTATTCCACAGCCTCAACATCCAGGTAAGTCTTGCAATTGTAATTTGCAATGCACAATGCACATATAACATTTAATTCACATAGCAATATCTTGCTTTAAGTGTGGATTTTTATTGTTTGTTCTACTTATTTTCATTTAGTAGGTTATAGTACCTTAGATCTTTGGTAATTCAGCGACATGTCTTCTGTCATGTATGTGATAGTTGCTGTAACATTAAACTTTTCCTTTAGGAACAACTAAAGTACACTATTATTCGCTGTGAATGATAGATAAGGATACTCTTACTTTGGTCTTTTTATTGATGCCCTATCCTGACCCTGATGCAGGGCCACAAAATCGCGTTAATGTGGCCCTTAGCAGAACCAGGGCCAAGATAGAGATGACATTTGGCCTAATAAAGGCCCGGTTCACCTGCCTTTGCGGCCTGAGAGTGGCCCCAGACCAGGCATGCAAAATAATTGTGGCATGTGTGGTGCTCCACAACATTGCTACAAGGAAGGAGAGGGCCCCTCTTGTCGACCCACAACCCCATGATATGGTTGACCCCATCACCCTGGACCACCCTACTGGCAGGGCTGTGAGAGAAGCCATCGCACAGCAATTTTTTTTCTTAAAAAAAAAAAACTGTTAAAAGAATTTTTCCGTAAACGATTAAATTCACCCGAGGAGGAGATCGGAGACATAAGTAAAGTCGACGTCTGACTTTAATCTTGTACAAGAGGAGCAGTTACAATGCAACAACGTGTGAGGATGCTACAGAGGAAGTGCTCAAATCACTGTTGTGACTTGAGTCTTTTAAAGGCACAGGAGATGAGGTGTCATTGACAGTGAATCTTCGTGTAGAACAAGACAACATGTCACAAGTAAAAATGGAAAAGTTATGTCAAGTGAAAAATGCAATGATAAGAAAAGATTATGATGATGATTTGATCCTGTGGGTAATGGGGGCGGGACCGGAGAAAGCCTTGGCTTCTCCCGCTTTCCCTTTCGGCCATGTCTATTTCTTTTTTTCTACTGTGTGAACAATGATGTGTGATGATGATTTAACAGACATGCCCGAAATAAACAAATAAATAAATAAATAAATAAACATCATGTGCACAAGGTCCCAGACAACAGTTAGGCATACCTAAGACATGAGGTTATTCATACCTAAGACAAGGTTATACAAAATTCTTAACAGTAGTCATCGTCACGTAGTCCTTGTCTGTGTAGTCATCACAAAATTCTTATAACATTAACACTGCCTTTTTTTCTTTTCACACATTTATTTTGCAAATCATCTTTTGTTCTGTCATTCCTGCAAAAGGCAATTCCATTTTAGTTGAGTAGTTTCCCCAAATCTGGCAATAAATTGAGTCACTGATTTACCTTGTTTTTGTTCTCCAATTTCTCCACCTGCAGTTTTTCTCAAATTTTTTTTGTGTTCGATTTCCAGTCTCTTGCATTGCAGGTCGAGTTCCAAGGTCCTCTTGTAGAGGGATCTTACTGTACTTATTACTTATTGTATGCTCCAACCTGAAAAGAAAAAAAGAAAGAAAAAACACACAATACATGTGCTTCAACATTTAAGCATTGTTCCTCTGTAAGGCTCACTTGAAAAATATTTAAAAAGTAACATTGAATAGCCGGTTGGAATTAAGGTTAATTAATTACCACTTGCGATCCTCTTGGCCTTGAGGTGGAGGCACCAGGCTCAGGGGGATGAAGATCTCCCTCTTCCTACAAAATGATCATGGCAATGGAAGCAATTGATTCATTTCAGGATAAAAGCAGCACTTCAAGCACGTATTAGTCCCATGTGCAGATTACAGCCAAATGTCCACAACCTCACATCTGTTTGTGATGGCTAATTGCCCCATTTTGTCACAGTGATTTTTTAAAAATCCTGATATTGGTGGGGGTTTTGTGGCCACTTTTGGTACTGCATGTCCTAATAGCAGGGCAATTCAATTGAGTTTTTTACCATTTACCAAAGACTTACATGTGACTAAATGCTACTGATAAATTTATCCTCATGAAAACATTCAAATGTAGCACAGTTGTAGTTATAGGGGCAATAAGTCCTTGAATGTGAGTTGAACATGCTGAAAGCAGCTTTTAATGTCTTAAACCATGAACAAACATAGCATAATATTGAAGACTGCACATTTTGTCATACTTTAAGTATAAATTACACACCCAAATCAAATAATAATCTTAATTTGAGCATAAAGATTTTACATTGCAGTACAAAAGTCTCCAAAGTTTGATATTGAATAACAGTTTGTCTCTATGGTCCCAATGTCCCCCCTCACGGACTCAAAGACTTTGATGGGCGTTCCTGTTGAGTCCCTGAGGGTTCAAAGGCCTATACTGCGAATACCCAGGGTATCTTCCTCTTACCCAGCTTAAGTAACCCTAACAAATGCAATCAGAGATAAGCGGTCACACGAAGCTGGTTATCAACTCGGTAAGGCAACCAGGGTTTCCCTTTCCAACTATGAGTGCGTGCACGTGAAAGAGGCGGGGTTTGCACCATTTGGCCAATCACAAACATGGATCAGTCTACGGGCAGCAGAACCCTAACCAAATGTACATTTAAGCTGTAATCTTAAAAAAACAAGCAAGTTGATGTAACATGGAAGAGGCCCCTGCTTTTACTCCGACACTCCATTGACTAAATGAGCTTAGCCACTGTGTTTCAAATTGCTATATCAATCCAGTGTTAATTAGGGCCACGGGGCAATCGCACCGAGCACTGGCCCCTACAGCTATAACACTTTCACCTAGAAACTCCATTTAAACTTTAAAACGTAGACACAAGTCTTGTGTCCTGGTGTGTCAATCCACGTTTCAATAGGTCATATAGTTTTTGATCAATCACTGTTCAATGACCATGATCGTTTTGGGGGAAATCATGAGATTATAATTGGTGTGTATTGCGCAGAACCTTCTGGGCTAGAGTGGATGACATCATCGCTTAGAGTGTGAGGGCTTCTCAGATTTTTTTCCTTACCAAACTCCTCCCGGCCACAGTTTTCACTCTACAGACGTGATATTTTCCAATTTTGTAGACAAACTTGTCCTGTCTCTCACAATGTGCTCAAAAACTCTGTGAGATTTACAGAATTTGAACTAGCAACCTCTAAGCGCAGCCATGTCAGTTTTTCTCCCCATTGACACACAATACAAAATGAGAAACATATTTTCAAAGAAACCTGAAATGAGCAGCATTTCTAACTCGCCATAGCGTCCACATTTCTGACACTAGGAAAAAATAAAAGTGATCAATGTCTTCAGCAGAGTCTTGTGGCGCTAACGGTGTGAAAATTTTGGCGGTAGGACTTTCGGTGTGAGCGTGGCAAGCTTTTGTTCAGACCCTCCGCAAAGCCGAAATGGAGCAATAGAGACAGCCTTGAAAGCAGTTACACACGCGCTAGAGGGCTGTTGCTATGGTGATGGCACTCTGTGGCTTTGATCTTGAGAAGTGACAGCAGGTGTGCTCTGATTGGTGGACAGGAGCAGTGGACAGGAGCAGTCCGTGGGAAATGTAGTCCATCTTCAACTCAGCCATTCTTTCACCTATAAACTCCATTTAAACTTTAAAATGGAGTCTGTCTCCATCTCACTCAGAAGTGATAGCAGGTGCGCTCTGATTGGTGGACAAGAGCAGTGGACAGGAGCAGTCCATGGGAAATGTAGTCCAGCTTCAACTCAGCCATTCTTTCACCTAGAAACTACATTTAAACTTTAAAATGGAGACACGAGTGGTGTGCTCTAATTGGTGGACAGGAATGTACTAAAAACTACATTTCGTAGTGGGAAATGTAGTTTTTTTAGTCAAACGTCTTAGTTCGGGCATACTTTCACCTAGAAACTCCATTTAAACTTTAAAATGGAGACACGAGTGGTGTGCTCTGACTGGTGGACAGGAATGTACTAAAAACTACATTTAGTAGTGGGAAATGTAGTTTCTTTAGTCAAACGTCTTCTGCTCGGCAATACTTTCACCTAGAAACTCCATTTAAACTTTAAAATGGAGACACGAGTGGTGTGCTCTGATTGGTGGACAGCAATGTTCTAAAAACTACATTTAGTCATGGGAAATGTAGTTTTTTTTGTCAAACGTCTTCTGCTCGGGCAGACTTTCACCTAGAAACTCCATTTAAACTTTAAAATGGAGAGACGAGTGGTGTGCTCTGATTGGTGGACAGGAATGTACTAAAAACTACATTTAGTAGTGGGAAATGTAGTTTTTTTAGTCAAACGTCTTAGTTCGGGCATACTTTCACCTAGAAATTCCATTTAAACTTTAAAATGGAGACACGAGTGGTGTGCTCTGATTGGTGGACAGGAATGTACTAAAAACTACATTTAGTAGTGGGAAATGTAGTTTTTTCAGTCAAACGTCTTCTGCTCGGGCATACTTTCACCTAGGCTGTGTCCGAAATCACTCCCTATTCCCTACTCCCTACTCCCTACATAGGGGAGTTCTATGTAGGGCACTATATAGTGGACTCATCGGCAAAAATAAAAAACGCTTTCGGACACTACTCGCATTTCTTTCGGCGCCGTTGATGACGTAATTCCTGACGCATAATTAATGCGTGTCATATCCCGCTGTACGTTCCCGCCATCAAAGGATTCATTCATTCAACTCTTACGAGCATTTTGATCAATTATGGATCCAAGAATTATCCTCACCTTGTTTGTTCTGACTATTGTCAGAATACTTTTAGCCAGGAGGAGGAGGAGGGCCAGAGAGAGACATGTGCGGCGTCTAGCTCTTGCTGGAGTAGCAAGACGTCGTCGAATTGTAAGTGAATAGATGAAGAAGATGCTAGCTAGGCTAATTGCGTCAGACAACACCCCCTACTGGGGCTATATAGACATCGCAAAATCTCGACAGTAAATGATTAAAACAGACATTTGATATATTGTACATAGCTTTAAGTCACATATTACACTGCAGGACAACATGTTATCAGTTTGAACACATTTATTGATTCGTTTATACACTTTATTTACAGTGGGCACAACCATCCAGGTACTGCTCATTGAACTGCCAAGTTCCCATCTTGGCCATGTATTTTGATGACCAGAGCGACCTACGACCTGATTTCCGCCTCTCCAGACCCACCATTGGTCATCTGACGGCCATCCTGCGCTCCCCTATTGACCATGGCTGGGGTCATGATCTGGAGGTGTTGGTATTTTTGTTTTGGCTGGCAAGTGCCACCTCTTACCGCGTCGTCGCACGAGTGTTCGCCATCCCACGGGCCACCGTTTACGACATAGTCCATCGGGTCACTGGGAGAGTGCTACGCCTCAAAAGCAGGGTCATCTACTTCCCACCACAAGATGACCTTGAAGCAACTGGTGCTGGCTTCTCCCGTCTGGCTGGTTCTGCAGCTTTTTCCAGAGTCGTGGGCAGCATCGATGGATGCCATGTGAGGATCAAGCCCCCAAGTGCAGAAGCCCAGTGTTATTTTAACCGCAAATTATTTTATTCAATTCAAATACAGGCTGTATGTGACCACAAATGTTTATTTTTAGATATTTTTGTAGGGTACCCTGGATCAGTGCATGATTCCAGGGTCCTGAAAAACAGCCCACTGTACACTCAGCAACTGTACCCACCTGAGGGCTACTGCATTCTGGGGGATGGTGGGTATCCTTGCATGCTGCAGCCCATCCCCCTCATAACGCCATACCGGGAGCCAGTGAGGAGTGCTGTGGCAGCCCGCTTTAATAGGCACCACGCAAAGGCCCGCTCAGTTATTGAACGGGCCTTCGGCATCATGAAGACCAGGTGGCGATCTGCGTTTTTTAAAGCCCTGGAAGTGCGTCCTGAGTTCGCCGTCAAGGTGGTGGCTTGCTGTGCCATTCTGCACAATTTCTGCCTCAGGGATGGGGACACGCTAGAGCCAACAGAGGAGGTGCTGGGGCCCGATGACGGCGAGGGTCAGGGACAGGCAGATCTGCAGTGTGGGGAACGGCTGCGTGGGCGCATGGCAGCTGCGCTATCGGCACCTACATGCACTCCTAGAGCTCTACAGGAGCATGATTATTGAACACACACACACACGAACACACACACACGAAACACACACACACGAACACACACACACACACGAACACACACACGAACACACACACACGAACACACACACACGTTAGGTTTCTTTCATTAGCATTCATTTAGCATTAGTTAAGAATGTTAGTTGTAATTGTTGACACATTTTTATATAAATAGATTAGATAGTATGTCCCTCTCTTTCATTGTAAATAGTTTTTTGTTATTGTAATTGTTGTAATGTAAGTTATGAATTGTTGTTGACACCGTTCATTTTTCTTCAAACATTTATTAAATCAACCAATCAAATTTCTCTCCTTTTTACAATTTCTCCACAATTTTTTCTAATAAGTTTATTAATCTGTCCTCCCTGGCATCTTCACGCCTGGCCCTCATTTCTGCCCTCTCCTCTGCCCTCTCCAAAAGCTCCAGGACTGCATCACGCCTCTGCCTCTTTGCTGGACCTGGCCCTGGCTCTGGCTCATCTGACCCTACATCTTCCTGGTTCTCTTGTTCTGGTGGCACTGAATCAGGGGATGCTGGTTGACCAATGGAAGGGTTCTCTCCCCAGGCTGAGGCAATTAGGCACGGAGGCTGAATAGATGGCCTACCACCTATTGCCTCATCCATGAGAGAGAACCACTTCCATGAACCAGCAGTGGCCTCCCCTGATTCAGTGCCACTGCCAGTAGGTGGCTTCCTGAGCTCCTGCACACATTGCAATTTGCACAAAATACTTTCAGTGCACAACTATTAGTTTTCATTTCCCAAGCTGAATACAGTAAAGGAAATACTCAAAGAGACCAGTAACTGATCTTTCATATATGCTTATAATAACTAGGACTATAGTGAAAATTCCAATGAATACAAACCTTATAGGTTTTTTTCAAATTCTCCCACTTCTTTGCCGCCCGAGCAGGAGTCACCAGGCTGGCAAGGCCCATCTCTTTCAGCACAGCTCTACAAAATGTCATAAAAGGAAGAAGTATACTGAAAAACAACAACAAATATATCAGTAACATACACATCACATTAATTTGACATGACTCACTCCCATCCAGTTGAAGCGGCAAACCGCTTCCCAGAAAAGAGGTGCTCCCTCTCTCTCCTCAGGCGGATCAAGCGTCCGACATCGTCGTCGGTCCCTTAAGAGATTAAAAGTAATTGACAATTGATATTTATTGACTGTTAATGTGTCACACTTATGTAATCTAGCTACACAGGACTTTGACGGATGTCTGGCCTATCTAGGGTTGTCACAATACTAGAATTTGAAAGTAGACACCAATACCTAGGAAAATACTCAATACCACAGGGAGAAAATTAATAAAATGAAGAGGCAGGCATTTTATTAAATAAAGATTTGAATAATACAAACAGCATCATAACACTTTAACACAAGTCCTCATCCATGTAAAAAAAAAAAAAAAAGAAAACACGGTAACATAACTTGGGGTGTGTATACATGCAATTTATATTCTATATATTAAGCTACAGTCCTGTGTATGTCCTGTGTTTCTGGTGACTTGGCACCATAATATCAGAAGTGGTAGAGCCGCCTGCATGCGGTTCTGTCTAGTAGCTGGTTGAGTTTTCAGACACACGTTATTGTTCTATCCTGTTAAATTAACGCCTCTTAACATTAGTTGTACAGGACTGATTGCATTAGCTGCATAGCTCCGTCATTACGTTACTGGTTTTAGCCGTCAGCCGCTAGCGTGTGGCCGCATGATAGCCTAACAACCGTTTAAAACTTCATTGTTGAAACGGGAGCTTTACTGACTCGCTAATACCCCATGAACACATGAAGGAAGTCGGTCTTTAAGCCGCTTCACCACGTTGGTTGTGCTACTTGACTTTCACCGCCACTACTTTAGCATCGCTAGCATATCAGATCGTATTCTACTTCCAAACGGCGCTTTGCTTTGTTCATTTCCGACTAAAACTGTCAGCGTTAGCTGTGTTCCGTTAGTATAATGTTGTTAACGTGAACTAGCGTTAGTTTGAAAATTGTTTAACTTATAAATTACTTACATTTATACGACACGTTGGGCTGCTCTCTCTCCGCTCCGTTCGCCATTTCCTCTTCAGCGCAATGCATGATGGTAAAATTTACTCGGCGAGTGACCATCGGTTGTACACTACTTTTCATGATGCATTGTGGGAAACTTTGAGTGCACTATATAGGGAATAGTTATGCTCACTACACATTCGGACACCCCTACAAAATGGCGAACTCCCTATATAGTGCACTATATAGGGAATAGGGAGTGATTTCGGACACAGCCCTAGAAACTCTGTTTAAACTTTAAAATGGAGACACGAGTGGTGTGCTCTGATTGGTGGACAGGAATGTACTAAAAACTACATTTCGTAGTGGGAAATGTAGTTTTTTTAGTCAAACGTCTTAGTTCGGGCATACTTTCACCTAGAAACTCCATTTAAACTTTAAAATGGAGACACGAGCGGTGTGCTCTGATTGGTGAACAGGATGAAAGCACTCAACTGTTTGACAATACATAGAACCTAGTAGTTCTCAGTACTTGAGTATCAATAGTACTCGGTAGTACTCGGTAGTACTCGGTAGTAATCAGTAGTACTTGGTAGTTCTTGAGTGACAGCTAAGCTCGGTGACATGTACCGGCAAACAGTTGAGTGCGAAGTATTTGTAGTTGTATTTGCCTCTTAAACAACTCCGTCTGGTTTGAAATCCTGAAGAATCTCATCGCAATGTATATACACTCCGGCAGTAGCCCCCGTGGCCCTTTCAAAATTTCCCGGCGGGGGAATTTTCTAGTTATCAACTGATATTCATCCTAAATAGTTTGATCAGGTGGCCTCTATATAGACTGATCAGAGCAGCTGACAATTCTAAATTTGAATGTTTTCAATACTAATTTGTCTGCTTTCAAGCCAGTTCTTTAATTCATCTTTAATGGAATGGCAGGTAAAAACAGTCAGAGATAACAAACAGGCTGTAATTACAATGGTAGTGTCCTTTAAGTGCCTGCAAACACTCCTGTGTCACAGGCATCAGGTTTGTTCTAGTCAGTTATATCCATGTCACCATGTCCTTCAGACTGAGCAGTATCATCGCCAGCAGGAGGGGACGGGGCCTGTGAGCACCTTGATTCTTAGCGGTTGCAACGGTCTCTTGGATGACATTGAATGTCAGGACTGACCGGCATGGCTCCTCACTGTAGCACATGCAGTCAAAACTGCGGTCGAACCAGTTGACGTCATCCTGCGAGAGGCCACCACTCACAGTTAGCGGGCCGTCACGGCGTTGCTGCTCGATCCGGTAATGGCGAGCATCGAGGTGAAGGAATATGTCAGCGTCCCAGTGCTTCCTGAAACAGCGACCTCGGCCCTGGCAGAGCGCTTCGCTGCACAGTTGCGTTGCCGTGGAAACATTCAGGATGTACGGGTTCATGACCCGCTCCAGGTGGCGCCGAGCATCGAAGCAGGAGTCCTATAGGGTTTTTGCATATTAAGTAATTTTATTATTTGTTAAGTTGAGTTCCCAGAAAACCCCAGAGTGATGCCACTTTCTACCTCTGTGTCAGTGACGTTCATATCTCCCCAGGAAATGACGCCAGCAGCACCAAGAGCAGCAGCTTCTCCAATGGTGTTCACAAGGTCAAACTGCAAAAGGTGACAGCCAGCCAATCAGAGAAGGGCTGGAAATTGTCTTTCTCACTGTTGTTGATTAATAAACAGCAAAATCAAACCTAACCTACTAAAATGTGTAAAACATGGTTTTACTATTCCCACAACAATAAAAGCTCAATTACTTCCATCCCAGCTGTCATTGGGCGAAGGCAGGGTTCACCCTGGACAGGATGCCAGTCTATCACAGGGCCAACATGTAGAGACAGACAACCATTCACGCTCACATTCACACCTACGGGCAATTTAGAGTCATCAATCAACCTATCCCCATCCTGCATGTCTTTGGACTGTGGGAGGAAGCCGGAGAACCCGGAGAGAACCCACGCTTACACGGGAAAACATGCCAGTTCCACACAGAAGGAGCCTGGGCCGACCCAGGAGTCGAACCCAGGATCCTCTCGCTGTGAGGCGACAGTGCTACCCACTACACCACCGTGCAGCCCCGCCCAATTACTTGATGTCCACAAATCGTAAATTCTTAAGTGTTAAGTGTTTTCTAAGATAATTTCTATGAACTATGATGTACTCCCTTAAGTACCTTATTAAGTAGAACACACTGTATTAATAGTGGTGGGGAGATTATAGCGAGGTCTTCCAGTGGACCAGTATGGCACCTTATTTCCGAAAAATATGTATGGTAGTCAACAGCGAGAGACAAAAATGTTTTTTACCATTTAAATTGTGCCATAAATGACATAGACATGTGTCAATGTAAAAGATAATTAGTCGAGAAAGTCATATTTTTTCGGGAAAACTATTGAAGTATTACTATTGAAGAGTGTGAAGAGACGTACTTCAGAAATCAAAATGTCATGTTCTGCTGTAGGATGTCTGAATATGAATGCAAAAAAAAGATGATTTTTGTTTTAATAGAGTAGGCTACTGTCCTCGAAGTTGCCCTTTAAAGTAAAACTAAGATATTTATTGTTCCGAGCCGTTAGAAAGACTGATTACACTGATTAAATAGTGCGTTATTCTCATCTCTGCAGCTCATTTCATATCAGCGTTCTCCACTGTTTATCACACACAATGGCAAAGTCAATGATGTAGTCAATATAAATAAATTAGTATTTAGCAACCAAAAAAATGGCAGTAGGCTATTTTATTATAAACACCACTGATCACCCTTAGCAACATTAGCTTGGAGGAAAGTAACACATAAACACACCACGTTGCTCATACAGTCAGTTTAGCTAGCTAACATTGCAATTCAATGAATAAATACTAGAGAAAAGTTTAGCTCTGCCCACAAAATAAGCTACCGCTGTTCAACACAAAGGTGTTGCAATGGTATACATAATTAAACAATCCATTGGCCAAAGGAACGATGTTAGTATTTCAATGATTCTACATGTTGTAAAGTGGATTCACAGTCAGTTCAACTCATGGTAACAGTAATTTCACCATCTAACAGATCCTGAAGCATGAGGGCTGTTGCTATGGTAACCTGCAGTTTAACCAGGACAGGAGACACCTGCCAGCCAATCAGATATCGGTATTAAAGACCCACGTATATGACATGCATTGTGTCTAATGATGACACAAAGTTGTGTTTTTCTCAGTTACCGCGAGTGTGTCTGACCTCTGACATGTAGTCATCTGTGCTGTCCTTGTACATGGGCCGGATGTAGGCATAGACGGGGATGGAGTAGGAGCTGTTGGGGAGTGTTGACACCCTCATGGCCTCCTGTATGCGATGCCGGACGAACCGCCGGGCCTGCTGGGAGTCTCTGAGCACCAGCTCCAGGTAGATGGATGGAAAGAGTGCTGTGGACTCTTTCCAGAGCCACAGCAGTTTGTCATTCCTGTCCTTCTCGATGGCGGGACATTCTCCAGTGAAGTCCGCCATGTCCTGGTTGTAGTCATAGTTGTAGCAGTCGGGGTACAGGTAGTAGCCCCAGAGTCTGTTGGGCCTCAACCTCTTGCTGATGCCGAGGGATCGGAGAAAGTACCTCTTGGCACCGCGTTCGAACACAATCTTCGCCCGGTCCTGTGCCTCGTCCTCGGACAATGATGCATTCTTCTTCAGGACTGTGTCGATGGAAATCTGTCTGTAGATGTCTTTGCTACCCCAGTTTCGTACCCACTGTGGCCTCCACTCCTCAAAGTCAAGTACAGCAAGGCCCGGCTGGTCAGCAGGGATGTAGTACTCGATATCATCCTCCGCGAGCTCGCGGTGCTCCTGCAGGTCTATCAGCTGTGGCAGGCCCTCGTCGTACATCTCGCCGGTGTCTTCGTCCACGTAGGGGAAGATGCCGAAGCGGTCAGTGTAGAATATTGCGATGCTCTGGTTGGTCGCCGTCTTCAGTGTGCTGCTGACAAGGTGGAAGTAGGAGAGGTCGAGCGGCATGCCGAAACGGATGTCACAGAGCTCGGTTGGGGCGTTCCACATGAACAAGAAGGGGTGGCCGGGAGGGATGGGATGGTCTGTCCTCGGTATTGCTCGACCAGAGCAGAGCAGGGCCAACATGGCGATGAAGATGGAGAAGAAATATTTGTCATAAAGCGGTTTGAGCCGGTTCATTTTGAAACAGTAATCTGACCTGTGAGGAAAAGAACAGTAGTAAGAATGAGTTATTGCAGGTCTTAAAATAAGTCTTGTTTTGTTTCAAAGTGAGTAAACTTTCTTTCACTTTCACTGCACTTTTATTCTTTGGGTCCAACAACCCACTTAGTGAGGTAATATTCTGACATCACAGCAACACAACAAAGTAATCCTGAGGTATTTTGAAGGGGGGTTGTATTTGTGAGCATCGATGGTCAATGTGTTAGCTATAGTGGATGGAGTTTAGAGAAAAAAGACTGGAGTACCAGCACAAGACCAAAGCAACCGACTGCTGAGTAGTTCACGTCTGGCTGTGCTTTCTGGTCCGGCAGAGTCCACTGGGGTCCTGACCGATGCAGACTGCTAACTAGCCTGATGATGGAAGCTCTGTACTGTGGCTCCACCTGTTCAGAGATAACTTTTATTGTGATATGACACTGAATAAAACTGTCTAACTAATTGGCTGCCACCTGACTAAACATTTCCTCCGTGCATTCAGTGTTTAATGCAATTAGAAAAGCCTTCGTTTTGTTTTTGTCTGCTTTTTGTTGATTTGTAACAAGGCAGGAACTAGAAACAACACTGGACCATCCGACATGCTTTGGACTCATGTGCTAGCTACACCAAAACAGTATTGTAGAAGAAAACATACAAAAGAGCCACGATTTCACTTACACGCAAGATTTGAACTTTTTTATGCTTATTAACCTAATTTATTTGTATGTTAACTTTAATACATATTTGTATTTATAGCACCTTAGTCAGCCTATATTGATTTGACTGAATGATCACATCGCTTTGAAACTAGCAAAGCATATGGTTGGTTGATATCTTTAAAATATCAAAATTATATTATATATATATATATATATATATATATATATACAAATCAAATGTATCATTTACAGTCTACAATCTACCATGAACATTTCTTTGCTCTGCGAGAAAACAGTCATTTCTACAACCAAATCAGATTTACCGATTACAGTTCCATTCACCTGCTCTGCTGCATGGACATGGATGTGGAGACAGTGCTTGCTATTCAAACCATTTGCTGCCAGTTTTACACACAGTGTTACAGTATCTTTACGAGGTTGCAGGTTACAGTCTGACAGTTTTATGATTTTTGTGAAGTCAATAAATTAAAATTACACTTTGTCAGCTTACATTCAAGGTATAAACAATGTCAGAACTGTTGGTGAACTTGACCCAAGTAATGTTTTGGAAAAAAAACCAGTAAACCTTTGAACCAAATGAGACGTCATTAAGTAAGTACCAACCTGTTCTGGGATCTTTCTACTGTCCAAACTGCAAACTCGAGTCGTGAAATTATTACCTGTTCGTCATAAAGGCTCTCCTCGCTCTTCTCTGGGAGTCTCCTTTAAATAGACTTTTGCTTTGCTTTAATAACAGGCAAACACTTGTGTAATCTTGTCAGCGCAGAAGAGCCCGAGGTGTTTTGCTTTTTATGAGGACGTCCTGATGTGTTTCAGGCTGAGGATGAGTCCCTCCTTCCCTGCCTTGAGGAAAATATCTGAGGAAACTCCAGGATTAGGACAATGTTTGGACACATTCGAGGCCTCTGTCCAGACATGCAAAGAATGCAGTGACAGTTTTTAACTTGGTCAGTTGTAGTTGGAAATGTACTGAACTGAAGGAAAGCTACCTGCTTTCATCATCACATGAAAAAAGAACTCAATGATAGATTCAGTCAACAAGGGTGGAACAAAGTAGGAATCAATTAGAGGTCAATAGGAGAAGTCCACAAAGATAATTATTCTAAACACAAATCAATTTCTTTTCACTCAAAAAGTTATTGTAAAACATCCAAAATGACTACAAACGGACACAAAGTAGGGGCACCAGATAACTCAGCTGGTAGAGTTGGGGCCCAATGTACTGAGGCGGCCCTTACTGTCACGACTGAACAAGGAGTTGGACCCAAAAGCAGGCAGGAGACAAAGGGTAACATACTGCATGTTGTCACCCTCCCTCTGTGTCCTGTTCTGTCAGAGTCTCTGCAAACCAACATATCAGTGTTGTGAGCGGCAGAGAGAAAATGGTTCTCCTCCCTCCTCACCCCTCCTACCCCTCCTTACTCCCTTACTGCTGATGACTTTGCAACTTACTTTACCAAGAGAGTAAATGACA
The DNA here is from genome assembly GCA_029853015.1 of Chelidonichthys spinosus. Lineage (NCBI taxonomy): Eukaryota > Metazoa > Chordata > Actinopteri > Perciformes > Triglidae > Chelidonichthys > Chelidonichthys spinosus. The sequence continues at coordinate 29,169,509 of CM056825.1, forward strand.
GTAACATCTCCCCCAACTCCCACCTCTGATGGTCTTACCAGCTTTAGCCCCCTCACCTCTGAAGACGTTCACACACTTGTTACATCTAACCGTGCCACCACCTGCTCCCTCGACCCGATTCCCTCCTCTCTTCTCCAGGACATCTCACACGACATCTTGCCATTCCTCACCACCCCGATCAACTCCTCCCTCACCTCAGGTGTCCTTCCAGCGGCTTTTAAGATGGCTACAGTGAAGCCCCTCCTAAAAAACCCCACCCTAGACGCTACTGACATCCAAAGCTACAGACCTGTATCTCTGCTTTCATTCCTCTCTAAAACCCTGGAACGTGCCGCCTACAACCAACTGTCATCCTATCTCTCGCGGAACAACCTCCTAGACCCTATTCAATCAGGATTCAGGACTGCTCACTCCACTGAGACTGCCCTCCTCACAGTGACCGAGTCCCTGCGACACGCCAGAGCCTCATCCCACTCCTCCCTTCTCATTCTCCTCAACCTATCTGCTGCATTCGACACAGTCAACCACCAAATCCTCCTCTCCACTCTGGCTGAACTTGGCATAACTGACTCTGCTCTCACCTGGTTTACATCATTCCTGACAAATTGCACCTTTCAGGTCACATGGAATGGCTCTATGTCCAAACCTTGCTCTCTGTGTCCCTCAAGGCTCAGTACTTGGACCGCTTCTGTTCTCACTATACACTGGCTCACAAGAAAGTAATATGGAACTGGTTTCTCGAGCCAGATAAAGTCGATGAACTGGTTTTCCTGGCTAAAAATCTGTGACTGTGATCTGTCAAACTTTGTCTTCTTTTAGAAAGAGATGTAAGTTGGAAGATGTGAAAAATATGTTATAAAGCTGCTGGGATTTTAATAGTCAGGATTATTGCACCTTTGTTTGATTGTTTTGGTTCTGAATCACATTTCACTTTAAAAAATGTACTTAAGAGATTACAAGAGTACATTTTTATTCATATACTTTTTTCTTTACTTTTTCAATAAGCTATTCATAGTGTTGTTTTACCTTTTGAAATTCTTGTTGAATGTACATTGCAGAATTGCATTTGCAAATTTGATTATTCTAAATGGTCTGTTATTCTTTCAGTTTTGTTACTTTGTAGGGCTATTTTTTTTAATAGGGAAATTAGTTTGGTTATACCGTTCAGTAACTTGCAAAATAGTCTTAAAAACCATCATGCAAAAGAACCGTGATAAGATCATGGATCGTGATCCTGCCTGAAAAAAATTGTGATATATTTTTGCCATATCACCCACCCCTACCCAGCTGTTCCTCTCTTTTCCCCCAACTTCCAACACCCACATTGCAACTCACATCTCGGAATGTCTGGCAGACATCTCCGCCTGAACAACTGTGCATCACCTCAAGCTTAACCTGCATAAAACCAAACTCCTCTTCATCCCGGGGGAGAGACTGCCCTCACATGGACCTGTCGGTCACTGTCGAGGACATCACAGTATCACCTTCGTCAACTGCAAGGAGCCTGGGTGTAACCCTGACGACCAACTATCCTGCACCCTAAACATCAGCAGGATCCGGTCTTTCCTCACAAGACAGGCAATGCAACTCCTGGTCCAAGCACTGGTCATCTCCGCCTTGACTACTGCAACTCCCTCTTGGCTGGACTCCCAGCCTTGGTGACTAAACCATTACAACGTATACAGAACACTGCAGCACACCTTGGGCCCTAGTTTCGTAGACCAGCGCAGGGTGGCGCAGTGCAAGTTTCGACCCGCGCAGCCTTGCGCACCGTCAGTTTGTCAGTTTGGTGGATCGCCTGCGCCAAGATGGGTGTGGCGGCGCAGCAGGGGGAGGCGTCACAGATTCAGCTTGGCGTAGCGGAAGTTTCGTGGCAAAAAGCTCGCCAGCTCCGACCTGCTCTACTTTCAGCGCAAGGCGTAAATAAAGTCCATTGATTTAATGCGAATCACAGCTGGCGGATCGGAAGTTTGGCGGACCGGCGCGCAGTGCGCACACGTCACCGAGACCTCACAGGCAGGTTTCCACAGTTCCAGGCACATTTAAATGCAATAAATAATCACAACAAACACTATTTAATGCAACTAATTGAATCAACACGTGAATTTATATCTATATAGATTGTCCCGTCACATCTGACGTCAGATCAAAGGTGGATGGCACGCGTAACGGAAACTCAGCCTCTCGGACCAAAACATCTCCCTCTCTCTCTCCTGTTTTTTATAATATGGACATCGTTATTATTATGATACGCGCACACAGCGCGTGATGCCGGTGGTGGGAGCGGCGGCGCTGCTTCTGTCATCGGGTTGTCAAGTGACGGATCTTGTACTGAACCTCCCCTAACCCATTAAAGGAGAGGAGAGGAGCTCATTTGATTGGTGAAGATCTGAATCGGCTGTATTAATCCCAGTCAACGCCTCGTCTCCTCCTCGTCTCCCACTCACGCCTTCTTCTCCTCCCTCTTTCCCACTTGCGCCGGTGGGCGAGACCGGAGGTGTGCCTGCGCGAGCCTGCACGGTGCACGAAACTTGCAAAGTCCAGGCGGACACACCCCGTCGGCGCGGCGCAGGTGCGCTGAAAGCTGACTGCGCCTGGTCTACGAAACTAGGGCCCCTTGTCTTCAATCCAGCAAAATTATCCCATGTGACCCCCCTCCTCCGTGACCTCCACTGGCTCCCTGTTGCAACACGCATCCAATTCAAGACGATGGCACTGGCCTTCAAGACCATCAATGGAACGGCACCCATCTACCTCCAAACACTGGTCAAACCTCATGCCCCGAAGCGAGCACTTCACTCCTCTACTTCAGCTGGCCGGCTGGTACCACCATCGCTGAAATCAAACAAATGTCGCTCAGCAAAGTCCAGACTCTTCTTTGTTCTGGCGCCTCAGTGGTGGAACGAACTCCCAACCAATGTCAGGACAGCAGAGTCATTTGCCATCTTCCGAAAAAGGCTCAAGACTCACCTGTTCAGACTTCACCTCAACTGCATAGCATGACTCACTTCTACAAAAAAAAAACAACCTTACTTGTTTACTCTGATCATAGCACTGTTATACTTAAGGTATCTTTGCTGAATAATTAGATAATAAAGAATAATTAGTCACTGCATTGTCACTGCTCATTATACATCCATGTGTTGTCGCTGATTTTTGAACTGGCAACCATTCTTGGCCAGGTCTCCCTCGAAAATGAGATTTCAATCTCAAGGGACTTCCTGGTTAAATTAAGGTTAAATAAATAAAATAAAAAAGAAGTAATATTCTGCTACCCATGAAACAGGGATATGTTCACTTGTCAGATATAGACATACATAAAAGCATAATAATGACAGCACTATATTTAGGCATGTCAGGGCATTGCATGCAGATTTACTGACACACCTAGATGGAAAGGAGCCATTTTTATTTAGCTCTTGCTATGACAAGTCGACATTTCTGTGGTGAGAAAGGTCTGTTACAGTTATTCAAACAGAAGTACAAAATATTTAAGAAACCTTGATTGTACTGCTCACCTCCAACATCCAGTCAGAAAATCTCCAAATGTTAAGTTAATGGTAATTTAATAAGAGCACTACTAGATCTGATTGATTAAATTAATAACTTAACTGTGCTGATAGCTCAGTGTTAGAGTTACTGCCCCACACGGACGTAATTTTTTTGGGGGGGGACATGTCCCCTGCACTTTTTCAAAAGGCCGTTTTGGTCCCCTGCACTTTTTATCGTCCAAAAATGTTACGCTATAGTAAACAGAGACGCGTCAAGCACTAGGACCAAGCGGAAAACATTTGCTCAGGCTGAAGCCTGTTTCCCTTAGTTTAGACCGCCCACAAGCTCCTCGATTGGCTCTGCCGTGTCTTGTGTGATTGGCCGTCCCCGCTGTCTCTCCATCTTGCTTGCACACCGGTCTCGGTGGCATTTTGAGAGCCGGTTCGGAGCTGGTGCCCAATCGCGAACCAGTTCTTCCTGTTTCCACAGACAAAGTCTTCCGGCTCAGAAAATTTGTAAGATAAAAGCACAAATCAATAATGAAGAACAAGAGTTTTAATCACAACATCCTGTGTTTTTATTTACTGACATGTTTTATCACTGTCACCCCCTTTTTAAGCTTCTCTCCATAAATGTGTGATTTTAACATCAGCATTTTAAACTTGAACAGAGCCAGGGCTGATTTTAAAAGAGCAAGTTGATGGAGTTGAAGAGGATAGATGTGGTGATGGTGCAGGAGACCCACAGCACAACTGACAATGAAAGAGACTGGAGGAGGGCTTTTAATGGGGAGGTCATTTTAAGCCACAAATCCAGTCTGAGCGGAGGGGTGGGGATTTTATTCACCAAAAACGTTTTACCCATTTCCTTTATCACTGAGGAAATAATCCCAGGTGTTTTATTGAAAGTTCAGGCACAATATGAGAACATAAAGCTTGTGTTTTTAAATGTCTATGCCCACCAGTGGGGTGGATAGGGTGTCATTTTTAAACATTTTAAGTGATACTGTTAGAGACTGTGGAGGGGATGATTTTCTGTTTTTAGGGGGGGATTTTAACTGCACAGTTGATCCAAACCTGGACAGGAACCATCCTGAGCCACATGCTGCTTCATCCCACAGGATCAGACAGCTAATAGAAACCCATGAACTGTCTGACCTGTGGAGGTTTTTTAACAGGGACCACCGGCAGTACACCTGGAGCCACACAAGGGGGAACCTTTTATCTCTTGCCAGACTGGACCGCATCTATTGTTTTAAACACCATTTAAATATTTTTAAGGGGTGTTTTATTCAGCCTGTGGGTTACACTCACCATTGTCTCTACTCCTGCTCTGTTTTTATAAAAAAATGTTTGTGTAAAAAGCGCCAGGCATTTTAACACGGCTCTTTTAAAAGACCAGGCTTTTAGAACTGCTTTTAAGTGTTTTTGGTTTTCACACAGGGAGAGCAGACCTGCCTTCGCCAACATTCAGCAGTGGTGGGACTTCGGAAAGACCCAAACCAAGCAGCTCTGCATGCAGTTCACTTGCAATGTCACGAGGGACTTAACCCGGTCTATGAAGGATCTGGAGAGTCAGGTAGAAGAACTACAGTCTTTAGCAGCTTTGACAGGAGATTGAGGGCATTTAAACTCCCTCAAGTCCAAACAGTAGGCCATCGCCAACCTGCTGGGTTTTTCAGCACAGGGGGCGCTGGTCAGGTCGAGGTTCCTCGATGTATCACAGATGGACGCCCCCTCCCAGTTCTTCTTCGGGTTGGAGCAGAAAAATGGACAAAGGAAGATCATTCACTCTTTACGAACGGGTAGCGGCTCTGAAGTCTCAGACTCGTCTGGGATCAGGAAGTTTGCTGCCGGTTTCTACAGAAACCTCTTTAAGAGTGAATGGTCAGATAATCCAGATGTGCACAGCAGTTTCCTCAGTGGTCTCCCTCAGGTCAGCACAGAGGCCAACTCGCAGCTGGCAGCAGGGTTGACCCCACAGGAGCTGCTCTCTGCAGTAAACAACTTGGAGAGTGGCAGAGCTCCAGGGATGGACGGCCTTCCTGCCGAATTCTATAAGTCCTTCTGGTCCATCATAGGACCAGACCTGCTCGAGGTCATCAACGCAAGTCTCCAGGATGGAAGACTCCCTCTGAGCTGCAGGAGGGCCGTCATCATCCTGCTGCCGAAGAAGGGAGACCTACAAGACCTGAAGAACTGGAGACTGGTCTCCCTGCTGTGCATGGATTATAAAATCCTGTGCAAAGCTCTGGCCCTGAGACTGAGAGAGGTGATGGCATCCATCATCCACCCTGACCAGACCTACTGTGTGCCCCGCAGGCTCATCAGTGACAATGTCACTTTGATTCGAGATGTTTTGGACCTCTCCAGTTCATTGGGTATAGAGACTGGGCTTATTTCCATAGACCAGGAAAAGGCTTTTGACCGGGTTGAACACCAGTACTTATGGCAGACTCTGTCTGCTTTTGGGTTCAACCCAGGCTTTATAGCCATGATCCGGGCCCTCTATAGTGACATTGCGAGTATCCTTAAAGTAAATGGCGGGCTGAGTGCTCCTTTTGACGTCCAGAGGGGGGTGAGGCAGGGCTGCTCTCTCTCTGGTATGTTGTACTCTCTGGCCATCGAGCCTCTGCTTCAAAAATTAAGAGGAAAATTAAATTGTGTGTACTTCCCCCAGTGTGATAGCCCTTTTAAACTATCTGTGTATGCAGATGACCTCATTGTGATGGTAAGAACACAAAGTGACATAGACGTTTTAACACAAACTAAAAGATTTTGGTTTTATCTCCTCTGCAAAGGTGAACTGGGGGAAGAGCGAGGCTCTGATGGTCGGAGCTGGGGGATCGGCTCAAGCTGCCTGGTGGCCTGGTCTGGAAGAAGGAAGGGCTCAAGTACCTAGGGGTCTTTCTGGGGGATGAGACCTATAAAGGTAAAAACTGGGAAAATATGGTTGAGAAGGTGAAGGCCTCTGTAGATATAAATGGATTTTGCCTAAAATGTCCTACAGAGGTCGCACCCTGATCCTGAACAACCTGGTCTCATCCACCCTGTGGCACCGGCTGGCCTGTGTCGATCCTCCAGTTTCTCTCCTAACAGAGTTACAATGGGTTTTAGTAGATTTCTTTTGGGACAGGATGCACTGGATACCACAGAGTAGAGAGGAGAGGGTGCCATTACCATGTTGTTTTTCATTAAGAACAAATTAAAATCCAGACCCAGGCTGTTAAAATGTTTCAGGATGCACTGCGATAGGGGTCTCCACAGAGTGTCCTTTGGCCCAGTCAGCATCCTTTGGAGGAACTGGAGGCGGAAGGCGGAGCCCCTGCTAGCCAGACTGGGAATAACATCCACCAGAACTACAGTAAAGATCCTGGATTACTGGAAGCAGCAGCTGACCAGACACAACATCCGGCTTTTAACAGACTTCTCAGAAGGATCCATCTCCCACGACCCTGAGGACCCCTTTCCTGCCATTTTTCTGGCTGTGGATTTTAAAGGCTGCTCTGGTCCCCTGTTAGTGCCAGGACACCTAGTCCCCCTGGAGGGGGCCCCTGGTACGGCTCTTGAACACTGAACAGGAAAAAACTATATGAGCGGGCAGACACTCCCTGGAGGGGCTACCTGTGTCTTGCCCCGGAATCCAGCCCTCAGTGGAGGTCCCTGTACAAACCTCCACTGTGCAAAAGACACGGGGACCTGCAGTGGAGGGTCCTGCATGGGATTTTAGCAGTCAACTCTTTCCTTTCAGTTTTAAACAGGACAATAGATGACAAATGCCCATTTTGTGACGAGAGGGAAAACATTTTTCACTGCTTTTATGAGTGTCATCGTCTGTCAGCACTGTTTCTCTTTTTACAAACTGTTTTTATCAGTTTTAAAGAGAGTTTTAACAAACAGGTTTTATTTGTGGTTTTAGATACACTCGCCAACAAAAACATAAAAGCCAGCTTTTAAACTTTGTTTTAGGCCAGGCCAAGATGGCAGTGTACATAAGCCGAAAGAGGAAGGTGGAAGAAGACCTCCATATCGAGCCGGTCCCTGTCTGTACAGGTCTTATTAAATCCAGACTCCTAATTGATTTTAACTTCTACAGAACAGCAGGCGACCTGGACTCTTTTAAAGACACCTGGTGCTGGCAAAACGCTCTGTGCTCCATAGAAGCAGGAAAAATGTTTTATGACAATTACCTGTTGTGATTCTTTTATTAATTATTTCTTTGTTTAGATCTGGTTTTTGTCTTTGGAAAACTAAATTGTGAACTAGTTTTTTAAAAAAACCTGCCATAATAAAAGTTGGTTTCAAAAATCCCAAATCTCTCTCTCTCTCTCTCAGAAATTTTTTTTGTGGGCGCACCTCGGCGCTTCCGCGGCTGGTGGCGTACACTCCTGGCTGTCTCAAAGGGGCTTATGTGACCTCTTTGTATGTTCTCCGCTCTTTTCTTAAATATGTTTGGAAGAAGAACAGTCCACATAATCCACAGTCCAGTCCACTTATTTTACAACTGTAAAATTGAAGAAAATGTAATCACTAATTATTTTGCACACACACGTCAGAACTCAAATGTGCGTAAAAACTTTGAATGGACAATTAACATCTTTTGTCTGCGTTCAACACCTTCCATGGTGCATCAGTAGCCCTTTGATTAGGATTTAGATGGATGTTTGCCGGACAAATGGCCACTACACCTACGGTAAAGCTTCCAAAGATATTTCAACTTTACTTCTGAAAACTGCATGGGGTTTAAGAACTAAATTTTTCTTAAGAATGCTTGGTGAATGAGACCCTATGACTGTTCTTGTGGGTGACTCGGATTTGTCTCTGTCTTTTTTCATGTTTTAATGTGGATTTTACTCTGTTGTGTGGGTGTTTTAGTTCAAGGTTCAAGGTGTCTTTATTATCCCAGAGGGGCAATTTGGTGTACAGCCGGCAGTAAAAAGAGGCACAGCAAAAGACAAATATCCAACAAATAAATATCAAACATAAAAACACGATAAAAACACAAACAACAAAAGATGAAAAACAAATAAAATCTGTGTGGTCGTTGACCAGTCTGCAGCGGGCATGAGGGATTTTTTAAGTCTGTTGGTTTTGCAGAAAGGCAGCTTGTATCTGCGCCCTGATGGCAGCAACATTAATTCACAGTGCAAAGGATGTGATGGGTCGGTGATGATGGAGTGTGCTTTTTTCAATACCCTGACTTTATAAAGGTCGTGAAGATTATTTAGTTCAGTGGCAGCAATCTTGCTGCACACTTTAACGATCCCCTGCAGCCCATTTTTTTGGTCCAGGGAAAGTGTGCGGCACTGCCGTGCCAGCAGATAAAACCAAAGGTGAGGACAGATTCAATAAAACAGGAGTAAAACATTTTCTTAAAAGTGGTGTCAACATTAAAACTGCGGAGCTTCCAATAAAAGTACATATACTGGTGAGCTTTTTTGTACACAGCATCCACATGTGGCTCAAAGCATAATTTGCTGTCAATCACAGTACCTAGATATTTATACTGCTGTAACACTTCAACAGGCTGATCATTTATTAAAATGAGGGAGATGAAAGATGGGTTTTTTTCTTAAATCAATACACATCTCCTTAGTTTTAGCCACATTAATATTTAAAAAGGATGACTCACACCAGTTCATAAAATCACTCAGTATGGGACCATGTTCAGGGTCGTCTCTGCTGAGGGACACGATAACAGAGTCATCTGCAAATTTTAAAATGTGGCGCCTTTGGACTGGTCCTAAACTCAATGTTTCATCCCTGACAAGTCTATACCTCATGGGTGTTTTTTTTGTTTTTTTTTATCAGGGAGAAACATAGAAAGTCATTTCAGCACCATTACACACATACAGAGCTAAGCAAAAACATGTATTTGGACAATTGCGCTAACATATTCTTCAAGCTATTACTGTCCCTTTCATTTTACAGTGTATAAAATAGGAACATTTGAACAAAGGAAATCACATTTACTCATTTTCCCCATCAATTATAATAGACTGGTACTTCAAGCCATGTGATAGAGGTACTTAAAGCAGTTCAGGTCTCCATGATCTTATATATCTGATCCATTTTGACCACCAACTCTTAAATTTCTCAGGATGCAATTTTAGAGCGAATGTGAACAGTCCCTTACCAGTCTTCTAGTGACGGTGCGTTGGGTTGGGTTGGTTGTAGCCATTTCCTTGTTATAGCTTTCTTTGCTCCAATCAATAACATCTTCATTAGATATTTGTCTGCTATTGATTGGATATGTAATGCCATGTGTAACCCTAGGTTACACTGAGAAATGGTTAAATACCAGACAACGCCTTACACCCTAAGACTTAAGAGTTCACACCCTATTCGGGTTTCCCCACACTTTGTTCACTTATATAGACAAGACAGAGACAGGTGTTCCAGTTGACTGGGCAATATTTATTGGTATTGAGCAAATGGCCATAAAAATCGGAAACAACAATTCCTTGGATATAAAAATGTAAATGTGTTTTATTACAACAGCAGAGAATGATAAAAACATGCACAAGCCACAAATAGGGAGAAAGGCCGTGAATAGCAAGCCGAGGGTACTGGCGGCACTAAAACAGCAGCAATAAGCAATTTAATATTGGGATCAATGAGTGTAGTTAGCTGGCATGCTGGGGGGGGAGAGATCTACACAGCAACCACTCCGAGTGCTCCTATATCTACGAGGGTCAAACACGTGCAAAAAGGTATAGGCTGCACAGCAAACTGCAATAAAATAAGGTGAAAGTGCTCATTAGCCTTACGCTTAGTCCACCGCAAATATTGTGAAGGGAAAAGGAATCACCCAACGCCCCCCATACACTGGAACCACGCTCACTGGCGTGAGCGTTAACACTGGCGTTAACAGAAAGAAGAACAAGATCAATAGGCTACTCTAAGTTTAAGCTAGTATACCAGCCAGTACCCCGAAGCAGAGCTTAGTAGGAAAAGAAGCAGCTAGGATCAGATGAGCGACAAGCCATCAAACATTGCCCAATCCAGCAACTCAATGTCACAAAACAAAGAAAACAAAAATACATACAACAGGTATAACCTGCGTACAGAGGCAAGCAAAACAAATACACAAGATTAACCCTAGGCAAAACAGCAATGGAAGACTCCTGCAAATACATACATAGAATTAGTAATGGTATTAAACCATATAACATCCCAGCAATAAACTGTACCAGCAGTTAATGCAGCATACCTGTAACATAGCACACACACGTAGACTTCACATACCCGTTGCCCTCAGACAGAGCGTGAATCTAAGAAAGGAGCACATTATCGTTACACTAAAAGTATCTGGATACATGAAGCAAGGGGATCGTAAAATATGTTTAAGAAAAATACCGTAATCACTGTTCATCACAGGTACCTACACCGTAGCCCACACACAGGAGAAAGGATACCTGGCGACAATATTTAGTTTAGAACAGTTTAACAGGCAACGCAACGAACGTCAGCTCACCCACCTCGCCAGGATCCCCATAAATTCTCCGCAATTGGATGTCAGAGTGAACAGAGAGCAAACGTCCCACAAGCTTCCTTCCTGGTCTTATACTCGTTACTAGCGTGATTGCGAACTCAAAACAGCTGTGTAATGAATGGACTCGCGTTCCAGCTAGCAGCTGTTGCTAATGTTAACAGTTACCCAGGAAGTAACCCGGAAGTACTGCCGTCAATGACCCATTGGTTACACGTGGGGTGCAGTCGAATAGTTGCTTAGGAAGGTTCCTAACTGAAGACGTGACCCGGAAGTAAACAAGTGGCCGCCATGATAAGAGCCGTTCGAATTCTCTAAATGCAAAGGAAAGGAGCTCCAATGCTTCCTTTCAGAGCTCCTTTAGCATAGGATGCAACAGACCTTCCTATACGAAAGAAATGGAGATTACGCCGACCCACAATTCTTTGCGAGAGCAACATTTAAAGTGCCGCACACCTCGGCCGTTCATGAAAACGACTATAGGAGCCACATCCAATGGGTGTGCTCCATGTGGTTTGACTCCCGGGTGACCTGGTTGACGCACTGTGTTGATGTTTCCAGTACTATGCAGCTACGTGAAGCAATGATTGATCCATGCGATCGTCTCCGGTTTACAACCCGTTTATTTTCTCACCATGAAACCAATTGCATGGGAATACGGAATACATTCATACAGATCCTCAGTGACATAACAACAACTGATGGTACTTGGTATTTCTAGCGGTCAAAAATCGTATGCCCTTCCGGGGTCAAACAACAGAGGTAACCCAAATGACGTCCCCTTTATACCTGTACCCGCAATACGGCAGCACCACTCAGTGGTCAACACAGACATTACAACATAAATGGAAAACAGGAAAATGGCTCTTACACAAACAATATGCCTATTTGCATATTTAACAATTACTTTCAAGTAGACATATAGTAATTGGAATAGTGATGATAAATGTGTGTGGACATTCTGATAATCTGAATGGTGGTCTGATAATTGAATGGTATTTTTTTTATTTTTTTCAATCATGTTACAAACTTGACAAAAATGAAACTTAAACCACAAATGAAATGTAAATAAAGCAACCGGTCAAACAGCAAGGAGGAGCTGCTGGACCTGAAGCCGGTCAGTGAACCAGCTGTTTATAAAACCAACATGGGGTGAAGTGGACGATGCGCTTTTTGTAGTCCATTATTGTAGTTTATCCAGCGCAGACGCACTTCAATCGTCGGTGCCGATCATCAGCTGTCAATCATCAGCGGCCGCGTTATAATGACGTAGCTTAGTGAAAGTCCGGTCGGATTCTCTGAGCAGCGCGGTCGACTTTTCCTAAATCCTTTTGAGTTCTCCTATCGCCTTTCCTTAACCCCGTGACGTTTTCCCCAGAGGTCAAGGAATAGGAGTTAGGAATAGGAGTTAGGACCTTATTTTTTGACTATTTGACTGCACCCGTTGTACAAAAATACATTGAGCTGACATCAAATTGTATAGTCATTTGAAACATACATTCCAGGCAGTCAAGAATGTCATGACAGAAAGATGAAAGTTTTGGACAATGGTAATGGTTGGCCACATCTGAACCATACATCTTCCAACAATTTGTCCCACTACCTTGATGTCTCTTCTGAGCAGGTGTTATAAAAAATCTCACAATGTTTTTCCATCCAAACTCTCGCCAGTTGTGTGAAGTTGTGGTTTTCCATTGTAATTTACAAATGTTTTCCCATTCATCCTCAGATATGACCAAATCTCACTCCCTTTCCCTTCTACATTTATGCAGACTGTTCGAATTCGTGGAGTCTTGATACCTTTGTATAACTTAGATATTAATTTCTTTCCACTTTTATAAATTGAAACCAAAACTTTCAGGATATCACTTCTCTGGTCCTCTGTCAAAATTGTATTTAATCGATTACTCACTTGGAGGTATCTGAAAAAATCCTGCCTCTCTAAATCATATTCCCCTTTTGAGATCGTCAAAACTTTTCACAGACCCATTGTGTATAAAGCAGCAGTAAGTCGTAAGGCCCCTTTCTGTCTATGCTTTAAATCTATTGTCTGTCCTGTTTGGAATAAAATTCATGTTATAAGCACACCAACGTAATATGTTTTCTGCACTCTTTAAATTGTATTTCCTAACTACCTTGTGCCAGGTTTTTAGTGTTAGTTTTATCCAGGGGTTATTCTTATTTGCAAGACTGTCTATAAGTTTTTTTGTCTGCCATTACTGTCTGTAGGGGTGGACCCACAGAGCCTCCCTCTTCTATTTCCTTCCACCTGGCCCTGAACTGCAAGTCACAGAGATACCCCAGGTTCTTATCTGAGCCGCATAGTAGTAGTCTTCTAAATTTGGCAGCGCCATTCCTCCCTTGTCTTTTGATAATTGCATTACTTTAAATTTTACCCTTGGTTTTTTACCCATCCAAATATATCGAGAAATTCATTTCTGCCATTCCTCATGGGTGTTTTGACTCATGCATGTAGCAATGGCCGATTTAGGTTGCTTTGTATCAAGTGAGCCATCTTGAGTCTTGGTTTTGACACGAAACATAGATACCATACAACTTGTCTAAGACTCGATTAAGTGGTTTTTGATTACTGCCCTGACGCAAATAAATATTTAAATAAAAGAAACGGTTTGTTTTTCAATGAAACCAAATGAATGCAAAGAAATTGTTTATTAAGGTGATTTTCAATTCAAATAAATCAGAATTGTGTCTCATGCAGGAAAGACATTTAATGATGAAACTTGAATTTTCCACATTATATTCTTTGTATATTAAATATACCAAGATTGTTAATGTAGATCAGAGCATACTATTCTAAACAAATTACAGACGCTATAAATAGCCTCATAATGAAATCTGTGGATCAGCAGGTTCTGAAAACAGTAAGCAGATTAAACCCAGATGAGCTCTATTTTGGTCTTATACGACAGTTTGGGTGAGCAGCTCTGCCTCGCATAGCACTGACAGGTGAAGTTTGCAGCCCAGGTGTTTAGGACAGCAGCAGAGGGGAAACCGATCGCCACGTACTTCCTATCAGCCCGCAGAATGTGGAACTGGGTGGGGTTAAGGTGGAGGTAGTGGGAGGAGTAGTAGCTCCTCCTGACACAGCGGCCCTTTCCCTGGCACAAGACTTTGCTGCAGAGCATGGCAGCCGCCGTCAAATTGGCGATGTATGGGTTCAAGGTGGACGTCAGGTACTCGGACAGAGAATGACAGGCAGCCTAAGGGGGGGCAACAAAAGATTGAAAGATTGAGTTTAATAAATTATACCTTTATCATAGGGACAATATTGAAAAAATACATAAGAAATGTATATAATTATTGTCACATATTTAAAAAAAGTATATTACTGACTAGTGGGGAGTTTAGGTATCTAACTTCTTGTAGAGTTGTTAATACCGTGAGTCATGTGACTCCTGGACCCACCCAGCCATCGAGTGACACTGGAGTTGTTTTGATCTACTTGCCACGACTTGAATTGATTTGACAGTGCACAGCGTCTTAGCTGTACCAGAGTTAGCTATAAGCTCATTTATATGTGTAGTCCCCAGGCAGGAAACAGAGAATAACCTCCCTGTTAAGAAAATTAAAGCTGAATGTAAAAACAGCAAATAACAAAACAGTACATCATCAGCAGCACAACGGCAGATTTCATTTCATCACTAAGATATGTCAAATGTTTGCAATTTCAATGTGTGCAGCAAATGTCATTACAATCCATCCAGTAGTTGTGAAGACATTTCACTCTGCATCACAAATGTCAATGAAGAGAGTGACCTTGAGAAAATGTCAGAGCATTCCCAAACTTGGTAAGATTTTCTGGGGAACCCAAATGTCTCTAAATTGTCATGACGATCCATTAAATAGTTGCTGAGTTATTTCAGTTTGCACCAAAGTGGTGGATTGACCGGGTGACCAACCGACAGACAGGCCGACATTACCTTTACCTTTGTACATTTACTGCTACAAACTAAGTAGTTTAAAAATGCTAACCCCGAACTCTGAACCTCACCCTGAACTCTGAACCTCACCCTGAACTCTGAACATAACCCTGAATTCAGATCCTAACGCCTGGTTCACACCGGCCGCGAATTTCGGCATCTACTCAACGAGCGAACGTGTCAATTCTGGCAGGAAATCACACAGAGAAACACGAGACAATCCGGTCAATTTTCAAAATAAAAGCAATTTTCAAAATAAAATACCGCGATTGACAACTGCGATCATATTTGTGTATCTAAACTCGCACTGGGAAACAGGAAGAGACAATACATTTAATAAATGTGAAGAGTAGATCAACAAATATGTGTATTTCAATGGTATATCTGCACTACTACTGTCTACTTCCATACACAATCTGTGTGTGTGTGTCTTGCGCGATTGTCGCGGCGCTTCCGCGGCCGGTGTGAACCCTGAAACTAACCCTGAACTCTGAACCTAGCCCTGAACTCTGAACCTAACCCTGAACTCAGAACCTAACCCTGAACTCTGAACCTAACCCTGAACTCTGAAACTAACTCTGAACCTAACCCTGAACTCTGAGTTTTGGGTTCCAGAAGAGCAGTTCTGAATTAGTTCAATCAACTCTGAGTATGTAAACTCTGAGCTCCGCACGTGCCTGCCGACTCTACAAAGCCATCATCAATGGAGCTCCGATACTACGATTCACCATGGCAACCGGGAGAGAGTGATTAGATATTACTGAGTGTTTATGGAGAAAACAAGCTCATCCTTAGAAAGCAGAGCAACTTAACTGCATCAAAGTAAAGATAGTTGGCGTGGCAGACATTTACTGCCTGAGTTAATGTGTGTAATGAATGAAACAGTCGATTGAGCTATGTTTTTATAATGATATAATAATGTTTTATTTTCAGATCCGCAGTGTGACTCTGTGGTCTAATGGTTAGCAACGCTGCCACATGGTGCATGTTTCCAAGTACATAACAAGTTCTGTTACATCTGTAGGTAAAATGACAAACACTGCAGTGTCATGGCTGTCAGTTCCTCGTAAAACAGGAAACAAAGGAAGGTTTATTGTTTGTTGACTGTATTACATACAGTATGTTTTCCTGACTGAGGATGTTTTAAAAGTGACACATCTTCAAGATTGTTATTTTTCCAGCTTCTTAGCTGTTTACACACACGTGTGTATTACTATTTTTCCACTGCAACTCAGAAAGGAAACATGGTCCCTGAAAACAGTAAGAAGAGAAAGTGTCCTTTATATGACATAAATACATATATATATGGTATAGTGTTTTATATACATAAATTATATTCATACATTACTTATATTTAGTGGCATTATTTTATACTTGTATTTTATACATTATTTACTTTTTTTATACTAGTGGGGAGAACAGAAAGCCTCCAGATCGCGTCTAATAGGATGTAACTTTTTCTATGACTTCCTGTCAAATCATTGAAGGCTGATGGAAACTGTCCGACTGGAGTGCAGCTTTTAGGCTCCGCCTCCTGCTGCTCTGCCTGCTCTCATCTACTTTCCAGGCGGGGCAGTTCATCTCCAACAAGCCTATTGAGTGATACATGTGCGCGAGTCCGCAGCTCTTCCAGTCTGGTCGGGTGAATCAGTGAGTGATCCATGCAGCGAGTGACGGCAGAGTGATACACAGTAACAAAACCTCGGCTGCTTCGATATACGGCTGAAGTTTAACTCTGCGGCAGTCATTGAACCACCTTCTCTTGTCCGTGTTAACTTCTAGCAGCCACTTGCTCGGGTAAACTGATGGACTAGGTCATGTTAGCATGTGATTTTACAGGTTTTAAAGAAAGTAGTGAGTGGCGTTAGCAGCAAGTGACCCGGGTGAATGGAGACAGCAGACTCGACTCACCCGGATCAGTTAAAGGATCTGGGTGATATGAGTGGATGAAGGAATCTTCTCCCATCTCAAGTTACAAGTAATTGACACTTGTCTCTTAATGAAATTGACAATATCACTGAAACCTGCTTGATGATGGTGCTTCTCCTGCAACTCATAAACAGTGTTTCTCCACCTTTCTCTTAGTTTGTATGGCAACTTTATGATTATAGCACGCATGTTAGATGGCATATTCAACTCAGACATTTAATTAAGTCCTCCAAGGCATTACAACAGATGCGTAGAAACAAGGCTAAGGCTTGCAAGGCCTTGACATCCTTCGCTTTCACCTTGTTGTTGTAGTCTTTACTTCCTCCCCACATTATGACTCCTGAAGCTCCCAGAGCTGCAGACTCTCCTACAGTGCTCACCAGGTCGGTCTGTAAGAGGATGAAGCACACAGGAGATTTAACACTTTCTTCAAAAATATTTTACACCCTAAATACTAATCCATTTGTATAATTTCTATGAACGTCAATAGAAACTTGCAAATTGCTACTGACTGATCGATTTCACAAGGATTCATATAGGTCTGGTTCATAGACTGTATATAAAGATGGAGGACATGTCAACTTCTCAAAACATCTTGATCATCCCCTGTTGGCTGGCTTCAGTGTTGGTCATAAGTCCCACCCCTCCATTTCAGTGGATGGGACATGAGGCAAATTAAAAGAAAGATTCTCAAATAAATGATTCCTAAAGATGGTTCCAGTCATTTTAGCATATTTTAGTTTTAAAAGCCCTATAAAATTAAAATGTATTATTATTATTATTATTATTATTATTTTAAATAGTAGATGCATGTTCAAGAATTTTTCTGATACTTTTGTTTTAAATTACTTATTTGATGTTTAAAAAAGGAGGTGTGACATAATGATTGACAGCTGTGGCCGTGCTCAGCAACCAACAACAAAGTCCATCAGGGACATCAGAGTGATGTAACTCAATTATGAATGGGGAATTTTGTATTATTATTATTATTATTTATATTATAAACATACTACCTTTTTACATCTATTAATAATAGTAACAAAAATAGTCACAGAAATGTTGCCAATTGTGAATCAGATGTTAGCAGAAATCAACTTAGAGAAACAAAACTCTTCAAAGTATATCTCTTAGATTAACAAGCCAAGCGCTAACTGCTGTTAGCAACCACTACAACAGACTGGTTACAGGATATGTCAGTCACTGCTGATGGTTAATGTCATTCATGTCTGTTTGTTCATTTTCCAGGATGGATTTTCAGACAATGGAGCTTCTGAAGCAGAAGTATCAATATGGACAGATTTGACCAACCTAAGTTTAGAGCAAAAGTGACTGAAGCTGCTTTTAAGTAATCACCTTGGTCTCGAACTGTTGGGTCTGGTCACGGTACAATGGCCTGGAGTAGACATAAATAGGCATGGTGTATGGATGTTTAGGTAGTGCAGCCACCCTCAGCGCCTCCCGGACACGGTTCCGGACATAGATTGCAGCTTTGGGGGAGTTCCTTAGGGTTTGGTGGAGGTAGACGGAGGGGAAGAGGGCGGTGCTGTGCTCCCACAGCCACGTCATCTGGTTGTTCTGCTTCTGTGTCTTTGTGGAGCACTGCCCTGTGTAGCCAGGCTTCTCCCAGCCATAGTTGTAGCAGTCTGGGAACAGGTAGAAGCCCCAGCGGCGGCTCGGACGTGCACTGATGCCAAGGCTGATGGTCTTCTCCATGAAGCACCGTCCAGCACACTGGAACTGGCTTTTTGCCAGTTGAGACATTTCCTTTGATGACACAAATGGGGCCATCTGCATTGCATGAGTGATGGACAGCTTCTGATAAATACGTTTTGACCCCCAGTTCTGGTCCCACAGGGGGCGCCAGGACTCCCAGTCGATGACAACCAGTCCAGGAGACGAATCCTGGGAGATGTAACGATCGATCTGACTCTGGGCTTTGGCCAGATGCTCCGTCAGGTTGCCCCTTTGGGGGATTCCCCCACTATAGATCTTTTGATTAACGGTGTCTACTTTAGGGTAGAGACCGAGACGGTCCTCATAGAAAATAGTGAGGAACTGACCAGGCACTGCGGCGGGTGTGGTCACCACCTGGAAGGCTGTGGTGTCCAGTGGGATGTCAAGTTTTCGACACTGGTCGGTGGGAGCGTTCCATATGGCCACAAAGGGGTGGTCCTGGATCAGTGGTGGCTCAGTAGGCATCAGTACACGAGCAGTGGCGATAGAGCCAATGATACAGAAGGTGATACAGGACAGGAAGGATGAAGCCATCAGAATGGCTCTGGACAAATTGAGGAAAAACAACAAATTAGTTTTAGTCCCAGTTGACAACCTTGCACTATCCAGTCTGCCTCCATCTTCACATCCCAAACCTGTGGTGAGGAAGTGGACAGTAAAACCCAAAGACAGCAGGTCGATGCCAGTACAGATTCTCCATTAATTTATGTGCAAGAGCTGCTAAATACATTGTCATAGTCTTAAACATAAACCTGCAGGTACACTTCTGATACCTTTTTCATGATGGGATTAAAGTGGCACAAGGAGGACCAAGAACCACTTAGAGGGGAGAGCCGTGCAAATTCAGAAAATTCATCAATCATAAACAAGGAACATATTTCAATGGCATCAGCTGTGTGCGTTTTCGGTTGTCACTCTGTGCAAGATGGGTCTTAAGGTGTGTTAACACCAAACGTAAAGCCAATTTTTTGCGGGGACGCAAGTGCATACAAATGAATGCAAAGAATATAGAATACGGCAAGGTAAAATATTTCAACACCAGGCAAAGTTTGCCTTGAGTTTGGCGTGAACGTACCTTTATAAAATGGTTGCAATCTATGTCTGTATGTATGATAAACCCTTGTTATTCGATGTTATTTGAAGAATACAAGCCCAGAATCAGTTCGTCAGCTCAAACATTTTCAAAAGTGCACTTAAAATGATGGTTCAGAGTGAAATGCACCCTAGGTAATTTCCACCATGACATCCAGCCAAATACCCCTCAGAAGCATTTTTAGCGATGGTCAACATTGGTCAAGATAGGGTTATCAGCCGAATGGCTTAGTACTGGCGCTAATGGTACATTTTGTATATCTCGTAAATGACCCCACTAATAATGAATGGAATGTTACCAAACTTCTGCAGTAGTACACATAGGGTCTGTACTCACAAAACGAGGCATTTGAAAGTTTGTAAGTACATCAGGAGTTTATTTAAAAGAACACTTGCCTGATAGCTTCTATCCTCTGATGCTAATGCTACCGCTGCGTGAACGCCACTTCCATGTTTACCCCGCTCTTGCCGTCACGTTTCTCACGAGAGTATGAAAAAGTTTCACTGAATTTTTATAAATGCTTGTATTATCATGTCAACACATTCGCGTGAAACTCGCGTGACGGCAAGAGCAGGGTACACATGGAAGTGGCGTCGACGCAGCAGTAGCGTTAGCAGCAGAAGATAGAAACTATCAGGCAAGTGTTCTTTTAAATAAACTCCTGATGTACTTACAAACTTTCAAATGCCTCGTTTTGTGAGTACAGACCCTGTGTGTACACTTTCAGAAGTTTGGTAACATTCCATGCATTTTTAGTGGGGTAATTTACAAGATATACATAATGGACCATTCGCGCTAGTACTAAGCCATTCGGCTGATAACCCTATCTTGACCAATGCTGACCATCGCTAAAAATGCTTCTGAGGGGATATTTGGCTGGATGTCATGGTGGAAATGACCTAGGGTGCATTTCACTCCGAACCATCACTTTAAGAAATGTTGCACTACCCGGTGTATTGTGTCATTGCATTTTGCACACTCATTGGGCCTCATTCACCATTATCTTCCTATCTTATCTTCCTAAAAACCTATGCCAGATTCATGACGTCTTCTTAAACCGCAGAAATGTTCACATCTATGTTGTTATCTTGATGATACCCACGTCTTTGTTAATTGAAAGCTTGTGCCAGTTCTTCCTCATGTAAAGGCCCCGCAAATGCCGTAAGGGCATGAAATTGCAGGGCTGTGTGAAAACTTTAGAAGAAAATTAGAGACGAAGTAAAAAATGCGAAAACAAAAATCTCTGAAGTGGAGGAAGCTGACTGCTGCAGGAAGCGAACAGCAAGCGAGCTGTAACGCCAGTAGTGGATATAAAATAACACTAAAACAAGATGTGTATAAATGCACTATGTTGCTAAAAGTATTTGAATCAATGAATAAGCTTTAATGTCCCTCAAGGGGCAATTCAGTGCACAACAGTGGCCAGCAAAACAAACACACCAGACAAACACACAAAGCAATAGTAAATCAATAGAAATACATCATAAAAATACAGTAAGAGAACAACTTAACAGTATGAGAATTTCCAGAATACATCGTAAAAACGTGTAACCTGCAAGTTACACCAAGTCATCAACTACAGCTGATTCAGATATTTAACAGCTGATGGAACAAACGATCTTAGGTATCTATTCGACCTGGCCTTCCTAGAAAAAGCCAGCCTCCTTCCTGAAGGTAATAGTCTGAACTCCTTGTTTGCTCAATTGACTTGACTCGCATATGAATTTAAGTGACATCCCATTCTTAATCAATAGGGTTTAATATGATGTTGGCCCACCCTTTGCAGAACAGCTTCAACTCTTCTGGGGCGCTTCCAAAAAATTCCCATTTTTGGCCATTTGGCCAAGTGGGGTTTAAGAACAAACTTCTTTCTAAGAGCACTTGGTGAATGAGGCCCAATGTTTGGTTGTAATCATCATTGATTGCCAAAAGCTCTTTATCAGCCACTTTTGGATTGATGACATAAGATTTAAAGATCCCATATTATACTGCTTTTCATCAATTCCACACAGCTGTCAGAGGTCCAACAAAACTGTTTTCAATATGCATTGCCCCAAACCCAGGACCAGGTTATAGGTGTAGAAACCAGAGAAAACCTGTTTTCCATAATATGGGACCTTTAAGACTCTTGTCTTTTTAATGTTGAGTTTCTCTCATGATTGTCAACTTATATCTCAGACAAGAATCATACATTATAGTTTTAGGGCTTAAAATCTTTCTAATTAGATCTGTCGGTCAATTCAGATTGTTTGAGCTCTGCTAAAATGGAAAAAAACTACTACTTACTAACAGAGTTAGTAGACATTAATCATTATTCTGTATTTAAATGTTGTTATGCAACTGTGGACATGTCTCTCTGGTAAAACTGGTAATGTTTCTTAAGAAATATCAGGATTTAATAAAGATAAAACTATATAACAATGTATACAACAAAATTATTCTGTATTTGCTTGTAAAACTGAAGAGAGACACAAATGTATGTAGCTGAAGAAAATTAACATCTAGCAATAAAGTGTCTCAACAAACTTTCACATGATTTATATTACATCCATTATTGTATTACATACAGAAAATTATATAAAAATACATATTTTACATATACTCGCAACATGCCATCAGTTCTTACCTGCTGCTCTCACGGCTGTTCAAGGCATCTACACTTCTTCACATCTGTTTTTTGCTGCTTCATGTGTCAGCGGAAACTCTTTCTTGATTTTAGTTTATCTGTATCTGATCAAGGTCCTGACATTTTCCCTGGACTCCATTTTCATTCAGGCGTTGTGAGAGTAGAAGGTTCAGTAGTTGGTACCTTGTTCAGGGTCATGATTGTTCTTTTAGTATTGTTTTAATGCAATTTTATCACGTTTGATTGACACTTACAATTTGACAGAGCAGATGAATATTCATGGTTTCATATATATTATAATTTAAAGGTGCAATATGTAGGCTAATATCTGGCCACCTGAAAGAAAGAAAAAAAGATGCCTTAACCAACCAGTCAAACACGAAATCCTTTTATCCAATTGGACATTTGTTTGATTCTTTTGTTCACTTCTTTTCCTGATGCTTCTGTGTTTTTTGCTGTTAAAACTGGGCAGTCTAAAAGGCTTCTGATTGTTGACCAGCAAATTTCTGTCCTTACGAAACATTTTTCAAAAAGTAAACAAATAATATGAAGATCACAGTGCACACTAGGGTGTAGGCACTATTTTAATGACAAATTACATTTAAAAGCAAGAAAGAGCTAACTACTTGTTTTAATGTTTCATTAGATTTATCAGACAGTTTTTATGTGATGAGTGACTGCACTGATGAGTATCTGCGTTTGACTCGTTTTCCTCAAATGAAACACTTGCATATTTTTAAATGTCTGGTATTTTTCATAAGTCATCATCAGTGAGGAAGCATCGAATGTAACCTCTGTGTTCACATGCCTTCCTCTTTCTAGTTCTCAGTATTTGCACCAACATGTTCTCACCCCGACTCCTCAAATAACCTGTTGACCAGTGGACGGTTAACTTGACTAATGACTCACGTGAAAGAACAGTTGAAAAAAAATGTTTTTTGCAGACTTAACACCAAAACATATGGATTGAAGCACAATAATTTTAATTATTTTTAATTAAAATTAAAAATATATCAATTAACCCTCCTGTTATGTAACGGGTCAAATTGACCCATTTTAAAGTTTGAAGATCTAGGAAAAATAGTTAAAATAATTTTTTCAGTATGAAACTTCTTCTGCTTGCCTTAATTAGTGTAATCAACATATAATATGAAAATGGTTCATCTCACATATTTGCAACCACCCCCTGCATGTTTATATCACATAGATACTGTTCGGGTCAATTTGACCCAGCAGTCAAACTGGAGGTAAAAGGGTGTCAGAAATGTCAGAATATTTCTTTCTTTGCAACTTTGAGACATATTTTACCCCAATCTCTCTCACACACACACACACACACACACTCTCTCTCTCACACACACACACACACACACACACACACACACGGGTGTGCTCCTCCCTGCTGAACTGCTGGTAATCAAGAACAGGGCCCCTCAATCTTCCATGTTTGCCTTCACAGACACCACAGCCCTGGTGTCTTACTGCCCCAAAAGGGAAAACATGTTGTGCTCATGAACACTCTGCACAAAAATGCTGGAATCAGCATAAGAGAAGATCAGAAACCAAACATGATCCTTGATTACAATGCCACCAAAGGGGGAGGTAGACAACTTGGACAAAGTAACAGGGTCCTAGAGTACCAAACAAATGACTGCGCGCTGGCCATTGGTCATCTTTCATAACATGATAGATGTATCGGCCTACAATGCATTTGTCTTCTGGACTGAGATCTTTCCTGACTGGAATGTGTCAGGAAGCTGTACAAGAGGTGCATTTTTCTTGAGGAGCTGGGGAAGGCGTTTGTGACACCGCACATCCAATGGAAGCAGCACCTGCCAAGGACCCCAGTCGCTGCAGCCATGGTGAGGGAGATCCAGGAGAGGACTGCACCAAGTACCATACTATACCAGTGCGTGAGGTGAGTCAGTGTGTGTGTGTGTGTGTGTGTGGGGGGGGGGGGGGGGGGGGGTATGTGTGTGTATAAGTGTATGAGAGTGTGTTGTGTGTGTCTTGGTATCAGCAAAAAGACACCATAGCAAAGTAATCATGGTCTTCTTGTTTCTAGGTTGTTGCTGAGGGAAAGAGTAAGAGGTGCCAGGTCTGCAGGCCTTCTGACGATGTCAAGACAAGCATGACCTGTGCGAAATGTGCAAAATTAATTTGCACAAAGCACAGTGTGATGACATGTCACTCGTGTGTTGTGTAGATGTACAGACACACACACACACACACACACACACACACATAAACACACGTTCATATTTGTTGTATTGTTGTATTGCGATTTTGTTCATTCCTGGTTCACAGTGCATGTATGTAAAACTAAATTTCAATGTTATATTTCAGTTATGTAAAACTATTGTGATTTATATGTTGGTCTTTCAAAAGTAATAAAGTAGTGAAACATTAAAAAAAGGTTTGAACATGTATTTTCTTTATGAAAAACGAGTAAATTATCCTAATTGAACCATTTCCTGGTAGAGGTAAGGAACACCATTGCACTAAATATTGATAGAATAATTAGTAATGGAGTTAGTAATGAAGTATTCACACTGCTTGTTGGGATTTATTTGGTTTCAGACATCCTTTAGATAAATAAACATGCACCGGGTCAAATTGACCTGGGAACACCATTGCTGTTCCTGACAAATGAACATAACAGGAGGGTTAAAAACAATGTCAATGAATATTGAACTTTGGCTTTACATCCCTCTCTTTTTTAATGGAAATACACAAGTCAAAAACAATCCTATGTAGTCATCACTGAAATCTGATTCTATGAATAGAATAATATTAACAGGCCTAATATTAGTGAAGTCCGATATCTATCAAATTAAACTATTCGGTACAGCCCTACATAATATAAGTCTACTTATTGCTTTGAACTATTATGGCCTTTTTGTATTTGTTCCCTAGTCTGTTTTACAATGCCAGGGTTGTAGGTGAAAGAATAATACTAAAATATTTTCATACCCACCATAGGAACACATCTAAGCAACACATTCATTTAATATACCACACATGTAGCTAATTACAGTATGAGCTATCATGCTCTAGATGGGGCAGTAATATTATTATTTTTGTTGTACAAAGTGGTTCCTCTGATTATCCAACATGGCTGCCAACATCTTCTCTTTATGTGCACAAAAACATCTAGAAACACAGGTGAACTTAAGAAAAGTCTTTATTTGCAGTGCATTTACATTCAGGTAACATTTTTGTGTTGCATAGTCCTTGTTGCATATTTGGTTTACAATCTTCAGTCCATGAAACAGTTAATGCGTCACGATGAGTGCAAGTCCTCAGAGATGAAGACTGGTTTGAGATGAAAGTAGTGATTCAGTTTAAACCAGGACCAGCGTAGCGTGAAAGAGAGGTGTCACAATGCTCATCCCTTTGCAAACTTAACATAGTTAGCTAGCTCTATAAGTTGGATCAGTGGCATCAACAAACCAGTAAGAAAAGACTCTGTTCCTCTCAAATATTACACTCAAACACCTCTAAAATGCATTCAGTCTGAGTAAGCTTTCTACTTCATGTTGTACTTTACATCATGCTTTTGCTGCAGATGATACTTAGAAGTAGGCACTGAAGAAGCGTGGAACCACAGAGAGACTCCAAGTCATGTGTTCAGATAAAGTATGTGCCATCTTTTACATCCTGTTAAGTGTTTCCTCATACCTACAGCACTGTACATCAGCTTCAGAGAGTATTTTGGTCCATTCAGCCACAACGAGATGAGATAGCATCGAAAAACTAAACACTGTTGATATGATTTCTCTGAAATGACATATGGTAACATCAACCTCTAGATAAAGTATACCCCCCCCCCCCCCCACACACACACACACACACACACACACACACGCACACACATAATCACTGAAAACCAACCTGATCCTCTATGTTTTAAGTCAATAGCACCTCCAACGTGCATGTCATAGCCTAACAAGGCTCATTTCCTCACATGCCCCCTTCAAGTGTATAATGTAAGGCCCAGTACAAAAACAAAAATACACACTTTATGTAGAATGTCAAGTAAATTAAAAGCTTATTGTTGAGAGAGAAAAAGGAAAAGTGTCAGAAATATGTCTTCAATAGCACAACGTACCAAGCGTCAAATGTTAGTGATTCTTACTTTCACATGGCTGTATGGTAGTAGTAGCACCCTTTGGTTTTCACTAAAAGCCTTTACTGTTGGGTCTCATTGTTGAGTGAGACACATTTCTCTATAATCCTACTGGACCTTCAACACGATCCCTCTGATCCTTGGCTCTGCAGTGATGCTGTAGGCGACTCAAGGTTGAACAAACAGTAGACTTACTAATTAACATTCTTGGAAGAACAGAGGCAGTTATTGGCTAAAGAGGCAGTGCAGATTGTTGCAGAGGTCTGATACAGTTCACCTGGTTTAACATCCCAGACCTCATGTACAGTAAGTGTCGGGTAAAGTACTATTGCACTCCTCCTGTGTTACTTTTCAACACAGCAGCTGTGTTTCTTCCACTCACATTCATGGTTCCCAGAGGATGAAACCTACTGACTTTGATGATCTCTTTTGCTCATTCCTACTGCTTCGGTTGGTAACACTGAGGCATTCAGGTACTCATCTCGCGAGACATCTCTGACGGTAAGCGCTTTGCGTCATTTCCTGTTTCTCCTGTGATAGTCGCTACAGGCTGTGTTTTTCTCTCTAGCCTAACTCTGTTAATTTAACGTAGTTTCCCTGTTCAGCAGCTAACTACCGCCAAGTTTAAGCTAAACACATGCTATTCCTGCTTCAGCAGACACATCGCTCACTCTCTGAGTTGCCTCGCTAAATTTGCAGTTGTTTACTCGCTATCTCTGCTAGCTACTTTAGCGCAACAGCTAGCCTAGAAGCTACGATGGCTTCTTTCTTTCCCTTCCCTGCCCTCCTTCTCTTCTCTCCTGCCCGGTGTGTCTGATGTTCAGCTACTACTCTGCCTCCTTTACTGATAAGGGTACATGTAATAAATGTAGTTAACTTTTTGCTTTGCAGGCGAGGATAAATGATTTGGAAGCGCGGCTCCGCACCAACAATCCTCCGTCGGCTGCCGCTGTAACCAGCCAGCTGATGCTAGCTGTACATGGTGCGGACCGACATAGCGTAGCAGCTAGCCGTCCCTCGGCAAACCCCGAGCAGCCGGGAGGCTGGGTGAATGTCCGAAGGAGGCATAGTACTATACCGAAGCCCATGGTTAACCACCATGTTCACGTGTCTAACTGATTTTCCCCACTCAGCGACACACCCGCTGAGAAGCCAACTCTGGTCATTGGCAGCTCCATAGTGAGACACGTGAAAATAGCGACACCAGCGACCATAGTCAAATGTGTCCCAGGGGCCAGGGCGGGCGACATCGAAGCTCAATTGAAACTGCTGGCTAAGGATAAACGTAAATACAGTAAGATTGTTATTCATGTCGGTGTTAATGACACCCGATTATGCCAATCGGAGGTCACTAAAATTAATGTTGGCTCGGTGTGTGAATATGCAAAAACGATGTCGGACTCGTAGTTTTCTCTGGTCCCCTGCCAAACTTTACTAGTGATGACATGTATAGCCGCATGTCATCTTTCCACCACTGGCTGTCGAGGTGGTGTCCAGATAACGATGTGGGTGTTGTTAATAATTGGCAGCCTTTCTGGGGAAAACCTGGTCTGATCAGGAGAGATGGCATCCACCCCACTTTGGATGGAGCTGCTCTCCTATCTAGAAACATCGCTGATCTCATTGGTAGTCCTAAAACATGACAAACCAGTGTTGAGAACAGGAAGCAGAGTTGCAGTCTTACACACTTCTCTGCGCCTCCTTTAGAGCAGTCACCCACCCAAAACCACATAAGACTGGTGTCTGTCCCCCGACCGACCAAATTAATTCGGTCCAACAGAAGAGGGATTTCACATGAAAACCTAATAAAAATTAGCACTTCCAATGTAGTAAAACAAAATAAGAGAATTAAATGTGGACTCTTAAACATTAGATCTCTCTCATCTAAAGCAGTATTAGTCAATGACTTTATGTTAGATAATCATATTGATTTATTCTGCCTGACTGAAACCTGGCTGCGTGATGAAGACTATGTTTGCTTAAACAAAGCTAGTCCTCCCAGCCATATTAATACTCATATATCTCGAGGCAGCAGACGTGGAGGAGGAGTTGCAGCCATTTTTGATTCAAGCCTGTCAATCAATCCGAAACCAAAACTAAATTATAACTCATTTGAGAGCCTGATTCTCAGCCTTTCGCACCCAAACTGGAAAACAATGCAGCCAATTCTGTTTGTTATTGTGTATCGTGCTCCTGGTCCATACTCTGAATTCCTATCTGAATTCTCTGAGTTGCTATCAAGTTTAGTCCTGAAATCAGATTATTATTGTGGGGGGTTTTAATGTCCATGTGGACATTGTAAATGATAGCCTTAGTGTAGCATTTACTTCCTTAATAGATTCTATTGGCTTCAGTCAGAGTGTACATAAACCAACTCACTGTCATAGCCACTAAATTGTGTCTATCGGATATGTCTTAATGAAACGGAGGACTTCTATGTTAATCTTAGTCCCTCCCAGATTGATTCTCTTATAGATGAATCTGGAAGCCTACTGCGAACAACTCTCGACTCTGTTGCTCCACTAAAACAGAAAACTAAAAAGCATAGGAAGTTAGCTCCTTGGTATAACTCCCAAACTCGTAAATTAAAACAAAAATTGCGTAAACTTGAAATCATCTGGCGCTCCACCAAACTAGAAGAATCCCGCCTAGTTTGGCAGGACTGTCTTAAAATATATAAGAAGGCTCTCCGTAATGCCAGAACAGCCTACTACTCATCTTTAATAGAGGAAAATAAAAACAACCCTAGATTTCTTTTCAGTACTGTAGCCAGGCTGACAAAGAGTCACAGCTCTACTGAGCCATGCATTCTAGCAATCCGAGACAAAATTGAAGGCATCTTGCCTTCAATTGGACCTGCGTTACCTTCAAACTCAAGAGTTTTAGAACTAGCATTAAGACCTGATATATATTTAGACTGCTTTTCTCCAAACAACCTAAACCAACTTACGTCAATGATCTCTTCTTCTAAACCTTCAACCTGTCTCCTAGACCCGATACCAACCAGGCTACTGAAAGAAGTCTTACCCTTAGTTAGTGCGTCGTTATTAGATATGATCAGTGTGTCTTTATTAACAGGCTATGTGCCACAGTCATTTAAAGTAGCTGTAATTAAACCTCTTCTTAAGAAGCCTACTCTAGATCCAGGGGTTTTATCAAACTACAGACTGATATCAAATCTTCCTTTTCACTCTAAGATCCTTGAGAAAGTAGTCGCCAATCAGCTGTGTGACTTTCTCAACAATAACAGCCTACTTGAGGACTTCCAGTCAGGATTTAGAGTACATCATAGTACAGAGACAGCTCTGGTAAAATTCCAAATGACCTTCTTATTGCTTTTGACAAAGGACTGGTTTCTGTACTTGTCCTGCTAGATCTTAGTGCTGCAGTTGACACCATTAACCATGAGATTCTAATATGTAGACTGGAAAAATTAATTGGCATCAAAGGAACCGCATTAAGCTGGTTTAAGTCCTATTTATCCAATCGATCTCAGTTTGTGCATGTCAATGAAAAATCCTCCAGGCACACTGAAGTTAAATACGGTGTTCCTCAAGGTTCTGTGCTCGGACCAATTCTTTTCAACTTATATATGCTTCCTTTAGGCAACATTATTAGAGGACACTCTTTAAACTTCCATTGTTATGCTGATGATACTCAGTTATATCTATCAATCAAGCCTGAAGAAACCAATCAGCTAGTTAAACTCCAGGCATGTGTTGATGACATTAAATCCTGGATGACCTGCAATTTCCTGATGTTAAACTCCGATAAAACGGAAGTTTTTTTACTTGGGTCTAAACTCCTCCGAAGCTCGCTGTCTAAAGATATAGCTACTATTGATGGGATTGTCATCGCCTCAAATGCTACTGTAAGAAACCTTGGAGTTATCTTTGATCAGGACCTGTCCTTTGACTCGCATATTAAACAAACCACGAGGACAGCCTACTTTCACCTGCGTAACATTACTAAAATGAGGCCAATGCTGTCTCAAAAAGATGCAGAAAAACTCGTCCATGCATTCGTTACCTCAAGGCTGGACTATTGTTATTCCTTATTATCAGGCTGCTCCAATAAATCTCTTAAATCTCTCCAGCTGGTCCAGAATGCTGCAGTGCGTGTTCTGACTAAAACTAGAAGAAGGGATCACATTTCTCCTGTATTAGCTTCTCTGCACTGGCTCCCAGTAAAATCCAGAATATAATTTAAAATCTTCTCCTCACTTACAAGGCTCTTAATGGTCAGGCACCATCATATCTTAAAGAGCCCATTAAACCCTACTGTCCTGCTAGAGCACTTCGCTCTCAGAATAAAGGGTTACTTGTAGTTCCAAAATTAGAACAGGGGCCAGAGCTTTCAGCCATCAAGCTCCTCTTCTGTGGAACCGTCATCCGGTTCTGGTTCGGGAGGCAGACACTGTTCCCACATTTAAGAGTAGGCTTAAAACCTATCTCTTTGACACCGCTTATAGCTAGGGCTGGCTCAGGCCAGCTCTTAGTTAAGCTGCTATAGGCCTAGACTGCTGGGGGATTATAATGGCACACTGAGCCTCTCTCTCTCTCTCTCTCTCTCTCACTCTCTCCCTCACCCCGTATGTTCCCCCCTGGAGTCCCCGTGCTTTCTCGCCTAGCAGGTCTCCCTGGACCGCGGTGGAACCTGATCCGGACTGCACCGATGCTGTGGTCTTGTTTGACTCTTACCGCCAGTATTATTAATTAAAGAAATTGACTAAAATCGGCATCTCTACTGTCACTAACTTGACTACTCCCGGGATCACTCCGCTTTCTGGTCCAGCAGAGACCACTGAGGTCCTGACTGATGCAGACTGCTAACTGGTCTGACACTGGAAACACCACATTGTAGCTCCACCTGCCCGCTGTGTGACTGCTCAACTACTCCTGCTTTTTGGTCTACGGTGACGTGGTTGGGATGGATCCATCTCGGCGTGGCTGTACCTGCTGCCATGGACCACTACTGTTAATGCTACTACTACTATACTACCAACACCAAATGCAGTTAGAACCCAAGGGCCTGGGCTACGAGATTTCTGCCTAAAAGCCTATCAAGGCAGTTTTTTCTCGCCACTGTCGCTGTAAGGCTTGCCCCTGGGTGATGTTGGGACGTTGAAATTGTGTTGACTCCTGAAATTTTGAGCGTATTCTAGTCCTGCTCAATGTGTTAAGTGTCCTGAGATGACTTCTGTTGTGTTTTGACACTATAAATAAAATTGAATTGAATTGAATCCTGTGTCACCACCATAAGACATTTGTGTTTTTTAGTTAAGTTTCTCACCAACTATTGGATGGATGGACATGGAATTCGCCCCACACATTCATGTCCCTAACTGTAATAACTTTGGGGTCCTCAGGGTTAACATTTTTATCACCAAATAACTGCAAAACTAGTGACATTCCCATCAGCCTCAGCTCTACTTTGTGTTTACCATGTTAACGTACTACAGTAAATGGTGAACATGGTTAACATTATACCTGCTCAACAGCATTTTACCACTTTGAGCATATTAGCATGCTGACATTAGTATTTAGCTCAATATCGAAGTTGAGCCTAATTTTTTCAACTTCAAACGTAATGTGGCAGTGCATACTTGCCAACACTCCCAATTTTCCCGGGAGAGTCACAACTTCATTGTCCTCTCCTGGTTTCCTCCCAGGGGGGCAATCCTCTTACATTTCTCCCGGCTTATGACAATATTACTTTTTCACAATCTGTTTCTGGCACTTCACAACCTATTTCTGTCTCTGTGCAACGTAAATCTACTACACTTTCTAACCGGACACAATACAGTTACACCTTGTGCACAGATGTATCACGCGATAAAGAGGCGGACAAGCACAAGCGTGCGGCAGCCGTGCACCAGGGCCAGCAGGGCATCGCCGGATACTGGGCAAAGGGAGACCCCATGTGGTGCACGCCGAGACAAATATGGCCATATTGTTGTCAAAAAAATAGATTTCCTTTCATGTTCTCTGATGAAATTAACAAGACCTTAAAGGACATTTTTGCAAAACAATTCTCATTTGCAAGAACAAAGGCAACTCAAGTAGTTAAAGGTAATCCCAACATGGGCATGCCTACATTCTCTAAGAGCAGCCTAATATAACTTTGAAAAAATGGTCTAATATAAATTCTCCTTGTTATTGTAATACAATTATATAATATAAATAATAATTTTAACTTGGGACTAGGTTAGTGTTAAAGCTGCAGTCACATTTGTGTGTCAGTTATAGGTCCTCTACAGACATATTTGTCTGTACAGACAAATATGTTTATCCAGGCTGAAATAAATGTTAGTGTTCCTGCATTTCTACAGTGTTTTAGTCTTTTTGACTATTCACTGCGCCAAAAGTGGATCGGTCTTTCTCCATCTTAAAAACATCATTCTGTCTGTGTGTTGACAAGTAACATCTATACATAGCTGTGTTAAAAAATATACTCCTTCTTTGGTCAGAGTGCATCATACGACGGCCTTCACGAACAATAAATTCAACAGGAGCATCAGCAACATCAGGTGAAAGCTGCAGCCGCTGAGTGACGCCTCACTCTCTCCTCCCTCCCACCTGTCACCCTGCTCATCCTCCCATGCCATCCTCCGTTTCTCCTGCTCCTCCTCTTCCTCCCTCCATGGTCCGTCGTCTTCCTTCACTTTGTTGATGCTGTCGCAGTGCTCGTCCTCATGGCCCTCGTAGCAGTGGCAGTGGAACCTCTCGGTCAGCAGCTGCAGCTCGTGCTGTGAGTGCCACCCGGTAACAACAAAGTCCTCATTGCCGGAGGGCCGGATGTGGTAGCTATCGGCGCTCAGGTGGAGGTAATGGCGGGCAAGGGGGTCCCGGCGGATACAGCGACCATTACCCTGGCACAGGAAGTCGCTACAGACCTCGGCGGCTCGCGTCACATTGGTGATGTATTGGCCCAAGCGTCGGCTCAGGAAGGATTTCACTTTGGTGCAGTTATGCTGTGGAAGCAGGACGAGACATTGCATGATACACATCAAAACGTCCAATATTCACTCTCTTTTTGCTCCAGGTTTTGTCTTACAGCACATTGGTTCAGTCTTAATGGTTTAAGCAGTAGGAAGCTACATACAGATACATCCACATTTAATTTCCTCGCCATCACCAAATGGCAGACAAAAAGTAGAACATGTAGCAGCTAAAGAACTGGATGTTTTTGGAGGCAATAACAGAGCTAGGTAAGTTGATTATCATGTGGATTTAACTACGAATCCAAGGGCAGCCTGTTCTCACAAGGCGTCTGCAGCTTGGTTAGTGGTAGAATCAGGGTAGCTGGATGGTTAAAAAAAACGTGGGACTTTCACCCAGAACACATTCTTTTTGAGCCGATGCTTGAGCTGTGTAATGTAGCCTACTGCAAACTTAATGAACTTACAAGTGAACAAATATATTTAACATATTTAACTAGTTTTTGAAAAGATGTATATGCATGTAATGAGTGGGAATTTAATACAACAACTAATCAATTAAAATTATTCGGACCTTCAAAATAGTTGGACAGATTAGGTTTGGGTATAGGCACTGTAGCAGCGTCTCCATGAGCCAGCCAGTGAAAGACTTTTGCAGCTCACGTGATGACTAATAGGATATTACGCCGTCTCCTTTATCCATCCATCCATCGTCAACCGCTTATCCTATGTTCAGGGTCGCGGGGGGCTGGAGCCGATCCCAGCTGTCATTGGGCGAAGACAGGTTACCCCCTGGACAGGTTACCAGTCCATCACAGGGCTGACATGTAGAGACAGACAGGTAACCAGTCTATTACAGGGCTGACATGTAGAGACAGACAGGTAACCAGTCTATTACAGGGCTGACATGTAGAGACAGACAGGTCCCCATCCTGCATGTCTTTGGACTGTGGGAGGAAGCCGGAGAATCCGGAGAGAATGCAGAGTCACATGGGGAGAACCCGAACTCGCCCCAGGAATGGAACCCTGGACCCTCTCGCTGTGAGGTGACAGTGCTACCCGCTACACTACTGTGCAGCCCCGCCGTGTCCTTTTATCTCTGGAGTAAACATTTAAAAAGTGTCTGAGGCAGAGATGACAGCAGAAAAAAGGAGAGTGTCAATCGCACAATTACTGTTTGTAATTTTAAAACAAACGTAATGGACAGAAATGCATTCCGTCTGGTTTCTCTCCATTTTGTGGTGCACCTAATAAACATCATTCAAATCTAACCCTTGGTTAGCTAATGACTCGCTATCTTATCAGTTGTCTGCTAACACTTTAGCAACAACTAAGGTATGTGTAAAGGCTGTGTGTTGCTCATCTTGTTGTGGAGTTTGTCTGACCCCTATTGGCTAAAACAATGCAGCTTTAAAGTCAAGCTGAAATGGCATTTCAAGAGTATGTAGCTCCTTTCAGATCGTAATGTATCCCTGAGTGGAACAGCATAGAGAAATTTCATTTGATCATTGAAAATTAAAATCTCTGTGTTGCTAAGTCAATCTGCAGATTGATTGATGGATATTGTTGAGATTGGATAAGTGTATGAATGCATGTACCTGTACTTGTTCAGGAGGAGGCGCTGTTGCGTCAAATATGGCACGGAGTCACGTGTGACTGATCTCTGTCTGTACCTGACCGTACCAGTGTATGAATGCTAGCACGCACATCTGTTCATCTTTCTAGAATTATTATTTCGCGGTGCAAGGTAGGCAGAAGGAACAAGCCTATCTGTCAACAGGTTATGTGCCCAGCAACCGAGAATGATTCTAAAGTTTTACGGACACGTGAGTCGATAGCTAGCAAGACTACGCTAGCATACAGCAGTAGAGTTATCTGAAAGAGCTAGTTTAGCATCAGGAGTACCGGGAAGCTAAAGCTAGGCTAAAAAGGAGCAAAACTGAGCTACAAACACAACAAGCCATGGCGAGCAGAAGCAAGAGCAAGTGGCCCACGTTTGACGGGAGAGCAGAGGAGTATGAGCTCTGGGAAGAAAGGATGCTGTGCTGCATGCATGGAGTGGGACTGAAGCAAACAATCCTCTCAGAGCCCGCTGGACCACTGACGCCCGAAGAAAAGGCTAACGATGACAAGCTGAATGCTGACGCTACTTGACAATACAAGCTTGGGACTGATATTCAGAGACACGAAGGACAAGGGGAGAGAGAATTTCAAAGTTTTAAGAGAATACTACATCAGAAAAGGTAGGCCCCGGATTGTCTCCCTGTACATAACAATGACTGTGCTGAAGAAAGCTGACAACGGGACTGTAACCGAATACGTTATCCGAGCTGAACAGATCATTACGGCACTGAGGGGTGCAGGTGAAGCCCCGAGTGAGGGACTGATGATGGCAATGGTCATGAGGGGGTTACCGGAGAAGTACAAGCCATTCACACTGATGGTGACGCATGGCTCAGTGGACATAACGCTTGGAGAGTTCAAGGCAAAGCTGAGGAATTTTGAGGCTGTAGAAGACTCAGACCCAGTCGCAGAAGAGGCGGGAGAAAGGGTGCTGAGGGCCCAAGCGGCACCAAGGAAAAAGACCGGGTCAGTGGAGATGGTGTGTTGTCGGTGCGGAGAAAAGGGCCACAGAAGGGATGACTGCACAGAGAAAGTTTGGTGTAGTTTTTGCAAAAGCAGGGGGCAACAACAGACAAGGCGTACACAAGGAAGGAGCGTGAATGGAGCGCCCGGTGTGTGTGTGTATCCAAGATGGCAGCGGCGACGGCAGTGACCGTCGAGCAGGTCAACCAGGAGAAGACTATACCTTCAGGGCACAAACAGAAGATGCCAGCTTCTCAGGCCAACAGCTGCAGATCCTGAGAAAGGGACTGATCGTAGACACAGGTGCGACATCCCACATCATCAATGACAGAAGCAAGTTCAAAACCTTGACAGCACCTTCAAGCCGGAGAGGCACAGCATAGAGCTGGCAGATGGAAAGCATAGTGTCGGGGTGGTGCAAGGCAGGGTGGATGCGCAGGTATGCCTCATAAGCAGTGAGGGGCGCCGGTGTGCAGTGACTTTAAAGAACGCTCTCTACATCCCCTCGTACCCCCAAGAACTCTTCTCAGTGAAATCTGCTACCGCCCACGGTGCCAAAGATGTCATAGTGTTGCCGGATGGCACAAGGTTTGATATTTATGTATGTAAGAGGATGTACTATTTGCAAACCGAGTGTGTAGATGATGTGTGTCATGTCAGCTATGATATCCAGACATGGCATGATGTAATGGGTCACTGCAATTATGAGGACATCTTGAAGCTGCAGGATGTAACAGAAGGCATGCACATTAAAGGTGCAAAACGTAGGCCTGATAAAAGAATGTGCATAGAGAGAAAGTTCACTCATACAAGAAACAGAGATCCGACTGATAAGGTAAAGACACCACTTGAGCTGGTTAACACAGATCTAGCTGGTCCAGTAAACAATGAGTCCATAGATGGTTTCAAATTCATGCAGTCTTTCACAGATGTGTGTAGAGAGGCAGTGTTTGTCTACTTCCTGAAAGCAAAAAGTGATACAGTTTGGGCCACTGAGATGTATCTGGCAGATGTAGCACCTTATGGAACGGTGAAATGCATTAGATTGATAACGGGACCGAATTCACTAACGGAGAGTTTTAGACACTACTGAGAAAGAACAAAATCAGCGCATTCTTTTCGAGATGGCCAGATGCAAGCTTATTGACAGTGACCTACCTAGAGTCTTTGGCACTATGCCATCCAGGAAGCAGCCTATACCAGGAACCGGTGCTTTAACAAGCACACAGGCACTACATCATATACAGCGCTGACAGGTAAAAAAGTGCAATCTAGCCAGGATGCATACATTCGAGTCAGTGAGCTATGCCTACCAGCAAGACAGAGGAAATTCTAGATTCTAGATGTGAGAGAGGACTCTTTGTAGGGCAGGGGCAGTCCCGCCTATCTAGTTTACTATCCCGGTAAAGGAAAAGTGCAGAAAAAGACTGGTAAAGTTTGTCAACAAGACAACCTGTGAAAACGAGACTCAGACACAGGAGTTAGGACTGGACCCCATGGTAGACTATGATGAGAGAGTAGAGACTCCACAGCCTAGAGTACTGAGCACAGATGTACAGACTGATGGTCCACAGTCAACACCAGAGGATGATAGCAAGAAGCACCCTAGGGTGAGGTCACATGCCTCAGACAGTTGGGAATATCCCACCAGAGTGTAAACCCCCGGGGTATCTGAGAGATTATACTATGGAAGATACTGATGATAACAGTACACTCACTAGTGTAGATTATTGCTACCGGGCAGTTTGTGGTGTACCTCTGACCTTTAAAGAGGCCATGACATCGATAGAATCAAGAAAGTGGAAGAAAGCGATGGAGGTGGAGATGAGATTGCTAGAGGACAACCAGACCTTTACCCTGACTAAGTTACCAGAGGGCAGGAAGACAGTGGGAGGAGATGGGTATACTCGATCAAGGGTGACATT
Organism: Chelidonichthys spinosus; assembly: GCA_029853015.1. NCBI lineage: Eukaryota > Metazoa > Chordata > Actinopteri > Perciformes > Triglidae > Chelidonichthys > Chelidonichthys spinosus. The sequence goes on from CM056825.1 coordinate 29,207,395, forward strand.
GACGGACACGACCAGTACAAAGCTAGGTTTGTAGTGAAAGGGTACAGTCAGAGAGCAGGGATAGATTATGGCGAGACATTCTGACCAACAGCCAATCTTACAAGTATACATGTAGTGATGCAGAAGGCAGCCCAAAACGTTTTGATCTTGCATCAAATGGACGTGAAAACAGCATATCTGCACACATCTAGGCCTACAGGCATACAGTGACGCAGACTCGGCTGCGGACGCTAGTGATAGACGCAGTACCACCAGGTATTGTGTGAGTATGGGTAAAGACAGCTCCTTAGTCTCTTGGAAAACCAAGAAGCAACCCATAATAGCACTTTCCACATGTGAAGCCGACTACATGGCTCTAGCTCTAACAATACAGGAGTGTATTTGAATATATGTATAAGAAAACTGTTGTTTATGAGGACAACCAGGGGACAATTGCGCTTGTTAGGAACCCTGTGTGTAGACAAAGATGTAAGCATGTGGACATTAAATATCACTTCATTAGGTCCACCATAAGGGAGGATAAGATGTCACTTGTTTACTGTCCCACAGATGACATGATTGCAGATGTTATGACTAAGCCCGCCTCCAGGCTTAGGCTTGGGAAATTTGCAGGAGTCATGTTTGGTGTGTAAAATGTTGTCTGATTATGCCATGTTTTTGTTTTGTTTATTTTATTTATGTAAAAGTTTTACAGTATACATGTCATTCATAAGTGGGAGTGTTGAGAGTGGATAAGTGTATGAATGCATGTACCTGTACTTGTTCAGGAAGAGGCCAAATTTGCGCCAAATATAGCTTGGAGTGACTGATGTCTGTCTGTACCTGACTCTCACGGAGAGCGGCATATTGTTGCACAGTCCCTAATAAACTATGCCACGGATTGATGGCTGAAGAAACAAACATCTGTTCATCCTTCTAGAATTATTATTTCACTGTGCAAGGTAGGCAGAAGGAACAAGCCTACCTGTCAACAGATATATATTCATTGTATTTGGTTGGTTCCCACTGATCTAAGCATGCACCATATTTTGTTTCTTCTTTTGTTTTTGTGATTTTTTTCAGCATAATTGTTAAACGGGTGCACTATATGGCCAGGGAAATGATCTAAAAGGATTAAAAAGGCATTTTCTATTTCAGCTCGACTTTCACTGTTGTCCATGCAGTGACTGAAGGTAAAGGTGTAAGTACCAACATGTTGATGATTGGTATCAGGTTTGACAATTAACTAATGTCCTTATTAGTAACCTATTCACACCCATGTGACTAGTTCTCTAGATTGCTAAGGACCAACTTGCCCCCACTAAGAGGCCATCCACACAGAAACATTTTTTGTGGGTAAACGCACAAGTCTTGTGTATTTGGGCCGGCCGTCCACACCGATCTGGCGTTTTTGGGGCCCTTTTTGAAACCAGCTGTCAGGGTGAGAAAGAAAAAAACGGCACCCCTCCATTTTGTCTTCGTTTTTGTGTAGCATAAGCTGACATCATCACCCCGCCCCTCGACCCTCTAGCCTGACTTCTTCCCCCGCGACGTCTCATAACAACAACAACAGCGGCCTATGTGCTCGTGAACGTGCTGTAGCAGATATTCTGCTCCTCTGTACAACGGCGTATCAGGGCCACTGTATGAAAAAAACAGAGCCGAGAGAGGGGGGCAATATTCCGTGAAAAAAGTCGCAGAATTGCTACTTTTTTACGATGCTAACAAACAACCAACGCATTTATTTTTCTAATTAATCCATCACAACATGTGACAACGGCTCGTTAAGGTCCTTAGGGTGACGGCTGTTGATGCTTATTGTTGGTTTTATTTATACGGGCCAAATTGTCATCTTATGGATATTTATTGGTCGGGTGGTCAGGTGGATAGTAGCTGTAGCTTTCACGTGTTGCCATAGCAACGGCAAACATCCGGTCAAGCTCCGTCTCTTCTTCTGCTTTTATGGTGTATTTTTGTAGCAGAAACAGCGCCACATAAGGGCCTGGGATATATACTACAGCGCGCTGAGTCGTTTTCAGTGGATTCATGTAGACCAAGGACGAAATTTTGATTTCAGAGGTGGGGGGGGGGGGGACAAAAGTATTTTTAATAAAACTCTAACTCTTTCAGTTCACTGTGTTTTCTAGTAGTTCTTCTAGTTTTCTATTGCTACTTTTAAGTCTACTGTTCCCTTTTTTGGTATGACAGGTTGTAAATCATGTAGCAAAACATTATCACCCAATTCTAATCCAGTAGGTAATAATAATAACAATAATAATAATACATTTTATTGATCAGATTATTGAGAGCTTTGTAAATGATGAGGAGGATCTTGAAGTGGATATGCTGTTTATTGGGAGCCAGTGAAGGTGTTGCAGGATGGATGTAACGCATTTCTTTGAGTAACTTACACTTTGACTTCTAAAGAAGTCTCTTATGTCCACTTTTCTTTTTTTAGACATCCTGGCTGGGTCTAATAACCAAACACACATACGCACATGGACACCGATTCAAACGTAAATGTAAATGAAACCTCTGATATTACAATCCTTCTAGCTGACGTGAACCAGGCAGAACAAACTCCTAAATTCCAGTAGCGGACTCCTGTAGGACTCCTGACCGCAGACTAGCAGACCGTCGGTGTGCAAGCAAAACGGAGTGACAGCGGGGACGGCCAATCACACAAGAAACGGCAGAGCCAATCAAGGAGCTTGTGGGCGGTCTAAACTAAGGGAAACAGGCTTCAGCTTGAGTGGCCGTTTTCCGTTTGGTCCTAGTGCTTGACGTGTCTCTGTTTACTATAGTGAAACATTGTTTTTGGATGGTAAAAAGTGCAGGGGAGCAAAACGGCCTTTTGAAAAAGTGCAGTGGACATGTCCCCTGTGTGTCCCCCCCCCACACACAATTACGTCCGTAATGTGAACGCAGATTTTCTTGAAACGACGCCAAGAAAAACTGAGAAAAAAGTTTGTTTTGGTACATGTGGACGGCCTCTAAAGGGGTGGGTCCAGGAGTCATATGCCTCACACGGCATTAACGACCCTAGAAGAAGTAAAATACATAAACTTCCCACAAGTCAGTTAGAACTGAAGAAGTCTCTTGGATGAGAGGTCTAAGAGACATCTTCAAAGACCTAAAGCAAGTCCAGTTACCTACGATAAAGCTTTCAAAGACAGATATGCAGATTGCAAATTGTATTATAACATTTCTTAAAAGCAGCTGCAAAATTATGCAAGAGGGTTCCCTGAGATTGTGAAAGGATCAGCTGCTGTTTGGGGGAATTATTTTCCATTCAGAGAGGCCGTAAACATGTGCAGTTTATATTTAAAAATGTCAGAGTGGTTTCACAACAGGGCCACATGATGTAAGTTATCTATTGTCTGCCTGTGTTTACAGCTGTGGTCAGTTTGGAGCCCAAAACCAAGGAAAACGCTTGAGGAAAAAACATTTTTCACATGAAAGTCCACAGTCAGTCTGTCTCCACTGCACACATTAGAAAAGAACAGGGTTGGTAGCAGAAATTACCTGTATTTAAATAATCGTTGTGTATCATTAGTTGTGTTAGGATTCTTCCATTTTGACTTTACCACTAAAAAGCCCTGTTCCATTTTATTATAGTTGTACCATGAGGAGCTTTCCTCCGTTCTACTTACTTTAACGTTCCATTTACTTCGATGTTCTATTTACCCTAACCTTATGAAATATGAGCGATGTGAGCCTTGTGACCCTTGATACAATTCTGAATCAATAGTTAACAGTCGACTTGCCCAGGGTGTACCCTGCCTTCCCCCAATGTCAGCTGGGATCGGTTCCAGTCCCCCCGCGACCCTGAATACAGGATAAGTGGTAGACAATGGATGGATGGTGGATAGTTAACAGTACGTCGTAGTCTGTCTTCTCTTTTAGTCTGGCTACTTTTAAATCTCAAACAAACGAACACGCTTAACAGCTGACAGAGGGAGTATAAACTGAACCAGTTTACAGAATATAGATAAGAGAGAGGGTTAAGAGAGGGTTAAGGACAATGAGGGTTAAGGACAATGGACACCCACCCTGGATGAGGTCAGGTTCAGATCCCCCCAGATGACAAATCCTGCAGCCCCCAGAGCAGCACTCTCCCCGATGGTGTGGATCAAGTCTCTCTGCAGGAAACACACAGGCACATACAAAATCAATTATTTTTTGCATTCAAGATTTCCAAAAATGTATGTTTGAATATGCAAACAAGGCAGTATCTTATTAAATATATGATAACTTGCATACCATTCCAGAACAGAAATCTGAACTTTTTCTTGTTGCCATATTATATATCAGAGTACATAAATCAAAAGATACTGCCAACAAGCCTAATCCATTTCACCATGTTTTTAAGTAAAACAATGTTCAATAAAAATCAGAGTGAATAATATATGAGCAAACCCCTCTGTATAATTATTGTTGGAGATTGTAATATGTGTTGACCTGAAAACCCTCTGGCGCAAGACTTTTTAAACATCAGACTCTTTTAATCTTGTGCAGTCTGTACTTGGGCCAACACATGAACGTGGTCACACACTTGTTTATTGTCTTGTTTTATCCTATGGTTTGCCTGTTTTTAACCTGGAGGCCTGTGATGCTTTTTTCTTAGATCAAATGCCTGTACTCTTTGAAGCTACTGTTCACTGTCACACAGTTAAACCTCACGCTGCTGCTCGCAGATGTTATTAACCCTTCCACTGCTGATCACTTCTCAGCTGTTTTCAGTCAGAACTGTGTCATTCCTGATTCTGTTGCGGTAGAGATTTCTGGCTGAGAAAAAAGTTGCTTTTCAGAATGGAGTCTCTATCACATGGCATCCACAATCATATTTGTATTGCATGAAATAAACCTGTAAAGATATAATCATTTAAAAAGCTGCAGAAATTATGGAAAAAGTATGCATTTTGTGTGATTAGAAAGAAAAAATTATGTGGAGCAAAAAGTGATGAAGAACGGAGGTATTTCTCAAATAAGCTTCTTTTCAAAATGAAAAAAAAAAAAGTTATATCTGGGTCACACAGATATTTTAAATGTTATTCTGGAAAATCCCTAATAAATCTGCAGACTAGTAAGCAACAAAAAAGTCCCTCTGGTTTTGGTGGTGTCATTAAGGGAGAACAAGAAACCATAGCATTTTAGGTTTGTATTTAGTGAAACGCAGCTGTGGTTTTCCACTAGATGGCAGTAATGGAAAAGTAAACTCTGACCTTCAGTCAGTGCAAACAAACAGTTTTGTGAACCAAAATATTTGTGTACATTCCATTCGTTTTTCTAAAAGTCCTTTTAACTCTTGGTGCTTAAAGTTCCAGTCAGCAACATTTGTTTGATCATATTCACTGAGGCTGAGATTTGATAGGTAGAACAACATAAATCATCTGGTTTTAGAAAAAAAAAACGCGCCTACGTGCACCGAGAGCTTGTTGTTTGTTTCGCAAAAATCCACTGCACCCGTATCATCCTGTCCACTCAGCACAGTTCACAGGCACATACCACAGGCACATGCCCCAAGCTAGGCATACCCTAAATGACGTGTAGCATGTACTCCATGCCGTTTATCGATGAGAGAAGACACGGGCACGTTCACAGACTCACAGGGAGCGGAGGAGCTCGGTGGTAGACGGGTAGGGGCTTGAGTGTTTTAAACATTCCAAATTTGACTGAGTCAACTCCATCTGCCAGACTTACCTACTGCGACTTTAAAACTGTGAATGCTGGACTTTTGCTTGTAATAGAGTATTTCCACACTTTATTACATAGGTAAAGTATATGTCACATGATCTTGATCTAACAGTGTAACAACGGCAGAGCAATCTGTGTTTACCCTAAGGCAAGCTGGAGGATGAGTGCTACGCTTGCATGGCGGCTGCGTTGGTCGGGATGTCATTATCAGCTCTAACTGCTACATCATCGCTGTTTTCATAGCTGTACATTGCTTCCGCACTTGTTACAGTTACATTATGTCGAATGTGGAACGGCATGGTAACTGAAATGAGATGTCATGAAATACTTTGTTGTTTACCATCATGACGGCAGAACCATTTTAACCACATGCCTAATACTGAACTAACAGTAAAACAAGTGCATTGCTCTGATAAACTGTGTTTTTACCATGGTGAGGAAAGCCAGGGCCTCGTCTCGGTAGCCCAGCCTTAAGTACACATAGGTGGGAAGGTCGTACTCCTTCGAGGTCAGCGAGGCAATCCTGAGTGACTCTCGGATCCTGTGCTGGGAGAAGTGCAGGTTGCTGATGCTGTTGGTGTGACTTTTCCTGATCGCCACAGAGGGGAAGAGTGCCGTGCTGCTGTTCCACAGCCACAGCAGCTCATCATTCCTGAGCCTCTCCAGCAGGGGGCAGGAGCCCGTGTAGTTTTGCTCATGCAGGTTGTAGTTGTGGCAGTCCGGGTAGAGGTAGAAACCCCAGAGGCCGTTGGGGCGTACGCGTGTCCCCAGCTGGATAGTCCTCTGCATGAACGCCTTGGCGCTCTTCTCAAACCGCCGCCGTGCCAACTCTTCCACCTTAGCTGTCGTGACATTGACATAAGCTTTAGCAGTCAGCTCCCTCGACTTGCGCCGGTAGATGTCTTTCTTCTGCCAGTTACGGCTCCACTGAGGCCGCCAGAACTCCCAGTCAATGACAGCAAGGCCACGGAAGTCCTCAGAGGGGATGAAGTGGTTGATGTCTTGGTAGGCTTTGAACAAGTGCAGGTCCAGGCTGCTGTTCTGTGGCAGACCGCCATGCACAGCGGTGCCCTGAGGTGTGTAGTGGGGGTAGTAACCCAGCCGGTTGGCGTAAAAGATGGTGACATTCTGGCCTGTCCAATCAGCACGTGGGCTCCCATGGATGTGGAAGAGTTGGTTGACATTGGTGGTTATATTGTACTTGATGGTGCACATGTCCAGCGGTGCGTTCCAGGCGGCAATGAAAGGCTTCCGGCCAATCTGAGGCAGCTTGGCAGGTTTTTGACCGAAGGCAGCATGGAAGAGCAAGAGCAGCCACGAGCAGGTGAGGGCGATGGGTACGTGGTTGGAGGAGGATGCCCCGCCCACTGGCACCACAGGCATCCTGGGGTTCAGGAGGAGCAGCTGTCAGTCATCCTGAAAAGGGATGGGGGAACGCAGAAAAAAAAATATCATATTTTTAGAACATTTTCTGGCACAGCAAATTTTAGCTCACAAGATTCTCATGACCACAGCCATAATGTAAATTTTTTGGCTGGACCACTGAAGGTCAGCCCTATGGGTCATGGGTAAGTCAGTGATCAAAGTTGCACCATTGGTCAGTCGAGTGTTGCAAGGGGTGTTGCTCTCAAATTGCATCAATTGGTACCAAGTTTTGATACCATCTGGGTGACAGAGTATCACAGAGTATAGGGAAAAGGGGAAGAGAGAGAGAGATAGAAGTGCAGTAGAAAAGCTTGAGAAGTCAAGACATTGAGAACACAGAATACAGTGTATCTAATAGCTAAATAGTGCACCATTTATCAGAGGCTGAAAGTTAAATCCCCCAAAGCAGTTGCAGTTTACGTTAGTACCCCTAAAAAGCTCTAAGTGAAGCTTTGCTAACTTCATCCACACCTTTGGGTGATAGATTGGCTCGTTGGATACGTTGTTATGGCAAATAACGGGGCTGTTTCGTGTGATAGTTGTCTTGGTTGGCTTAGTATTATTACTAGCATTAGCCAACAGTGGCTGCTCCTGAAACTCCTCACCACCATGATATTTAGCCACCACAACAATTTCTGAGATTTATTATGAAAATAGTATTCGTGAATTGCGGACTATTAATGGAGAAATGTCACAGTATGAATTACAGCTGTGCTAATGCAGACAATAACACAACAGGAAGGAAATCATGAAATCACATCCTCCATAAACAACCCTGGTGACTAACTGACAGGCTGAAGGTTGTAGAGACGGTTTGAGTCGAGAGAAAGATGGATTAGATTTTGTGTGGTGTTATATTTTGTGTGGTGTCAAAATAATTGAAATAAAAAAACATGTCATGTGATCTGCAAGTGAAGCACATTAACATGAGGTGTGGTCAATGTGTGATGGTATCTGTCCCATATGTGCTTGTATATGAAACTTTATGGACCTCCCAGCCCACCAGGTACTGAATTCCTCTCCCGCACCAACGGGACCGTAGGAGGTGGCAGGACATGTAGGCGGGATCCCCGTCGATGAGGAGAGGAGGAGGTGTCACATGAACCAAGTTACTCTCCCGAACCGGCACAGACCAGGACCCAGGTCCGCCGACACTGGCGGATGAAGGCTTGGACTGATGGGCAGGAAGCCTCTCTCTCCAGAGCCGGGAACAGAGGTGGCTGGATAGGAGCATTGGAAGGGAGAGAGTCCCGAGAAAACAGTAATGGGCTTGACACAGGGGACGTAGGTTGGAGGAGGATTTGGATGTGTGGCTCACCAGGACCTCCTCCTTCACTGGTGAGCCCGGGCTTTTACTGGACACTTGGAGGTGAAGTGTCCCCCTTGGCCACAGTAGAGGCAGAGGTACCCTACGCGGGGTCTCCCTTTCTCCTCAGGGGTGAGGCTGGCCTGGACGACCTGCATGGGCTCGAACTCTCTCGTGGGTTGATCTGCAGGAGGTGATGGTGGCCGGGGGGGAGCTGATAGGCGTTGATCGGATGCCGATTCAGACGACTCTCCTGTCGCCTGGCCTGGATGCGTCTGTTGATGTGGGAAACCAGCTTGATGTGACGTTGAGTGAGGAGGGCAGGTCGTGAGAGACTAACTCGTCCTTGGTGTAGTCTGCTAGCCCCATAAGAAAAGCGTTAACCTGGGCTGGTTGCTTGCTTGCTCAGCCTGTCCTGGATGCGGAAGTCGATGGCGTTCGACCACGGAGCGGGACCCTTGGCTGAGCCCCTGGAGATCACCTGAGGCGTCAGGACCCTGCAATGCTACTCCGAACGCCCTGTGTAGCTCAGTGGCGAAGGTCTAGAAGGAGACTGAAGGAGGCTGTTCCCCAAAGCCGAGCGCGACCTGTCACGTTTTATGGTGAACGCCACCCTGGTTTCCTAAGAGGCGAAGGTGTTGGGCTGGAGGGAGGATGAAACAGGTTGCGAGGAATGGGTTGCAGTCCTCCGCATCACCATCGAAGTGCTCGGGGACCCTGACCTGAGAATCCGAGGTGGGACCCCGTTGTGTTGGGAGTCGGTGGAGGTGATTCTTGGTTTGCTCTTGGTTCGCCGCTGCTTGTCAAACCTCAGCTGCAGTGGAGGCTAAGGCTGTCTTGTGGCGTTGGAGCTGAGTTTCTACCTGGCCTATGCGTGCCAGTGAATCTGCGGTGTGCGCTAGGTCGATGTCCAGCCAGATTGTACTGTAATGGGAGAGAACCCGAATGCAGCACATGTAGGCAGGCAGACAGTCGGTAATGACTTTTATTGCACACTTTAATACTGGACAGTTCAAACACCGTAGATTAAACTTGCTTCTGGGAATTATACGAAACGTCCAGGGGGAGCACACCGTGGAAGGCAACTGGAAAACATTTCTTTCTACCCTAAACACTTGGTCCACCTATTCCTTCAGGTCATGTACTATAGTATTAAAATCATATTTATACATATCAATTTATTTATGGTCTGGATATCACAGGAGATGACATTTCCCTCCACACACCATTAGAATACTTCCAGAAGTTTCTGTACGAAGACATGATTCAAGCTCTGACACAAAACAAAAATGAGTACAGCTTTGAACACCACTGGAAAGGAAATTGAGAAAATGTTTGGCATGTAGCTGAAGATGGGCCTGCTACAAATGGCTGGAACCCGTATGTATTGGGAGACAGACACGGCACTCCCCTGTTGCTGATGTGATGCCACACAACAGATTCCAATATCTGTTGACACTATTGGAGACAGAAAAGAAATACAAACTCTGGAAACTCACCTTGATTCATTCAGAGAGAAATGCCTGCAGGTGGTACCAGAAGAGCATAACTCAGCACTGTGGATGAGATGATGATTCCTTTGAGAGGGAAAGCCAAATATAAATTCCCTATGAAATCCTGTCGCTGGTAGATTGTACATCTTCTGGCACACCACCTCCCTCGCTGTGGTCAATGTCTCGACACTCTACAAGCGGGAGTTCTCAAGATGTCTAGCAAAGAGACATGAACAGTAGACAGTTTCAGGCACAGCTATCATCCTGATGAACACGGCACTCAGCACTCCAAAGCAAGGAGGACCATCTCCAGGCAAGGAGAGCCTGGCAACATGGACAGTGCCATCAGGAAGCTCTCTGAATGCTCAAAAGAGACAGACATAGGTGTCCTTTTTTGCCCTTTTCCCATGTTCACAACTACATGTTTTTGTTTAGAAATAACATGTTCACATCTTTGCCTTATACAGGCAGCGGGGGAGGGGGAGATGAGGGGAGGAGGGGCCTAGTGAACGTGAGTGAGCGGAGTGAGAGAGGTGGAGAGGAGCGCTGTGCATGAGGACTGAGAGAGATGCTGCGCTCACACAAACTCTGTGAAGTAATCCCAGTGATTTGCTGAACTTATAGAAGAGAAATTCCAAAAAAAATATGGATCTCATCATGCTAGTATCGACCAGTACCGATACTCACCTTGGTAACGATACTATCGATATTTGGATCGATCCGCCCACCCCTAACAAAGACATGCTGTTTCTAAAGTGTGAGTGGGTCATGTAACTTGACTCATCAGGAGAAAATAAATTCCATAATGTTTAGGTGGACCTCAACATTGATGTTCGTCGTTCATTTCACACAATCAGAACTTATTCACGTTCAAGTTCTTCATTTACGTTCAGTTCAAAGTTCACAGAAAAATTAACATATTCAATGAACGCGTTCTTTTGAACTCGTTCATGCACAACACTGATTGGATTGGAATTGTCTACGAAACTAAGTAACTTCTATTATGAATATAGTTGAAATAATGTTATATAGGACATGTAGACATTTAAATGCTTAGTAGAGGAAGCAGGTAGCACAACATCAAGGTGTTTTTGAAACATCTATTTATGTCAGCCCTTAACCCATCATCAATTTTTCCATATGAACTTTTCTGCCTAACATCAACACAAGATTTCACCTCTTCTTCAGATGTGAATTGTGAAAATGACTTTCAATGGAAATGTACCTGCCAGCAGATCCAAATTATCATGAAACAGAAGATTACACATTGCAAATTGCAATATTTCCTGTGGTGCCACTATCGGGAGAGAATTCATAGTATATAAGATATCAGCAGACAGAATTTCATCAAATCTGCTCGAGATATTTGCCAGAATATTTACGTACAGTGTTGTGGAATCAACACTGCAGCATCTAAGGGGCAGAAGAAAGGCTTCAAAGGCTAAAGAAACAATATATTGAGAAATCTCCAGAGATGTTGGCTGTAAACAAAACCACCCGATGCTGGGTCCAAACCCAGAGTTAAAGGTGCCATATTATGAAAAACAGGTTTTCTCTGGTCTCTACACCTATAAACTGGTCCTCCCTGAGCCTGTCAACTCCCAGAATGAGAAAAACAAGCAATTCCTGCATGGTCTCTGCAGCCCACCCTCTAGTAAAACGGTGCTCCTACAGGCTGTTCAGATTCAGCACCTTTCGCTACGTAACAAAAGGAGTAATTTGCATAAGCCGAACTCCTCTGCACGATGATAGGAGATCCGAAAGGGGGTGCGTTTCGCAACACAGCGCTGGGAGCCGACAGTGTGGACGGAGAAAGCGGACAGACAGCGGACAGACAGCGCCAACAGAGACCCACGGAGAGCACGAGACATGAGAAGTGAGGCCATTTTACGAGAGCATGGACAGACCGACAGCAGGACAGACAGCCCGGCAGTGGCACAGACGCACGGACCGACAGCCCGTACGGTGAGTGTGGACCAACATTGCAGACAGACAGTGCGGGAGAGCGTGGACAGCGCGCACGGAGAGCACGGGCAGACAGCACGGAGAGTGCAGCCCAATTTACCGGTCATGGTGCTTGGTGATCCGGCTGGTACTCCGTGAATAAATCCCGGTGCGACTGAAGCTGGAGACAATCCTCCCTCTGTCTCACGCGCTCTGGTGCGTCTTTGATGCTGCCTTCAGTCGGACGGAGCCCGGGGGAGAGTGTCCGTCAGAGCACCTCGGTGGGGGTCCGGGTCTGGTCTCTTGTGTTTAATTTTTACGCTAAGGTCCGTGTTAGCTTCTATGTGTGTGCTAACCACTTCACATCGGACTGCTTCAGTAATGAGGGTCAGTACAAAGGTGGCTTTGCCTCGACACTGACCCTCGTAAAAGGATCTGTCCCCACAATACGGGACCAGTAAGGCGAGCCATAGCGATACATCCACGTAAAAATTGGCGCATGCTGCCGCGTCTCTCTTTGAGTAGGCGATGACAGACGGAGCTCATTAGCATTTAAAGGTGCATTTACATTTACATTTAGGTCATTTAGCAGACGCTTTTGTCCAAAGCAACTTACAATAAGTACATTTGTCAAAAGAAGAAAACAAAGAAACCACAACGTATCATTGCCGATAAAGTAAGAGCTAAAAATAGAACAAGTGTCAGGTCCTCATCTGAGTGAAGTAGTACCTTAAGAGCAACAGTGCTATGATCAGAGTGCTATAGGTAAGGGGTTTTTTTTGGGGTCATGCTATGTAGAGTCGAGGTGAAGTCTGAACAGGTGAGTCTTGAGCCTTTTTCGGAAGATGGCAAATGACTCTGCTGTCCTGACATTGGTCTGGAGTTCGTTCCACCACTGAGGCGCCAGAACAGAGAAGAGTCTGGACTTTGCTGAGCGACATTTGTTTGATTTCAGCGATGGTGGTACCAGCCGGCCAGCTGAAGTAGAGGAGGGAAGTGCTCGCTTCGGGGCATGAGGTTTGACCAGTGTTTGAAGGTAGATGGGTGCCGTTCCATTGATGGCCCTGAAGGCCAGTGTCATCGTCTTGAATTGGATGCGTGCTGCAACAGGGAGCCAGTGGAGGTCACGGAGGAGGGGGGTCACATGGGAGAATTTGGGTAGATTGAAGATAAGGTGTGCTGCAGTGTTCTGGATACGCTGCAATGGTTTAATCACAGAGGCCGGAAATCCGGCCAGGAGAGAGTTGCAGTAGTCAAGGCGGGAGATGACCAGTGCTTGGACCAGGAGATGCGTTGCATCCTTTGTGAGGAAGGTCCGAATCCTGCTGATATTGTAGAGGATCTGCAGGATCGGGCCACAGCAGTGATGTTGGGGGTGCAGGATAGTTTGTCATCGAGGATTACACCCAGGTTCCTCGCAGTTGAGGAAGGTAATACTGTGATGCCCTCGACAGAGACCGACAGGTCCATGCGAGGGCAGTCTTTCCCTGGGATGAAGAGGAGTTCGGTTTTATTCAGGTTAAGCTTGTGAGTCACACCATGTGTCACACAAACAGGTTGAGGAAGCAGGAAATGTGTGGCTAATGCGCGGCCGTCGCAGAAGCTCCACAATTCATAAAACAACACAACCAGACAGAGCGCTCAGAGGTGTCGGGGGCAGCTTGTAACGTAGCCACGTTAAAGCAAAGAGCTCAGCTTGTGGGGCTGAACATGGGGGGTGGGGTGGGTGAGATTCTAGGATCTCAAATAAGGGACCAATTGCATAACCTGAGTCAAGTGTAGGGCTCTCTGATTCCCACGATGCGCATAGACTAAATTGCAGAATCTGACAAGAAAATAACCTGTAAAACACGGAATTTCGTGGAATTTGTCAAAATCTGAAAATCAATGTTTTCTCAAACATTATAAGAGTTTGTTACCATACCTAAGATGAAAAGGGGGGGGACGTGGAGAGTCTCTATTGTGTTTTAGTGTAATCAACAGGAACACCGCCTCATCCAGCATGTCTGAAAAGTGAAACATAAATAGCGATGAGTGGATCCACAGATATGCTGATTTTAGGCATGGCTAAAGTCGGGTGCAGGGGGCTGCTAGAAATGTCCTTATTTTGATTGATCACCTACACGATTAGACACTATTTGATGAAAAAAATGCTATAAAATTTTAAAATACAGAATTTCTATAAATGAAAACGGAAAACATAATTCCGAAAATGAAAACGGAAAACAAATTTTAGAAGAATTCAAACAGAAAACACAGAATTTCTAAAAAATAAAAGGGAAAACAAAGAATTTACAAAAATTAAACTGGAAAACAGAATTTAGAAAAATTAAACAGAAACCGGGATTTAGAAAAATTAAAAAGGAAAGTACACAATTTGGGAAAAATGAAATGGGAAAACATGGAATTTAGAAAAATTAAAATGGAAATCAGAATTTAGAAAAATTAAAACGGAGAGAACGAAATTCTGGAAAAATAAATAAAACGGATTTCATAGGGTTCTAGTCAAGTGCTCCAGTGGGAGAGCGGTATGAGCTACCATCTACAAACAAAATTAACTCAGGTTTTGCAAGTGGTTTGTCTAGTGGATCGGGACGGGGTGAGCATAATGATCAACTAAGATCACCTTTCACAACTATATGGCTTGCCATCAATTAGGGAAGGAAGGAGGGAAACAGGGTTAAGAGGTGATCAGCATTCAATAGTAAGGTTAGGTTTGGAAAGAAGGGTGAACTCATAACAAGTCTGTCTAGAGGAGGAAAAATGTTGCATTTCAGAGCGGAAGACAACATGTGAGACAGAGTGGGGGGCAAATAGTGTTTAGTGGAGATCCCAGTACCATGGAGGAGGTAGTTTCTACAGCTTGACTAAAATAAAAAAATAATGGGATCTGGGATGAACAGAACAGGAGGAGAGGATAGTGGTTGGATCTGGAACTACAGGAAAAATAGGGTTAACATAATCATTAACTGCACTGAGGTCCTATAACTTGTCTTAAAATTTTTTTTTTTTTTTTTTTTTATGGGCAAAATGGGAGTGTGACAGAGGCTGGAGGTAGGTAGTATCATTCCTTGTTCTAACAGGGACTCTAGCACAGGTGCAATTCCAAGTTCTGCGTCAAGTTTAAGGGGATACTGGCGTTTCTTTGGGAGTGGTTTATCTGGGTTGACATTCATTTTTACACTAGAAGCAGAAAGAATCAGTCCCACATCATTAGGGTGGGAAGAACACAAAGCAGGAGGGATCTGGGAGAGAAGATGGAAGGAGGTTGTAGATGGAGAAATAGGCTGGGGGGGGCTAGGTGTGGTTCTGTCTGTGACAGAGTTGAAAAGATAATAGGTTGTGGGTCAAAAGAGACACACAGGATGTACCCCAAAGAGCCAACCTGTTACAGTGGGTAACTGGCTACAGTATCACAAAATGTTTTGTCATTACAAAATTGGAATAACTTTACCACTTTGCCAGCTCCAAGGTGTCGCATTTGTTAGCAGTAGCTACTGCGATATGGGGAACACCGTCATCTTTCTGAAACATAGGTTGTTGAGTGAGAGATAGTTTTACATTGAGTGCAATCCCTGCATGACCAAAATATATATCATTAACATGCAAGAGGGAGGTTGCTCTTTCATCTTGCTCAGCTTTTTGAGTATACTCAGAATTTGGAACTGCATCGTGATGAGCTAGACAATGGAGTGAGGGAAACCAGAGCAAAGAGTCAGATATTTCAGAAATCAGCCAAGAAAGGAAAGGAGAAATGGGTTGTTTGCAGTGTTGGGGAGTAACGAATTACATGTAACGACGTTACATAATTTAATTACAAAATGTACGTAATTGTAATCCGTTACATTACTGGGAGAAAATATTTAATTAAATTACAGTTGCTTTTGGAAATTTCAATAAAACACACACTGGCATTTTATAATTGCGATCAGTGAAATATATGAAAACAATATAAAACACAGTTTAAAACAAAAGTTGTTGTTGCTCTAAAGCTTCATATCTAAAAGCAGCTCAATGTAGAGCTGTCAGAAATTAAAATCAGCCTCCTCTTGTCATATTTGCAGCAACACTGTTGCTTCAGGCTGTGATCAGGCTTTTTTGTATCGCTCATACTCTCCCCATTAAAACAACCTGCTCCTCTAGGCTGAAATCAGCCTGTTGTCGCTCCATTTAGTGAGGAAGTGAGTCTCCTTCGCAGTACAGGCCTAAGGTCAGACTCATAATATATGGTTAAACCTTTGAACATATAAAAGAACAACTTTTGAACAGTTTCACCTTTATAATTTTGGTCTATTCAGTCTGGTTGAGTCTTTTATTATGTTGTTTTTATATAGTCTTAAGTACTGCGGAAAGGTTTATCACACTATAGGTCTTAAAATGTGAAAATGGTTAACAGTTGAGATTTCATTCAAAATTAAGAAAAGTAATCAAAATGTAATCAAATGTAATTAGTTACATAACTTTGAGAAAGTAATTGAAATAGTTACACTACTATTACATTTTCAACAGGGTAACTTGTAATTGTAACCAACTACATTTCCAAAGTAATCTTCCCAACACTGGTTGTTTGGTTATATGATTATAGATTTTTTGAAGTTTTAAAGAAAGTTGAGGAGAGGGCAACTGCCAAGCATAGGTCACTGATCGGGAAACCTGTTGTAGCATAGAAAACACAGTATTAACATTAGCATCAGGTACATCAAGATATACCCCATAAGGGTTGCATTAATGGTGCAGCCAAATTGACATAATAAATCACGACCCAGTAAGTTCAGAGGGGTATCAGTAGCCATTTGAAAGGCATGTTCTCGAGATAGGGGGCCTAATTCCACTGTCATTGGAGTACTTACTGGGTTTTGTTTAGTGATTCCGGAGACGCCTACTGTGTTTACAACCTCAGAGGACAATTCAATGGAGGACAAGTCTTTAGGATTGATGGCAAGTCATATAATTCAGTTAATTTATCCCTAACTAGTTAAGATAAACAATAACACTTAAAAGGACAAGGTACTAACAGTATGTGAAACCTGAAGTAATGAAATAAAAAAAATAATGTATTTACAAAAAGACTAAAATAGCAACAGGTAGGTTGCTGAAAATGCATTAAAACAGACAGACAACCAACTAGTTACAGAAGCAATGCTGCTAAACAGTGTTGTGCCTGAACCTGTTCATTGAACGATAGTTCTTGAACTCATTCATATTTTGGGAAGAACGTGAACTGAACGTACTGTTTTTCTGCCTGATGAACGCTACTGTGAATGCATTCATCCTGGTGTCTGTGAACGCTCTCTCAGTTTAACTCTGTTCAATAGGGTGCTAGATTTGTATAAATTATTCCAGACAAAAACCAGGCGAAAATAAAAAATAATAATAAAAATAAAAATGAAATACAGTGAAAATAAAAATACAATTGAAAAATATTATAAAATGATTAACGAGGAAATAATAATAGTACTAAATATTGAGAACAATATTTTAACAGGAAAAATAAAAGGGGGCAAATTAATTGATACAAAAACAACCGGCTCAAACGAAATGATAATACTAGAAGGATAAGGTACAGTATGAATCAACAGGCTAAAGAGAAGCCAGAATACTAAAAGAACCAATAATTTAACTATAGTAAAGAACAAAAGAGTAAATAACAATGGGCAGGGTGGGGGAAACTAATTAAAACAGAGACAAACCAACTACACTCAACAAAAATATAAACGCAACACTTTTGTTTTTGCTCCCATTTTTCATGAGATGGACTTAAAGATCTAAAATGCATTCCAGATACACAATATTACCATTTCTCTCAAACATTGTTCACAAATCTGTCTAAATGTGTGATAGTTAGCACTTCTGCTTTGCTGAGATAATCCATCCCACCTCACAGGTGTGCCACATCAAGATGCTGATCTGACATCATGATTAGTGCACAGGTGTACCTTATACTGCCCACAATTAAAGGCCACTCTGAAATGTGCAGTTTTGTCTCACAGCAAAATGCCACAGATGCCACAAGCATTGAAGGAGCGTGCAATTGGCATGCTGACAGCAGGAATGTCAACCAGATCTGTTGCTCGTGCATTGAATGTTCATTTCTCCACCATAAGCCGTCTCCAAAGGCGTTTCAGAGAATATGGCAGTACATCCAACCGGCCTCACAACCGCAGACCACGTGTAACCACACCAGCCCAGGACCTCCACATCCAGCAGGTTCACCTCCAAGATCGTCTGAGACCAGCCACTCAGACAGCTGCTGAAACAATTGGTTTGCATAACCAAACAATTTCTGCACAAACTGTCAGAAACCGTCTCAGGGAAGCTCAACGGCATGCTCGTCGTCCTCATCGGGGTCTTGACCTGACTCCAGCTCGTCGCCGTAACAGACTTGAGTGGGCAAATGCTCACATTCGATGGCGTCTGGCACGTTGGAGAGGTGTTCTCTTCACGGATGAATCTCGGTTTACATTGTTCAGGGCAGATGGCAGACAGCGTGTGTGGCGTCGTGTGGGTGAGCGCTTTGCTGATGTCAATGTTGTGGATCGAGTGGCCCATGGTGGTGGTGGGGTTATGGTATGGGCAGGCATCGGTTATGGACGAAGAACACAGGTGCATTTTATTGATGGCATTTTGAATGCACAGAGATACCGTGATGAGATCCTGAGGCCCTTTGTTGTGCCATACATCCATGAACATCACCTCATGTTTCAGCAAGATAATGCACGGCCCCATGTTGCAAGCATCTGTACACAATTCTTGGAAGCTGAAAATGTCCCAGTTCTTGCATGGCCAGCATACTCACCGGACATGTCACCCATTGAGCATGTTTGGGATGTGCTTGACCGGCGTATATGACAGCGTGTACCAGTTCCCACTAATATCCAGCAACTTCGCACAGCCATTGAAGAGGAGTGGACCAACATTCCACAGGCCACAATTGACAATCTGATAAACTCTATGCGAAGAAGATGTGTTGCACTGCATGGGGCAAATGGTGGTCACACCAGATACTGACTGGTTCTGAGTCCCCAGACCCCCAATAAAGCAAAAAACTGCACATTTCAGGGTGGCCTTTTATTGTGGACAGTCTAAGGCACACCTGTGCACTAATCATGATGTCAGATCAGCATCTTGATGTGGCACACCTGTGAGGTGGGATGGATTATCTCAGCAAAGCAGAAGTGCTCACTATCACACATTTAGACAGATTTGTGAACAATGTTTGAGAGAAATGGTAATATTGTGTATCTGGAATGAATTTTAGATCTTTAAGTCCATCTCATGAAAAATGGGAGCAAAAACAAAAGTGTTGCGTTTATTTTGTTGAGTGTAGTTAGAGAAGGGATAAAGGGCAAGTTACTAACAGTCTTGAGTAACAAGAAATAAAAAAATAGAATATAACGTATTTGAAAATAAAACTAAAGTAGGTTGGGGAAAATTAATTAAAACAGACACACAACCCAACTAGCTAAAGAAGTGATACTACACAGTGAAGAAAAATTTGTATTTACATGAAAATAAAGTGCTCTTAGCCACGTGGTTTATCTCAAAACAGCAGTCGTGAATCACAGTGAACAAAAGGTTATTAACTAACGGATAAGGAATTAGAGCTGGAATGTTGTGTTCAATTGTAACCTCCTGAACAACTACTCAATTCTAGCAATAATTTCTTATAGTAAGAAAACAACATATTTATGGCCGCAGCGGGCCTTAAATCACAGCAAAATACAAATACACAACATTGACAAACAAGACGTTACAATGAGCTCATACAACTGTCAAACCGGTTATACACACTTCATTCATTCAATATAACAATATTTTACAAAGAAAACCACTGAAATCCAAAAGATTACAGAGAGTTTCACCATGCAAATTGCATTATATTTCCAAGTAGGGATTACGATGACATGAGCGGCGGTCTGGCTACCCCTACTTCAATGTCATCCACCTCACATAACAATCCCTCATATAGAAAAATCCTCAATCACAGAGAATTTCACTATACAAACCGTCATTATACTACCAATAGGATTTCAGACAATATGAGCGGCCGACTGGCTACCCCACTTAAATATCGTCAACCTTACATAACAATCCCTCACATCGAGAAACACTCAGACCCATAAGGTCACGGAGAATTCCACCATGCAAACTGTCATAATGCTACCAATAGGATTTAGGACAATATGAGCGGTGGACTGGCTACCCCACTTAAATATCGTCGAACTCACATAACAATCCCTCACATAGAGAAACACTCAAACCCATAAGGTCACGGAGAATTCCACCATGCAATCCATTATTATACTACATAAGGCTTTTTTTTTTTTTTTTAAACACACCAGAACCGCCTGCAGTCAACCGCTGCTATTTGAAAATTTAAATCGTGTTACCTGGGTCTATGGAAGATCCGGACCTGAGACAGGGCATTGTGAATATCAGCAAAAGTTAGGAATTTTACAAGAGGCTTCCTTTACCCTTTGAATTTGGCGCCGATTGCTAATATTCAAAATCACTCCCTCCAGTCCAGACATCCTCTAGCCCAGGGTTAGCAAGTTGCCGACAACGCCATATTGTAGAAGAAAACTCTTCAGGTCCAATTCTGTGGCTGGTTCAAATGAGGTTTAATCACTGACAGTCGAGAAAAGAAATTCACAGTGTATCCATGAAGATCCAGTCTCCCGAATGGCCTGGTCGAGTTGGATTTATGCAGAACATTCGGGAGAACAAAAGGGAAGGCGTCATGAGTGGATTTGCATGGAATCAACACATGTCTCTCTGCAGAGGAAGAGACATCTGTGGATGTCTACAAGGTGTGACTGTTCTTGAGAGAGCTAGACGATGTCACTACAGGGGTCACTCATCGGGCCTTGATCTAATGTAAGACGGCAAGGACACAATAGAAAAACAGCTCAGCAGGACATTTGATGTTTAGAGAGAAAGCAATATTATACGAGATACAAAGAAGAATTGTAAGGTAACACATTTTCTTCTACAGTTTGAAAGGAAGGGTGACAGAGGCCTCGTGGAATTCAAGTGCAGATCGAGGTAGGTGGTCCAGAGGAAGGACCTGGTAGGACCATCTCGGTGAGATGAGGAGCCTAGTTCCTCTTCCTCGCCCTGTTCGTCTTGGGGAGTGTGAAAACAAGCAGGCAGTTGAAAGGGCAACTGGAGTGGCAGTGTTTTCTGGGGTGAACCAGGTCTCCGTAAAGGCCAGGAAGTGGAGGGTCTGCAGGGAGGCATAGGCTGAAATGGTGTCCGCCTTCTTGACTGCAGACTGGCAGTTCCACAGCCCCCCTAGTACTTCAAGTTCCTTACCGGTGGAGAATGGTGGGTAGCAGAGATTGGATGGGTTACAGCCTTGAGTGAAGGGTCTCTGGTCAAATCTTCTCCAGTGTGATGTCCTGACTGGGATAAGACACATGGCTACGATGGGTGGTGGATGAGATGTTATGCCTACCTCAGTGGACTTCCTCGATGGACTCCCACAGATAGACTCATTTACATTTACATTTAGGTCATTTAGCAGACGCTTTTGTCCAAAGCGACTTACAATAAGTACATTTGTCAAAAGAAGGAAACAAAGAAACCACGACGTATCATTGCCGATAAAGTAAGAGCTAAAAATAGAACAAGTGTTAGGTCCTCATCTGAGTAAAGTAGTACTTCAAGAGCAACAGTGCTAAGATCAGAGTGCTATAGGTAAGGTTTTTTTTTTTTTTTTTTTTTTTTTGGGGGGGGGGGGGGTGTCGAGGGAGGGTGCTAGTGGGTCATGCTATGTAGAGTCAAGGTGAAGTCTGAACAGGTGAGTCTTGAGCCTTTTTCGGAAGATGGCAAATGACTCTGCTGTCCTGACATTGGTCGGGAGTTCGTTCCACCACTGAGGCACCAGAACAGAGAAGAGTCTGGACTTTGCTGAGCGACATTTGCTTGATTTCAGCGATGGTGGTACCAGCCGGCCAGCTGAAGTAGAAGAGCGAAGTGCTCGCTTCGGGGCATGAGGTTTGACCAGTGTTTGAAGGTAGAAGGGTGCCGTTCCATTGATGGCCCTGAAGGCCAGCGTCATCGTCTTGAATTGGATGCGTGCTGCAACAGGGAGCCAGTGGAGGTCACGGAGGAGGGGGGTCACGTGGGAGAATTTGGGTAGATTGAAGATAAGGCGTGCTGCGGCATTCTGGATACGCTGTAATGGTTTAATCGCAGAGGCCGGGAGTCCGGCCAGGAGAGAGTTGCAGTAGTCAAGGCGGGAGATGACCAGTGCTTGGACCAAGAGCTGCGTTGCGTCCTTTGTGAGGAGGGTCCGAATCCTGCGGATATTGTAGAGGGCGAATCTGCAGGATCGGGCCACAGCAGTGATGTTGGGGGTGCAGGATAGTTGGTCATCGAGGATTACACCCAGGTTCCTCGCAGTTGAGGAAGGTAATACTGTGATGCCCTCGACAGTGACCGACAGGTCCATGCGAGGGCAGTCTTTCCCTGGGATGAAGAGGAGTTCGGTTTTATTCAGGTTAAGCTTGAGGTGATGTGCAGTTGTCCAGACAGAGATGTCAGCCAGACAGTTCGAGATGCGAGTTGCAATGTGAGCGTCAGAGGACGGGGGAAAAGAGAGGAACAGCTGGGTGTCATCTGCGTAGCAATGGTAGGAGAATCCATGCGATGTGATAACAGAACCTAGTGATCTGGTGTATAGTGAGAACAGAAGCGGTCCTAAAACTGAGCCTTGAGGGACGCCCGTGTCCAGAGAGCAGGGTTTGGACATAGAGCCATTCCATGTGACCTGGAAGGTGCGGTTTGTCAGGTATGATGTAAACCAGGCGAGAGCAGAGTCAGTTATGCCAAGTTCAGCCAGAGTGGAGAGGAGGATTTGGTGGTTGACTGTGTCGAATGCAGCAGATAGGTCGAGGAGAATGAGAACGGAGGAGTGGGACGAGGCTCTGGCGTCTCGCAGGGACTCGGTCACTGTGAGGAGGGCCGTCTCAGTGGAGTGAGCAGTCCTGAATCCTGATTGATTAGGGTCTAGGAGGTTTTTCCGCAAGAGATAGGATAACAGTTGGTTGTAGGAGGCACGTTCCAAGGTTTTAGAGAGGAATGAAAGAAGACTCTGTGTCTAGAGTCTTTGTTCAGCTGGCCTGACGCTGTAGTGACAGCCTTTTAAGTGCTCAGTTTACCTCATACACTAACTGTTGCCCCTCCCTCCAATCAAGTCTATTGACTACACCTGAGCTGGCTGAAACTAAGTGATTGCTCACTTAGCATCTAGACAGCTTCCCAAGATTTTAAACAACAAGCTATCAACACAAGACTAAATGTTACAACTAGCTTTACTCACAGAATGCCTAAATCTTAATCTACAATTAGTTTCTGACTTACCAACAAGAGACAAAGCAGCTTCCTTCCTTTCTCCTTCTTCCTTTTATGAACTCAACAGTGTTGGTGCATAAATAACAGACAGAGTCAAGTTTCGTCTCTCAGTAACGTGTATTCACAGGCTGTGCACATAACAGGATTAAGGCATGTTACCTGAAGCAAGTACATACATCTGTGCCACCAGGGGGGGCTGTAGGCTGCATAACACTGCCCTACAACAAACGGTTCCGCAGAATTTACGCCAAATCGGTCTTCCACAGCTTCCGTTGTATAGATAAAGGTCCGTTTTACTGTATGTTAAAAAGCAAAATAGTGAATCATGAAAGCTTTTTGCATTTACTTTGTTACCCTAACTAATAGTTTTCCACATTAGTCGTGTTATTAAAACGTCAAGGATGTTTTATGTAACTCCTTTTAAGATTCTAAGGCAGATCCAGGGTGTGCTGAATCCCCCAGAGTTGTCCATCTAGGCCGTGCTGGTTGGTTCAACTTGCGAACCGTCTGAGAACCTGTTTGCGTCTGTTTGCGTCTGAGAACCTGTTTGCGTTTCCACCGGCTAGAGAGCCCAGAGAGCCACGTCATTATGTCACTGTATACGTCTAAGGTTTCCCTGCAGCGCTCATTTTTTAGCATAGCAGACATGTCTCTTCAGAAAAAGTGTTTATTTTGGCCAATAATACAATAACAATAAAATACACAAAATACTAAAATCACAACATTTTTAAAGTGTAGAACAGTGTCTGATCAATAGATCGGAGTGTTTGATGTTTAGTCATCTGCATGTTGGACCTCCGCTCTACAAACACAAACCAGAGAACAGCGGTTTAATCACAAACGTGCCCTCGACGCCGTGAACACAGATGTTCAGTCACGTTGGTAGTTGGTAACGTTTAGTGAGCCAACGGCAGTCAGAAAGTGGCATGCTAACGTTGTTGTTAGCAATATCACGCTAGCTGGCTAGCTAGCCGGTCAGCTTCCATTACCCGAGGAAGCAAAGCCACTAGTTGCTGCTGTTACGAACGTAATCACTAGCTTGGCAAACTAAACAGAAATGTGTCGTTGGTTTGCAACGAGGTGAAACATTTTAAAAGTGAAACTTACCGGAAACAGTAACGTTAGTAAAACTCCGCAGCGGCGTATTTTCCCCCGTTGCCTTGAGCGTTAACCCTGCCCCCAGCCCCTAACGTAAGCAAGACCTTCTCCGGGGCCGGTTCCAGCCCAGCAAGGATTTGGGGCCGCTCGGGAACCCGGGAACCAGTTTTCCAGGCCGAGAGCCGGCTCTTTGTCTGTGGAAACAGGAAGAACTGGTTCGCGATTGGGCACCGGCTCCGAACCGGCCCTCAAAATGCCTCGGTGGAAAAGGGCCAAGAGAGGAAATCAGTTGACACCCAGGGATTTGAATGAGACCTCTGCTTTCCTATCCACATCTAGTCCTCCTCTGACCAAAGCTGAAGCCTCAGGCCATAATGACAGGCTTTCCTGCCAAATGTCTCAGTGAGGTTCAGTGATTGCTGTGACTCTGGGTCTCGAATACTAGTTGAACCAGTATTCCAGTAAGAGACCAATCAGACATCTGAAGTAGTTTGTAGTTTCTTTCTGTGTTGATGGGTTAACTTTTTAACATACTGTCAGCACAACAGAGGTAACTCCTTATTTAATCTGGACCTTATTTGGACATAGATCACTTTTAAAGTTTCTTAATTCTTAACGGTTAACATTTGAAAATAACTGAGTAATGTCTAAAAGAGTGATATTGAGGCATAAGTTAGGTGAAGTGCATTTTAAAGTGTTTCACTTCATCTCTCACTTAACAATGTACAAGCTAACATGTTAGCATGGAGAATACTCCATCACTTAGAGGTCACTGGATGTCTACTGTCCTGGCTGCACCTGCCACCAAGGACTACTACTGCTACTACCAACACCAAACCCAGATGGAACCTAAGAGCCTGGTCTGGTCTGCACCAGATTTCTGCCTACAGTTAAATCGGTTAAGGCAGTTTTTTCTCTCGCCACTGTCGCCATGTAATGCTTGCTCTTGTGTTAGTTTGGGACTTTGACAATCATTGATTGAAAATCAAGAGAGAGCTTTAGTCCTACTCTCTGTGGAAAGTGTCTGAGATAACTTTTGTTATGATATGACACTATAAATAACATTTAATGGAGGTTTATGTGTTCAGCCTTGAACGACATGTTTAGCGCTTCCATAAGAACAAGCAATTTCAACAAACAATTCATTCAAGTGAGCTTTTGAGACATGCACCAATGTTTCTCATAATATGAATTAAAGAATTGTTTTTAAATGATTGGAACATGTTTGCATAATCTTTACTTTAGCTTAGTTTAGTTTAGTTTATTAGGATCCCCATTAGCTGCAGCAAATGCTGCCGCTATTCTTCCTGGGGTCCGACACATGCATACAATTATAATAATGCATCATTATAACAAAAAATAAAATAAAAATAAATTTAAATTAAATTAAAACATAAAAACAAAGCAAAAAAAACCCTGTAAAAAAATCACTGTAAATCAAAACACTGCACAGACAGTACTTTCTCTTACTTTTTTCATATGGTGGGCTTGTAAGAGTGGTTCTTGGACATTTTTTCTGATAATGACTTTCAATGGCTGAACAACACAAGGCTGTTTTGCTTTCAGTCATCGAGTAACAGTCTCCTCACAACTTATGATATTGTGTTTTACACTTCCCTTGTTGAAAAGACAAACTCATCAGTTCAAAATTACATTGTTTCATGTGTGTTAGTATTCTTGAGAAGAACTATAAAGTTTCTGGGAGGTTTTTTTTTCCTGTCTGAGTGATGTTGGTTTGGAAGTCTTTTCCTTTCCTGTGTTGTGTTCCTGATTGGCTGAAAACGAGGGAGGCATCTGATTGGCTACAGAGAGTTCCTTGTTGAAAAAAATGCATTTGTGAATCCAGCCACCTACTGCCAAAGAGGCTGCTGGAAGCAACGGATCTCAAATACAGAACAACTTTAATCAGTTCTAAGCGAAGTCATTTGCTTATCTAGAAAATGTGGGGTTGTCAAAGTGCTCAAACAAACAACCAATTCCATCATGTGTCAGGTAAGGAAAGTCTCCTGGTCGATATTCAAAACGCTGCCTTAAACAGTGTTCTGATGGTCTGATCAAAACCACAGTCTGGGTCCAACTGGGGTACTGAAACCTTCATTCCTTTATGTGCTCCAATCAATGGTTTTTATCAAGTTTAAAAACAGACGGAATCTACTCAGATCAAATGCCTTGGAGTTTGTGTTTAAGTCTGGCTTTGTGTCAAAGTGAATTATTTATCCAGAGGAGTTTGGAGCTGTGACGGTCTGGCATTGATTAAGGTAAGGGTTTGTTGATGTCTGTGGTTCTTTTGGAGTGGCTTTTTCCCAACTCAAACAAGAAAGAGAAAAAACATCTAATTTCCAGTGTCTCTGTTGGAAAATTTGAGCCACAGTTGGTTGGCAGTGTCTGTAGTGTTCTTCCCCCTCTCAGAGTCCCTGCACCATTGATGCTGGGCAAAGGTCAAGTGGAAGATATGATGTTGGCCCCCCCAACACTTTGCAGTTCTCCCTAACACTGCACAGCTGATTACAGATTTGTTTGTGGACTTTTATCAGTGTGTGGACTTGAGGAGCCAGTTTCTACCTTTGATGTGGGGCTCAGCATGTTCCTGTACGACCTTGACAACTTTGAAGGAGCTCATTTCACACCAGATACTCCTGGAATCTCATCTCATGCCCCAAAAAAGCAGTTTGAGATCAGGAGTAAATGAGGTTGACAGTTTCATAGAAGCATTTCAACGGGGATGGAAAGATGACAAGATTACGAGATGGCAGGAGAGAGAGAACATTTGTTTGATGTCTGGGAATCGAACTGAACCCCTGATGGAGGGCTGAGGGCCAGTAGCCAAAGTAACAGATTCACAGATTCCCTCACTGTCTGTCATGCAATATGTTCCGACACCACCGGACGCCATTAAGTCACATTACCACTCAGTCTGAGTCTGGTTGGTTTAAACACCATGAAAGTTTTGGACCTGTTGTGCTGCACTTGGTAATCTAACAGACCTGTATCTGTGACTCAAATATATGTAGATACATGCATAATCTTCAAGACTTTGCAAGTTGATCTTGAAGACATGAAGTGGAAAGGACAGAACTCAACCTCAAACCTGGGCAATGCAGGCAGTCTATAATGCAAACATATAGCTAGAATAGTAGAATGGACATGGTGTTAGTTTTTATAGTGACAACAATGTCAGTGGGGCTGGAAAGTGTCACAGGCACAAGTAGAGAGATGTCAGTCAGTCAGCTCGTTAGCTATGTATCTATTTAGCTAGGATTCTTTTCTTCTCCAGAGCAGAGGGGAGTGAGGAAGAGGGGCGGTTGGACGTAGTGCTGTTGCTGACAAAGTTATCACTCAATAGCAATGTTCTTATGGTGTGATAAGAGTGTGTGGATGAGGCATTATTCAAGTTATTCAATTTGACTTATTTAGTCTGGCTCTCTGCTTTGTGACATTACTAATAAGCAAAATCTCAGTTGGTTTTGTTTATATGGAAGAGTCCCACTACAACCGTTGCAATGGCAACAGTACACATAAAAATGGCCACCACTCGGACCATCTTGCTACATTGCTTTGAATGGGAATGTCTGTCCTACTCAGTGGTGGATTTAGGCATGGGTGACAAATTTTTTTTTATGGGTACAATACGTCACTACCTGACAGCTGAAAGATTTCACAGAAGTCATCAGGGTTCTGACCACCATGAATATCCACATAATGTCATGATAGGTTGGCCAGTGGATGTATTGACATCTTGCTCTTGAGCAAAGTGTTGGATGAACCAACTAACTGACATTTTCCTCATGCGACTCTTTGCACAAATGTCATTTTGTAATTAAACTGCAGCTTACATTTCTTTCATCCATCGTCTACCTCTTATCCTGTATTCAGGGTCGTGGGGGGGCTGGAGCCGATCCCAGCTGTCATTGAGCGAAGGCAGGGTACACCCTGGACAGGATGCCAGTCTATCACAGGGCCGACATGTAGAGACAAACAACCATTCACGCTCACATTCACACCTACAGGACATTTAGAGTCATCAATGAACCGACCCGGGAATGGAACCCTCTCGCTGTGAGGCGACAGTGCTACCCACTACACCACTGTGCAGCCCAGCTTACATTTCTTCATACAGTTAAAATAGAGTATCTGAGCTAGAAGGAGTCATGTCTTCTGCCTAAAGGCTGTGTATTAAAGAGTTTATCCAACGTATTCATTCAAGTACTTAATTAGACCGAGTCGAGGAGTGGCTGTGATGCTTCAACTGAAAATTAACTGTGAAAATCCTTCAAACTGCTTGTCTCAATCACCTCTTTAAATGCTCAGTAACACAACCCTGCATCAGGACTTTCCATGAATCACACATGTAGCTGGTTGAGCCATGTTAACCAGAACAAAGAGGAGTATTTTAACAGATTATTCATGGTGACTGATGTGGTCTTGATTCATTCCTTACACGAAAACAACAGCCAGAGGATGGGAACTACCACGGCTGAAATCTTTCCACTCGGCAGAGCAAAACAGGCTTGGATAGCCCTGAGGCTGCAGAAACCATCTGCCAGCTCCAAGACGACTGTTGACTATGGCTGTGGGGAGGATTTGTCACATGGATCAAACGGTTGCCCTCATAGGAAAAGGGAAAACAAAACTAATGGAGATGAAAATATTGATAAAAGAACATTCTTGACTGCCTATGGATTTTTGTTTATTCTGATGGTCTTTTTTGCAAGATATCTCTTTGTTGTCGTCTCGATAGCAGAGTTCTACTCATTCATAGAAACGTCCTGCTGGCTCACTGTTGAGGATGGAAGAGTGACGCAGTGACATCAATGCAAATCGTCTATCAAAAGTGATTTTTTTTTACCAGCAGAGATGATGGAAGATATCGTTAAAAAAATAATAACATCTTTGTTGATGCAAAGAGAGAAGGGAAATTCAGGTGTTGCAGCAGCACAAAAGACAGAAATAAGTAGACATAGATAGAAAAAAAAATCAACATTGTAATAGCAATAATAATAAGAAATAGAAGGACCATTTTAACTATACACGAGCAACTTGAGATAAAGTTACGGGGCAAAGTGACAGTGGTGAGGTGAATAGCAGACAACACATAATATAATGTATTGTCTGATTATGTAGTCTAAATTACATTTTTATATCATATAGTATTGTAGGGTATATTTTATCTGTTTATATGAACAAGTTATTTTGTTTGTTTTGTTTTTGCCAGGATGTTTTACTAAATTTAAAGTTCTTTTTTTCATCTGTGAAACACGTACGGGGAAATGTTTTGGCAGGTTAATTATGATTGTGGTAGTTGTAATATTTATTTCGGCCACAAGAGGTTGAAGTGCACCACTGAAAACATTCACGTGGTGTCATTCATCCTGGTAACATATACAATGTGAATTTGATGTATTTATTTATTTACTTATATTAACAATTTATATAAAACAAAATGTCCATTGTTCACAGCTACTATTTAGATTCATTTCATAGATTTTTTTGAAAAAAGAGGATAATGTTTTAAACCAATATTTCTTGTGCTCTAGGACTGTAACGTGAAGTTTCCCCCGGGATCATCAAAATGCAACCACTGTAAAACATATTATCATTCAATGTGATTCTCCACATTATATATGTCATGCTATGTCATGTATGTATCATTAAAGCAGTACCTTATTGCAAGACGTTCTTCTACAGTATTCCTCCATCAAACACCTGAAGGCAACATCTTTGCTTGTTTCATTTCACTGCAAAGCTTATTGAAAAATGCTGAAATCTTGTCAGCTAAATAAGACTCCCTGCCTCAGCTTTTCATCTTTAACCCCAGACACATTAACTCTCTGTTTCTTTATGGAGGGCGGACTGAAAAACAACACGCCTCCCATAAAAGAAATATGTTTTTTTTATAGTTGCGTGATGAACTTCAATCCAGCCGTTTCAAACTGACATTCCTGGAAAACCATGACCTCCCTTGCTGTTGGCTCTTCTGACTGATTGCTGTCAGCTTTCCGAATACCAAATGCCTCCTAATTGACTGAAACTCCACCTAAATGGGACCTTTAATGTCTCCATTACAACTGATGTGCAGATTTAGAGCAGAACGTTAATGCCCGCTGGGTAAAAAAAAAAACAGTAATTGTCCTGCTGTGTCCGATTTCAACATCAGAGAAACTTTCTCGGCTGCAAGGGTATTGTTAAAGCTTAGCCAACATTCCTGGCTGGCAGGGCGCTCTCCCCCTCCTACATCCCCTTCCTGCATCACCCAAAACAGACACTCCAGCCATGCTCTAGCACTCCAGAGTTCCCGCCCCGCTCACGGTTTAAAAATATACTTTATCGTCCTCTTTACGTAACAAAACAAAAGCTGCAAACTTGATCTATCATTTTTTATAGATATAAAGGAGAGCTACCCGAGTTTACCCAGCTTACCTGAAGATGCTGCACATGACCAATAATAAGCAGTCCCAGTGGAGGTAAAGGTCTCTTCTTCAGAGTCAACACAGGGGTCATGTTGCCCTCGGCGCTGTACTTCCAACAGGCTTGCGTTCATTCCCTGTGAGTCTGAGACACAAGCCAGCCATCCACACTTATATACAGTGAAGAGAGGAGAGGGAGGAGAAACGACCACAACTCAGCGATTAGAGAGCTGAGAGGGAGGGAGGCCGAGCAACATAGAGACACACTGTAAAGAGAGAGAGAGAGAGAAAATCCCTGTGAGTTTGCTGAGCTCCTCTGAGGTCTGATCCTCTCCGGGACTTAACTTCAATCAGCATCAGACAAGAGGACAGACGTAAACACACAGTTGGGTCATTCCGTGTCATTTCATCAAATGCCTCCCACCTGACCATCTCAGATTGTCCTGAAAAAATTCAAGTACAAAGACACACTTGTTAATAGTACAAATCCAAAATATTAGGTCTCTACTGTCAATAGTTTTCTCATGAAACATCATTGAATGAAGGGTAGTTTAGACGGTTTTTGGCATCATGCTCTGAAAAGCCATTTTTAAACAGCAATATCTGGAAAACTATCTCACCTGTGGCCTTCAAAATTTCTACAGTGTATTTCTGTTACTAATAGCCTCCAGACATGGAATATCAGGGGTGTAGCTCAATGATAACCTAGTATGGTAGGTACTTAAAATGTGGCTTGTTGAAATAAAGTAGTACATTTGAAGAGTGGCTGAGCTCCCATTTTTGAAGATAAAAGACTTCTATCACTTCTGCCTCTATCTCTGGTGTTAGCTTAAACATTCTACAAAATATGGTTTCTCTCAGATGATTAGTTTCACAGATATTAAGGCTCAAATATGGAAGTAAACACATCTTTGCCCAACTTCAGAGTCATATTCCAAAAAACTGACAACACGTATCAGGTCCAAACTTACTTTTTTTGAAAGATCATATTCTTGTTAAAATCCTATTAAAAAATTGGGAGGGTGTTTTGCCTCATTTTGTCGCAGTGATTTTTTAAAATCCTGATATTGGTGGGGGTTTTGTGGCCGGTTTTGGTACTGCATGTCCTAACAGCCCACTAGTAAACATCACAGGAGGGCAATTCAATTGTGTTTTTTACCATTTACCAAAGACTTACATGTGACTAAATGCTACTGATAGGGTGCCTTACGAAAACATTCAAATGTAACACAGTTGTAGTTACATTAGTCCTTGAATGTGAGTTAAACATGCTGAAAGCAGCTTTTAATGTCTTAAACCATGAACAAACAGCATAATATTGAAGACTGTACATTTTGTCATACTTTAAGTATAAATTACACAACCAAATCAAATAATAATCTTAATTTGAGCATAAAGATTTTACATTACAGTAGAAAAGTCTCCAAAGTTTGATATTGAATAACAGTTTGTCTATATGCTCACTATGAGGGATCACACATTTTTCATCTTTTAGATCCAATTCCTTCATCACATTCATTAATTTGGCAGTCACTTTACAAATTGTCTAATATACATCTCTGCTCTGTTGTGCTCATCTTTTTTGATGGCATACATGTGCCCAGTTTCTGTAGAGGGAACGTCAAATCTTGCAATTCTATGCTGCAGTGGGACATTGCACATGTCTTCTCTTCTTGGCCAGTAGAAACTCTTGGCAGGGCCATGTGGGTGCATGAACTGAACCAGTACATCTTCATCTTCATCTTGAACATCTCCGATACTTCCTATCCACCATTCCTGATCATACACACAACTCCCATATTGTCTCATAGTGAGCATAGAGACAAACTGTTATTCAATATCAAACTTTGGAGACTTTTCTACTGTAATGTAAAATCCTTATGCTCAAATTAAGATTATTATTTGATTTGGTTGTGTAATGTATGTATTTAAAGTATGACAAAAAGTACAGTCTTCAATATTATGCTTGTTCATGGTTTAAGACATTAAAAGCTGCTTTCAGCATGTTTAACTCACCTTTAAGGACTAATGTAACTACAACTGTGCTACATTTAATGTTTTCGTAAGGCACCCTATCAGTAACAGATATACACTAGAAATTATGAAGGCCACAGGTTAGATAGTTTTCCAGATATTGCTGTTTAAAAATGGCTTTTCAGAGTATGATCCCAAAAACCGTCTAAACTACCCTTCATTCAATGATGTTTCATGAGAAAACTATTGACCGTAAAGACCTAATATTTTGGATTTTTCCTAGTAACAAGTGTATCTTTGTATTTGTGAATTTTTTCAGGACATTCTGAGATGGTCAGGTGGGAATATTTTCAGAAATTTGATGAAATGACACGGAATGACCCAGTTTTCAATAATTGTCCGTGCACAACTGTGTGTGTGTGCATGTGTCAATGGTGGAATGTAACTCAGTGCATTTACTTAGTTACTAAGTTCCATTTTGAGGTACATAATTTGAGTATTTCTATTGTATGCTAATTTTTTACTTATACATTTAAGGATTAAAGTCTCGCCGTGTACGTTTTGACCACCAGTGACATAGAAACATGTTTTTGTGAATTAGATAAACTCTATTTATAGAGCACTTATCACAGCGAGAAAATAAAATGCCATGAAATACACGAAGGGAAAGAAAAAGTGCAAAAACATTCAAATTAACAAGCAGCTCTGAGAAAATGTGAATGTGCTTTCTGATAAAACTTTGTTTGAGAAGAGACTTGCTCAGTCTCATTACCTCCCTCAACAAAACTAGGTGAAACCTGGGCCATGTGTATTTAATTGTGGAAAAGTTAAACTTCTCAACCTCAACCATTGTTTTGTTAAACACCACACAAAATAAAATCCATCTCTCTCTTTCTTGACTCAAACTGTCTCCAACCTGCAGCCTGTCAGTCAGTCACCAGGGGCCTCATTTATAAAACTGTGCGTAGGATCCTTACTAAAAGTGTACGTACGCCAGAAAGCCAAAGTTTGCGTGGGCCAAAAAAAATCTGATATATAAAACTGTGCGCACGCAAGCTGTACACAATGTTCCCTTTATAAATCACAGGATACCCTACAAGTGTGCGTACCTGAATCCCGCCCTGTACACGCCCACATTTTACTATTTTAATGAGCCGGCATGCAATCGTTTCCGTGTGGTGAATCCCGGCGACAGGTCAGAAAAACGTAACTTTTCAGAAATGGAGAAAGAGACACTTGTTGGGGAGGTGGAGGCCCGGAAAATAATTTAATTTAGTGGTAGCCTGGTTGATGCAGAGTGACCATGTTAATGCCTACTGAGATGATGTGTGTATTAGTGACAGACAATTTAAAAAATATGAAACACTTATTTTACAGACAATTTTACTCATGTATTTGTCTCCTCCTCATACTCTTCCATGATCGGCTTCATCCCATGGCTGCTGTACCCTGCTGACTGGCTTAGTCAAGTTGTGAAGCTGCAGATAAGTTCAGTGATAGAGGAAGGTCTTTGATGTCAGAGGCCAAGCCTTAACTGATTAAAAAATCATATTGTAACACTGACTTTGGGGCTACTGCACCAGGGTTTGTTGATGCCGGGAATTGAACCTTGATCTCCCAGGGGAAAGGGCGAGGTTTGGTGTGTTGGGCCTGGGAGCTGGCCTCATGGTGGCTATGTGTGAGTTAAGAGCTGGTTGCCCCATGGATTGCACCATATAGTCTGGTCTTCACCCTCTACAAACCAGGTGTGACATACCAATAGTGATTACTGTGAACAGAACAAAGAAGAACAGAAGAGAGAGAGAACAGAAGAAACTTCAGAGAATCAAGGTGAGCTAAATATAATATCTTATTTCTGCATACTTGGCCCTCGCTGAGGACTTTTATGGTGAAAGGTGGACCTTTTCCAAATGTGTCATGGAAGTTCTGGACAGCTTCACAAAAAAAGTTGTATTTAAAAGGCGTAAAAAGGCACTACCTTGGGTGAAGGATGATGTACGGAAATTGATGAAAGAAAGAGATAATGCACTAAAGAAATCTCTAAAAACAGGGCTTATTTGTGATCGACAGATTTTTACATCACTTAGAAATAAAGTAATAAAACAAATCCGTAAAGCTAAAGCAGATTTTTTCATTGAAATGATAGATGGGGCAAATGGCAATGGAAAATTGATATGGGAACAATTAAATAAGTTAACAGGAAGACACAAGGAGGACATAACACCCAATGACATGCAACTCCAGGTGAATGGCACTCTGACAAATGACTTGGATATCATTGTTAGTAGCTTCAACAATTTTTTTATACACTCAATTGAGGAGTTGACAATGAACTTTAAATGTCCAGGCACTTCACATAACCCTCTGGATGACAGCAAGCCAGTCTTTAGTTTAAGGGAAATAACTGTTCCCGAGGTTTTGAAAATTATCTCCTCTCTGAAAAGCTCTAAGGCTAGAGATGTCTTTGGTCTGGATAGCAACCTCATAAAACATCATAAAGTTGCCCTCGCACATCCAATGGCACACTTAATAAATCTGTCCATAAAACAGGGTAGAGTGCCATCTACCTGGAAGATTGCCAAGGTTACCCCAATCCTAAAGGCTGGTGACAAGACCAAACTAGAGAATTATCGGCCGATAAGTATCTTGCCAGTCATCTCAAAAGTAGCTGAGAAATGGGTTGCATTGCAGCTAACAGACCATCTTAACAGTGGGCATAACTCACTCCATCCAATGCAGTTTGGATTTCGTAAACACCATTCAACTGAAACAGCAATTTGCTACTTTCATGAGAACATCAAAGGTTTATTGGATCAGGGTGGTTACGTAGGAGCTGTCTTCTTGGACTTGAAAAGAGCTTTTGATTCACTTAACCATAATGTACTTATTTCAAAACTGTCCCTTTTTAACTTTTCCGATGGCGCACTCTGCTGGATGAGATCGTATCTGTCAAACAGAAAACAGACTGTTCAGATTGGAAACTCGATGTCATCTTACCTCAGCTGCTCAACTTGGGTACCCCAAGGTTCTATCTTGGGTACCCCAAGGTTCTATCTTGGGACCAATTCTGTTCAGTCTATATGTAAATGACCTACCTAAAGTTTGCCCAAATGTTAATTTGCAATTATACGCTGATGATACAGTGCTATATGTCCACGCAAAAACAAAACAAGAAGCTGCTGTAAAATTATCAGCAGCTCTGGCACCTGTATCTCACTGGCTTAACGAATCTTGCCTGCACCTCAACACTAAAAAGACTGTATGTATTTTTTTTCTCTCGTCAGTCAGCAGAGGGCGATCAACCATCTGTAGCGGTCAATGGAGAGAGCCTTGATGTAGTGGAAGAGTTCAAATATCTTGGAGTGGTCTTTGACACAAATTTATCATTTAAAGCACATGTAAAAAAAATCACGAATATCATTAAATTCAACTTGTCAAATTTCTATCACATAAGACCATTTCTTACCTCCTAGACAGCTAAAGTCTATATGCATGCCATGATATTCTCACACATAAATTATTGTTTTACAAAATGGACATACACAACAGAAAACATATTCAAACCCATCAAGTCTCTCTTCAAAAAGGCAGTTAAAATTTTGGACAGGAAACCTCTTCATTTTCATTACTGTAATGTTTTAAAAAAGTTTAACATTCTTGATTTGGATAATTATCAGATTTTTATGGATGTTTGCCTCATTTTTAAAGTTTTAAATACACTTGCCCCCCCACCACTGAATGAATTCATTCAGAAAAAAAATAATGAAGGACGAAGAACCAGAGCCTTGACTAGAGGTGATTGCAATGTACCGAGGCGTAGAACAAAATTTGGTCAAATGGTCGTCTCTGTAAGAGGAACGCAGTCCTGGAACAAGTTACCATCACACATCAGAAACTGCGACAATTACTCACTTTTTAAAAAAATTTTTGTTTTTAACCAATTTAACATTGGTTAAAAACAAATCAGACATGTACCCATATAGCTTAAATACTGTTCTCAATCTGATGCCTGTTCCCAGGGGCTTTTGGTCTACTGTTCTGTAACTGGGTTAAAATTGTCTGTTTTATCTTGTCTGTCTATGTCTGCTTCGCCTTGATATTGTCCGTCTGTGTTCTGTTTTGTAATTGTTCATTGTATGAGTTGTCGTTGCGAGGTTTTAAAGCATTTTGTGTCTATGTTACCTAGGAACCTGCCTTGGGACTACGGCTGAAATTTAGCAGTTATGCTAAGTCCGGCGCATTTACACTGACGCTTAAGGCATCAATGTTGATGAATGTGCATTGTCCCAACTCAATAAATAAAAATGAAATGAAGCATTTGTTTCTTGTTATGTTTTGTTCGTTTGCTTGCTTGTTTTCTTGTAGAAATTACACAGCTTGGACCAAAGCCGAAGTGTGCCATTGGCTTAAAAAAGAGGGTTTTGCCGAGATTTCCATTATTGTTACAATACGTAACATTTTGAGTACTTGTTACATAACACTGAAGAGTATTTTAACATTATTTAAATCAATGTGAAAACTTTGTGGGGTTCCCTCACTTTCTCATGATTCTGTTCCACTGTCACAATTACTACATACAGTATGTACTCTGATTCCTTTCATTGGACCATGCATTATTTTATTGTTTGTAGATATTTTACAATAAGGCGCAGTAAATGCAATAAGTGCACCTTGGATTGATGGAACTAAAACTCTTTTTTTGTCTCCCCTTTCTGCCATGTCACCATTGCTGGAGATTACACAAATCCAAGACGGAGGACCGCATGGTGTGTCTGGCCTGTCATGTTGCTGATTCCACTGGACCTATGCTGACTTTTGACCTGTTCTCCCCTGGGACCGACACAGCCTGTTCTGTTGGACTATCTTTAAATAAATGTTTTTGTCATTAAAATGTTTTGAATGTTTGTTCAATGTCAACATGATAAATGACCACAATATAATATGAACTAAACTGATCTGTAGAATACAATATGGTTCTTTATAGAACCCTCAGAGGACAAGACAGTCATTTGTGAAAACCTTTGAAAAGGGATGTTTTTAGAACCCCCTGTGTGAGGTCTAGATGAAACCCTTGAAAAACGAAAGGGTTCTTAGTGGAACTCCCTGTGTGGGTTCTAGATGAAACCCTTTAAATACGAAAGGGTTCTTAGTGGAACTCCCTGTGTGGGTTCTAGATAAAACCCTTGAAAAATGAAAGGGTTCTTAGTGGAACTCCCTGTGTGGGTTCTAGACGTAACTTTTGAAAAATGAAAGGGTTCTTAGTGGAACTCCCTATGCAGGTTCTAGATGAAACCCTTGAAAAATGAAAGGGTTCTTAGTGGAACTCCCTGTGTGGGTTCTAGACGTAACTTTTGAAAAATGAAAGGGTTCTTAGTGGAACTCCCTGTGCAGGTCCTAGATGAAACCCTTGAAATATGAAAGGGTTCTTAGTGGAACTCCCTGTGTGGGTTCTTTGTAGAACCTTTCATGGGGGGTTCTGGGTGGAACCTTACACACACAGTTCTAGGTATAACCCTTTATGTGGGGTTCTCGGTAGAACCTTCCAAAAGGGTTCCAGGTGGAACCTTTATAAAAGGTTCTACCTGAAGCCAAAAAGGGTTCTCCTATGAGGACAAGCCGAAGAACCTTATATGGTTCTACTTAGTACTTTTATTTCTAAGAGTGTAGCGTCCACGACACTGTCCTGTGACCGCCATCCAACGAATCAGCCAGACTTTTTTTTGCTCCATGTCTAAAAATAAATACATTGACATGTGATTTTGTTGTTCTCGTTTTTTTTTTTGCCAGTGCCGTATAGCCACAATGTTTGGGGATTGTGTACCGAACACAGGTAGGACCCAAGAATGCAGGCTCGACTCGAGAAGAATCGGAAAAACGGTTTAATTACAGCAGAGGTCGGTACACGGGTTTCAGTCCACAAAGGCAAAGGTACAAAATCCAACAGACTAAGGCAAAGTCAAAAAGGCAAAAACTGGTCACACTGGGAAGGCTCACAAGAAAAAACTCTATAGAAATCGCTGGAACGCTGACACAAGGGACAAGACGAACTGGCAACAAGAGGAAAAGCACACACAGACTAAATACTCTGGGGGGGAAGGGAGATAACGAGACCCAGGTGCAGCACATTAGGTCAGGGTAGGCAATCACACAGGAGGGCAGGAAGTTAAGGGACCTGAAATGAGACAACAAATGAGTAACCAAAATAAAACAGGAAGTACGAGACTAGAAACACTGGGAGGACAGACAAACCACTATACACCACGACGGGGTGTGACAGTACCCCCCCCCCCCCCCCCCCTCTACGGCCGGCTCCAGACGGCCCAGGATCATCAGGATGGGCTTGGTGGAAGTCCTCAATGAGGGTGTGATCCACGATATTCCTCGCAGGTACCCAGGAGCGCTCCTCGGGACCGTACCCCCCCCAGTCCACCAGGTACTGAAACCCCCAGCCACGAGGGCGCACTGCCAGGAGCCTCCGAACCGTGTAAACTTGGCCACCATTGATGTCTACTGCTTATCCCGTATTGAGAGAACCCGGAGAGAACCCACGCTCACACGGGGAGAACATGCAAACTCCACACAGAAGGAACCCAAACCAGGAATCAAACCCTCTGACCCCTGTGAAGCCACAGTGCTACCCACCATGCAGCACTTATGTCAATATATGAATGGTTAATGGACCTGCTATTATATAGCACTTTTCTAGATCACTAGCTACTGAAGGCACTTTACACATTCAACCTCTTTTACCTGTTCACACACATTCATACAGTGACGCCAGAAGAGCCGCCAGCTACAAAGTCACACACATCACACAGCCTTATACCAGCCAGGGAGTGAACGAACAAGATCTGTGTAAGCACAGTTACATTCTGGTCGAAACATATAGCCATCATAGCTTCAGAGAGTTAGGGTTACACTGACATGACTTTTGGGTGTGTAGTCTTTATAATTATGTATTTTGATAGCTTTATACTAAAGACTTATGGTTATATTCTAAAATTATTGACAGGCGAAATTATCTTCTAAACTTACAAAATGCATATGTGAAATCAATGCCACAATTCAAACTACACTCACATAAAAGTGCTAAGTAGAACCATATAATGTTCTTTGGCTTGTCCTCATAGGAGAACCCTTTTTGGCTCCAGGTAGAACCTTTTATAAAGGTTCCACCTGGAGCCCGTTTGGAAGGTTCTACCGAGAACCCCACATAAAGGGTTATACCTAGAACTGTGTGTGTAAGGTTCCACCCAGAACCCCCCATGAGAGGTTCTACAAATAACCCATACTGGGGGTTCCACCAAGAACGCTTTCATTTTCCAAGGGTTTCATCTAGAACCCAAACAGGGAGTTCCACCCAGAACCCCACATTAGAGGTTCTACAAAGAACCCACGCAGGGAGTTCCACTAAGAACCTTTTTGTTTTTCAAGGGTTTTATCTAGAACCCACAAAGGGAGTTCCACTAATAACCCTTTTGTTTTTCAAGGGTAATGTCTAGAACCTACACAGGGAGTTCCACTAAAGACCCCTTCATTTTTCAAGGGTTTTATCTAGAACACACACAAGGAGTTCCACTAAGAACCCTTTCATATTTCAAGGGTTTCATCTAGAACCCACACAGGGAGTTCCACTAAGAACCCTTTCATTTTTCAAGGGTTTTATCTAGAACCCACACAGGGAGTTCCACTAAGAACCCTTTCATTTTTCAAGGGCATTTTCAGGTATTTTGATGTATTACCATTATCACCCTTGCTGGGGC
This sequence comes from Chelidonichthys spinosus, assembly GCA_029853015.1. Lineage (NCBI taxonomy): Eukaryota > Metazoa > Chordata > Actinopteri > Perciformes > Triglidae > Chelidonichthys > Chelidonichthys spinosus. The sequence goes on from CM056825.1 coordinate 29,247,836, forward strand.
TTGAACCCACATCATCTGGCACCAAGAATCAGCTCCTAGCCAACTGAGCTAAGTATCTGGAAGTGTTATCAGCAAGGTATGATATCTGTCAACATGGGAATTGAACCTGTGACCTAAAAGCAGAAGTCACAGTTTGTTCAGACAGAGCTAAACAGACACATGATCAGCTCCCTCTGTCTGACCACTGACATGAAGGAGCTGTCAACCTGGCTGTGTGAGTGAGTGTGGAGAGTCAGAGGAGTCCCTGATCTACACATTCTGCTGGATAGCTCAGTGGGTACTTTAGATTTGGAGGGTGGGGGTTAAAATCCCAGTCACAGCTAATCTTTGCCTGGATCAACAAGATTGACTGATGAAGGTCTTGCTTTCTTATAATTAATTGTTGTGAAAATTGGTAACAGAATATTTCAGTTTCAGGACTGCCATTATTTGTATGTCTGATCAGAATGTGTAAGGTGATAGACTAGTATAGTGGACCTGGGCCCAGCATTTCAAAAGTGATCCGACTGGATTATCTTGGTCAGATTGGATTAAATCGTGATCAGATCTGAAAACTGGGTATTTCAACACAAATCCAGAGAGTCCCGATCCTGAAGATCAGGATTCAGCTTTAGAAATCCAATCCTCCCTTGAATCTAGACAAAGGGCTGGATTTGGGTATTTCAAAACGTAAGGCAGAGATCTGGATCAGCTTGATACCAAAATTTCAGGTGTCTCAGCTCCGCTTCTCCTAGATATTGTTACTCAAGATGTTCATTACACTTAATCTAAATTGTCAGTGCATTACTTGAAACCAATTGGAGTAATTTAAGAACATTTAAGGTGTAGCAAAAGTATTTGGCTATATGTTTTTGTACAAACTGATTATTTTACTTAACCAAATCAGATGCTATTTTACTTTAAATTACCACAATTATGTTTAGTAAGAGCCTTCTTACATAAAGAGAGACAAATTAGGATGGAAACATTTTTAACTAATTGTGTCACTGATTAAGCTATAATACATGAAAATAATGCAACTACTTTCCAGCACTTTATTCAAAATCCAACAACTTATCACTGCAATTGAAGCCTTTCCAAGGATTTCCAGCACTCATACAGACCCTGTTTTTAATAGTGGGCTCTGAAATTAGAAGAAAGGGAAGGAGTATGAGTAATATCATTGTCTTCATTTGGAATCCACAATAGTCACAGAAATTGTGTGCATGATGATAACAGCATGATTTTCCCAGCATTACTGTAGCATTCTGACACTTCTGAATGAACTGCATAGTTCATACACAACACACATGTACAAAGTGTAATGTTAGGTTTCCAAAGCACTGTAGCAGTCTGGTCTGTACACATGTACACATGTAAAGTCAGCAGGATCACCTTGATCCACGACTGAGAAAAGGAGGATTTCATTATCCGGATTATTCTGATCCGGATTACAAGTTTTGAAATACTGGGCCCTGATGACTCCACCCAGCTAGCAGGTTAGCTCAGTCACTACTGCCAGTGACTTTAGACTGGGTGGCAGGTGTTCAAATCCCAAGATGGGCAATTATGTTGCAGTTTGATCAACAGGATCTGGAGAAGAAGAAAAAAAACAATAAACAAAAAAATGGATATGAAAAGTATTTGTATCAGTAGTCACAAGGAATTGTATTTTGCACCATTATTGGTAAGTATTATCAGGAAGTATGTCCCTGGTGACACAGGATCTCATACCCATGCTTTCAACAATCCCTGAAGACCTCTTTCTTCCAAAAACGGTTCTTTGGAGCAAAATAGTTCTTACTGGAACCCTTAGCATTACCAACAACCCTTTTAAAACCCTTTATTCAGGAAAGGGGTTTTAAAGGGTTCTGTCGATCAAAATTTACATTTACATTTATATTTAGGTCATTTAGCAGACGCTTTTGTCCAAAGCAACTTACAATAAGTACATTTGTCAAAAGAAGGAAACAAAGAAACCACAACGTATCATTGCCGATAAAGTAAGAGCTAAAAACAGAAGTGTTTGGTCCTCATCTGAGTAAAGTAGTACCTCAACAGTAACAGTGCTAAGATCAGAGTGCTATAGGTAGGGGGGGGGGGGTGTTAGTGGGTCATGCTATGTAGAAATATAAATGCGAATGTGGTCGCATAAGAACTACTTATTTGGTTCTTACTGGAACCATTAGTGTTACCAAGAACCCTTGAAAAACCCTTTCTTCGGGAAAGGGTTTTTCAGAAGCAAATGGTTCCAGGTAGAACCTCAGCCCTTGTGAAAGAACCCTATTGGAACCCTTATTTCTAAGAGTGTATAGATACACGTTCCTGCCAATGGTGTCCCATTCAGTGATGCCACTAACGCGCTACTTAGTAACGCGTTACTGTAGTCGGACTACTTTTTTCAGTAACGAGTAGTCTAACGCGCTACTTTTGCCAAACCAGTAGTCAGATTAGAGTTTGTTATCCAAATACACGGTGCGTTACTATTTTTGTCAGGGGGGGTGACGTATGTTAGCTGACACCTTCACGGACGGTCGCGTGTACTCGGCTATACCGGCAGAAACATAAACAATGGAGGGGGAGAGATACGCATTTTCCAGCTGGAAATACAAGCATTATTTCGACTTCATCTCAGCAAAAGATGGCAACATAAAGGTTCGTTGTACACTCTGTGTTAACAACAAAGTGTTGTCTACTTTCAAGAATACAACATCAAACTTGAAAAAACATTTAGAGTCACAGTGTGCACAACCACATTAAAAGAGCAGAGGGGTATTCCACGAAAGCCCCTCTGCCCCTAATTAAAGCGGCGCTTACCTGGTTAAGCCTGGTTAGAACTAACGCCAACTTCCACTTGCGGCTAAACCCATTCCATTAACGCATTTCAGCCGCGCCTTGTTGAGGCTAATTCAAGCCAGGTTAACGTTGTCGTGTGTTACGCCATTCACAGGATATGAAGCCAGACCAGAACCGTGAATGTCGAATCATCGAGAAAATGGCAGAAAAGACCAGAGAAAAAATGATTGATGTGGCTGAAAATTGCATTCAGCAATGCCTTTGTCATTGGGATTTATAACATGCTATTAATAATAACATCTTTATGCCTATCGTGCTTTTGTTATATTTGGGTTCTGGGGAAATTGTATGACATATTTATCATAGTTAAGGTAAAATGTTGGTCTAATTCTCTGATCTAAAGACAATTATACAGGCAAAAAAAAAAAAACACACACATGACATGTCCTCGCCGGGATGTGAACCTGCGATGCCCACATTCAGGGGCAGGTGCATCACCACTCACCCAACTGGCCAGTCTGTGTTAAACAAAATAAACGCTTTATTCATATTTTTTAGTTGCAAGCATGTATTTTTAGACGCTTGATGAAAATATAGTCTGTTTGTACTTCATTTATGTAATTCTGGTAATTTTTGGTCTTTCACGTTACGAAATCACGAGGACTAGGCTTGGCGGAACCTTCTGCTAGTACAGTTGTTTCCGACAGACGGACTTCTCTGAAACCCCCGCTAAAGTAAACCTGATGGTTAGCCTGCCCCGGAGCAGGCTAGTTTGGTCGGATAAATTCCCATGGTTACTTAGCGGAGAGTGCCTCAAGTCACGTTGATGGAACGCAACTCTCACTACAGGTAGCGAGGCTTATCGAAATTAGCCCGGCTTTGCGCTTAGCAAGTTTGATGGAATACCCCTCAGGTCCCGCCCAGTGACGGTGAAAAGTCGCAGCGTGTGAATAAACAAGACGAGTTCTCGATTTCCTGGAGCTCCTGCTAACTGTCTGTGCAGAAATGTCTCGCTACTTGCTGGCCCCGCCCCCTCCCTTCATCATCACGCCGCTCATACTTGAGGACTCATTTGTTCCATAAAACCAATCCTTGCTGCTCTAATGCTGGTTCAATATTTATAAAATGTTCATTCATGATGTTACTGCCATTACAATATGCAAACAATTATTTAAGTTAAGTGAAGTCAAGAAAGACTGTCTTTATTTTTTTTTTTTATATATATATAAAAACATGTATTTTCTTTCAGTAAATAGTTTTCAAGTGCAACTTAAAATGTCAGTGGATACATTGTTGATGTTACTGTTAAAAAAGCACATCAATAAAGTGAGTATTGGCAAAATCGGTAGTCGGCAGCTGTTGAATGTAACTAATAAAGTAACTTGTAATCTAACTTAGTTACTTTTAAAATCAAGTAGTCAGTAACTTAACTAAGTTACTTTTTAAAGGAGTAGTCAGTAGTCGGATTACTTTTTCAAAGTAACTGTGGCAACACTGGTCCCATTATTCCATTTGCCTGCAGATGGTGATCATTTTCCTCTAAACATATTACTGCACCAGAGAAGAAAACGACTGGAAACATGAAGTAAGAGCTAAAACATGAATGTGAACAATGCATGTATGTATGACCATTGATGGTGTGAGTGGGGTGGGTATATTAGGTTGCAAGTGAACATATTGCCCTCAAGGTTTTGTGTTAGAAGCACAGACCAGTCAGAGGGCCCATGCTGACCCCTGTCCCCTGTTAAAAGTGTCTACAATGGGCAAGTGAGCATCAGAACTGGACCAGGGAACCATAAATCACCAAAAAGGTGATCTGGTCTGATGAATCACATTTAGTTTTACATCACATGGATGTTCGGGAGAGTGTGCGTCACTGACCTGGGGAACACATAGCACCAGGATGCATTATGGGAAGAAGGCAAGCCGGCGGAGGTAGTGTGATGCTTTGGGCGATGTTCTGCTGGCAAACCTTGGGTAAAACAAGGGCAAAAACACTATACAAAAAAAAAGGGAACAAAATAATCCACAGAAAAACAGTAATCCAGAAAACACCAGGGCCCAGTATTTCAAAACTTGTAATCCGGATCAGAATAATCTGGATAATGAAATCCTCCTTTTCTCAGTCATGGATCAAGGTGATCCTGCTGACTTTATCCGAGTATTTCAAAACACTGGCCGGGTGGATCACCGTGATCCCGACCTGGCTGGATACGGATTACCAAATCTCAAGTCTCCGCCTCCGGATCGGAAACATGGCGGACTACTCCATGGAAGGAGCAGCTGGGAGCACGACTTTCACGTCAAAAATGTAAGTCACAGTTATCTCAGAACACAAACACAAACTGTTTGTGGCCGACTCTGCAGGGTCAAATCAAGCTCTTCTGAAGTCAAGGAAGAGCTGCCCTCCAAAGTATCCTCCTCCTCTACCGGGTCCAGGCGAGCTCTCTTTGATGGTCTCCTTATTGGAGTGATTGTGAAACAGGTCTGGAACCATGGCTGTGCCAACACCGAAGCCCTTGCAGGACACAGTAGCTGTAACAGAGTTGTATGGAGGAATGAAACATATATCACTTTAGATAGATAGCAGGGTAGGTCTACAGTAAATGCAGGAACAGTCATGCAAACACTATTATGAATAGTACAGTTTTAAAAAATCACTGCTCTATTCTATGAGAAGATGAGAACAAAATCAGAGACAAATCTATTTAAAAACTACATATGCATTTCAGTGCTGCGTACTACTACACAGCCATGTTAAATGAACATGAACTCAAGTTCTGGTGGACAGCAGTTTTGAGCTCCTTAATGATGGACGTGTCTTCGGCAGTGCATGCCATCTGATTAAGCAGTTGAAATTGCAGCGGGGCAACCATTGACATGGTAGGGGACTCCTCCTCAGAGATGGCTAGGGTGGAGGTCTTCATGGGTCCGAGGCATCTAACCACGTCCTCTGCAGTGGTGATGTCCGTCTCAGTCAATGTGCAGAGGTCATTCTCCCTCCTGCGGACGTCGGGGGACAGCAGCGCTGCTGAGATGGCTGGCTGCTGCTCGAGGAAACGGCCCAGCATATCCAGCGAGCTGTTCCACCGGGTCGTGACATCCATCACGAGTTTATGTTGCGGCAGTTGAAGTAGCTGTTTTTATTATTATAACCTTTATTTAACCAGATAAAAAAAAACATTGAGATCAAGACCTCTTTCACAAGGGTGACCTGGGGTCCGTTTCACAAAGCAGGTTTAGTGAAAACCTTGAGTTAGTTAACCCTGAGATGAGGGAAACTCTGGTTTTTTGGTTTTACAAAGCCAGTTCAGCATAAATCTGGGTCAGTTACCCGGGTAACATGCTCCGTGAACCTAACCTGCTCGCTAGCAGGTTTGCTTCAACAAACCCTGAGTTTCTCCCTACATGTCTCCACCTTTTTCTGGAATCTTAACCAACTCTGAAAAATTGTGCCGTCCTTTCATCGTCAACCTAATCGATACGGAAATAAAAGTGATTCTAGCAGCTTTGCGTCGGGAGAGGATTTTGATTACCTTTCCTTTCAATCACATTAGATATTATCTAAACAATATTCTCCGACATTTTCAACATTTCATATCGCGGACATAATCCGCAACCAGATTCTTTGCGGAGGTAGTGTTTTTGCGAACGGGAGATTTATGAAATGTTTAAGTACATTCCTGTGTTGAAATATCTGCTTATATTTACTGTTTAATATGTGAAATATGATTAAAATCATATGCCTTAGTCAACGTATTTGCGCAATATTCTTCTGCTTAATTTTCAACTGAAGCCACTTTCTTTCTGTGCCTGGGGGGATTACACCCAATAAAAATAATAATTTATTTGTAGCACTACTTTGTGAACTACGGGAATTGAACCACTGTCGCCTGCACCATAGGCAGCGTTGCTAACCAGTACACCACAGTGTCGCTATGCAAATTCGAAAATAAAGAGTTCTTACCTTTAGATCAATGTTACATTCAGTTATACACATTAGATCGGGCAGTAATTGTCTGCCACGCCAACTATCGCTACTTTGCTGCAGTTACGGTGCTCCGCTTTCTCAGGATGAGCTTGTTTTCTACATAAACACTCGGTAATATCTAATGACGCTCTTCCCGTTGCCATGGTGAATCGTAGTATCGGAGCTCCATTGATGATGGCTTTATAGAGTCGGCAGGCACGCGCGTAACTCAGAGTTTACATACTCAGAGTTGACTGAGCTAATTCAAAACCACTGTTCTGAAACTGAAAACTCAGAGTTGCCCATCTCAGAGTTGATCATCTCAGAGTTCAGGGTTAGGTTCAGAGTTTGTTGAACCTGCTTTGTGAAACGGGCCCCTGGCCAAGAAAGGCAGCAGCACACGTCATGACAATCAGGACAGACAGACAACAACAAACAGCAGCAAAAAACAAACATGAAAACATTAAAATATTAAGTACTAAAGTGCGAGTGAATAAGCAAATACTAAAGTGCAATGTCGATAGGCAAATAAAGTGCAGAAGATGAAGATACAGTAACAAATTAAGAACATAGGCACTGTTCAAAAGTTTTCCTTTGACGTTTTCTTAAAATAGAGCGGAATGCTTCCAATGAAACAAGTTCTGATAATCTCAGTTCAGATTGGAGAGCATTCCAAGCAGAAGGGGCAGCGAAACTGAATGCTTTTTTTCCCGATTCAGTCCGAGCTCGAGGAACAGTGAAGTGCAGAATGTCATTTGACCTTAAGGCATAGCGGCTTCCAGTTCTCTGAAGGAACATGCATAAATATATCGGAGCCAGGCCAAGAAGTGCCTTAAAAACTACGGTCATCCAATGTGTATGGCGTCTTACATTGAGGGAAGGCATGCCAGCTTTTGCGTATAATTCACAGTGGTGGGTGAGGCGACTACAGCCAGTAATAAACCTCAGCGCACAGTGATAGACCGGAGTTAAGGATTTGAGGCAGCTGGATGAAGCTGCCATATACACCACATCACCATAATCAAGGACAGACATGAAGGTTGCTGACATCAGAAACGTCCAAGCTCTGAGTGAAAAACATGATTTGTTTCTGTAGAAGAAACCGAGCTGTTGCTTATCTTTCAGTGAGTGGCTCGCAGTGGGACTTCGGTGGAAGAACCCAACAATCCTCCGTACCCGCCCCAGTAAGCGTGCGATAGCAGGAGTTTTTAGTCCTGCTTGGGATGCCAGGTTGAGGAGGTGGGCGAAACAGCCCATGTGAAAACAACCCATCAAATGCACCGCTTTCACAATGTTGGCTGCATTATCCGTAACAAGAGCGGGGTTTTTGTCGGAAATGCCCCACTCTTCTATGGCTTCAGCGAGCAGGTCTGCTAGATTGCTTGCAGTGTGGCTCGTTTCAACTGCTCTGGTCTGAAGGACGCTAGCGGCTAGTCTCCACTCCTCGTCGATGTGATGGCAAGTGATTGTCAGGTAGGACACAGTATTTCTCGAGGTCCAGCAGTCACATGTCAACGCCACCCTCTCGGCAGATTTCAGTGAATGCACAAGGGCATCTTTTGTTTTCGCATACATTCGTAGAATCACCGTTTTGCTCAGATGTTTGTGACTGGGCAGGACATAGCGTGGTTCAAGCCTCTTGATCAGTAGTTTAAATCCAGCATTTTCCACTACGCTGTAGGGTCGGAGGTCTTTACTAATAAATATTCCGACACCCTCGGTTATGCTCAAAGCACGCGTAGAATTCGAGGGAAACTTAACCCCAAATGCCTTTTCCACACTGTTAGCCCGGATTTCATTTCTACTCAAATTATCTATGTACGTTGCAATTGATTGTTTAAGTTTGATTGTACAACAATCAAATTTAAGTGCAGTCTACTCATTCGAGGTAGAATACACTTACATTTGAAAGTAATGTCATGAATGAGTAACTTTAAGTTAAGTAGGATGGAATTTTAAAGTTTTGGTCATGGCCACGCCTCTAAAATTCCCGCTGCATTCACGTAGTGTAGAAAGGTTTTTCATTTTTCAACTTTGTGGATGCTAAAAAAAGATATATATATAATTCTCAATATATATAATTCTCAAAACATTTAAAAATACATGGTTAACCGTTTCTGAAGATAATTCATGTTGTTATAAACTATGCAGAAACACTTTTAAGCTTTATATCAGTGATTTTATCCCATATTTGTTGTTGTGTTCTAATAGTAGACTCTACAATTCCTAAAATCACAAAACATTGACTTGATATCATTGATATCAGGATTTGTGCAAATAAATAACTCACTAATCTATTTTACTCTACATGGGCATACATTTACTGTAGCCTATCAGTGTTCGTGTGATTTTGTCAACCGGAAACTCATTTAACCAATTATTCTGATAGAACTTGAATGCACCTGAAGGCATGTTGCAACTTGCAACGCGTCTCTTCTCCTGCGCTTATTTTGAGCTGTTCGGTTGTTCGCTGCTAGGAGACATTTTGCAACAACTTTATAATTTAACAAGCCGTTGGCACCGGTGGCTGCCCTGCCAGAGGACGGATGCCTCGAGTGGAGTAGAGGCAAAAAAGAGGGCGACGGGACGACTGAATCTGGTGAGTGAGCGACCACTTTTGATTTAAAGTTAGCTTAACTGACATGGTAATGTTAAGATACAGTTGGCTAGCAGTGTAACCTAGTTTATGCTTCTGCGTCACGTTGACGGCGTAGGCACGGCGTCGTTGAGCATTCGAAGTTCTGCGGTCCGCGTCAATGCGACGCGTAGTTAGGATTTTTTGGAGGTGCACGTCAGGCTACGGCGTAGGGGTCTGCGTCGACGGCGTGGCTACGCCGTCGACTTGACGCAGAAGCATAAACTAGGCTTTTAACGGACATTTTCTCTCCTAAGACACACGTGGCTTTAGTAGCTGTTTGTCAGCAATGAAAACGACATTTTAAGCATTTTCAATGATATTTTATCTTGTTTTCACTGATACACCCCCCACCCACCCACCCGCATCCCTTCCCACTCAAAACCGGCATTTTGAATCTGCTCCGAAACCCTAACCTTGGATATTTTTGTGTATGTTTTCACTCTAAATATCTGCCAATATCTGTTAATAAATCTCCTGTCAAATGCTTACTGTATTCATGTGAACAGGCTGTGGTAATGCAATGTGAATGTGACCCTCTTTACTTATACAAAGTACATTACTTTAAAGAAGTGAAAGTCAAACAAGTAACATTATACAGTTTTACCACTGTCCAGAATTGAGTCTCAAAATACAGATTCTAGAGAATAATCTAACATTACTTCCCCATCCCTTAATTTTTTTTTCTTTTTTATCATGTTGCAGGTCATGAGAAGACATGCTGTGGAAGTGTAAGTACTGCCCTTTCATCTGTGAAAAGAGAGCACAGCTATTTAAGCACTATAGACTAAAACATGGGAGCTATGCAAGAACAGAACCCTTTCCATGTTTACACCAGGAATGTCTGTGTACATTCAAATCACTCAATGCGCTAAAAGTACACTTATCCCGCGTTCACACTAAAATTTCAGAACAGCAACCAACTGTAGATGCACTAGTGAAGTTTTGCTGTCTGTCATGTGGGTTTGCTGAGCCTTGTACTGAAAGTGACTACTTTAGTCACCTGCATAATGCACACTTAAAAGTCAACCATAAAGTCAGTTGCCCTTATAAAGACTGTAAGTTTGAAAGCAGTGTCTACTCCACGTTCAAAGCACACAAGAGTAAAACACACAAGGAACACAACTGGAAGAGGTTCAAGTCAGAAATCATTGGTTGTGATTATGAAGGTCATGATCAGGATGGTGCAGAAGAGCAAATGTCACATGCTGATGACATGGCAGAGTTGGAAGGAGTGAGTGAAGAAGCCAGTGAGAATGACTTGCGTGATTTAGGAAATCAGTTGGAGCACAACTTAGCATCTCTTCTGTTAAAGATGCAAACAGTTATGCACATACCAGAGAGTTCTGTGCAAGATGTATTACAGCAGCTTTGTCAAATCAATAAGCTGTCAGAACCACTTCTGTATAACAAAGTTAGGACTATACTAAATAAATACTTTGATAATGTGGATGATACAGTTGTGAGTGAAATTATCAGTGCTGTTTCAGAGTGTAACATGATGTCATTTTGTGCCAAAGAAGGACCCTTAGGAACTGCTAAAAAGAGAGCAGCCTATGTACGCAAAGAGTTCCCCCTGGTAAATCCGACTGAATATGTTGTGGAAAAAAGCAAAAAAACACTTGCATATGTCCCCATTGTTCCAATGCTCCAAAAGCTACTTAACAAAAGTGATGTGTTAGACAAAGCTATGACAGAAAAAGTCCATGTACTGCAGGAATACACCTCTTATGCAGATGGGCAGTACTTTAATGAAAATTCTCTTCTTGCAAGCGATGAGTTCACAATTGCTCTTGGCCTTTATATTGACGACTTTGAAATCGCCAATCCTCTAGGAACGTCAAAGCTGAAACATAAAATGTGTGCAGTGTACTGGGTCATTGCAAACATACCTGCAAAATACAGGTCCACCCTCAACTCAATTCAGCTTGCTCTTCTATGCAATACCTCTACAGTTAAAGAGTGTGGTTATGCAGAAGTTCTGCAACCTCTCATCTATGATCTAAAGATATTGGAGCAAAATGGTGTTTACGTAGAGTCACTAGGTGCAAGTGTGAAAGGCACAGTCTTATATGTTGCAGCTGATAATCTTGGTGCTCACTCTCTTGCTGGATTCCTGGAGAGCTTCAGGGTTGACAAGTTCTGCAGATTCTGTCTAGCGAGCAGCAGAGACGCGCAACAACAAGAGGTATGTTCTGGATTCTTTCAGCTCAGGGACAAAGACTCTCATGATAGGCAAGTGCAGGAGGTGAGAGAGGACACAGCACTGAGTCAGACTTATGGAGTGAAAAGGGCATGTCCATTGACTGAAAATCTTGAGCACTTTCATGTGGTCACTGGGTATCCTCCTGACATCTTGCATGATCTCTTTGAAGGCATTGTGCCAACTGAGTTGTCCCTGTGTCTTAAAAATCTGATAAGCAAGAGGTGTTTCACATTAGACACACTAAATCAGGCCATCAGACACTTTAAGTACACATTCACGGACAAAACAGATCGCCCTCAGATTATTGGAAAGGGATTTACCAGCAAAGAAAGCATTGGTGGTAACGGCCATGAGAATTGGTGTCTTATAAGGCTCCTCCCATTTCTTATTGGTCACTATGTTCCTGAGGGTGATGACACTTGGGAAATTCTGATGCTTCTGAAAGACATAATCGAGCTGGCTGTGGCACCCAGGCATACTGAAGAGACACTGCATTTCATGGAATGTAAAATAACAGAACACAGACGGCTGCTGCAGTCAACTTTTCCAGGTTTTCGGTTAAAGCCAAAGCATCACTACCTGGAACACTATCCTTACCTTGTGAGGAAGTTTGGTCCCTTGTGCGATGTTTGGACAATGCGCTTTGAAGGGAAACATAAGTTCTTTAAAAGAGCAATTCGGAACACTCAAAATTTCAAAAATGTTGCAATGACACTTGCTGTAAAACACCAGAAAGCAGTCAGCTACCATCTTGACTGCAGTGCATTTTTCAAGCCATCGGTGGAAATGACAAAGGTTATTCCAGTTTTGGTTTCCTCTTTCCCTTTGAATGTTCAGAGAGTATTTGCTCGAGACATTGCAAAGGTAGAGTCTGTTCTGGATGTGTCATCTGTCTGCATAGATGGGATCATTTATCATCCAGGCATGGTTCTCTCTTTTGGATCATGCTCAGGTCTCTCTGAATTTGCCCAGATTGAAAAGATTGTTACAGCTAACACAGAAATCATGTTCATCTGCCACAAAATGACCACATTGTACTGTGAGCATTTGAGATCTTACCAACTTCTCTGTGGTGATATCCTCTCCACGTGTGTGGTCAAGATATCAGAGCTGAATGATATCCTACCGTTGTCAGCATACAGGGTCCAGGGAGAACTTATGGTAACACTGAAACGATACATTATTTGCTAAATTCATGTGTATATCACTTCTCTCCAGATGGCTCTGCAAGAGAAATTCATCATGAGGGTTATTGTCTCAGAGGGAGACATCAGAAAGTTGACAATGATGAAACGACCGGACACACTTGAAGATTTGATTGGCTGGCTTAAGGGCACTCTCCAAGCAAATTACAACTTCGTCCTACAGTACCAAGACCCTGACTTTAACAATGAACTGTGTAACCTTGAAGATGTCTCGGAACTCCAAGATAAGCCAACCATTAAGATCATTCCTATGGTTGAGTTGGTACCAGTCACTGAACCAGTTGAACAACCAGTTCAACAACCTTCATTGTGTAGTGACACAGGTAGCCTGGCAGACACCGAGATCCTGTCCACTTCCTCTCTGGACAGAAGTGTACCATGGCCAGAAGTGTTTGAAATTCCTAAATTTTCAGTCGATGTTGAGTACCGACTCCGTCAAGGTAACTTGTTATATCTCAGGGATGGAACCTATCTCAAAGTGACAAAAGAGCTAAAGCATGGTATCCTTGAGAAACTGGCTGAGGTCATCTATGCATTCGATGCATACCCAACAAAGGAAGATTTAGGGGCTGTTGCACAAGCTTTAGTAGAAACGCACCCATGTCTTAAAGAAGCGGGGTCACCCTCTGGCTGTCTTGGATGGAAGAACAGTTTGAAGTTCAAGATAGGAAATTACAGAGCTAAAATGTGCAAGCTGGGCCGACTTGACGTCACTGTCAATAGTGGTAAACGTGGAAGGTACTCGACAAATGGCGACCCTCCAAACAAGGACATCAAGAAACCAAGGAAAGGAGAAATAAACTTCCTGCCTCAGTATCCAGAGGGGTTGGATGACAACAACCTGGAAGCAGCTCGCCAGGTTCTAGTCAATGAGATGATGAAGGTGAAGCCAGATGGGTCCCTTATTAAGAAAGAGATGGATAGGACCTTTGCTCTTCGGAGAAAAGAAGTTGTGAAAGACGAGCCTGCAATTACCCAGATTGTACAGCGATGGCCAGCACTTTTCTCCGAAAGCCAGGTGTGTATGCCTCTTTTGAGTTTTTAGAAAAAGTGGTTAACACTTTGCAACCTAAATCGTATCACGTTGACGGTCATAAATGTCTTTCATTTGACTATGGGCCTATAATTGACTGGCTATGTTTTATATCTTCAGGTGAGTTACGAGTTCACCCGAGTGGTGGGGAAAAATCTCAAAGAAAACTTCTTTGAGGCACTTGACCGTTTCTCGCCAAATTTGATGGACCTCTTCAGGAAGAAGAAGGGTCTGAGTGGACAGCTTTTAACTGACCTTTTACGTCAGACAAAGGTAGGCTGACATACTTTTCATTGTTCTCCCATTTCCCATTTCCACTTCCTCCTCTTTTCTCCTACTTTCTATACTTTTCTTGGTTTTATCGCTCCTCTTCTGTTCTCCTTTCCACTCCATGTCGATGAAGTTTGTAATGAAGTAATTCAATTGTGGTGACTTTCTGAAATCTATTTAACCATAAACAGTATGAGTGTACTTAGTTATGTCCACTATCTTCCAGACCACTGAGCCAACTGACATCAGGTGCCTTTGTCTACGGGGACTGCCAGTCATCTTGGGGGATGACCCCTCTGCATTCTTCAAAACCTGCTCGGTAAGTAACTGAATTTATTTTGAATACCTGCGTTATTGATTCACAGCACAACCTCTGATATGAATTTACTATAAAAATATAAATAAAAAGAAATTACTACTACTACTTTAAATTACAAACAAATTTAAATTATACAAGCATTTGAACTTTCACCTTTGTCTTTATTTCTGTGATTTTGCCATCAGCTGTGAGATGTAGCCACAGGGAACAGGGACCCCCTAGATTAAAGGACAATACTGGTCTTAAATTTGTAGAAACTGCAACACTCGGCTCCATGCATAGCTCCACTACTTCTCCTCAGGCATACCTCAGGCATGTGATTATTTTATTTTGTTTTTCCTTATTTCGGATCAAATCATGTCATTGTGTGTAATGGCGGCACTGTTGCCGTGTCGCACCGTGGGTCCATTTATAATTTCCTGCTTTTTTTGTCGATAGCCAATCACATCCCTGTTTCCTGAACAGGTCCAGGTGTGTCTGAGTTTTCACAATGGCCAGGCACACCTGGATTAATCAGTTTGTCCAATAATGTAAAACAGGAAATAAAGGAGCAGTATTAATTTCAGCAAGTAGTGGAGCTGTGCATAGAGCCCATTGCATCTATACTGGAAATAGTTTTAACACAGTTTTTCAGCTTGACTGGGACTGAAAAAGCTGTCAATCGCTGCTGAGCTATAAAACCATTTCAGCACATAGATTTTCAAGGACTCTTATAATGCACAGGTCAAATTATGGTCATTTTAAAATTGGCGTTGTCTTTTCTTAATTTGTGTCCAATTTTGCTTGCCAAAATTAAGCAAAATCATCATTGACATTACAATGTCCTCTCTTTGTCTTTTTTCTGTTAGGATGGAACTGACAAGGATTCGTACAGTGAAACTTCAGTGGGAATCCTCAGCATTGACGAACATCCTCAACTCAACCCATCCAGAGTGAGCATCGTCTTGGAAGGGAGTGTTGTAATGGAGGAGCTAGCCAACCTGCCACAGGCTTTCTGTGTCCTTTTTGGACTCATTTATGCATTGCACCTGGATTACCCCAAGTGCATGAAAAGCACCTTCCACTTTATTCAACAGGTCATGCTAAACCTGGGCAGAGGTGAGCTGAAACCCAAAATTCAATCTTTGAAGAATCAACTATCTGTTTAAAACAGGGGTCTAAACACTTACACCACTGCTCTGGATCTGAGTGCTTGGTTATTTGTAATGTTGCACTTTAAAAATACTATGGTTACTGTTAGCACAGTTTGATAGGCAAGGTTTTATGCATTGTCACTGATTTTGCTGTTTGATTCCATCCTGTTTGGTGTATGATTCATGTTATTAGCACTGATCCAGCAGTCTGGTTCCATTACCTTTCTGGCTACAGTATATTTTATGGCACTGGCACTGATTTTGTAGTTTAATTCCATGCTGACTGGTGTCTTAATGGTGTTATTATCATTGATCTAGTTTCATTACTATTGCATTGTCATTGATTTTATAGTTTAATGCCATCCTGATTCCTCAGAGTGTATGAAAAGCACCTTCCACTTTATTCAGTGGGTCAGGCTCAACTTGGGCAGAAGTGAGCTGAAACCCCAAATTCAATCTTTGAAGAATCTGCTTAAAACAGAGTTCTAAATACTTGCACCACTGATTTGGATGTGACTGCTTGATGACTTCTAATGTTTCACTTTAAAAAAATGCCATGTTTACTGTTGGCACTGATTGATATGTTTTTTCTTTATGCATTGGCAATTTGCTTCCATGCTGATTGATGCATGATTCATGTTATTGGTACTGATCCAGTTTAACTCCTATAACTACCTACAGTATTGTATAGCATTGCCATTGATTTTGTAGTGTACTGCCATCCTGATACATGAGTCCTATTTGCTTTTTTGATTGCAAACCTATTTAGTTTGACAACATAAGGACAAGTTTAATAAAACATGTGGACAATGTATTTTTGTGATTTTGCTTGTTATTTTTTAAATTTAATCTGTATAGTTTATTTTTTTGTTAAACCCATTTAATTTTGCAGTTACATTATAGTGGAGTAATTGGGCTAAGAAATTTTAAGGTAAATCAGCTTGGAGGTCAGTGTATTCACCTTAAAGTTTTAAGTAGAATAACTATGTAAAACAATTGATATTACTAATGTTTTTAAGTTTAATCATCTTCAAGGTTAGTGCATTTAACTTTAAGTTTTCAGTGGAATAAAGGGGCAAGTAAATTAATATTACTAATAATTTTAAGTTAAACAAACTTGATATTAAGTGTATTGAACTCAAAATAACAATGCCATCAACACATTTTTTTAAGTTGAATTCACTCAAGTTTTCATCAAACATTACTTAAATTTTTTAGGGCAACCAGTTTCCTAAAATTTTTTAAGTAAACTCAACTTATCCGGGTTAACAGTGCAGTGCTGTTTGGTTCGCGGCAGATTTAGCTAGGTCGCCGTGGTGCCTGGATAAGTGGTTGCGGCGATTCGTGGTATTGCCACTATATTTTACCTCGTCTGAATCCGAAGTTTTGCCAAACATCAGCCTTCATTCCAGAAGGTGATTTTAGTGGTGCCGCTTCAGCCATCTCGCTAGCTTAAGTTTCGGTTTCGTTTAGCCGGCACTCGCTTTTTATAGTGCGCCTTGCGCGTCAAAGAAAATAGTGCCTTTAGTCACCTGGAAAAGATCGATCCAGACATTTTTGGATCGATATCGTGCTTTTTGAGCGTGAATCGATATCGGATCGCGGATCGATTTTTTTGAACACAGCCCTAATATTACATAATATTTCGAAACTTACCGCTTCGGTGTCTGTGGTTGGCTCTCGGACTGTCGGTACTGATCCAAACGTTAGCCCCAGGTTAGAGGTATATCCTGAGCTGTAGCGACCCATGTTGTCAGAGCTCCTGTCGGTGAAGTGCGTCTGGAACACATGGAAAACATGGAAAAGTTGATTTTTCATAATAGGGCCCCTTTAAACTGGATCTCTGAAAGATACCCTGGGTATGTTGAATTGCTTCGTAGTACAGGCCCCAGATCTTCAGGATCGGGATTCTCTGGATCTGTGTTGAAATACCCAGTTTTTAGATCGGATCACGATTTAATCCAATCCGACCAGGATAATCCAGTCGGATCGCTTTTGAAATACTGGGCCCAGGAGACACAGGTCAGGTGGTGGGTATACATCCGGGGGAAACAACAAACGACCAAGCCAAGACTGAAAGGAAACACACAGACTAAATACACAGGGCTGATTAGGACAACGACAGGTGTGGAAACACAAGGGCAGGTTATGGTGATTGGGGAGAACAAGAGGCAAGGCTGATGAGACATCAGGCTCGTTGGAGATGAACTGCTCCTCGCCTGGAAAGTAGACGTGAGCAGACGGAGCAGCAGGAGGCGGAACTTAAAAGCTGCGATCCAGTCGGACAGTGGGTGCAGTCAAATAGTCAAAAAATAAGGTCCTAACTCCTATTCCTAACTCCCATTCCTTGACCTCTGGGGAAAACGTCACGGGGTTAAGGAAAGGCGATAGGAGAACTCAAAAGGACTTAGGAAAAGTCGACCGCGGTGCTCAGAGAATCTGACCAGACTTTCACTAAGCTACGTCATTATAACGCGGCCGCTGATGATTGACAGCTGATGATCGGCACCGGCGATTGATGTGCGTCTTCGCTGGAGAAACTAGAATAATGGACTACAAAAAGCATCGTCCACTTCACCCCATGTTGGTTTTATAAACAGCTGGTTCACTGACCGGCTTCAGGTCCAGCAGCTCCTGTTTGACCGGTTGCTTTATTTACGTTTCATTTGTGGTTTTAGTTTCGTTTTTGTCAAGTTTGTAACATGATTGAAATAAACAAAAAAAATAAAAAACATTTGATTATTATCACTGTCCACACACACATTTATCAACACTATTCCAATTACTATATGTCTGCATGAAAGCCTATATAAATAACCTCTTGTATTGTCAATATTATGATTATTATTAATATTATCAACCACATAAGATACATTTGTTAACAGATTTTACAAATCTAGCAACTTTAATTGCACAACATGAGTCTAATGCGGCGTTCACACCAGACGCGATAGACACGATTACAATTGCGTGAGACGCGTGTATCGCGCCGCTTGATCATTTTAGACTAATCGCTTCATTCGCGTCATTCGCTTCATTTGCGCATTACGCTCATTTTTGAACCGGTGCTGCTCTAGCGGGGGAAACGAGGGCAGCGCCGGCGGGGGGCCGGCGGGTCACGTCGGCGGGCCCTCCTCTGCCTCGGGGTACCCGATCCCAGAGTCCGTGAGCCTCCTCCGGGAGCCACGTCCCTCGCACCTCTCCCCAGGGAGAGTCGGGGCCACATTCGACTACGATCTCAGATCAGACGAGACAACCCGCTGAATTTAAGCATATTACTAAGCGGAGGAAAATAAACTATCTAGGATTCCCTCAGTAGCGGAGAGCGAAGAGGGAAGAGCCCAGCGCCGAATCCCCGTCCGACGGGCGGGCGGACGTGGGAAATGTGGCGTACGGAAGACCGCTTGCCCGGTGTCGCTCGGGGGCCTGAGTCCTTCTGATCGAGGCTCAGCCCATGGACGGTGTGAGGCCGGTAACGGCCCCCGTCGCGCCGGGGTCCGGTCTTCCCAAGTCGGGTTGTTTGGGAATGAGCTCAAACATATCTTTGACATGTATTGTTACTTATCAGTTAATACAAACACAAATACTGATATAAGATAATGTCAGCTTATATATCCGCCTGGCTGAATTATTTGCAAGCTTAATGACAGCTTATTGGTCTGTGTCAATATTTAGACATTTGAATCCACCAGGAATTAACAAACCGAATCCCCCCAAAAACCCAAAGAAACAAAGCTTCCTCAAGAGACGACGAAGCAAATGACTAAAAACAGCTAAAAACAGCTCATCTGTCTGTCAGCTCATCTGTCTGTCGGCTTGAACTCGTCGCTGATTGGATGTTGCGGCGCGATGCCGCCTGAAAAGTCCGATATTTTCAACTTTATTTGCGTCTTCAGATGCTCCATTTGCGCCGCGTCTCATCGCGCCAGACGCTCCATTCGCGCCGCCTCCGCCTGAATCGCGTGTCATCGCGCCATTTACATCGATTTTCAATGTAGAGTCGCCGCTCAATTCGCGTCTATCGCGTTCGGTGTGAACGCCCCTTAACAGCCCACGATCTAGCGTTAAATATTAGACTCACACAGGAAATCTGCATTTTCTACTAAATGTGCTGTTTGTTGAAAAAAACGAACAGCCAATCAGCTCTTAGATGAGGTGAGAGCCAGGCATTTGCCATCAAGCCCCGGGGCTTGCATTGGCTCCAAAAACTGCGGCCGCCTTGATCTCGTGAGCAAGTCGGGATCAAGTCAGACACAAACCTACCCAGCATGCATTGTGCGGTGATCGCCAGCGATCGATTCTGCGCAGGCCTGACTCGTCTCCAACAAGCCTAATGAGACACAGCTGGGAGACACAAAAGGAGGGAAAACAAGACAGGAAGCAAAGCATGTGACAACACAAGACAGAAGGACTACAAAATAAAACCGAAAACCAAAACTACAAAAACCCACAGTCGTGACAACGTGTAAAGTCTGATGGAGGGTGGATTATGGTGTGGGCTTGTTTTTAAGGAGCTAGGCTTGGCCCCATAGTTCCAGTGAAAGGAACGCTAAATGCTTCAGCATACCAAGAGATGTTGGACAATTCCATGCCCCCAACTTTGTGGAACAGTTTGGGGATATCCCTTCCTGTTCCAACATGACTGTGCACCAGTGCAAAAGCAAGGTCCATAAAGACATGGATGAGAGAGTTTGGTGTGGATGAACGTGACTGGCCTGCACCTCAACCCGATAGAACACAGCATATATATATATATATATATTATATATATATATATATATATATACATCTGTATATACCATACAATATGAGGAGCGAGCGAGAAATAGACTCACTGATCCACACCACCAGGATCTACAGCGATGACATAGGGATGTCATTCGGATTGGACAAGTGTGGCCGGATGGTCTCAAAGAGAGGCAAGATGATCAGGACTGAGGGGATCGACCTACCAGCGGGCAACATAGGTGATATCGAAGACAGCTACAAGTACCTTGGCATCCCACAGGCTAATGGAAACCATGAAGAGGCCACAAGGAAATCAACCACAGCCAAATACCTCCAGAGAGTAAGGCAGGTCCTGAAAAGTCAGCTGAATGGTAAGAACAAGGTCTGAGCCATCAACATGTACGCACTACCAGTCATCAGATACCCCTCTGGTATCATAAGCTGGCCAAAGGAGGAGATAGAAGCCACAGATATCCGGACTAGAAAGCTCCTCACCATGCACGGAGGGTTCCACCCCAAGTCCAGCACCCTGAGGCAATACACTAAGTGGAAAGAGTGAGGCCGAGGGCTAGTGAGCGTCAAGGCCACGGTCCAGGATGAAACATCGAAAATTCGAGATTACATCGGAAAAATGGCCCCAAAGGATGAACTGCTAAAGTGAATGTCTCAGGCAGCAGAACCCTGATGAGAGTGCGGAGGAGGAGGACCAGACAACCTGGAGGGACAAGCCACCGTCAGATAGAGGAAGTGGCTGATATCAAGAAATCCTACCAGAGGCTGGAAAATGCAGGACTGACAGACAGCACAGAGGCACTAATCATGGCAGCACAAGAGCCATAGAGGCCAGGATCTACCAGAGCAGATCAGACCCAAGATGCAGACTGTGCAAAGAAGCCCCTGAGACAGTCCAGCACATAGTAGCAGGGTGTAAGATGCTAGCTGGATCAGCGTACATGGAGAGGCACAACCAAGTGGCTGGGATAGTACACAGGAACATCTGCAACCAGTATGGAATAGAAGTACCCAAATCCCAATGGGCCATACCACAGAAGGTGACTGAGAACAACAGGGCCAAGGTTCTGTGGGACTTCAGCTTCCAGACTGACAAACAGCTCCTGGCCAACCAACCGGACATAGTGGTGGTGGACAAAGAGCAGAAGAAAGTGGTGGTGATAGATGTGGTGATCCCAGCTGACGCCAACATCAGGAAGAAGGAACACGAGAAAATTGAGAAGTACCAAGGGTTGAAAGAGCAGCTGGAACAGATGTGGAAGGTCAAGGCTAGCGTGGTCCCCGTGGTGGTGGGGGAACTCGGGGCAGTAACCCCCAAACTGGGAGAGCGGCTCCAACAGATCCCAGGAACAACATCTGAAGCCTCAGTCCAGAAGAGTGCAGTCCTAGGAACAGCTAAGATACTGCGCAGAACCCTCAAACTCCCAGGCCTCTGGTAGAGGACCCAAGCTAAAAAAAACGCGCATTGTATGATTTATGGCCGTCGGTGGCACCTGTAGTCTTGATCCGGAGGGAAGGTACGTGTCCACAGGCAGCGGTGTTTCCCCGCGTCCCATTCATTGTCTGTAGGTACGTGTCCACAGGGGCGATTTTAAACGCGTGTGGGCGCGCCGCTTCCCAGTATTGCAGCTTGGTGGGCTGCCACTAGAGGATGATTGACAGGCGCTCTCCTTCATACAACACATTTTTGCGAGCGTTCGCGAGTGTTCCCGAGGCGGCGAGTCGAGCCCGGCGCCTCTGATTAGCATAAAGTAGATTTGACTTCAAGGCAAATGAGGAGCGGCCAACTCGCGCGCCGTCTCTCGACATTTGCTGCGACGCTACCAGAATGCATTGCACGGCTTTTCACATGACAATGAATGGGACGCGGGGAAACACCGCTGCCTGTGGACACCACCTTTAGTGAAAATCTGTTCACCTTCAAAAGACTGCCGGATGGTTCAGTCGATAAGACCAAAGTCATCTGCTCGTACTGTGGGTATGAAATGAGCTACCATAGAAGTACGTCCAGTCTGAGATATCACTTGCAAGCCACTTATATCCTAACTGTACTTCTCTCCTGTTACACTATCTCCTGTGACATGTTCACTTTAATTGTTTGTGATATATTCTTATAACCCTGTTTTGATCCCATGTTTTGGTAAGGGGATATTTGAAGTGTTAAATAAACATTTTCATAAATCAAGTATATTTGCCTTATGTTGTTAAAAGTATTAAGAATATGAAAAAAATACATTAAGGTACATTTAGTAGAAAAAAAATGTGCCAAAAAATGCGATTAATTTGCGATTAATCGCGAGTTAACTATGGACAAAATGCATTGCATACATACTAGCATCAAGTATTACCCATCTATCACAAAACAAGCGATGCATACGGAACAGCACATGAGACACACTGAACGAGCCAAATCAAAAGCACACCACCAAAGCAAATTGCAAACCGCAGACAAATTTAGACTTCCTGCCACAAGGTGGCAACAGCAGGGGGGTCGCTATTAATGCTGGCAGATTTGATTACCAATCAGCCAGTTTCAAATGAGGACTAAATGACAAATATGTGTTGGGTCCTTATACGTGTTGTTGTTACATTTGTCACGACCGAGCAGAGGGTGGACCCACAATGCAGAACACAGCTCTCAGAGAAGGCAGAGTTTGAATCCAAAAACAGGGTTCGGTACACAGGAAAACAGTCCCAGACAGGCAAACAAATCCAAATGGGTTCAGGCAGAGAAACAGGCAAAAGGTCTGGTAATCAAAAAACACTATAAACTGTAGGAAATGGCGGGAACGTTAGACAAGCTCAGACAAACTGGCAACCATTCTCAATGTGATCTAATGTGCATAAACACATGTCCATAATATAACATACATGAGATCTGGACTGGATATTGCTCCTGTTGTATTGCAAAGCACTGGGCTGAGGACTATTGTTGCAAGTTTAAAACAGGTGATATTTTAAAAATGGGTTATCTATTTAGATGTGTGTTGTATTTTATAGATCCACGTTGGAGGAGGTAGGCTGAATATATTAATCCTTTAAATATTTGATTGAAGTGATAGAATTAAAGTATTCATCTAATGAAATTATACTCAAGACTTTCAAACTACAGGTTGCAAGCCTGCACAAAATGTGCAACCTGTGGACTGTTGTATGTGTGTGTGTGTGTGTGTGTGTGTATATGTGTGTGTGTATATGTGTGTGAGTGATAATTTGGGATTTCAACTGTAGCAACGTAGTAATTCACTTCACCTTCTCTTTGTGAGTAGCATCACTCCTGTTAACAAAGTGTCAGATAAGTTTGTTCCAACAGGATTTGGGGTATTGGAGTTCTTGTGACCTGTGACAACAGTTGTGTGTGTGTGTTAAATTCATCCTCCAGATGCACCGTTAATGCAGTCTCGTCAGCTTTATTCTTCTCAATGAATGAAACAAAACCTGCAGAAAAAAATTCAGAGGGCACAACCTTGTGTCCTCAATTGCAGACATGAGTAAGATTTTAAGCCAAACCAGGGTGATTTTCCTTGAAATGTAATTGAGAGTAGTTTAGTTGTATGGGAATG
The DNA here is from genome assembly GCA_029853015.1 of Chelidonichthys spinosus. Taxonomy (NCBI): domain Eukaryota; kingdom Metazoa; phylum Chordata; class Actinopteri; order Perciformes; family Triglidae; genus Chelidonichthys; species Chelidonichthys spinosus. Next base: position 29,271,685 of record CM056825.1, read on the forward strand.
TCATTTTGTAGGTGACAGGGTTGTTTTACTGGCCATCAGGGGCGACTCCCCTGGTTACAAATAGAAGTCTGATTGTATAGAAGTCTATGAGAAAATGAGCCTACTTCTAACTTGATTTATTAACTGAGTAAACATTCAAGGCGGCTGTGGCTCAGGGGAGAGAGTGTCGTGGAGGGCTGCTGCTGCAGGACCACCTCCTCAGTGTGTCAACCAGCTTACTGGCCTGCTAGCACCTACATCTTGCTAAAACATACAATCGATGCTGGATTTCTTGCACAGTTTGCACCACTACGTGCACTTTTGTACCCATGCTTTCTCTATAATGTTGCTGAATAACCAAACAGGAAATCTCATATGATACATGTCTGCTCCTTCCAAAAGCAGTTTAATAAGTGGAACCACAACTCCAAACACCCTGAGAAAGCAGGAAATCATCTCAAACGTGACACAATACATGTATTCATTTTCCTGGAATGCAGCGTGTATCTTCATCTCTGTGTATATCTTCATTTGATTCCTTGCCTGTTGGCACAGCAGAGTGTCACCGTGTCGATTGAATGACATTAGGCCTACATATGGAACCAGGACTTTAGCCCAGCCCCAGCTCAGATTCCAGTGGTTAACCACGCATATTTACAACCAGAAGACAAAAGTTGCTGTGAACTGGATCCCTTCGAGTTCCTCTGTTAAATATACACTTGGATTTTTTCCTTTTCCTCTGTGTGCTTTCATACTGAGTAAATATGTTGTGCAACTAAACAGCTTTCATGGTGATTTCCATCTTTGGGAAGAATACAACATAGTTTGTCATTTTGAATTGTACATAAATCACGTTAGAATATATTATTATGGGAGAAACCTGACTCTGGTTGTTACTTATAATTAAAATACTAGAACTAGAATTACACAACAGGCTGTCAGATACAGAATGTGAGGTAATTAGTTACTTTGCTTTTCTGATGCCAGTACGCTCATATTTAAATTATTTATTTTTCAAGGTTCAGCTTTATTGTCATTATATATAACTTATAGGCTTGCACTATAAGTTGTATATATTATATTTGAATTAGTGATGGAGAAAATAGAAATGAGTATGTAAAAGTAGCACTTAATCATCTCCTGCTGCTTCATGATTCAGACTTTCAGAACAGGTTTTAAAAGTCTGTCGTTTATTATTGCTAGGCTAGTGACTTTCCCACCCATTTTGAATGTTATCAGATTGAATGGGTATTATCAGTGGTGATCACTATAGCCCCTTTTAGACATAAGGTGAGTCAAAGTATGCGGGAACTGTTGCGTTTTGTGGTGCAATGCCGCAACGGTGCATTGCGGAACAAGCAAGACTTCCTACTGGCGTTTCATCTTCTTCGGATCTACGCTTTGAGCTCATAAATCCGCTGGCGGCGTGTCGCCCTGGTAACGCGTCTTCACTCATTACATCTTTTCCTCGGGTGCTCTGAGCGTTAAGACACCATATTGGCTTGTCTCACCTGATGTGGCTCTGTGACGACCTCCGTTGCCGTCTCAGAGGCGTAATATTCTACGCCTTTCCGCCTCGGGGAGCGTTCAGACTGACAACGGGGCGGAATACTCCCGCGATGAAAAGGCAGTCTAAAAGGGGCTTCTGATTCAAATGCCTCAGCCGGACTAATGCCTACCATGTTGTGAGATTCAAGGTGAAACGTTATTGTTGTGAATTAATTGTGTTCAAGTGTCTCATGTAAAATAACTACATTTTTTCAGCCATGTCTCCTTAAACATATGCTCACATGCAACAAAAATGCATTCTAAATTACGTGCTGAAGGAACACATTTTGTCATGGATCATTGCTGTTGAGGTTTCAAATGAATGTGCAGACTCTGTGTTTGGAGGAGGTCGGGGTGGTTGGTCGGTCCAAAGGAGAGCCAGGACACTGCTGTTTGTATCCAGTGTGAACCGGGTCATGTTGTTGTATTTGTAATTTGTTTGAATTTCTTAGTTATTTTAAGTCATACCATCATGTATTTTAATAAACCTATCAACTAGTTTGTAGCATTTACTATGTTCATTTGCAACTTTAACCCTGTTTCAACTGTTTGAGACTAGATTGATTTGAAACGTGCTAAATAATAAAAGTATTCAGACAGTACATGAACAGCTCTCCAGTCTCCTGGGTGAAGGCCCTGTGTTTGTAACTGAGATCTGTCTACTTCTGTTGTTCTGTAGATGACTGTGAACAAGGGTGTTTCTTTAAGATATGACCTAAAGACTACCATATGTGAGTGTGTCATTGTCATTGTAGGTGAAGGTGTGCTTGGGTAGCAAATCAGAGAAAAGCTGATGAGTTCAGAGAGGAAATCTGAGGGAGTCAATGATTCTCCAGGAAAAAGGATGAACACTGTCAGGCCAGGCGAAGTCAAATCAGCAGCCAAAGGGCGCATTAGTTGTGACGGACTGGCTGGTACATGCCCTGCATGGGAAGGACATGAGAGAGCACTTTGTTGAGGGTGACAAGAAATCTGAGTAACATTTTTTGGTTTAGTCATCTGTGTTTGATTGTGATGCTCCACAGCAACAGCTCAAATGCTGTCTTCAGTAATTGCGTGACTTCAACAGAGTGTGTTTTTAGTTTGGAAAATGCAATTTTTAATCTAGACATTTAGGTTTCAGTTAATTTTCCCTGAATCACTAAACCCACAGGAGCCAAAGAGTTCAGGGACTACAAATGTTTCTCAGCTGTTAAATTGAACTAATGAGGAGGAAGTAAATACAAAGTTAGGTTTGGCATGCAATGACAGAACAACAAAGAGGCATACATGGAGCTGGAGCTGTTGTTTTGTTAGAATTGCTCGCTTTAATGGATATATTGACATAATGTCATAATTTGTTGATATTGCAGAGGTGAAAATAATGCATCCTATTACACTAATGACGGCCTCTGATCTGTCCTGTCTGTCTTGCCAGCCTGTGTGTCTCCTAGTGTTTTTTTTTTTTTTTTTGGATTACTGTTTTATTTTTATTTTTGATTATCTTGTTCCTTTTTTGGGTTGTCCTTTGCCCTTGTGGCCGGTTTAACGTAATCATTGCACATACCATGAGTTTTCCTCACTACATTAGTATAGCTAGCTAACATTCCTACCTCCCTCGTAGGGTTAGCACACATTAAACGTTTTTTCGTAATTTCCTTCATTCCATTTTTAAAAGTGTTTGGTCAATATGTAGCTTGCAATGCATCAATCTTGCAATGTCATGATATATTTTCCTTTGTGGATGCTGCCGGCAACAGAACTGCAGAGCCTCAAGGCTTTGGGTCTCACCAATTAACAGGGATCGGATAAGGCTCAACGTCCCAACTTCCACATACACACTCACTTATAGATTTGCAGGCGCAGTTTTCTTCAACATTTATGGAAAGAACGGGACGCTGTTAGTTATCTCGCTGAAAGTGAGATTCTATAGGTGATGTCATTAACAGTTTTAATCTGCATTGATTGCCAGGACCTGTCGAGTTAGAGTTAAGTACTTCCTGTTTTATTTTGATTGTCTGGCTGTTGTCATTCCCCATATCCTGTCAAGCTTTGGGCTTGTGTGCTTACTGGTCCCTACCCTAATGTCTTCTACCCGTGTCTCATTGCCTTCCCCCTAGTGTATTTAAGGTGAGTCTCCCTTCTGTGCTAGCTTGTCTCTACCTAGCTTTCCAGTTGTTAAAGTTTATTCATAGGATAAACCCCTTGAGTTGTCACAACTCGTTTTCAAGGGGGTCCTACACACATCACATCAGGATACAACAGACCTCAAGTCAGTACAATAAGGAGACAGAACAATACAAAACAAAATCACAATAAGATACAATACAATACACGACAAGAAAGACATACAAACATACGCAACCAGAGTTTGAACAAAATATACTAAAATAGATGGTGACAAAGTCAATGGAAGCATGAACAGATTAGTTCAAAATTAGAGGACAGGGCTTGATTAAATCAATTAAGAGATACACAAGATCTAATGCCCACAGGTAAATTATTCCAATCATTAGGAGCTTTAAACATAAATGTTTTTCTGCCTGTTGATTTCCTAATATGTGGAACTGAAAAGTAAGGATAAGTAGAATGTCTGGTCTGATAATTAGAGTTAGGTAACACAAAGTACTTTTTGAGATAAGAGGGATAGTTGAAATAAATACACTTATATATAAATTGAAACCATTGAATCTGTCATCTTGTATGAGAAGAGGAAAGCTGAAGAGACTGGTACATTAGACAATGATGAGTATGATAAGGACAGTTGAGTATAAATCTGCAGATTTTGTTCTAAACTTTGGTAACAGGGGCTCGCACACATTTAGAAGCAGAAATATACACAATGTCAATCTAATCTAATATAGGAAAAATACATTGTGTGGCCAGTTTCTTCCTGACATTATACGTGAAACAATTTCTGGACCTATATAACAAACTAACGCAACAATTCACTTTCTGTACAGTATAATTAATATGTGTTTTGAATGACAATGTGGGATCCAGCCATACCCCAAGATATTTAACTTTTTCAACCTTCTGCAAAGGTGTGCCATCCTTACAGAATATTGTACAGGAATCTGAACTGGATTTCAATTTTGAATTTGTGCCAAAGAACATAGTGACAGATTTATTTTTATTAAGAAGTAATTTATTTTGTGAGAGCCAATCTTCGAGAATGTTAAAATCAGATTGAAGGGTGGCTTATATTTCATATATGTCAGATTTCGAAGTGTAGATGACAGTATCATCTGCATACAGTTGTACTGAAGAGTTTCTGAAAATATGTGGTAGGTTATTAACAAATATAGAAAAGAGAAGGGGTCCCAAGGATGAACCTTGTGGCACCCCTCTTTCCTGAACCAACATATCAGAACATTTCCCATCTAGGACAACGCATTGCTTCCTATTATGGAGAAAGGAGCTGAACCACAGAATTGCATTATTAGATAAACCTATGTTATGGAGCTTATCTAGTAGTAGATAACGATCAACAAGATCAAAAGCTTTGGTTAAATCAATGAATATTGCACCAGTAACTACTCCCTGACTGTCAGCAGTAAAAATATAATTTGTTATTTTCAGCAAGGCAGTGGTTGTTGAGTGATTTGATCTGAAAGCCGACTGAAATGATAAAATATTATTAATATTAATATAATATAAAATAAAATATTAACTTAAGGTATTCTGTCAGTTGAGAACAGGACAGTTTTTCCATGATTTTAGCAACTGAACAGACAATAGATATAGGCCTGTAATTATAACAGTCTAAAACATCACCTTCATCATTCTTGCGTGTTTCCAGATAAAAGGTATTTCATTTGTAGAGAATGATAGATTAAACAGATCTGCGAGAGGATATATAAGGACATTGACAGCTAGTTTTATATATCTATTTTCCAGACCGTCATGTCCTGCACTATTATTTCCATTGGATTCCTTAATGACACTCAGAACTTCAGTTGGCATAATTTTTCTCAATGAGAAAGATGAGCTAACAGGCAAAGTATTATCACACCAGTTACTAACATAAGAGACAGGTGCTTGAGCGACCGATAAAGAGTCATGTAGAATTGTATCATTGATTCTTATTTGATTAATGGTATGCTTTACTTTGGTGTAGTGATAGATTGTGATAGATTTAATCTTACGCCAGAATTGCTTTGGATTTTTGAGATCAGAGTTCAGACATTCATTATAATAATTAAACTTAGCATTCCGAGTTTTGACTTTGCTCTGATTTCTAAGTTGTCTATACACTTCCCAGTCAGCATTGTTTCTCCTCGTTCGGTAAGTTGACCATGCTTTGTCCCTAAGCCTAAAGAGACTAATAAGTTCTGGAGTGACCCAGGGAAGATGTTCACCCCTGACCTTAACCGTTTTCCATGGAACATGCCTGTCAAGCACTTCGTTGTACTCAGTATAAAAATAGTCCCAGGCATCCTGTTCATTGGGTATTAATTGGAATCTGTCCCATCCATCCATCCATCCATTTTCTACCGCTTATCCTGTATTTAGGGTCGCGGGGGGGCTGGAGCTGATCCCAGCTGTCATGAGCGAAGGCAGGGTACACCCTGGACAGGACGCCAGTCTATCGTAGGGCTGACATGTAGAAACAAACAACCATTCACACTCACATTCACACCTACGGGCAATTCAGAGTCACCAATTAACCTATCCCCATCCTGCATGTCTTTGGACTGTGGGAGGAAGCCGGTGAACCCGGAGAGAACCCGCGCTTACACGGGAAGAACATGCAAACTCCACACAGAAGGAGCCCGGGGCCGACCCGGGGATCGAACCCGGGACCCTCTTGCTGTGAGGCATCCTGAGACAACATAAAGGTGTGACTTCCCTCGGAACAGCTGGTTTCTTTCTACATAGTGTCACAACAGGGGTCATTCATGAAGGCCTTGATCAAGTATGTGAGATGAGCATGTTTCGGAGACGGTCCGGGAAAGGGGACAGATCAAAGGGTCTTTTCATCAAGATGGCAAGGGTTAAATACAATGAATACAGCTCAGCAGGACATTTGATGTTCCTAGAGAAAGGAATATTAGTATGAGATACAAATAAGAATTGTAAGGTAACACATTTTCTTCTACAGTCGATTCATTGCGAAATAAATTAGGATCCTGTTATAAGAATTTTGTATAACCTCATGTCTTAAAGTTTTCTTTGTTCAGGTTACAGCTTTATGTGTTGAACTGTTTATTACTTTAGTATCCCCATTGCTGACCTAAATGTTATCAGAGGCCTGGTAGTCATGATGTCTAGTTCTGCATGAAGGTTAACTGTCAGTGACGCATCATTTCCTGTGCCTTTAAAAGACTCAAGTCACAACAGTGATTTGAGCACTTCCTCTGTAGCATCCTCACACGTTGTTGCATTGTAACTGCTCCTCTTGTACAAGATTAAAGTCAGACGTCGACTTTACTTATGTCTCCGATCTCCTCCTTGGGTGAATTTATTCGTTTATGGGAAAATTCTTTTAACATTTGGCGCCCAAAGTGGGGCCCAATATCTGTTTCTCTTCTCCAACTACCAGACCTGAACACCTTGCAAGGCGGGCCCGGCTGGAGAGGAGAGCAGAGACGGGGTCCGAACGGAGGAGGAATCTGAGGCATCAAAAAGAATTATAGGTAGAGTATTAACTGAATCAGATAAAAAAAAAGGTTTACTCAATATATATAAAAACAAAAACAAAAAAATCCTGAGTGAGGGTTATTTCCACCATTCGGTAAAACATCCGAGATCTAGAATCTCGAAGACTGTGTTTGTAACCAGTAGTGCAGCAAGGTTTAAAGTCCGTGGGTTATATATATATATATATATATATATATATATATATATATATATATATATATATGTATACAATCTATATAGAATAAAATAGAATAGAGTGAACTAGATATAAATAAAATAAAATGGGGTAACAGCCATGTTGTGTTGCGGCCGGAACATGGAAGCTGAGTATACGGTAGATGTAAAGTAGAACAGGAAAAGCAGGAGAAGAAGATAAAAAGAAAAACATTAGAACAGGAAAAGCAGGAAAAGGAAGACAGGAATAAAAAACTAGAGCAGGAGAGAAAAGAAAAAGAAGTACCCAAACAGACAAGTTCTAATCGTTATCCTATTCTTTATTCTCGCCGAGAACAACGGAGAGATGATGACGAAGTCCCTCTGGGTCCGACGCCTGTCCCTCCCCCTACCCGGATCGGCCTCATCTGCGGCCACCTCCACTCCACCCCAGGCCGGCACATGTTCCGGCCTCCTCTGAACCACCAGAAGCCTCCGCTCCGCACATACCAGGGCACCCATGGAACGCAGAACAAGGGGGTAAAACCCGTAGCGGTAAGACATACAATCCTCTTATTTCATCACATACACAGAAACAAGGGAAAGGAGAAGCTAAGTGACTACTTTGTTTTGATGATGATGTTGATGATGATTGGAGGAGTGATTGCAATGTGTTTTACCGAGAGAGTGCACCGAGAAAGCGGGGTGGATGGCGGAGAGGAGGAGGAGGAGGGAAGGGACGGGGCGCGGAGCAGGTCGAGAGACAGGAAAGATGTTTGCTAAAACTGGACATTGGGTGAGAGACTGGTCCGGAGGAGGACGAGGAGGAGGGGCAAGAGGCAGAGGACTCAGACGGCATCGAGACTCATCTCCCCGGTGCCGAGAATCACGACCTGCATGACTATCTCAGCAGACAGGTCGTACTGGCACACACACACAGCACACAGGATCTCCGCACACACACACACACACACACACACACACACACAGGGAGCAGACACAGAGGCAGATAAAGTCCTTTCAGTGGTAACAATAGACGCCTTGTTAAGCCTAGGAGAGAAACCGTTTGTTACATTAAAAGTAAAGCGGGAGGAAGATGCTGGGGGTCTAATTAAATCAAGGTCAGACGGACTCAGAGTTATATCAGCCTCAGGGCATGTGATAATCGAACCAATGTGCGACCCAGTGTGTGTCACACCGGTATGTCAAGTTTGAGTTTTTGTCCTGTCTCCATGTTTGTTTTGTGACTTCCTGGTTTATTTTGGAAATTAACTCTCCTCTCGTTTCAGGTCACTTGCCCTTCCTCATGTGTCACCAGTCTGATTGTCTCCCCTGATTCCTGATTGTGTCCACCTGTTCCCCATTTCCCTCCATGTGTTTATAGTCTGCGTCTCCCTTTTGTCCTGTGCCAGTGTGTCATGTTCCTAGTACAGATCACCAGCTCACGTCATAGTCAAGCTCAGTCTAGTTCCATAGTTCCTCAAAGGAGTGATTTTTGTTGGCTCTGCCTTTAGTAGTTTGTCTCATAGTCTAGGTTTTTGTTGTTCCTCTAATTCCTCGAAAGAGTGATTTTTGTTGGCTCTGCCTTTAGTGGTTTATCTCATAGTCTAGGTTTTTGTTTTTCCTCTAGTTCCTCGAAAGAGTGATTTTTGTTGGCTCTGCCTTTTTGTAGTTTATCTCTTAGTCTAGGTTGTTAGGTAGTTTCAGTTTAGACCATCCCTCGTCGTGAGGCGCCTTTGTTTCCCCGGTGTGTCCGGTAAAACTGAAATTAAAGATTAACTGCTTCATCCCGAACTCTGCACTCGAGTCCGCTCATTCAAGTTTTCCCCTTGTGTCAGTGTGGATCGAGGATCCTAACACCAAAAGGATCATTCAAAACATATCAACGTCGGTACCCACTAAAACCAGAGGCCGAAGCAGGCATAGAACCAATCATAAAAGATCTGGCTAAAGCACGGATCATCATAGAATGTCCTGATTCACCCTGTAAGACACCTCTGTTTCCAGTAAAAAAGGCAGCACCATCTACAGGATGGCGCATGGTTCAAGACTTACAGGCTGTCAACAGAGCTGTAATACCAAGGGCGCCCCTAGTGCCAGATCCACATACGCTACTAAATGAGTTAAGTCCACAGGCCAAATTCTTCTCAGTTATTGATCTAGCAAATGCTTTCTTCTCTATTCCAGTGCACCCAGACTCACAGTTTTGGTTTGCTTTTCAATACAGAGGAAAAAAGTACACTTACACAAGGATCCCTCAGGGATATTGTGAAAGTCCTACAATTTTCTCGCAAACAATGTCATCAAATCCAGCCAAATTCAACCCACCAAAACACTACAGCGTCAGCTGCAGCGTCAGGCCATCAGAACGAAAACATCTGAACAAAGACAAAGGGAGTCCATCGAGAAAGTCCATTGAGGTAGGCATAACATCTGGACCACCTACCCTGATCTACACTTGAATTCCACGCCGTCTCTGTCACCCTTCCTTTCAAACTCAACATCATAGTGATCTATCGCCCACCCGGTCCTCTCGTGACTTTTTGGATGAGATGGATGCCCTCCTGAGCTGCTCCCCTGATGATGGCACACCACTCGTCGTCCTCGGTGACTTCAACATCCACCCAGGAAAGCTGCATTCATCTGAATTCATTGACTTCTTTTCCACATTTGACCTTACACTCTCCCCCTCTCCACCAACTCACCGGGCTGGGAACCAACTTGACCTTGTCTTCACAAGATCCTGTGGCATCTCGGCACTCTCTGTTACCCCGCTCACCGTGTCCGACCACCACTTTGTGACTTTCTCCCTCCCCATGAATCCCACCTCATCCCTCCCCTCTATGCCTCGAATGGTCACCAGCCGCCGCAACCTGAAATCCCTCACTCCCTCCGCTCTCTCCTCAACTGTTATCTCCTGGCTACCATCCTCAGAACAGTGCTCCTTAATGCCTACTGAGGAAGCCTCCTCCATCCTGATGTCCTCACTCTCCTCTTCTTTGGACACTCTCTGTCCCCCCATCCCACGACCTGCGCGATCATCTCCCTCCCCTCCCTGGCTGTCTGAACCTCTGCGAACCAACAGATCATTGTTGCGAGCGTCAGAGAGAAAATGGGAGAAATCGGGCCAGCACGAGGACCTTGCTCACTACCACCACCTCCTCTCTGACTTCACCTCAACTGTTTCGGCAGCCTAAATCTGCCTTCTACCTGGCAAAGATCAACTATTCCGCCTCCAATCCCAGGAAACTCTTCTCCATGTTCTCCTCCCTCCTCACCCCTCCCCCCCTTCCTCCCTTACTGCAGATGACTTTGCAACTTACTTTACCAAGAAAGTAAATGACATTAGCTCCTCATTCACGCCTATTTCCTCCCAGAAGACATCTCCCCCAACTCTCAACTCGGATGGTCTTACCAGCTTTAGCCCCCTCACCTCTGAAGAAGTTCACGCACTTGTTACATCTAACCGCGCCACCACCTGCTCCCTTGACCTGATTCCCTCCTCTCTTCTCCAGGACATCTCACACGACATCTTGCCATTCCTCACCACCCTGATCAACTCCTCCCTCACCTCAGGTGTCATTCCAGCGGATTTTAAGACCGCTATCGTGAAGCCTCTCCTTAAAAAAAACACCCTAGACGCTACTGACATCCAAAGCTACAGACCTGTATCTCTTTCATTCCTCTCTAAAACCCTGGAACATGCCACCTACAACCAACTGTCATCCTCCCCTCACGGAACAACCTCCTAGACCCTAATCAATCAGGATTCAGGACTGCTCACTCCACTGAGACGGCCCTCCTCACAGTGACCGAGTACCTGCGAGACGCCAGAGCCTCGTCCCACTCCTCCGTTCTCATTCTCCTCGACCTATCTGCTGAATTCGACACAGTCAACCACCAAATCCTCCTCTCCACTCTGGCTGAACTTGGCATAACTGACTCTGCTCTCACCTGGTTTACATCATACCTGACAAATCGCACCTTAGGTCACATGGAATGGCTCTATGTCCAAACCCTGTTCTCTGGACACGGGTGTCCCTCAAGGCTCAGTATTAGGACCGCTTCTGCTCTCACTATACACCAGATCACTAGGTTCTGTTATCAAATCGCATGGATTCTCCTACCATTGCTACGCAGATGACACCAAGCTGTTCCTCTCTTTTCCCCCGACCTCTGACACTCACATTGCAACTCACATCTCGGACTGTCTGGCTGACATCTCTGTCTGGACAACTGCACATCACCTCAAGCTTAACCTGAATAAAACCAAACTCCTCTTCATCCCAGGGAAAGACTGCCCTCGCATGGACCTGTCGGTCACTGTCGAGGGCATCACAGTATGCCCGTCGTCAACTGCGAGGAACCTGGGTGTAATCCTCGATGACCAACTATCCTGCACCCCCAACATCACTGCTGTGGCCCGATCCTGCAGATTTGCCCTCTACAATATCCACAGGATTCGGACCTTCCTCACAAAGGATGCAACACAGCTCTTGGTCCAAGCACTGGTCATCCCCCGCCCTGACTACTGCAACTCTCTCCTGGCCGGGCTCCCGGCCTCTGCGATTAAACCATTACAGCGTATCCAGAATGCTGCAGCACGCCTTATCTTCAATCTACCCAAATTCTCCCATGTGACCCCCTCCTCCGTGACCTCCACTGGCTCCCTGTTGCAGCACACATCCAATTCAAGACGATGACACTGGCCTTCAGGGCCATCAATGGAACAGCACCTGTCAACCTTCAAACACTGGTCAAACCACATGCCCCGAAGCGAGCACTTCGCTCCACTACTTCAGCTGGCCGGCTGGTACCACCATCGCTGAAATCAAACAAATGTCGCTCAGCAAAGTCCAGACAAAGTCCCCCCCCAAAAAATAAAAAAACCTTACCTATAGCACTCTGATCATAGCACTGTTGCTCTTGAAGTACTACTTTACTCAGATGAGAACCTAACACTTGTTCTATTTGTAGCTCTTACTTTATCGGCAATGATACGTTGTGGTTTCTTTGTTTCCTTCTTTTGACAAATGTACTTATTGTAAGTCGCTTTGGACAAAAGCGTCTGCTAAATGTAAATGTAAGCTGACTGTAAAACAGACACTCTGGTGCTGCTGAAGTTTTTAGGTGAACAAGGTCACAAAGCAAGTAGAAACAAACTCCAGTTGTGGAAACAAATGGTGAAGCATTTCGGTTTTAACATATCTCAGGAAGGAAAACATCTCGATGACAAATGCAAAGAAGCTATTCTGCAAGCTCCAAAACCAAAAAAGCAAATGATGTCGTTCTTAGGCATGACAGGCTTTTGCAGGCAATGGATTGCTAATTACAATGAATTAGCACAACAACTGCAGAGTGTAATCTATGATCAACCTATGGCAGCTGGGGATAATATAATTTGGACACAGGAGGCAGAACGATCCTTCAAACAACTGAAACAGGTTTTAGTGAGCACATCAGTATTAGCACTCCCAAACTACAAAAAACCTTTCATCCAAACATGTGACGCGAGACGAGGATTCATGACTAGCGTTCTAACAGCCTTTTGGACAAAAACTACGACTGATAGCTTACTACTCTTCTAAACTTAATCCCATAGCAAGAGCTATGCCTCCATGCTTGCAGGCAGTGCAGGCAGCAGCTATTGCTGTACAAAGTCCAGCTTCACTCGTGTCGTTTCATCCATTGACATTGAAGGTTTCACATGCGGTTTCTTTACTTCTGATGCAAAACAAAGTAGCTTTCATGTCACCAGCACGGCACCTCAATTGTATGACAATACTAATGGCGCAGCCACAATAGAAAATCGAACGCTGCAACACATTGAATCCATCCACACTTTTGCCACACGAACAGGACGGTGATAAACATGACTGCTTAGCTAAAACTGAGGAGACTGTTTTACCAAGAGTAGACCTGACTGATACACCCTTCACAAATCCAGACATAATAATGTTTGTTGACGGTTCCTGCAAAAAAAATCCAGATGGCACAAATGCCAGTCGTGTGCGGTGGTGACACAGGGGACGGTGCTGAAATCTTCACCTTTGCCATCACATTTCTCAGCACAGGCAGCGGAGATACAGTGCCTTGAAAAAGTATTCATACCCCTTGTACTTTTTCACATTTTGTCACTCTACAACCACAAACTTAAATGTATTTTATTGAGATTTTCTGTGATAGACCAACACAAAGTAACACATAATTGTGAAGTGGAACGAAAATGATACATGGTTTACAAAAATGTAAGCAAATAAAAATCTGAAAAGTGTGGTGTGCATTTGTATTCAGCCCCCTCTACTCTGATACCCCTAAATAAAATGCAGTGCAATCAGTTGCCTTCAGAAGTCACCTAATTAGTTAATAGAGTCCACCTGTGTGTAATTTAGTATCAGTATAAATACAATGTTCTGTGAAGGCCTCAGTGCTTTGTTAGAGAACACTAGTCAACAAAGAGCATCATGAAGACCAAGGAACTCACCAGACAGGTCAGGGAAAAAGTTGTGGAGAAGTTTAAAGCAGGGTTAGGTTATAAAAAAATATCCAAAGCTTTGAACATCTCAAGGAGCACTGTTCAATCCATCATCCAAAAATGGAAGAAGTATGCCACAACTGCTAACCTAACGCCGCCGCCGCATCTCCTCCTCCTGCCGCGGATCGGACAACTGTTCCTCCAGCCACCGCCGCTGCATGTCCTCCACCTGCCGCTGCTGCGGATCGGACGTCTGTTCCTCCAGCCGCCGCCTCCGCATGTCCTCCATCTACCGCAGCTATGGATCGGGTGACTGCTCCTCCAGCCGCCGCCGTCGTCGCCGCCGCCTCCTCTCCTCCACAGGACTCGGGTTCGGATCCACCTGGCCAGTCCATTGAGCCCCAGCCACTACCGCATCTTCAGTTTCCTGGAAATGTGCTTTCTCCTCCCTTGCCATCCACTTGTCATAGACCCCACCGACAAGCTCCTCATCCCCTCTTCTCGCCCACCACTCTCATCGTGGGAGACTCCATTATCAAACACGTCCGTTACTTCAACGCAATCATGCGGTGCTTTCCCGGATCCACTGTGCCTGTTATTTTAAAAAAACTCCCTGAGCTTCTGCACTCCCTTCCCTCCACGGTTTCCAAAATCATAGTGCACATTGGAATGAATGACACTACTTTCAGGCCCTCTGAACTGATAAAAGCTGACTTTAAACTCCTCCTCAGTCTCCTGCACAGCGCTGGCAAATCGGTCTTCATATCTGGCCCCATTGCAACACTGTCACGTAGTTCGGAACAATTCAGTCGGGTCTTCTACCTCCACTCCTGGCTGCTCTCCACTTGCAAAGAACTCAAATTAGGTTTTATAGATAACTTCAATTTGTTCTGGGGCCGCTCCAACTTCTTCTCATCCGATGGTATTCACCCAAACCGCCTTGGTACCTCTATGCTAAAAACTAACTTCGGTATCAGTGTCCAGTACTCAACATGTGCCTGACTGTCATAATCACACACCCACGCTGCACTCTCTTCCTCGCCAGCGCCGCCTGCAGCAGCAGCCCGGAGTACCGTGTCTACCTCTAGCTCCCCCATGCGGTCTGGAGTGCAATCTACCTCTTTCCTTGTCAGTGACAGACCCTCTTTTGTTGTGCTCCCGATTCAAACTATTATCTCTGAAAGGATTTCTCATCAGTATCACAGTTCTAAAGCTGTGAATTATTATTCCAATCTCATTCAAATTACTGCTTCACTTCAGCATAACAATGATATCACTAGGAAAATTCCCCCTGCTGTAGTTAATTCTCCTATCTCACCCACAGTCTCACAGATTACTACTGTGATCACTGCCAGGAAATGTATTCCATATTCGTCTCGCTCACCCACTGTTAATCCTTTTAACCTATTACCAGTGTCCACACAACCTACTATATCTCAGTCACCAATCATAGACCATACTCCAATCCTACTTAACAATCCACAATATTTCAAGCAAAGAAAAGGCCTTGGACTAATTCACCTGAATATAAGAAGCCTTCTACATCGTGATAAACTAGAACATGTTAAAATTCTCCTGTCACAGTCTGATCCTGAGATTTTAGTTGTGTCTGAATCTTGGCTGAAAGAATCTGTCAGTGACTCCTCAGTAGCTCTGGATCACTTCAATATTTTCAGATGCGACAGGGTTGGCAAAGGAGGTGGTGTGGCAATATATGTCAAATCAAACCTTGAGGTTTCAGTCCTAAAATCTGTCTCCATCCCAAAATTGTTTGAGCTTCTCATTTTGAAGGTTGCTCTGGGGAAGAATAGTCATTTTTGTGTTGCTGGTATATATAGGCCTCCTTCAGCAGACTCAAGCTCTATTGATTGTCTAGCCGAAATACTTTCCTTATACCTGGACTTTGAACTGATTGTGATGGGTGACTTTAATCTTGATTGGTTGAGTGGTGCCTCAAATTACCTAAAAGAAGTTAGTGGGAATCTTGGCTTATGTCAGCTTGTTACTGAGCCTACCAGACCAAATCCTAACAATTACTCACGGTCTACCCTTATTGATTTGATTTTCTCGAACAATAGTAATAGAATCTCTGCTTGTGATGTATTTGACCAAGGCATAAGTGATCATTGCCCCACAGCATGTGTCAGGAGCATACAGTTGCCAAAAACAAAATCACACACTGTTAAAAGGAGGAATTTCAATAACTTTGACAGCCAAGCCTTCCTCAATGACCTTGCTTCATGTAATATTGAATCAAAAATCCAAGCCACTGACCTCCAAACTGCTACAGACAGCTTTGTGATGACATTTAACTCGTTAGAAGACAAACACGCTCCCCTTAGGAAAATTAGAATTAAGAACCGAGTACTGGTTCTCACAGGAACTGTCTAGCTTGTTCAAGGACAGAAATTTAGCTTGGTCTTGTGCTAGGCACTCTGGTAACTCTCATGACTGGCTCACTTTTCGTCAGATTCGTAACCGCTGTACTACAGCTTTAGGAAAGCTAAAACCGATTAGTTTGATTATTTGATCTCTAACTCTTCTTCCAACCCTGCTAAATTTTGGAATGCAGTAAAACTACTTAAACCTAAAGTTTCCAGTGCTCTGCCGACACACCTGCGTGTAAATGATTGTGATGTCTCAGGCGAAACCAACATCTGTCAAGCATTTAATAGACATTTTGCTGATGCTGGCCTTCTGTTCGATCAGAATTTCAGGTCCACTGTTGCTCCACCAATTATCAGCTCTGATTGTTTGTTTAACCCTTGTTTCTCTCTTAACCCTGTCTCTCAGCAAGAGGTACTACACCAACTACTATTGATTAATCCTAGAAGCTCTACTGGTGAGGATAATTTAGAACCATTTTTCATCAGACTGGCAGCCCCATTTATTGCAGAGCCACTTAAATACATATTTAATCTTTCAATCTCTGCTGGCAAATTTCCCCGTTTGGAAATCCGCCCATGTCATTCCCCTGCACAAAGGAGGAGACAGGGATAACCCAGACAATTATCGTCCTATCTCTAAGTTACCTTGCCTTGCTAAAGTGCTTGAGACATTGATAAACAATCAATTGAAGGGCTTTCTTTCCACCTTCTCGATACTCAGTCCCCAACAATCAGGATTTAGAGCCAATCACAGTACAACTTCAGCCATCTCTCTGGTTACCAATGACATAATCACAGCATTAGACAAGAAAAAACACTGTGCTGCTTTATTTGTTGACTTGTCGAAAGCATTCGATACAGTCGATCATCAAATACTGTTGAATAGTCTACATAACATAGGGTTACATGCTAATGCCTGTGATTGGTTTGCTGACTATTTATCTTCTAGGCGCCAATGTGTAAAGTCTGGTCATTTTTGTTCTGATTTCCTGCCTGTAACCAAAGGTGTGCCACAAGGCTCTGTCCTGGGTCCTGTTCTTTTTACCATTTATATCAATGATATTCTCTCTTCGCTGAATGACTGTCGTGCCCATTTGTATGCAGATGACACAATTCTATATTGCATTGCTGACTCTGCACAATTAGCCACTGAGAAATTGCAGCTCTCATTTAAATGTCTGCAGGAGGCTCTTATTAATTTGAAATTAGTCTTAAATGCAAAAAAGACCAAGTTTATGATTTTCACTCGTTCCCAATACACACTTATTAACCATAGATGGCTCATCCATAGAACGGGTCACTGAATATAAATACCTTGGTTTATGGCTTGATGAAAAGCTAACTTTTAAATTGCACATTAATGTCCTTGCCTCCACTCTGCGACAGAAGGTTGGCTTTCTGTACCGAAACAGAGCTTATTTCCCATTACCCAGCAGGAAAAGAATTGTAGAATCAGTCTTTTTATCAGTCTTGGACTACGGTGATACCATTTACAGACATGCAGCAGCCACAACCCTCAAACCTCTGGATTCCATTTATCACTCGGCTCTCAGATTTATAACCGGGGATAGATATGACACTCATCATTGCTTACTCTATGAAAAAGTTGGTTGGTCCTCCCTTTCTGACAGATGCATGAAGCACTGGTACATGTTTATCTTTAAAGCCCTTACTGGTAAACAGCCCCCATACATCTCATCTTTATTAGAATGGCGCTCTGGATCCTATTCTACTCGCTCTAGTGGTTTACTATTTCTTAAAGTCCCTTTTGTACACACAGAGTTTGGTAAATCTGCCTTTTCCTTTGATGCTCCCAACTCATGGAATATTCTCCAACATACTTTGGGGCTGGAGGTTATTCCTACTCTTGCTGATTTTAAACATATGGTGTCTGACCTTTGTAATTCATCCTGCAACTGTTATAAAATGTAATTGTTATGTTCTGCTGCTGCGTGTAAACTCGTCGTCCCTGTAAATGAGGGAAACCTCAGTGACCAACGAGTTAAAATAAAGGTTTAAATAAAATAAACATGTCCGTCCACCTAAACTGACAGACCGAGCGAGGAGAGCACTGGTGAGAGAAGCTGCCAAGAGGCCCATAGTCACTCTGGAGGAGTTGCAGAAATCCACAGCTCAGGTGCGAGAATCTGTCCACAGGACAACTATAAGTCGTGTACTCCACAAATCTGGCCTTTATGGAAGAGTAGCAAGAAGAAAGCCATTGTTGAAAATCAGACATAAGAAGTCCCGTTTGTAATTTGCCACAAGCCATGTTGGGGACACAGCAAACATGTGGAAGAAGGTGCTCTGGTCAGATGAGACCAAAGTTGAACTTTTTGGCCTGAATGCAAAGCGCTATGTGTGGCGGAAAAGTAACACTGCTCATCACCCTGAACACACCATCCCCACTGTGAAACATGGTGGTGGCAGCCTCATGCTGTGGGGATGCTTTTCTTCAGCAGGGCCAGGGAAACTGGTCAGAGTTGATGGGAGGATGGATGGAGCTAAATACAGGGCAATCCTGGAAGAAAACCTGTTGGAGGCTGCAAAAGACTTGAGACTGGGAAGGAGATTCACCTTCCAGCAAGACAATGACCCTAAACATACAGCCAGAGCTACAATGGAATGGTTTAAAACAAAGAATATTCATGTGTTAGAATGGCCCAGTCAAAGTCCAGACCTAAATCCCATTGAGCATCTGTGGCAAGACTTGAAAGTTTCTGTTCACAGACGCTCTCCATCCAATCTGGCTGAGCTTGAGCTATTTTGCAAAGAAGAATGGGCAAAAATGTCAGTCTCTAGATGTGCAAAGCTGGTAGAGACCCCAAAAGACTTGCAGCTGTAATTGCAGCGAAAGGTGGCTCTACAAAGTATTGACACAGGGGGGATGAATACAAATGCACACCACACTTTTCAGATTTTTATTTGCTTAAATTTTTGTAAACCATGTATCATTTTCGTTCCACTTCACAATTATGTGTTACTTTGTGTTGGTCTATAACATAAAATCTCAATAAAATACATTTAAGTTTGTGGTTGTAGAGTGACAAAATGTGAAAAAGTTCAAGGGGTATGAATACTTTTTCAAGGCACTGTAGTAGCTTTGATGGAGGCATGTAGACTGGGGGAAGGGAAAGCTATCACAGTCTACACAGATAGCCAGTATGCATGATTCTCCACACTGCATGCTTTCGCACAATAGTGGAAAAACAGAGGCATGGTAACATCTACAGGCAAAGCTATTCAAAACAAAGATTTGATACTAACTTTATTGGATGCTATTCTCCTACCAAAAGCAGTTGCAGTCTGTAAATGAGCAGCACGCACTACCGGGACTGATCCAGTTTCACGAGGAAACCGCAAAGCAGATGAAGAAGCTAAACGTGCAGCAACAGAGGGACAGGGTTCAAATTACATTTTAGTAGCTGATACCCCATCCTTCCTTAAAAACCTCTATAGATTTGCGGCTATTTTGAGCCAGGAATTACCATGTCTCAACAGGAGGGATGGTGGCAATGATAGGTAAATGTTTTACAACATATGGATTCCAAAATTACTCAAAACATTTTCTGTGTTTGATTTGCTCCAAGCACAACTTGCAAGGGAGAATAAGACCTAAAAGAGGAGCTTTCCCGAAAGCTGAATATCCTTTCCAAACAATATGCATGGACTTCATCGAACTAAACAAATCAGAGGGGAAGAAATACTGCCTGGTAATAGTAGATATGTTCTCAAAATGGGTTGAAATCACACCAACAGCAACAAACAACGCTATAGTGGTAGCAAAAATCCTTACTACTGTTACTGCACCAAGATTCGGATCCCCAGAAACAATTTATTGTGAAAACGGTCCACATTTCAGAAACCAAGTCATGGCTAAATTATCAGAAATGTTTATCATCCAACTAAAGTTTCATTGCAGTTATGGTTACTGGTGTTCTCATCACTGGGAAGGTCCATATCAGGTTCTGCTATCTACACCGACAGCAGTCCGCATCGCTGAGAGAGGAACCTGGGTTCACCTGACACACTGTAAGAGAGCATACAGCACTCCAGGGGCCCGTTTCACAAAGCAGGTTCAACAAACTCTGAACCTAACACTGAACTCTGAGTTGAACAACTCTGAGATGGGAAACTCAGAGTTTTCGGTTTCAGAACAGCGGTTTTGAATTAGTTCAATCAACTCTGAGTATGTAAACTCTGAGTTACGCGGGTGCCTGCCGACTCTACAAAGCCATCATCAATGGATCTCCGATACTACGATTCACCATGGCAACGAGGAGAGCGTCATTAGATATTACTGAGTGTTTATGTAGAAAACGAGCTCATCCTTAGAAAGCGGAGCAACGTAACTGCAGCAAAGTAGCGATAGTTGGCGTGGCAGACATTTACTGCCCGATCTAATTTGTATAACTGAATGAAACAGTCAATTAATCTAAAGGTAAAAAGTGTTCATTTTCAGGTTTGGAGAGTGTCACTGTGGTGTAATGGTTAGCAACGCTGCCTCTGGTGCAGGCGACAGCGGTTCAATTCCTGTAGTTCACAATGTAGTGCAACAAATAATTATTTTTATTGGGTGTAATCCCCCCAGGCACAGAAAGAAAGTGGCTTCAGTTGAAAATTAAGCAGAAGAATATTGCGCAAATACGTTGACTAAGGCATATGATTTTAATCATATTTCTCATATTAAACAGTAAATATAAGCAGGTATTTCAACACAGGAATGTACTTTAACATTTCATAAATCTCCCGTTCGCAAAAACGCTACCTCCGCAAAGAATCTGGTTGCGGATTATGTCCGCGATATGAAATGTTGAAAATGTCGGAGAATATTGTTTAGATAATATCTAATGTGATTGAAAGGAAAGGTAATCAAAATCCTCTCCCGACGCAAAGCTGCTAGAATCACTTTTATTTCCATATCGATTAGGTGGACGATGAAAGGACGGCACAATTTTTCAGAGTTGGTTCAGATTCCGGAAAAAGGCGGAGACATGACATGTAGGGAAAAACTCAGGGTTTGTTGAAGCAAACCTGCTAGCGAGCAGGTTAGGTTCACGGCGCATGTTACCCGGGTAACTGACTCAGAGTTATGCTGAACTGACTTTGTGAAACCGAAAAACCAGAGTTTCCCTCATCTCAGGGTTAACTAACTCAAGGTTTTCACTAAACCTGCTTTGTGAAACGGACCCCAGGGGAGACAGATAAGTAAAAACACCACACCATGGCAGATAGACCATGGCATCCGTTTCGAAGGACGGGATGCGGTATGAGAGGAACATTGTGTCTAATCAGTCTGGTAGCATTGATAGTGGTAATTCCGATACTCTGGGTACACGAACTTCACTCTCAACAATAGAATGGCAGCAACAATCGCACCGCAGCTGAATCACTGATTGTAAATTCGACACTAGCCAATACAACGCTAACTAATTCAACACCAGCTATATAATAGGAATTGGACTCTTTGTCAACCTTGGAGGGGGGGTTGGGATGGTTGGAGGGGGTTTGGATTCCTGTGGCCTGGCCTTGTGATCCTTACTGCAGATTAATTTCCACCACCTCCATGGATGAACCCTCCCCCCCACTCGCTCCACCCTCAAAAACCTCAGCGTCCCTATCGGAGCCTCATCACAAACATATGGACTGTGTTATGAAATTGGGCTCAGACTGCACGGATCCTCCCACAGATTTAATGGCCTCAGCTGTAATGAGGCATCGAGTTGCCTGGGAGGAAGTGATGGTTCAGAGTCGGTCTGCGTTCAATTTATTCTGTATAATATGGAGGAAGGGAACAGATTTTCATCTCCGTGTGTGCTCCTGCAGGATGGTGGCCAACTGAAATTCAATTTCTAGTTACAGAGACTTAAAATGTTCTGCTGATGAAAAATCCTTCAATATTTACTTAACTTTTTCATTTTCTTTTTGAAATTAATTTGCCTTTTTTTCAGGATCCTTTTCGTAGGCTATGCAAGTATGGGTCGTGTATTCCAGTCCAGTGGGAGGTGATGATGCACTCAGTCTGCTCCAGGGTGATTGTGGCTGCTATCATAGTTTACCACAGCTTGTACGTGTGTGAATGAATGGAATTTGTAAAGCGTCTTTGGGTTCAGAAAAACGCTATATAAATTTAATTAATTATAATGTTGTTAAAACACCAGAAAAACAACTTCTGCACTTAAAGTCCAGCAGTTTAATGGACATTGGAACATCTTTGTCTTCTGTAATGTGAGAAGTCACCGGTGAAACTAAATATTTGAGCGGTGTATAGACATGAGGGATATAAATCAAATCCTTCGCATGGTCAGGAACAAAACTACTTGCATAGGTTTAGTGAATGGTTGTGGTTTGGGCTCAAAAACATTTAGTAAGGTACGTAGCCTACAGGATGCTACAGTTACGTGCTCTACATAACATTTTTATGGAATTAAACATAAGTTAACATTGACTTTTGGTTTAACACGGGACACAAACTGCACTCTTCTGGCTGAATGTCATGTGTTGGTCTGACACATTTATCTAGCCCAACCTCCCTACGCAGACTTTATCGAGTTTATACTACATCACCAGACCTCTGGAGCGATTGCTCTGAGCACCTAATGTTGCCACGATTGGGTTTACAATGGAGTTACTTGAAAGTCTCTTGTGTCATTCAAATGGTGAAGGGGGTGTCGTTGCAACGGAAATATCAGTTTAGTCTAGTGCAGTTCAGAGTTTGGCAATGAAATACCAGTAGACATAATACTGGAATCTGAAGATCTTTTAATGCTGCAGCATGAGCCATTTCCAGTGCGAGCCAGGAATGACTGAAGAGACTGAAGAGTCTTTGGCCGTCCACACGGAAAGATTTCTTATGTCGAAACACAGAAGTCTCGTGTGTTTGGGCCGACTGTCCACACGGATCCGTTGTTTTTGGTGCCTGAAAACGCACTTTTTTTAAACCAGGTCTCAGGGTGAAAAAGAAAGAAAGGCTGCCTCTCCGTTTCGTGATTGCTTTCGCGTGGACGGCAAAAATGCAAATCGCCCGTTCCCTCAAACCCTCTAGCCTGACTTCTTCCCCGCGACGTCTCATAACGAGCAACAATGGCGGCCTACATGCTTGTGATCGTGCTGCAGCAGATAATCTTCTCCTTTGTACGATGGCGTATTAGGGCTACTGTATGAGAAAACGGAGCCAAGCGAGGGGGGCAATATGCCGGGAAAACAAGTTGCAGATTTGCTACTTTTTTACAATGCTAACAAACACCCGCAGCTAACTTCCCATGAATGTCATTTTTTTTCGAATTAATCCATCACAATGACGTTAAGGTCCTTAAGTTGGCGGCTGTTGATGCTTATTGCATATATGGGCCAAATTATCATCTTATGGGTGTTTATTGATCAGGTGGTTGGGTGGATAGTAGCCGTAGCTTTCACTTGTTGCCATACCAACTGCAAACATCCGGTCAAGCAAAGTGTTTACTTCCACATGCTCCGTCTCTTCTTCTGTGTTTTTGGTGTATTTTTGTAGCAGTAACAGCACCACATATAGGCCTGGGATATGTACTACAGTGCGCTGAGTCATTTACAGTGGATCCGTGTGGACGCAGATTTTCTTGAAACGATGTCAAGGAAAAACGGAGAAAAAAAGATAATTTTGGTACGTGTGGACTCGTCGTCCGTGTGACATATTCAATGAGCATCGTAAATCTGATTAGTTTGATGCATCAAAACAACTATGAAAGGTGAACTTTTGCTCGTTTCGCATATTTACAACCACAAGTGAAGTTGCTGCATCATAAACATGTTTATGGCAGAGGCCTTGTACGAGCAACTACCGGTGTTTTATCTTCTTCAGATCTACGCTTTGAGCTTGTTAAATCCGTCGTTGGCGTGTCGCCCTGGTAACGCATATTCACTAGCATTTAGATAGAACACCGTATTGCCTCATCTCCCCTCTGATGCGGCTCTGTGACGACCTTCGTTGCAGTCTCAGAGGCATAATTTTCTGTTTCGCCTTTCCCCCTCGACGAGCATTTGGACTGACGACAGGGCAGAATAATGGCGGAATACTCCCGCAACAAAAAGGCAGTCTAAAAGTGGCTACTGTTTCTTCTGGCACTTATAATGCAGTTGAATTTACATACTGCAGCTCCATTCCAGGTTTCCCCAGACATTGTGTTTGATCAAAGGGTCATTGTTTTATCCTACATCAATGGGGTTACAGAAATCCTACTATAAATGACCAGATTTGTATTGTGTTATTCAGTTGTATTTCTTTCTGTTTAGAGTGTTCCTTCTTATCCGGATCAGTGGTGCGAAGCTGAACGTACTGCTCAACTTTCCCTGCTGCTACATTATAGTTGTTATACATGTCGAGCACAAATACTGGTCCGCAGAAGTGTACCGAGCAACATCAAGACAGAAACTGGACCACCACTTTTCCCCAAATTGGTCATGTCACCATTTGTTGTCCGTCGGCTTTAAAGCGGTCGCTCCTGTGGTTCTTGCTGGGTCTTCTACTTCTCGTCCTCGTTGGGTTGCGGGTCAGTTCCCTCCCTCTGGATCTCCATCTTGAGTGGTGGCATCTTCCTGCAGTGGCTGGCGTGGACCCATGTGGCTCTCTCTGCTACCTTCACTGCTGAGTTGGTCACCAGGAGTACCAGAAATGGACCTGTCTATCTTGGTTTCCTCCAGTGATGTCTCTTGCAGTCTTTTATCATTTTATCATTCTGCACATTGGATTTAATGACATTGAAAAACAACGATCAACAGAGTTGAGAGAGGATTTCAACAAACTCTTTGAAACAGTCAGCTCTGTGAATGCTGAGGTTTTCATCAGTGGCCCTCTGCCCCCGACCGGGAGAGGAGCGGAGACATTCAGTAGACTGTTTTGGCTCAACAAATGGCTCTCAACTGCATCTCTTGCCCGCCCAATGCATTTTATTGACAATTTTCGCCTTTTCTGGGACCGCAGGCATCTTTTTAAGACAAACGGACTTTGCCTAAATAAGCTGGGGGCAAAGCTATTCATCACCAACATGTCTTACTGCCTGCGTCATCCATCTGTCGCCAAGGACAAGAGACGAGAGGAACCAACAAAGAGGGAAGACGAAACACAGATTATCAGAAACGTCGAAGGAGGACTGAATGTGGATCCCTCCCCCACCCCCCCCAAATCTCCATCCAGGTCTTCATCATTCTCCCTCCCTCCAATAAACCTTTCTCTCCCCTCCTCCCCCTTGGAGTTCCAAGAGCTACCCCCACCTACCCCCCGCCCTTCTCAGATTATCAACAACGTCGAAGGAGGACTGAATGTGGATCCCTCCCCCACCCCCCCCAAATCTCCATCCAGGTCTTCATCATTCTCCCTCCCTCCAATAAACCTTTCTCTCCCCTCCTCCCCCTTGGAGTTCCAAGAGCTACCCCCACCTACCCCCCGCCCTTCTCAGATTATCAACAACGTCGAAGGAGGACTGAATGTGGATCCCTCCCCCACCCCTCCCAAATCCCAATCCAGGTCTTCGTCATTCTCCCTCCCTCCAATAAACCTTTCTCTCCCCTCCTCCCCCTTGGAATTCCAGGAGCTACCCCCACCTACCCCCTGCCCTACTCAGACCCCCCCTCCCAAGGCTGCAACTAAGTCACCAAAACTCAAGACCCCCTCTTCCAAAGCTGCAACTAAGTCACCAAAACTCAAGACCCCCTCTTCCAAAGCTGCAACGAAGTCACCAAAATCCAAGACCCCCTCTCTCAAAGCTGCAACTAAGTCACTAAAATCCAAGACCTCCAAGACTCTTCCCTTTTGGCCACCCCCTCCCCACCCTGACAGCAGCCCTGAATATTACTGAGACAGAAAAGGGTTCAGCAGTAGACCGCATTATCAGCTGGACCCAAGGTCGCCTACATCAAAACATGGCACCTTCTGCATTCCTGTTGTGACTACTAAGAGAGTAAACATTGGGAAACTTGAACACACTGCTAACCTAAACAATCTCATTCCTGTTCTCTCAAAATCAAAGTCAACCTCAAAGCCTGTCAATAACACCATCAGGATGGGTCTGCTAAATGTAAGGTCTCTTAATAACAAATCATTTTTAGTCAATGATTTTATTACTACTTCTAAACTTGATTTTATGTTTTTAACTGAAACATGGCTAGAACAAAATAATAGTGCAAGCATTCTGATCGAGACAGCACCCCCCAACTATAATTTTATAGATGTTT
The DNA here is from genome assembly GCA_029853015.1 of Chelidonichthys spinosus. Classification (NCBI taxonomy): domain Eukaryota; kingdom Metazoa; phylum Chordata; class Actinopteri; order Perciformes; family Triglidae; genus Chelidonichthys; species Chelidonichthys spinosus. The sequence goes on from CM056825.1 coordinate 29,298,055, forward strand.
GTAGATCTGGGAAAAGAGGGGGAGGGGTTGCTGCTATATTTAAAAATACATTTCAGGGGAAACAGATGTCCCTTGGTGTTTTTCCATCATTCGAATATCTTTGTGCTGTGTTGAAATGCTCTCCCAGAGTTCTCCTGTTAATTATTTACAGGCCACCTAAATATTCGTCAAATTTTTTCGATGATTTTACTGAATTATTGTCTAGCATCTCCACTGATTTTGACTGCCTAGTTATAACTGGTGACTTTAATTTTCATATTGATGATTTGAATGACAAGGGTGCAAAAGAACTTTTTAATATTCTAGACACATTTGACCTTTCTCAACATGTGAAAGAGGCTACTCATTGTAAGGGACACACCCTGGACCTGATTATCACAAAAGGTCTCAATGTTTCTGATGTTTTTGTGACTGATCCTTCATTGTCTGATCACTTCTGTGTTTTCTTTAATATTTCTTTCATTCCTGACACACAAACAGAATCAAATAAGGTCAAAAAACGATACATCAATGAACATGCCAATGTACTCTTTAAAAATGCCATTTCCTCGTTACCACCTCTAAACCCATGTCATGCTGATGATCTTGTAAACATCTTTAATACCAAAATTCTGAATGTCATAGATGTCATTGCACCTGCTACGGTTAAAACAATTTCTGGTAAGCAAAAGGCACCCTGGAGAAAAGCTGCTGTTGTGACAGCCCAGAGAAGAGAGTGCAGGAAGGCTGAACGAATCTGGCGGAGTACTAACCTTCATATTCACCATGACATCTACAAAGAGAGCCTCCGGGCCTACAATTTAGTCTTAAAAAGTGCGAGAGAAACATACTTCTCCAATATCATAAACAACAACACTAATAAGGCGAAAACCCTATTTGCAACTGTTGACAGACTGACCAACCCCCCAACACAAATACCAGCTAAACTACATTCCACGCAGAAATGCAATGAGTTTGCATTCTTTTATACTAATAAAATTGAAGGCATCAGACGCGCCATCAATATCTCAAACAAAAAAGTTGGATCACCAACCTGTTCAGGCAAAAGTAACACAGCAATGATGGCAAGCTTTAATGCCATAGACTCTAAAACTCTAGTGGAAACGGTGACAAATCTAAAATCATCCACCTGCTGCCTTGATGCTTTACCTACCAACTTTTTTAAGAATGTTTTTGACTGCCTATCAATAGACGTATTGCAAATAGTTAATAACTCCATTCAATCAGGCAATTTCCCAAAGGCCTTCAAAACTGCAGTCATTAAACCTCTTCTAAAAAAGCGGAGCCTAGATGCCTCTATTATCAACAACTACAGACCAATTTCAAATCTACCCTTCATAAGTAAAATAATTGAGAAAGTTGTCCTCCAACAACTAAATCACTTCCTGGCTTCAACTGGCTGCCACAACAACTTCCAGTCAGGATTTCGACCTTTTCATAGCACCGAGACGGCCCTTATTAAAGTTGTAAATGACATCCGTCTTAACACAGACTCTGGCAAAACTTCAATATTAATGCTACTAGACCTCAGTGCTGCATTTGACACTGTCGACCACTCAATACTCTTGGACAGGTTGGAAAACTGGGTGGGGCTCTCAGGCACAGTCTTAAACTGGTTCAAGTCATATCTACAAGATAGGAACTATTTTGTTTCCATTGGCGACTTTGTATCAGAACCTACCAATGTAACGTGTGGAGTCCCCCAAGGTTCAATCTTGGGGCCGACTTTATTCAACATCTACATGCTCCCACTAGGACAAATCATGCAAAATAATAACATTGACCACCATTGCTATGCCGATGACACACAAATCTATGTAGCACTATCACCAAACGACTATCGCCCCATAGATCTTCTGTGCCAGTGCATTGAGCAAGTCAAAGACTGGATGTGCCAAAATTTCCTACAACTAAATGAGGACAAAACTGAGATAATTGTTTTTGGTGCTAAAAAAGAAAGGTTTAAAGTAATTCAACACCTTCACTCTCTGTCCCTGGAAACCTCAAACAAAGCCAGAAATCTTGGGGTTATTATGGATTCTGATTTACATTTCGACAGTCACGTTAAATCAGTAACAAAATCAGCCTACTATCACCTAAAAAATGTAGCAAGACTTAGAGGGCTCATGTCAGCTCAAGACTTAGAAAAACTTGTACATGCCTTTATTACTAGTAGGCTAGACTACTGTAATGGTCTCCTTGCAGGTCTTCCGAAAAAAACTGTCAGGCAGCTACAGCTTGTTCAGAACGCTGCTGCTAGAGTTCTTACAAAGACCAAAAAATGTGAGCACATTACACCAATTCTTAAATCCTTACATTGGCTCCCTGTATGTCAGAGGATTGATTTCAAAATCCTCCTGCTCACATATAAATCACTACATGGTCTAGGACCGAAGTATATCACTGATATGCTCCCACTACATAAGCCCTCTAGACCACTAAGATCTTCTGAGACCAATCTGTTAGTGATTCCCAGAGTAAACAACAATCACGGGAGAGCATCATTTAGTCACTATGCAACAAATGGCTGGAATAAACTTCCTGAAGATGTAAGACTTGCCCCAACTCTGACCACTTTTAAAACTAGACTGAAAACTTTTATGTTCACCATAGCTTTCTGCTAAATCTTTTAATGTCTGCACTGTTTTTAATTATTGCAAATATGTTTTTATTCTATTTTCTTTCTGTAATGCATTTTTAAAATTTTTATTATTTTCTTTTAATTCTTCTATTTTTCTTTTCTTTTTTCTTCTCACTTTGTTTTATGATGTGAAGCACTTTGAGTCTGCCTTGTGTATGAAATGTGCTATACAAATAAAGTTGCCTTGCCTTGCCTTGCCTTTTATCACCACCCATTATCACAAACCTTACAAATGTAAGTATACTCAAACACAATTTGGTGATTAATAACACTGTGCATCATTGTTTGTTAAAGGGACCAATAAAGACACCGAGCGCCTCATACGGTGGAGGGAACAATGAGAAGTTCACCGGCAGGAGGAATGCTGCTCTGAGAGGCTTCACGTAAGAAAATGTGGTATTAAATGTTATAATTCTCATATGCAGGACTCCGTTTAAGCTGCTGGTGCATATTTAGCTACTCAATGATATAAGGTTGAAAACCAGCATATATACTGTAGATGGGAGATGTACTGCTCTCCTGAGATGTCTACCTGAAACATTTCTGTTGAACAGTTATTTTAGTCAGCAAGAAATCATCAATGAGCTGTAACACTTTTCTATGTGCTGATCCCCTTCATATAGGATGTTTACTAAAGAACATGAGATGGAGGGAAGGTGGAGCCTTCTGGACAGAGAAAAAGTGGGAGAACATGAAGCAGAAATACAAGGTGAGTTGGAAGCAGTTTAAAGTATTGAACACTTCATTCTTGATATGAAGCATAAAAGAAAAAAGATGATGTTGTCTTTCTTCTAAATAACCAGGCAAAGTCAGTGCTAGATAATATCCACAATGTGTCAGAGTCCCATTAAGTTGATCCCATGTGGAACAGTATTACAGTACATATTATAATATATGACTAGTGGTGAATAGTTGATCTAAACAATTATTATGAGAAGTGTTGTTTAAAGGAACTGACGGTGTCAGCACTGAGGGAGGAGAGGTCATCGCTGCACACTGGAAGTGTTTGTTGTCATGGATGAGGTGATGGAGCAAAGACCTGCTATTGCCCCACTACACCCCATCTCCTCAGCCATGATGCCAACCACTGCAGCAGGGTCTCTCCTCCAGAGCAGGAGGGAAATAGACCTGCAGGCCAAAACATGAGTCAACAATATATCAATATATATTCAGATATGTATTATTTAGATACGGGCTGCACGGTGGTGTAGTGGGTAGCACTCTCGCCTCACAGCAAGAGGGTCCCGGGTTCGATCCCCGGGTCGGCCCCGGGTTCCTTCTGTGTATGTTGCATGTTCTCCCCGTGTAAGCGTGGGTTCTCTCCGGGTTCTCCGGCTTCCTCCCACAGTCCAAAGACATGCAGGATGGGGATAGGTTCATTGATGACTCTAAATTGCCCGTAGGTGTGAATGTGAGCGTGAATGGTTGTCTGTCTCTACATGTCGGCCCTGTGATAGACTGGCGTCCTGTCCAGGGTGTACCCTGCCTTCGCCCAATGACAGCTGGGATCGGCTCCAGCCCCCCCGCGACCCTGAAATACAGGATAAGCGGTAGACAATGGATGGATGGATGGATTATTTAGATACAGAACATCAGATATCATAAAACATTTAAAAGGAAACATTTGACTGTAAGAGCTTATAATGTGTGGTATAACTTATAAACTCCACTACTGATAAACACAAATAAAACCTCAACAATAGTCATGTTCCTGCAGTACAGGGATCCAGACATTTGGACCAGACACTGTAGCTGCGAGCCTCTGAGGATGTCCCAGGACTACTGGAGTGGCTTGTTGGCATTGTCGCAGTCACGCCCATCACCACTGTGGAACTATGGACATGGAGCCAATCTATGCTCCCCTAGTAAACATTGACGCAGTCAAACCACACGCCCCGACATGAGCACTTCACCCCTCTACTTCAGCTGGCCGGCTGGTACCACCATCACTGAAATCAAACAAATGTCGCTCAGCAAAGTTCAGACTCTTCTCTGTGCTGGCGCCTCAAGACTTACCTGTTCAGACTTCACCTTGACTCTGCATAGCATGACCCACTAACATATTGCAACCTGTTTATATAACATGGATTGTCAAATAAATTATTCACTAATAGCCTACTACTTGTTATTTTATCCCACCAAACTCATAGATGGTATTATTAAAACGACTAATATTAGCCTACATGTCTGTTGATTTTGTTTATGCATGCGTATGCCTGTTTATTGATGATCAAATAATAAAGGTGCTTATTTAAACCAGATAAGTAATATTACTTACTTCAGAGGGAAATCCAAATTCCATGTATGTGAATAATGTACCTCCTCCGACGGGCAGATTGCCTCCGTCGTCTCCGTGGTGAAAGTGCTGGTGTTCCCGTGGTCAGAGGTATAATACGATCAATGAACAATTAATGATCAATAAAAGCTGCTTAATAGTCGCGATCGATGGCGGGTGAAAGCAGCTACTCAGGTAAGAGGAAGAAAGAGGTAAAGTGTGGGAGCGCGCATATATAATAATATATGACGCGCGCGCATATATAATAATATATGACGCGCGCGCATATATAATAATATATGACGCGCGCGCATATATAATAATATATGACCATATGAGCAATCAGCTTGTTTGAGCCAGCTCAGCTGGAGTGAATAGACTTGATTAGAGGGAGGGGTCACAGTCAGTACTTGCGGTTAACTGAGCACTTAAAAGGCTGTCACTACAGCGTCAGCTGCATTGACAGGCCATCAGAACGAAGACAGCTGAACAAAGACACAGGGAGTCCATCGAGGAAGCTCATTGAGGTAGGCATAACATCTCCCCCCCCCCCCCCCCCCTCGCAGCCATGTGTCTTATCCCAGTCAGGACATCACACTGGAGAAGATTTTACCGAAGCCCCTTCACTCGAGGCTGTAACCCATCCTATCTCTGCTACCCACCATTCTCCACCGGTAAGGAACTTGAGGTACTAGGGGGGCTTTGGAACTGCCAGTCTGCAGTCAAGAAGGCGGACACCATCTCAGCCTATGCCTCCCTGCAGACTCTCCACTTCCTGGCCCTCACGAGACCTGGATCACCCCAGAAAACACTGCCACTCCAGCTGCCCTTTCAACTGCCTACTCGTTTTGACACTCCCCAAGACGAACAGGGCGAGGAGGAGGAACTGGGCTCCTCATCTCACCCACATGGTCCTACCAGGTCCTTCCTCTCGACCACCTACCCTGATCTACACTTGAATTCCACCCCGTCTCTGTCACCCTTCCTTTCAAACTCAACATCATATTGATCTATCGCCCACCCGGTCCTCTTGGTGACTTTTTGGATGAGATGGATGCCCTCCTGAGCTGCTCCCCTGATGATGGCACACCACTCGTCGTCCTCGGTGACTTCAACATCCACCCGGGAAAGCTGCATTCATCTGAATTCATTACCTTCTTTTCCCCATTTGACCTTACACTCTCCCCCTCCCCACCCACTCACCTGGCTGGGAACCAACTTGACCTCGTCTTCACAAGATCCTGTGGCATCTCGGCACTCTCTGTTACCCCTCTCACCGTGTCCGACCACCACTTTGTGACTTTCTCTATCCCCATGAAGCCCACCTCATCCCTCCACTCTACGCCTCGATTGGTCACCAGCCGCCGCAACCTGAAATCCCTCACTCCCTCCGCTCTCTCCTCAACTGTTATCTCCTCGCTACATCCTCAGAACAGTTCTCCTTAATGCTTACTGAGGAAGCCTCCTCTATCCTGATGTCCTCACTCTCCTCTTCTTTCGACACTCTCTGTCCCCCAATCCCACGACCGGCGCGATCATCTCCCTCCCCTCCCTGGCTGTCTGAACCCCTGCGAACCAACAGATCATTGTTGTGAGCGTCAGAGAGAAAATGGAAGAAATCGGGCCAGCACGAGGACCTTGTTCACTACCACCACCTCCTCTCTGACTTCACCTCAACTGTTTTGGCAGCTAAATCTGCCTTCGACCTGTCAAAGATCAACTCTTCTGCCTCCAACCCCAGGAAACTCTTCTCCATGTTCTCCTCCCTCCTCACCCCTCCCCCCCCCTCCTCTCTTACTGCCGATGACTTTGCAACTTACTTTACCAAGAAAGTAAATGACATTAGCTCCTCATTCACGCCTATTCCCTCCCAGAAGACATCTCCCCCAACTCTCAACTCGGATGGTCTTACCAGCTTTAGCTCCCTCACCTCTGAAGACGTTCACGCACTTGTTACATCTAACCGCGCCACCACCTGCTCCCTCAACCCGATTCCCTCCTCTCTTCTCCAGGACATCTCACACGACATCTTGCCATTCCTCACCACCCTGATCAACTCCTCCCTCACCTCAGGTGTCATTCCAGCAGATTTTAAGACCGCTACCGTGAAGCCTCTCCTTTAAAAACCCACCCTAGACGCTACTGACATCCAAAGCTACAGACCTGTATCTCTTCTTTCATTCCTCTCTAAAACCTTGGAACGTGCCGCCTACAACCAACTGTCATCCTATCTCTCGCAGAACAACCTCCTAGACCCTAATCAATCAGGATTCAGGACTGCTCACTCCACTGAGACGGCCCTCCTCACAGTGACCGAGTCCCTGCGAGACGCCAGAGCCTCGTCCCACTCCTCCGTTCTCATTCTCCTCGACCTATCTGCTGCATTCGACACAGTCAACCACCAAATCCTCCTCTCCACTCTGGCTGAACTTGGCATAACTGACTCTGCTCTCACCTGGTTTACATCATACCTGACAAACCGCACCTTCCAGGTCACATGGAATGGCTCTATGTCCAAACCCTGCTCTCTGGACACGAATGTCCCTCAAGGCTCAGTATTAGGACCGCTTCAGTTCTCACTATACACCAGATCACTAGGTTCTGTTATCACATCGCATGGATTCTCCTACCATTGCTATGCAGATGACACCCAGCTGTTCCTCTCTTTTCCCCCGTCCTCTGACACTCACATTGCAACTCGCATCTCGGACTGTCTGGCTGACATCTCTGTCTGGACAACTGCACATCACCTCAAGCTTAACCTGAATAAAACCAAACTCCTCTTCATCCCAGGGAAAGACTGCCCTCGCATGGACCTGTCGGTCACTGTCGAGGGCATCACAGTATTACCTTCCTCAACTGCGAGGAACCTGGGTGTAATCCTCGATGACCAACTATCCTGCACCCCCAACATCACTGCTGTGGCCCGATCCTGCAGATTCGCCCTCTACAATATCCGCAGGATTCGGACCCTCCTCACAAAGGATGCAACGCAACTCTTGGTCCAAGCACTGGTCATCTCCCGCCTTGACTACTGCAACACTCTCCTGGCCGGACTCCCGGCCTCTGCGATCAAACCATTGCAGCATATCCAGAACACTGCAGCACGCCTTATCTTCAATCTACCCAAATTCTCCCATGTGACCCCCTCCTCCGTGACCTCCACTGGCTCCCTGTTGCAGTACGCATCCAATTGAAGACGATGACACTGGCCTTCAGGGCCATCAATGGAACGGCACCCATCTACCTTCAAACACTGGTCAAACCTCATGCCCCGAAGCGAGCACTTCGCTCTTCTACTTCAGCTGGCCGGCTGGTACCACCATCGCTGAAATCAAACAAATGTCGCTCAGCAAAGTCCAGACTCTTCTCTGTTCTGGTCCTCAGTGGTGGAACGAACTCCCGACTAATGTCAGGACAGCAGAGTCATTTGCCATCTACCGAAAAAGGCTCAAGACTCACCTGTTCAGACTTCACCTTGACTCTACATAGCATGACCCACTAACACCCTCCCTCGACACCCCCCCCCCCCCCCCAAAAAAATAAAATAAATAAAAATAAAATAACCTTACCTATAGCACTCTGATCTTAGCACTGTTGCTCTTGAAGTACTACTTTACTCAGATGAGGACCTAACACTTGTTCTATTTTTAGCTCTTGCTGCATCGGCAATGATACGTCGTGGTTTCTTTGTTTCCTTCTTTTGACAAATGTACTTATTGTAAGTCGCTTTGGACAAAAGCGACCTAAATGTAAATGTAAATGTAAATAAACTGTTGAAAACATTTAACAGTGGTCATTTGACTTAAATAATATTTCGAAATATTTAATTAACTGTAATAATACCGTAAATCCTCTAATATAGGCCCGGGCCTTTATTTACTCAAGCGCATCGCAGCCTAGGCCTTTATTGGAAGGAGGCCAGAATTGGAGACAGGCCCCTGTTTCTATTTGAGCAAAACAGACTGCCAGTAGAATGAATAAAACAAGATTTTGTGTCTATTTGAACCTATAAAATACTAGGTTAATTTATTGAAAAAGTCTCCTCTTTGACTCCGCAGCTGCCAAATTACCGTAAACAACGTTTACCACCTGCCAGTATTGCACGCTTGGTGGGCTGCCACTAGGAGGATGATTGACAGGCCTTCATACAATCATGCGCACACTTCATGGCTGCACCTGATTGGACGATCCCTTTCACAGCTGTCCTGTCTGCTCCCAGTTTTCAAACCGACCAACATGGCGGCTCGTTTGGTAACTCTCTCTTATTTTACGACAATAGTTTACCGAAATGTGTTTCTGAAAACATTTTATGCGAGCAATAAGCTATGCAGTTGCTGAATCTGTCTTTATTTTAGATCAACAACGGTCAGTTTCAAAGATTTTCGAGAGCTTGCGGGAAGCGGCAGCGCCCTGTCTCTCGACACTCGCCGCGACGCAAAGGCATTGCAGGGCTTTCCTTACATACCGTAAATCCTCTAATATAGACAATGGGAAGCATGGAAATAACACTGCCTGTGGACACGTACTGTGATGTCATGAGAGGCTACACGGCTCTCAGCGGGATAACTCAAGCAGTGCAAGGACACAAGTTAGGGTATAATCAAGGATTTAATAATGTTTTGGGGAAATTAACAGAAATGGTTTTCAAACTCAAACTATAACTAAGGTTGTGGCTGCTCTCCAGTGGTTAAAAGTCAAATAATGTCTCTTCAGCCCTTCAACTGTGAAAATCCGAACTCAGGTGCAGATCCGCTCCATAAATCGTCTTCATGCAGGTATTCCAGGTCCCGGTAAGTCATCCGAATGATAAATCCCCCACAGGTCACACTCGTGGTCTGGCTGGTAGTGATGTTATGGTTTGCGTTGAGGCTTCGAGGCATGTGTCGAGAATTTCGGCTCCTCCCCCAACGAAGCTCCGTGTCGAGATCTGATTCACCTCGGCAAAATGACGTAGCATATGACGAGCGAGGCTTCGTTTCGGGCTACTTTTTCGCGATACAGGTACCGCAGTGATACAGGTTTACAATTGGCGGGACATTATGACTATAAAAATGCCTCATACACGAATACTAACTCGTGGGCTTATCAGTATTCTTATTCATTATTATATATTCTTATACATCATTATTATAAAAATGGCCACATTATCAAAGCATTGTAGGTTCAAATCCAAGGTGGAATTGCAGTGTAGGCCTACCACTTTAACTAATATATCACTTTATCATTATTATTATACATCACTATTGTAATTAATACTACTGCTGGCCATACTACAAAGAGGCAGTGGTGTAGTGGTTAAGAAGTTGGACTTGGGGGGCGTAGCGCGATTGCTCTTGCCCTCCCCCCCCAACTCTTACATATTATCCATCCATCTCGCATTGTTAACTTAACAGCTCTTTGCCCCAAGTCTCCGTAAGCCCCGTGTATACGATGGCGGATCGTTTGAGAAGCAAAACAGGGTTTAACCCTCTGAAAGACGACGAAAAGCTTGACTCATTTAAGCTAGCTCTATCGTACATAGCTAGATACCGCGATGAAAGAGCAGCAAATCTTTATTGAAAGACAGTTTGCAAAGTTTGAAGAACGGCTGGACAACATAAAAACAGAGGTAACGAAGAACTCAAATGAAATTAAGAAGCTGAGAACGGACCACAAAGGGCTCTCTACTCAGCTGGCGAAATCCGAGCAGTCTCTCCAAAGAACATGCTGCAAATTCGAAGCAAACATCGCGGAGCTAGAGGACAGGTCCCGCAGGGATAATGTTCGCATTATCAACCTGCCAGAAAAAGCTGAACACGGCGACGCAGCAGACTTTGTTTCATCTTCCCTCACTAAATGGTTCCCTGCTCTCACCGGTGGGAAGATGGAGGTGATGCGAGCTCATCTTATAAACTTATAAAACCGTCACTCAAACCAAAGCGCCGTATGACAGTCTGAAAACTATAAAGATGCGGAGATGAGGGACAGATTGTGTAAAGTAGTCATATATTTCAGTTTGGGTCAACACCCCTGTTGTATGCTTCTTATAAGTATCTAGGTTTTGTTTTTAATGAATATATGAACAACTCAGAGGGAAGGAAAATACTGGCAGTCAGCTGGAAGAGCGTTAGGGTCAATAATGAATAAAATCAAAATGTGTCCCAAGCTTGGTTTCTTAACTTTTTCTAAGCTTTTTGAGTCAATGGTAGGCTCATATTTACTTTATGCGGCTGGAGTATGGGGATTTGGGGAGTCACCTGAGAGTAATGCTATCCAGAGCCGAGCCCTGAGATGTTACCTTGGTGTTCATTAAATTCACTGCCAATGTGCTGTAGAGGGGGACACTGGCTGGGTACCATGTCTGGTAATGCAGAGGTGTGAAATAGTTCGGCTCTGGAATAGATTAGTTCAGATGTCAGATGAAAGGCTGACCAAAAAGATATTTAATTGGGACATAGCCAACAATTTCCCCTGGTCCAGAGATGCATCTGCAGTATTCTCTCTCTCCGGGTTGTATTATTTTTTCACCAAGAATCTGCAATGCAATGTAAATAAAGTTAAACAAAAGTTAGTTAATCTCTATGAGAAACAATGGAAGGAGGAGATCTGGAGAAAACCTAAACTTAGAAACTATGTTCAAATCAAAGAAAATTATTGTACGGAATCATATTAAATATTAAACTTGGGGAGGAGACAGAGGTCCCTCTGCGCACAACTGAGATGTGGCACTTTGCCCTTGGCAGTTGAAGTAGGAAGGTTCAAGGGTATACCAGAAGAGCAGCACTTGTGTGTTTTATGTGACCTTGGCACCGTTGTTGAGGTTGCATTTTCTCTTCCATTGTCTGAATATATGTTGTGTTGGTTTTTTAATGAGGAGATTTATGCTCTAGCCAGATTCATTGATGGAGCTTGGAAATTAAGACAGGGTGTATTATATCCCACATAAATCCCACGTTTGCTGCTTGCTGTCCTGTATTTTGGAAGCTTGTTTGTTTATTCCTGATCTGTTATGCTCTGTCTGTTGTTTGTTTTGTTCTGTTTTGTTTTGCTGTGTTTCCTTCTTCTTTGTTTGTTTTGTGTGGTAACCTTCTTTAGCTCTCCTCCAAAACGACACGCAAAAGCTGTCTTTGAATGTATCTAAACAATGAGTGTCTTGTAAGCCCATGCGGGCTGGGCACAAAAAGATGTGCATGACACTTAAATAAATAAAAATCAAATCAAAAACTAGATTATAAGTTTCACAGTGTGTGTTTTTTCCGATCAGGCTAAAGGCGCTACATTTATGACCCCACTTCAAAAAACCCGAACCAGCCAAGACAGGCTGACCAAGCAAGGCCAGCTGAGACCAGCTAAGACCACCCTGACCAGCTAAAACCAGCCCAACCAGCCTGACCAGCTAAAAACAGCTAGCCAGCGATGACCAGCTGATGAAAACCTAGCTAAAACCAGCTTGACCAGCTAAGACCAGCTGACCAGCTTAACCAGCCTAAGCTGGTCTAAGCTGTTTTTTTTAGTAGGGCAGGCTGTTCTAATAAATCTCTTAAAGTGATGGTTCGGAGTGAAATGCACCCTAGGTCATTTCCAACATGACATCCAGCCAAATACCCCCTCAGAAGCATTTTTAGCGATGGTCAACATTGGTCAACATAGGGCTATCAGCTGAGTGTCTTAGTACTGGCACTAAAGGTACATTTTGTACCTTGTAAATTACCCAACTAATAATGAATGGGATGTTACCAAACTTCTGCAGTAGTACACATAGGGTCTGTACTCACAACACGAGGCATTTGAAAGTTTGTTAGTACACCAGGAGTTTATTTAAAAGAACACTTGCCTGATAGCTTCCATCCTCTGCTGCTAACGCTACCGCTATGTCGACGCCACTTCCGTGTTTACCCAGCTCTTGCAGTCACGCGAGTTTCACGCGAGAGTATGAAAAAGTTTCGCTGAATTTTTATAAATGGTTGTATTATCAGGTCAGCAAGTGTTGACAAGTGTTGATCTGATAATACAAGCATGGTGTACTTAAAAACTTTCAAATGCCTCGTTTTGTGAGTACAGACCCTATGTGTACTACTGCAGAAGTTTGGTAACATTCCATGCATTATTAGTGGGGTAATTTATAGGGGTGTGCATTGGCACTGCCCTCACAATTCGATTCGATTACGACTTACCAGGTAAAGATTCAATTAAATTCTACGATGCATTGCGATGCATCAAAATTCTACTGCACAACAAGGCAAACTTCTCATCAGTCATGAGGCAATACAAGCAGTCAGATACTGAACAACAGATTTTATTGGCTGCTATGTGTGTATTATCACTCTCTTGTATCTTTGACATAAATGTCTTAAATAAAATTAAATTAAATGGTACACGGTATTGGAAATGGCATTTTCAAACCTGAAAAAGAAAACATAAATCACTGCTTTCAGTGCTTTGAATGATAAATGTTTCTCTCCTCCCTGCTTTTGACCATATTCACTGAAACCGACACCGATAGAACAACATAAATCATGCGGTTTAAGAAAAAAAAAAACGCGCCTCTACGTGTACGTAGAGCCTGTTGTTTGTTTTGCGACCGTATCATCCCGTCCACTCAGTGCAGTTCGCAGTTCGCGCACACGCCACAGATCCCACCTCCCCCCATATCACAGGCGCAAGCCTCAAGCTAGGCATAAGCTAAATAATGTTAGCAGTAATGAATAATGAATGCAGTTGCTATCCATGAGTAAGTTTGCAAGCCTACCTCTGTGTAGCGTGTACTCTATGCCGTTTATCGATGACACTGGCGAGTTCCAGAATCTGGTGCATGCGCACTGACGAGCACTCGATGGGAGGGAGCGGAGGAGCTCGGTGATAGAGGGGGAGGTGCCTGAGTGTTGGAAACATTCCAAATGTGACTCGATCTGCCAGACTTGCCGACTGCGACTTTAATCTCCCTCTGCCTCAGCCATCTTGATACTTTAGTAATTGCCAAGTAATTGAATCTTCACAACTTTATTGTCCACTCGAGGCCAGAAAATAAACAGTGACACAATCTGTTGTGAACAAACTAAAATGAGTTAGCTGGCCACTAGGGGTCACCCTTTAACTTCATTATGGGAAGTTTCTACCTGACCTGTCAAGAGTCTTAGCCCCACTGTACAAGCTTCTTCATAATGACACTAAGTGGCAGTGGTGTACGGAGCAAGAGGAGGCTTTTAAGGAAGTGAAAGAGCTCCTCCACTCAACAACACTCCTGGTTCACTATGACCCTGATAAAGAGATAATCCTTTCATGTGACGCCTCACCCTACGGGGTCGGGGCCGTCCTGTCACATGTGATGGAGGATGGATCCGAGAAACCGGTTGGTTTTGCTTCACGTACCCTGACAGCAGCGGAGAAGGGCTATTCGCAGCTAGACAAAGAAGGTCTGGCCATCATTTTTGCTGTTAAACGCTTTCATCAGTATCTCTATGGCCGTGCTTTAAAAATCCACACAGACCATAAACCACTGATGAGTCTGTTCAGCAAGACCAGATGCATCCCGCCGCTAGCTTCAGCCAGGATACAGCGCTGGGCGCTCACACTGTCTGCCTACCAGTATTCAATAGTGGTCAGAGCAGGTTAAGATAATGCCAACGCTGATGCCCTGAGCCGGCTGCCTTTGCCTGAAACACCTGTCACTACCTATGTGCCTCCAGAGACTGTGTTTTCGATAGAGAGGCTCGCAGAGACACAGATAAGAGCGTCCCAGATCAGACAGTGGACAGAGAGGGACCCTGTCCTGTCACGAGTCAAACTTTTCCTTTTACAAGGCTGGCCCACTGTGGTGGAAGGAGAGGAGCTGAGGCCGTATGCTAAACGCAAAACAGAGCTGAGTCTGCAGGATGGGTGCATCTTCTGGGGGGCAAGGGTCGTTGTGCCCCCACCAGGCCGTACACAGATTGTTGAAGAATTACACAAGACGCATCCAGGGGTATCTCGGATGAAAAGCCTGGCAAGATCCTATATTTGGTGGCCAAGACTGGATCAGGATCTGGAGAACAAGGTGAAAACATGCACGCAGTGTCAGTCCAATCAGAACATGCCTCCACCTGCTCCTTTACACCCGTGGGAGTGGCCTGACCGCCCGTGGTCTAGGTTACATTTGGACTTTGCTGGGCCGTTTAAGGGACAAATGTTTCTCATAATAGCTGGGATCGGCTCCAGCCCCCCCCCCCGCGACCCTGAATACTGGATAAGCGGTAGAAAATGGATGGATGGATGTTTCTCATAATGGTGGATGCACATTCTAAATGGATTGAGGCCCACATCATGAGCAATATCACAGCGCCCACAACCATTGACAAGCTCAGGCAAGTGTTTGCTGTCCATGGTTTGCCGGACACACTGGTCACTGATAATGGCCCGACATTCACAAGTGAGCTGTTCAGTGAATTCATGCACCAGAATGGCATACAGCACGTTCGGACAGCTCCTTTTCACCCAGCCTCGAATGGCTTGGCGGAGAGGGCTGTGCAGACCGTGAAGGAGGGCTTGAAGAGGATGGCAGGAGATTCACTCAGCACGCTTTCACGGTTCCTGTTCAAGTATCGCCTCACACCACAGACCACAACGGGACGCACACCAGCGGAGCTGCTGATGGGGCGTCGGCCTAAGGCAAGACTGGACCTGCTGCGTCCAGACATGAAAGTGAAAGTGGTGGAGAAGCAGGAAAAACAGAAATAAAGACATGATCGACGTTCACGAGACAGTTACAACCAAATGACTGTGTTTATGCAAGAAACTTCAGCAGTAGCATCAACCAGCAGTGGCTACCTGGGGTTATTCTCAAGCGGAGCGGCCTGGTGTCTTATGTCGTGAAGCTGACGAATGGTCGTACATTCCGCAGACATCAAGACCATGTGCGCCTGCGGCATGACACAGGGACTGAGACAGAGATGTCCATGGATTACCCAGTGGGACCACTGGCTGTGGAAGTGGGTCTTCCAGAGAGAGAGAGACCCAAGGAGATGTTGCTGTGGCCCTCAGAGGGACTGGACACTGTAATACTGAGGCCCAGACAACAGGCAGTCCCCTCGCACCAGTCACACCTGAAGCACCCACAGCAGTGGTGCCTTCTGGGTCACCAGAGGTGGTGCGGAGGTCGCAGCGTGTGAGAAAACCTCCTGAGAGACTAGCTCTGTGATGGAGCATGTTAAGTTTGAATGTTATATTGCCTGTTAATTTTGTTATATGTACAGGTGTTGATTATGGTGGAAATAGCACTTTAAGTCACGGTTATGATGTTTTCCATGTTATGTACTAAAAGGGGGAAATTAGAACTTAAGGAGGGAGAAGTGTTGTGAACAAACTTAAATGAGTTAGCTGGCCACTAGGGGTCACCCTTTACCACATAGGCAGCTATGGGGGTACTATTCTTCTTCTACGCCAAGTGAATGTTACTTCCTGTTCTTTTCGGATGCCACCTCGCCATGTATGCATGTATGCCTGCTCGTGTGTTGCATTATAAAGTCCGTTTGCTCTATAAAGTCCGCGTGATCCTTTTTCTTTGTGTGTACAAGTTACCACACAATCGATTATGGCATGTTGCCGCATCGATGCTGAATCATGCATGCCCCGCATTGTGATGCATTGCCAAAACAATTATTGTTCACACCCCTAGTAATTTACGAGATATACAAAATGTACCATTAGCGCCAGTACTAAGCCATTCGGCTGATAGCCCTATCTTGACCAATGTTGACCATCGCTAAAAATGCTTCTGAGGGGGTATTTGGCTTGATGTCATGGTGGAAATGACCGAGGGTGCATTTTACTCCGAACCATCATTTCAAATCTCTCCAGCTGGTCCAGAATGCTGCAGCGCATGTTCAGACTAAAACTAGAAGAAGGGATCACATTTCTCCTGTATTAGCTTCTCTGCACTGGCTCCCAGTAAAATCCAGAATAGAATTTAAAATCCTTCTCCTCACTTACAAGGCTCTTAATAGTCACCATCATATCTTAAAGGTGCCATATTATACTGTTTTTTCTCAATTCCACACAGCTGTCAGGTCCAACAACACTGTATTCGATATGCATTGCTCCAAACCCATCCATGGTCCTGATTTTCAGCTGTCTAAAAGTTGCTGAGAACAGGCTGTTTCTGTGTCTGCACCTTTAAATGCTTATGAGCTCCGTCTGTCATCGCCTACTTGGAGAGCCACTGAGACGATGCCACTTACGCTAGCAGTAGCATGTGTCAATGTTTACGTGGATGTATCGCTATGGCTCGTCTATATGGCTCAGGTGAAGTTGCTGGGTCCCATATGGTTGGGACAGATCCTTTAACGAGGGTCAGTGTCGAGGCAAAGCCAGCTTTGTACTGACCCTCGTTACTGAAGCAGTCCCATGTGAAGTGGTTAGCACACACATACAAGCTAACACCGTAGCCGGCACATTGTCATTAAAAATGAAACGCAACCACCGTCTCTTCTGTTCTGCTGTAGCTGGGACAGAAGAGCCGGCACATTGTCATTAAAAATGAAACACAACCACCGTCTCTTCTGTTCTGCTGTAGCTGGGACAGAATATAAGCACTCATGTTGATTTGTACAACCAACAACAGAGCAGGACACACCGAACTTCAACTCAGTGATGAACGCCCCCTCTCAGATATCTCCTATCATCAGAGGAGTTCAGCCTATCAGGACACACCAAACTTCACCTTGGTGATGAACGCCCCCTCTCGGATATCTCCTATCGTCAGAGAAGCTCAGCCTAACAGGACACACCGAACTTCACCTCGGTGATGAACATCCCCTGTCTGATATCTCCTATCATCAGAGGAGTTTGGCCTATGCAAATGACCTTTGTTAGGTAACGATGGGAGCTGAATCTGAACAGCCTGTAGGAGTGCCGTTGTACCATTAGGTGGGGCTGCAGAGACCATGCAGGAGTCGCTTGTTTTCCTTATTCTGGGAGTTGGTAGGCTAAGGGAGGGCCAGTTTATAGGTGTAGAGACCAGAGTATCACGACTGGGTGACGACAGTTGTATGGACTCAAAAGCACGACTAGACACAGCACGGATGAAGTAATAAAGTTTTTACTTAAAACAGGTTCGGTACACAGGTCAGTCAGCGGAGGCAAACAAATCCGGCAGGGGTTAGGCAGAGACAGGGTCAAGGGAAAACAGGCAGAAGTCAAAAACCGTCAAACACTAGAAACTCTGAGGAAAAGGCTGGAACGCTTAGCACGAGGACAAAAGACAAACTGGCAACGGACAGGGAAAACACAGGGACTATATATGCACAGAGGGGAGGTAATGGGAAACAGGTGAAGGTAATCAGGGCGGGGGAAGTCAATCACTGAGGGAGGAGAAACCACAAGGGCGGGGAGAGAGGATCTGAAACGAGAGGAAATGTGAATACTCCAAAATGACAGACAGAGACAAAAACTACAACATAGAGTGAGACATGACAGTACCCCCTCCTCTAGGGACGGCACCTGACGTTCCAGGCTGCTCAGGATGACGGCGCAGGAAGTCCTGGATGAGATTGGGGTCCATAATGTTACTCGAGGGAACCCAGGACCTCTCCTCAGGACCGTATCCCTCCCAGTCCACCAGGTACTGGCGACCACGTCGACGAACAGCCAGCAGTCACTTCACCGTATATACCGGGCCACCATCGATGAACCGGGGGGGTGGTGGGGGCCTGGAGGCTGGGACCAGAGAACTCTCCTCCACCGGCTTGACCCGGGCCACATGAAATGTAGGATGCACTCTCAGGGACCTGGGAAGCCTGAGGCGCACAGCTGCCGGGTTGACCACCTTGGAGATGGGGAAAGGACCCACAAAGCGAGGAGCCAACTTGCGGGATTCCACTCGCAAGGGGAGATCCTTGGAGGACAGCCACACCTTCTGCCCAGGTCTATAGGATGGAGCTGGGATCCTCCGACGGTCAGCTGCTCTCTTGGTCCGGGCCGAGATTCGTAGCAGCACCTGACGAGCCCCATTCCATATCCGGCGGCATTGACGGATGAAGGCCTGGGCCGAAGGGACGCTAACCTCCTCCAGGGCTGGAAACAATGGCGGTTGATAACCGTAGGCAGACTGGAAGGGAGAGAGACCAGAGGCAGAACATGGCAGAGTGTTGTGGGCATACTCAACCCAAATGAGGTGCTTGCTCTATGTAGCAGGGTTCTGGGAGACAAGGCATCGTAGTCCAGTCTCCAACTCCTGGTGAAGACGCTCGGTCTGGCCGTTGGACTGGGGATGGTATCCGGAGGTGAGACTGATCGTGGCGCCCAGGAGAGAACAGAAGGCCTTCCAAAACCGTGAAGCAAACTGTGGCCCCCGATCTGACACCACATCTTTAGGAAAACCATGTAAACGAAATACATGCAGCAACAATACCTCCGCCGTCTCCTTGGCAGAGGGCAACTTGGGAAGGGGGACAAAATGGACCATTTTAGAAAATCTGTCCACCATCATGAGAATGGTGGTGTTACCCTTAGAGGGAGGCAATCCTGTGACGAAGTACAGGGAGATGTCAGACCAGGGACGGTGGGGCACCGGGAGAGGGCAAAGGAGACCCGGTGGAGACCGATGGGAGACCTTATTCCTGGCACACACTGGACAAGCGGCCATACTCGCCCACCTCCTTTTCCATGGCAGGCCACCAGAAACGCTGCTTGATCACAAAGCATGTTCTTTTAACACCAGGATGGCAGGACAGGAGGGAAGTGTGAGCCCAGTGGATCACCTGAGAACGAAGAGAGTCAGGAACAAACAACCGGTTCTGGGGGCAACCATCCGGTATATGAGAGTTAAGATTTGCCTGTTTGACCCTCTCCTCAATTCCCCATGTGACTGCCCCAACCATGCAGGAAGGGGGCAGGATGTAGCTCGGGGACCTAGGCGTTGGATCCGGGTCAAACAGGCGGGACAGAGCATCAGGCTTACCATTATTAGAGCCAGGACGATAGGACAGAGAAAAATCAAAACGGTTAAAAAAAAAGTGCCCACCTGGCTTGCCTGGAGTTGAGTCGCTTAGCGGACCAAATATACTCCGGGTTCTTGTGGTCCGTCCACACCAGGAATGGGTGTTCCGCTCCTTCCAGCCAGTGGCGCCACTCTTCCAGTGCCACCTTAACTGCCAAGAGCTCTTTGTTGCCAACATCATAGTTCTTTTAAGCTGACGAGAGTTTCCTGGAAAAGAAGGCGCATGGGTGAAGCTTGTTGTCCGTTTGTGACCGCTGAGACAGAACTGCCCCGATACCCAGATCAGACGCATCCGCATCCACCTCCACCACAAACTGACGACTTGGGTCAGCTAGTGTGAGGATGGGTGCAGAGGTGAAGCTCTCTCTCAGCTTCTGGAAGGCAAAATCAGCCTCGGGGCTCCACTGGAACTTGACCTGGGGAGAGGTTAAGGCATGCAGAGGGGCAGCAATGGCAAATTGCGAATAAATCGCCTGTAAAAGTTAGCAAACCCCAGGAATCGTTGGACTAGCTTGCGGCTAGTGGGTGTAGGCGAATTCACAACGGCACTGACTTTGGCAGGGTCCATCTGGATGCTGTAACCAGAAACCACAAACCCCAAAAAAGAAACTGAGGGGACATGAAACTCACATTTCTCCGCTTTCACAAACAGCTGATGGTCGAGGAGGCGCTGCAACACCTGACGCACATGCTGAATGTGAGTCTGCTCATCAGGCGAGTAGATGAGAATGTCGTCCAAATACACAAAAACCAACTGATCCAGCATATCCCGGAGAACATCGTTTACCAGGGCCTGGAACACAGCTGGAGCATTAATTAGTCCAAACGGCATCACCAGATATTCATAATGTCCATTGGGAGTGTTAAAGGCAGTCTTCCACTCATCCCCCTCTCTTATTCTCACCAGATGATAAGCATTACGAAGATCTAGCTTAGTAAAAATCTTGGCATCTTGTAACAGTTCAAATGCAGATGAAATAAGAGGAAGGGGGTACCTGTTACGAATGGTGATGTTGTTCAGGCCTCTGTAGTCTATGCAGGGACGGAGAGTCTTATCCTTTTTGTCCACAAAGAAAAAACCTGCTCCAGCAGGAGAGGAAGACAGCCGGATGATCCCAGCCTTCAGAGATGAAGTGATATACGTCTGCATAGCTTCCCTCTCTGGAGCAGACAGTGAATAGAGACGACCTCTGGGAGGAGACGACCCGGGAAGCAGATCGATGCAGCAGTCGTATGGCCGGTGGGGAGGCAGAGAAGTAGCTTGGGCCTTGTTGAAAACCTCTTTTAGATCCAGGTAGCATGCAGGGACACCAGAGAGGTCCGGGAAATCGCGTCGGATGACGCCGGAGGAGACGAGGAAGCAGGAGACACGGGAACAGCAGCAGGCTCAGGAACCACAGGAGTCATTGGAACCGGGACCCGCTCTGATGAGAAGCAGGCAGGTGAGCAATCCCCACTCCAACCCAAAATCTCTCCAGACGACCAGTTGATCTGTGGGTTGTGTCTGGAGAGCCAGGGAAGACCCAGCAGGAGAGGATGAGAGGGAGAGTCAAAGAGGTGGAAGCTCAGAGATTCAGTATGTCCTTTAGCCATAATGAGCCTGATGGGCTGAGTGCGGTGAGTTACCTTGCATAATAACCTTCCATCTAAGGCGCTGGCCTCCAGAGGCTTGGGCAGGGGCAACAGGCTCAGTCCGAGTCTCTTAGCCAATTGCCAGTCCATAAAGTTTTCATCAGCCCCGGAGTCCACCAGCACAGGATGACAGGACGTCTGGGACGGACACACCAGTTTAGCCTGAACCAGGCGGTGAGAGAAGGCAGCAGAGGAAAATGTACGGCTCACCAGTGCCCTCTTTATCACGGGTGAGCCCGGTCTTTTACTGGACATGAGGCGATGAAGTGACCCAGCTGAGAACAGTAAATGCAGCGACCCTCTTGCAAACGACGACGTCTCTCCTCAGGTTCGAGTCTCGTCCTTCCAAGCTGCATGGGCTCCTCCGAGACAACAGGGGGCGCTGACGAGCTGTTCACTGGGAGGAAACGAGGAGAATGCCACGAAGAAGAGACCGCTGCGGACTGCCCCCTGTGGCCGGGCGGGAAAACAGCCGAGCAAGCTCTGTCTCTCTCCCTCTCAAAAAGACGTTTATCTATCTTAATAGAGAGTGAGATTAAAGAGTCAAGGTCCTCAGGAAGCTCTAGCGGAGCCAACTGGTCTTTGAGCAGGTCTTCCAGACCATGGAGAAAAGCATCACACAGGGCGGAGGGATTCCAGCCACTGTCTACCGCCAGCGTGTGGAATTCAATAGTGTAATCCGCGACACGGCGTCTGCCTTGACGAAGCCCCATGAGCGCTCTGGCCGCCTCTCGGCCAGGGGTGGTTTGGTCGAAGATCTTGGAGAGTGTGTCCTTAAAATCGTTCAGCGAGTTGCAGACTGGAGACTCTCTTGCCCATTCCGCCGTGGCCCACGCCTCGGCTCTGCCGGAGAGGTGAGTGATAATAAACGCCACCTTGGCGCGGTCAGTCGGGAACGAAGAAGCTTGCAGCTCGAAATGCAGCCCACACTGAACCAGGAAGGAGCGGCAACTTCCGGAGTCCCCAGAAAACCTCGCCGGGCTGGAAAGGTGAGGGGCCGGAACAGAAGCAAGAGGCGGAGCGGGCTGAGGTGCCGGAATGATGGCCGGAGCGGCTGTCGGAGCAGGAGCAGCGGCACCCCGATTCCCCATCTGGAGGGTCAGCTGCTGAATCTGTTCACCCAAGATCTGGAGCTGCTCACAGACGGAGGACTGGAAGCCTTGCTGTTGACTGGAAATCCCCTGGATCTCCTGGACAACTGAGGTAAGTCCCTCCTCCTGGTTGTGGATCTGACTTCCTTGAGATCGAAGCGCAGCGCGCACTGTATCAGGGTCGGCTGAGTCCATGTTTGGCCAGTTCGTACTATTACGACTGGGTGACGACAGTTGTATGGACTCAAAAGCACGACCAGACACAGCACGGATGAAGTAATAAAGTATTTACTTAAAACAGGTTCGGTACACAGGAGGTCAGTCAGCGGAGGCAAACAAATCTGGCAGGGGTTAGGCAGAGACAGGGTCGAGGGAAAACAGGCAGAAGTCAAAAACCGTCAAACACTAGAAACTCTGAGGAAAAGGCTGGAACGCTTAGCACGAGGACAAAAGACAAACTGGCAACGGACAGGGAAAACACAGGGACTATATATGCACAGAGGGGAGGTAATGGGAAACAGGTGAAGGTAATCAGGGCGGGGGAAGTCAATCACTGAGGGAGGAGAAACCACAAGGGCAGGGAGAGAGGATCTGAAACGAGAGGAAATGTGAATACTCCAAAATGACAGACAGACAAAAACTACAACATAGAGTGAGACATGACACAGAGAAAACCTGTTTTTCATAATATGGGACCTTTAAAGAGCTCATTAAACCCTACTGTCCTGCTAGAGCACTATGCTCTCAGAAGAAAGGGTTACTTGTAGTTCCTTAAGTCTCCAAAAGTAGAACAGGGGCCAGAACTTTCAGCCATCATGCTTCTCTTCTGTGGAACAGTCTTTTGGTTCTGGATCGAGAGGCAGGCACTGTTCCCACATTGAAGAATAGGCTTAAAACTTTTCTCTTTGACAACGCTTATACTTAGTGCTGGTGATGATGATGGAGTTTTTAGCGAGAGAAATGTTTCTTTTGATATTCAACCATGTGGTCAGCTGATCATTTGCTTGAGAAATGGTAAACATGGGTTACTTTTCTTGTGGTTCAGGCATAAGATGGCTCCAGCAGCAGATCCGTTTCAGCTTTCTTCATTCACTTCCTCATTCTTAATCTCCCATACAGATTAAAAGAAGTGAAAAGTCATGAAATATCCATCAACATTTATAGCCAAGCAAAATCCTCATTTCCTGTCTACATATCATCATACCTCTCATCTATTTATGAGATTTTTTGTTAAACAATGATCTGCAGGAGTGACCTTTCATGCTATCCTGTGGTTTCTTTCAAACGTCAGTGAATTTCTCAGGCAGTGTGTTTTACTGCAGGGTTGCCAATTTTCCCCGGCACTCATATTATTGTTTCTGAAGTCCTTAATGGCCCCTGACGAGCTTCACAGAGTTGTTGTGTTGATGTAGGATCAGGATCTGAGAGGTCAACTTGATTCAACATCAACAGCCTGACACCAGGGTACTTGGACAGCAGCCACTTTGGTGTTGAAAGAGATGATTTCTACTCATATGAAGTAAATGGCCTCATTTATATAGCGCTTTTCTCCAAAGCGCTTTACATCAATGACTCCATTCACACGCACATTCACACACGAACGGCGGAGTCAACCACGCAGGGTGACAGCCAGCTCGTCAGGAGCAATTAGGGTGAGGTATCTTGCTCAGGGACACCAGGCACTCAACTAGGTGGAGCAGGGGATCGAAACCAGCAATCTTGTGGTTACCAGCCATCTGCTCTATCTCCTGAGCTAATGTAAGAAGAGTATTACTCTTCTGACCATACACATTAGAAAATGCCTCGGAGTGGTTTAGTCTGTTCTTGGGTATAAACTTTTTTTTAAATTTAATACAAAGAAATGCAAAATGTCCACAAAAAGGAACAAAAGAACCACAAACGGTTAAAACAACCACACAAAATGACACTTCAGAAAGAGCAAACATCCACGAAGAAAACAAAACAGCTGCAAAGAGACTCGCCACGACAATGTAAAGAGACAAAAGAAGCACAAAAGACACAATTGATGACAGACATGTCAACAGAAAGGGACAAAACAATTAAAAAGAGACATACAATAACTACAAAGAGAGACAAATCACAAATTGATGGAATAAAATGAATTAAGAGAGACAAAATGACCACAAACAGATGCAAAATGTTGTGAAAAAAAGGGGCAAAACAATTACAAAAACTAAATAATTACAAGGGGACACAAAATGAGGGCAAAAGGTGTAATAGAGAAGACAGCAAAATAACTACAAAGCGGCACAATATGATAAAGAAAGAGACACAAACAGACTGAACAACTATAAAGCCTTCATGTCTTGCTTCTATGTAGTCTCATAATCCACCCATGCTCTAATAATAATAATAATAATACATTTATGGGCGCCTTTCATGACACTCAAGGTCACCTTATGTGGCGTTTACACCGGACGCGATAGACGCAAATACAATCGCTTGAGACGCTTGTATCGCGCCGCTTGATCATTTACATTTACAATGATTTTCAATGTGGAGTTGCCGCTCAATTCGCGTCTATCGCGTCCGCTGTGAACGCCCCTTTACATGTACACTTACAATAATAAAAACAGATTCCCAACAGTAAAAACAGACCAAACACAAACAGAAAGCAATGAACAACAACAGACTACAGTTACAGACAGCTGATTCATTTCACACATTTTTGTTATTTAGGGACCATTCGGTATTTATGAAATGGACGACCGGAGGAAAATAGGGCAACATAACAGCAAGATATCAAATATAGTATAAAAATACATCTCAGCAACACATTCATTTTTAAAAGTTTTTATTGCGGGAGGACAGCGTGAGAGTGAAAGGGGCGAGAGAGAGGGACGACATGCTTTTAAAGGACGGCTGCAGGACGGATTCAAACCCGGGACCGCTGCAGGGAGCCTCAGTACATGGGGCGGTAACTCTACCATTGAGCTATCAGCGCACTTATGACATCCATTTAATCAATAATGTACATTTTGCATTTAGCAGACACTTTTGTCCAAAGTGACTTAACAGTAAGTACATTTGTCAAAAGAGCTAAAAATAGAAAAGATGGCAAGTGACCCTGCTGTCCTGACGTTGGTCGGGAGGTCGTTCCACCACTGAGGCGCCAGAACAGAGAAGAGTCTGGACTTTGCTGAGCGACATTTGTTTGATTTCAGTGATGGTGGTACCAGCCGGCCAGCTGAAGTAGAGGAGCGAACCCTACTAGTTTTAGCTGGTTTTAGCTAGGTTTTGGTCAGATGGTCTAGCTGGTCAGCTGGTCTTAGCTGGTCAAGCTGGTTTTAGCTAGGTTTTCGTCAGCTGGTCTTAGCTGGTCAAGCTGGTTTTAGCTGGTTTGATGGTTTTAGCTAGGTTTTGGTCAGCTGGTCTTCGCTGGTCAGCTGGTCTTCGCTGGTCAAGCTGGTCTCAGCTGGTCAAGATGTTCTGGCTGGTCTTAGCTGGTCAGGCTGGTTTAAGCTGGTCAGGGTGGTCTTAGCTGGTCGGGCTGTTCAAGCTGGTCATAGCTGGCCTTGCTTGGTCAGCCTGTCTTGGCTGGTTCGGGTTTTTTGAAGTGGGGTCATATAAATGTAGCGCCTTTAGCTTGATCGAAAAAAAAAACACTATGACACCTACAATCTCTCTAGATTCGGAGAGCTGGTAATAGTTATTCAAGCACGATAGCATGAAGTTCACAGTTGACAGTTTATTGCCACAAGTAAGTAATATTTTGCATTGTATGAAAATAAAAGACACAAAATAAAAAATAGAGCTCTTTCAAAAAGTTCAAAAATAATAAAATAAAAAAGTGTCCCTCCTTCTTTGTAGAAGGTCAGAGTTCAGTTTCAGTTCTGTTCATACTACCCAGGTAGACTTTTGTGTTATATTCTTATCTGTATCACGAGTGAAGTGAGATGATGTCTAAAGTTCCTCGCAGTGGATCCCACAGTTGGCCAGACCGTGCACCGTTCCGTCTGAGTTGCTCGTGCTTTCTGGCTCGCCACCGAACCTCCTCGGTTCGGAATCTGAATCAAGATCTAATCCGGCAAATCGTGGCGAGCAATCGCTGAGCATATTTTTTTAATTATCCTGGTAATTTGTCTGCGTGAGGAACACGAGATGTGGCGTGTGCTGCTTTGTCCTCTGACAATGTAAACAGACTGGTCTGTCTCAGTAACGGGCTGAATGTAAAGGAGGACTAAGCTGATTTGTTGTTCTATGGAGTGAAAAGGATTTATCATTCTGACTTCACAGCAGAATAGTTCCTTGTTCTTTTTTCCATATTTGCATGTTCTATTGTGGACCTTTTTGAATGTTCTGTTAGTGCATATAAGAAATATGCCTTTTTCAAGCTGACAGTCAATTTTGATGGCCTTGATGATTTCTTTGGAAATCTGTAGTTCACATGAGAGAATCTGTGCTTAAAGTTAAAAAAGCTGCTATTTAGTATATTTGAATTTAAATACTTCCTTTGTGTTAATTCTACATAAATTCCATCATGTTACATTTAAATATCCATTATAACATACTTTATTCTTAAGACGAAAGAAAGCGATTAATTGGGATTAATTGCGATTAATTACGGCAAAATCGATTGACAGCACTAATTTTTTAACTCTTTTAACCGTAAATAAACAATATGGGCCCTAGTTTCGTAGTGCAGCGCAGGGCGGTGCAGGGTGGCGGAGCTGGCGTAATGCAAGTTTGACCCGCGCAGCCTTGCGCACAGTCAGTTTGGCAGTTTGGTGGATCGCCTGCGCCAAGATGGGTGTGGCGGCACAGCAGGGGGAGGTGTCACAGATTCAGCTTGGCGTAGCGGAAGTTTTGTGGCAAAAAGCCTCGCCAAGACTGTGCTGAAAGCCCGCCAGCTCCAACCTGGTCTACTCTCGGAGCAAGGCGCAAGGCGTAAATACAGTCCGTTCATTCAAGGCGAATTACAGCTGGCAGAGTGGAAGTTACTATGGAAACTCAGCCTCTCGGACCAAAACATCTCCCTCTCTCTCTCCTGTTTTTTATAATATTGGCATTGTTATTATTATGATACACACGCAAAGCGCGTGATGCGCGTGGTGCTGCGGCGCTGCTTCTGTCATAGGGTTGTCAAGTGACGGATCTTGCACTGAACCTCCCCTAACATTTGATTGGTGAAGATCTGAATCGACTGTATTAATCCCAGTCCACGCCTTGTCTCCTCCTCGTCTCCCACTCACGCCTTATTCTCCTCCCTCTTTCCCACTTGCGCGGGTGGGAGTGACGCAGGTAAGTAATATTTTGCATTGTATGAAAATAAAAGACACATAAAATAAAAAATAGAGCTCTTTCAAAAAGTTCAAAAATAATAAAATAAAAAAGTGTCCCTCCTTCTTTGTAGAAGGTCAGAGTTCAGTTTCAGTTCTGTTCATTGAGCCTGCCGCCGCACGGTGCACGAAACTTGCAAAGTCCAGGCGGACACACTCCGTCGGCGTGGCGCAGGTGCGCTGAGAGCTGACTGGTCTACGAAACTAGGGCCCATTAACATTACTTTAATTAAAAGCACCTTTTCTGTCACAACTGAAATATCAACACAAATATGCATCATATGCCATCTCTTTCTCTCTTATATGCTCCAGTAGGGGCAATTTAGCTTAACCAGTTACAGCATTAGCATTCCCATTACAAGTAATACCTGAGTTAGCTTAGCGGCGCTAGCCGCGATTAGCATTAACTACGCGCTATTCATTTTTCAGTTACTTTTCCAAGTTTACAATGATACTGCAGGTACCACGGTGGGTTTAAAACACTAGGAAACATATCGAGGACTTCGACTGGTTTTATGAACATACAATTACATGTTAAAGGGGACCTATTATGCTATTTTTCTACTAGTTAATATAAGTTATTGATGTCTCAAAACCTGGTCTTTGAATTCCTCAACTGGAAAAAACAATCGGAACATGTATTTCGGAGTGCATCACACTCCTCATTTTCGCCTTTTTTACACCACTTTTTCAAACGGGTGATTCTGTCGGGGTGTAGCCTTATGCTAACAAGATGACCCCTGACCCCGCTCCTACTGAGGAAGTGGTTGTGTCTCTCCGCCCCGTGTTGTCCGCGTCCAGCTTGTTGCCATGGTTATGCTTCTACGCTACAAACCAACAGCGGTCCAGCCGAACTCCGACCGGACTCCGACCCAGAACCAGGACCAGCTCCTGTAGAAGCTCTACGCCGCGGATGCAGCAGGACGAACCTGGATGGTTAGTTAACATGTCTTTGTAACGTTTTGGACGGTAACTCGATGTGTGTTAGCGTAGCTAGCGCTAGCCACAATGACGCTAATGCTGCGTTCTTCGCTCTATAAGTAACGTATCTGTGAGCTATTTCGGCAACAATTAATATCGTTAGTAGTGCCGTGTTGTTGACAGTTCACAGTTGCATGTTTTCCAAATGGGGACGTAACATTATTTAAACGGATGAAAACCCGATGAAAACAGCGTCCTGTATGCGGGCAGTTTGTTTACATCACATTAACGGGATTAAAAACTTGATCCTCTACACATATAAAGATGTACAAGCAACAGGATTTGGTCAGTATCATGTCGTCCTCCAGAATTATGTGCTGAATTGTGAATTATAGGCTGTCTGCTGTGTTTTATAACGTGATTTGCTCCATCTCAACATTACGTGCTAAACTTACTGTTACAAAATTCAAACATGAGGTTTACACCTCAGCTTGTCAGCAAAGTCAGTCAAGTTACCTTATTGACAAGATTTGTTGTTGAAATGCTCAAATTCTGTACTATATTCATCTAGGTGACTAAGTGGGCCTTCAGACACCGAACATGTCTGCTGCATGGAGACACCACGGGTAATGTTACTGTCTGTTACACCAAGATTATTATTCACATAACATGACGATGATCATGATTCACACTAGGTAAGAAGACGGATGCAGCAGCTGGAGGAGGAAGAGGCTTGCATGGTGGGACATCCTGGTTGGAACTGTCTGTCTGAATGTTCTCTCTCCAAAACGCATGAAATATAGCTGGTTATGGTGCTTTACACGTAAGAGGAATACAGCAGTCTGTTGTTTGTTCATCAATTGTGTTTTATAAAAAATAAATCCCTCTATGCAACATATTATACAGTCTTCCTGACCATTACTTCAGTAATATCAACCATGACACATTTTACAATTACTGTAAAGACTTTATTGTCAAATTAATCAGCAGTTGAAGTTCACAGTTATCTCAGAACACAAAGCAAACTGTTTGTGGCCGACTCTGCAGGGTCATATCAAGCTCTTCTGAAGTCAAGGAAGAGCTGCCCTCCAAAGTATCCTCCTCCTCTACCGGGTCCAGGCCAGCTCTCTGTGATGGTCTCCTTATTGGAGTGGTTGTGAAACAGGTCTGGAACCATGGCTGTGCCAACACCAAAGTCCTTGCAGGACACAGTAGCTGTAACACAGTTGTATGGAGGAATGAAACCCATGATATCACATAATAGAAATACACATCTGCACAAATACTAGTAGTTGCTGTTAAACCTGATCTAAAGTAGGCTACATGTCAGGCTACACACCTTTACTTGGGTAAGGAGCCTGTAGTCCTCCTAGACAGGTGAGTGCCAACAGTAGCTGCTGTGGTGGGTCGGTGTGGGACGCTGATGTGAGCTGCTGCTCTGTAAGCAGACAGACAGACAGTCAGACAGTCAGTCAGACAGACAGTCAGAGTTTACAACTACATCTGAAATGTGGAACACGTTACTATTTCACTAGAACTGATGTGGTGACGCACCAATAGCTTGTAAAATCCCTTCGTTAGCGGTGCAAAAACAAACGTTTGGTGACGTCGTCTTTGCTTCGGCGTGTATAAACAAACAGATCAGCTGCTCTAGCTGCCGCATTCAAGCTACAAAACGTTCCCAAGCAAACTGATGTCTAGCGTTATTTTACAGGTTTGGGCCCCCGCAGTACTACGTAACGTTAACGGTCCTCAACATCAATACAATGGACGCTTTTAACGAAACACGCCAATGCTAACTTTAGCGCAACACGCCAATGCTAACACACCAATGCTAAGAAAGCAACGGTAAACTGTAACACGGCATATTACATGATATTTATAAACTTACCGCTTCGGTGTCTGTGGTTGGCTCTCGGACTGTCGGTACTGATCCAAACGTTAGCCTCAGGTTAGAGGCATATCCTGAGCTGTAGCGACCCATGTTGTCAGAGCTCCTGTCGGTGAAGTGCGTCGCACACACAAACACACACTTACGGACGCGTGTGCGCACATTTCCATGGTAGATGCTCCGACGATGCCAGTAAATATCAGCAATTGGACTGCCAACTCGCTTTCCGTTGATTCTGGCATTTTGGTTCACTGGTTTGTGTACATCACACTGACAGCCAACAGGTATGGGATTATGTGGGCGGGACCACACAGGTGGAGCGATTCTAATGAGCCGAGATGACCCATATAAGGCACAGCAAAATTCGGTGCTGACGTCATTTAGTGGACATTCTGCAAACCGTTCTTTTATCGGGAGGATTTGTTTCAAACTGAGAAAGTGAAACTGAGAGATGGTGGTCTTTTCTGATACTGTGGGGACTTATTGACGCCCCAGGGACCCATTTTAGGGTGGAAAAACATGGAAAAGTCGGTTTTTCATAATAGGGCCCCTTTAATTTTAATATGTAAAAGCAGTCTGCAGCAATTAGAGCTGTAAAAACCACAGATGAAACAAAAACAACAAAACAGATTCTTATCTTATTCAACTTATTTATTATTTAGCTGATGATTTTTTTTTTTTTTTTTTTCAGTTCACAAGCTTTATGGAGAAAACAAGAACACATTTGATGGTGCACATATGAAGAACCACAGTGCAGACAACTGACTTTAAAAGAGGTCTTCTCAAAGTTATAGAAAAATTGTGAATGCTGTGAATTCATTGTGCGGAGCAACAATATTATAATCCTGTCTACTCAGGCCTGAGGTAAGAAGGTATTATGTCTTCCACCTTTTTAATTCCAATGACTGGATCATTGCAACACAAACAGATACATCAAGATCAACTCATTTGACATTAATCATAACCTCTAGGTACCAAAACATGTTATGATACATCCATAAAAAGGCAATAATAGTTCCAGATAATAGATAACAAAACAAAATCCATCCTTTTTTTTCAATTATATGTTTTCATATTTGATTACAAGGTACAAAGATCTCAAAACCCCACATTTCAAGTAACAACATAGAACAAAAGTTAGAAAGACAAAGCACTTCATATAACAATTTTCTATGTTAAATGGGGCTGGTCAATCAGAAAACCAAAATAATAACCAGCTGATGGATTTTATGACCACATCTCACATCACAGTAGGGGATGTTTTGCACTTTTCAAACACAAAATGGTTTCTGGTCCTAAATGTCTGGATCCATGAACCCAGGTTCAGCAGGTCCACCACAGTCCTCTCCCTCAGTAGTCTCAGCTTCCTTGGCCTGGATGGAATAACAGCAGAGGAGAACATGAGCAAAACTGAAAGAACAGATGCAATAGTAGGTGAAGTTTGTTTCCTAACAAAGAAATAACATCAGATTTGATAACATACTTTTATAATTTAGTCATTGTGCTCCTTTTTTCCCTTATCTGCTCAATGTAATTGCCTGTCTTAAAAGTGCTATATCAATACAACAGGACAAAAATGCTACTAACATTTATACTGTGCACTCACACATGTCATTCCTCAAAGGGACAGACTGAACATTATGAATATATGCATTATCTGTTTCTCCTTCTCTCTCTCACTCTTGCTTATTCCCTCTTTCACTGTCTCATTTCCTCATTTCTCTCTCTCCTTTGCCTTACCTGACTTTGATACTTGTCTGAAGAATGTATTTTTTTCTGTATGGCCTTGTCTTTGGCCAGAATTTCCATGAACTTCTCACAAGGGAGATTGGTTTTCGTCTTTACAATGACGATGGCCTTGATGGATGACACTGTAAACCTGTTGCTGTTGTCTGTCCAAATGTCATTCATTTGAGAGAATACTCTCTCCACAGGTGCGTTACTTCCAGGTAAGCACAAGCACACACACACACTAGTCTAGCCAGATTAGGGTATGGGATATCATTCTCTTTGAAATGCTTGAATACTGTGCTCCATCTCTGAGCGACTGGTGCATTAGATCCCTTCCATTCATTGAGTAGTTCCCCTTTTAGGAACTCTTGCAGGGCAGAAATCTCATCAAACAAGTCATCTTCTTTGATCAACACATTGGGGCATTTTTCCTGCAGCGTGGCTGTTGCCCCCTGGATCTCTTCACGCTGAGGTTTCTTTTTTAGAAGGAGACAGTGCAAGTTGTGCAAGTTGTCTGTGTGCTTTCCCCAAGCTTGCAAGTAGTTGACAGCCGTTGTAAAAAAAGAATTTGATATTTTGAGAAAGTTTTCTCTAGTGATTGCTCCATTTTCCTCAAGTTCCCTCAGAAGTCCTCTGGCCAGAACTGGAATGAAGTTGGCATCACGTCTTGCTGTCAGTTTTACCTCCAAGTCTTTCAGTATTGCAGCTGACTCCACAGCACAACGGTCCTGGCCTTCAAGCTTCCTAATGGTGTCACTGAATATGGTCAGGTTTCCATGGGCAAAGGTCAGCCAGAGTTCAGTCAGTGGATCTTCAAACATCCTTTTCAAGACAACAGGGCATTTTTCTTCAGAAAGGAAAAAGGCTTTCAGTGGTGCATACATTTTCAGCACTCTCTCAAGAGCAGGCAGCATGGACAGCCAGCGCACATTGCTGTGCCCTAAGATGTTGTGATACTCTTGGCCAACAAACTCACAAAAGCTCTTCAGTCTTTCCACCCTAACAGTGAAAATGTGAAAATATGAAAATATTTTAGTGAGCATGTACTCAACATCAATGGGAACAAGATCCAAAGCTGTTCTGGTTGCATTATGGATGATGTGGGCAGGACAACCCAGGCCAATCACCTCCCGCTTCAGAGCACTTTTCACTTTTGTATGGAAATTGACTCTCCCTGCCCTATTCATCCCTCCAAAGTTGGTGTTTGTGTTGTCAGCAGAGAATGCCACTGCTTTGTTTTCCAGTGAGTATTTTTTGATTACCGCCATGATTTCAGCTGTGAGTTCCTCTGCCTTCTCTCCTTTCAGTTCGACAAAATCAAGAAGTTTTGTTTCTATCGACATGGCGTCATTATTTTCTTTACAATATCTGACCAGTATTGGCAGCAGCTTCACATGTCCGTGGTTGGAGGAATCAATAGACAGGGAAACAAACTCAACCTGTTCTAGGTCCTGTGTTACCATGTTGGTTGCCCATGGTGCAAACACATTATTAACTATAGTTTGACCTTTGGTCCGAGCACATGAAAACTTCGGCTCGTACAGCTTTTTCGTCAGCAGTGCAGTCTAGAGACCTGAAACTGTGATTATGTCTCATGGTGTGGTAAGCCAGGATGCCCTCCTGCACAGCTATTTCGAACTCTTTCTGGGAAGGTGCTGCCTTTTTTATAAAATGTAGTGATGGATGGTGTACTTGCATTGGCAATCATAGCATTTTTAGGTTTTTTTGCACGCTGATGCTCTACCACAGAAAATCTTCCCCCACTGGAAATTGAAAAAGAAGACTGGCAAAGGGTGCAGTGGACCATTGTGTCATCTTGGCTTTGGCGACAGGGGCGTATGAATGAAAATTCCTCTTGGATTTTGTCAGTAAAATGACATTTGCGTTTCTTTGAGAGAGCCATCTTCCTGTCTGCTTGTCTTCCTTCACACTATCTCACTTCTTTTCTCCTTCTTTCTTCTCTCCTTACTCTCTCTTCACTTTTCACATCACCCCTTCACTCTCTCCTGCCTTTACTCAGTTCACTTCCTGCACTCTTCTGCTCTTTTCCTCATCTTCTCTCTCCCTCACTCACCACTCTTCCTTTACACTCTCTTATTCTACAACAGAGCAAAAAATAGGTAATATTATATTGTGATCTCATGGTTATCTTATACACATTACAACTTCACCAACACCAGTGACAGTTTGGCATTAGTTATCTTCAATTCAGATATACATACGCACTGTGATAATCATCCTTATTTTACTTCACCTAACCTACACACAGCCAAGTCTAGTTCAAGCTCCGAAAATAAATGGGTTCATACAACAAAACTTACCTTAACACAGGTGCATTCACATTCTCTTCTATCTTCTGCTCTTCGGGAAGAAAAAGTAAACAACTCTGCTGCATATTCTGTTTCCGGGTACCGGGACGTAACGTCAGTACGTTAGTTTCACTGGCTACCGTAATAACTGGAGTTTGCGTCGGTGCGCAACTTTTTACTGGCTACCGTAATAACTGGAGTTTGCGTTGGTGCGCAAATTCTTTTCTCTCCCATTCAAATCGGGGACATTTTCGGGACAGCTTTAACCGGGGACATGTCGGCCAAATCGGGGACTGTCCCCGAAAATCCGGGACGTCTGGTCACCCTATCTATAGTCGATCTGTCCCCTGCCATAATCACTGATCAGCGCAGAGTTTGGAGAAGTAGAGAGCTGCTCCAGCTCCACCTAAAACAAGGCTCACCTAAAAATGTTTACGTCAGCCTAAGTGTACGTTGTATAGGTAAAATCCACACTGCTTTACATCATTTACATTACATTTACATTTAGGTCATTTAGCAGACGCTTTTGTCCAAAGCGACTTACAATAAGTACATTTGTCAAAAGAAGGAAACAAAGAAACCACAATGTATCATTGCCGATAAAGTAAGAGCTAAAAATAGAACAAGTGTTAGGTCCTCATCTGAGTAAAGTAGTACTTCAAGAGCAACAGTGCTAAGATCAGAGTGCTATAGGTAAGGGTTTTTTTTTTTTTGGGGGGGGGGGGGGTGTCGAGGGAGGGTGTTAGTGGGTCATGCTATGTAGAGTCAAGGTGAAGTCTGAACAGGTGAGTCTTGAGCCTTTTTCGGAAGATGGCAAATTACTCTGCTGTCCTGACATTGGTCGGGAGTTCGTTCCACCACTGAGGACCAGAACAGAGAGGAGTCTGGACTTTGCTGAGCGACATTTGTTTGATTTCAGAGATGGTGGTACCAGCCGGCCAGCTGAAGTAGAGGAGCGAAGTGCTCGCTTTGGGGCATGAGGTTTGACCAGTGTTTGAAGGTAGACAGGTGCCATTCCATTGATGGCCCTGAAGGCCAGTGTCATCGTCTTGAATTGGATGCATGCTGCAACAGGGAGCCAGTGGAGGTCACGGAGGAGGGGGGTCACGTGGGAGAATTTGGGTAGATTGAAGATAAGGCGTGCTGCAGCATTCTGGATATGCTGTAATGGTTTAATCGCAGAGGCCGGGTGTCCGGCCAGGAAAGAGTTGCAGTAGTCAAGGCGGGAGATGACCAGTGCTTGGACCAAGAGCTGCGTTGCATCCTTTGTGAGGAAGGTCCGAATCCTGCGGATATTGTAGAGGGCAAATCTGCAGGATCGGGCCACAGCAGTGATGTTGGGGGTGCAGGATAGTTGGTCATCGAGGATTACACCCAGGTTCCTCGCAGTTGACGACGGGCATACTGTGATGCCCTCGACAGTGACCGACAGGTCCATGCGAGGGCAGTCTTTCCCTGGGATGAAGAGGAGTTCGGTTTTGTTCAGGTTAAGCTTGAGGTGATGTACAGTTGTCCAGACAGAGATGTCAGCCAGACAGTCCGAGATGCGAGTTGCAATGTGAGTGTCAGAGGTTGGGGGAAAAGAGAGGAACAGCTGGGTGTCATCTGCGTAACAATGGTAGGAGAATCCATGCGATGTGATAACAGAACCTAGTGATCTGGTGTATAGTGAGAACAGAAGCGGTCCTAATACTGAGCCTTGAGGGACGCCCGTGTCCAGAGAGCAGGGTTTGGATATAGAGCCATTCCATGTGACCTGGAAGGTGCGGTTTGTCAGGTATGATGTAAACCAGGTGAGAGCAGAGTCAGTTATGCCAAGTTCAGCCAGAGTGGAGAGGAGGATTTGGTGGTTGACTGTGTCGAATGCAGCAGATAGGTCGAGGAGAATGAGAACGGAGGAGTGGGACGAGGCTCTGGCGTCTCGCAGGGACTCGGTCACTGTGAGGAGGGCCGTCTCAGTGGAGTGAGCAGTCCTGAATCCTGATTGATTAGGGTCTAGGAGGTTGTTCCGCGAGAGATAGGATGACAGTTGGTTGTAGGCGGCACGTTCCAAGGTTTTAGAGAGGAATGAAAGAAGAGATACAGGTCTGTAGTTTTGGATGTCAGTAGCGTCTAGGGTGGGTTTTTTTAAGGAAAGGCTTCAGGGTAGCTGTCTTAAAATCCGCTGGAATGACACCTGAGGTGAGGGAGGAGTTGATCAGGGTGGTGAGGAATGGCAAGATGTCGTGTGAGATGTCCTGGAGAAGAGAGGAGGGAATCGGGTCAAGGGAGCAGGTGGTGGCGCGGTTAGATGTAACAAGTGCGTGGACGTCCTCAGAGGTGAGGGGGCTAAAGCTGGTAAGACCATCCGAGTTGAGAGTTGGGGTAGATGTCTTCTGGGAGGGAATAGGCGTGAATGAGGAGCTGATGTCATTTACTTTATTGGTAAAGTAAGTTGCAAAGTCATCGGCAGTAAGGGAGGAAGGGGGGGTAGGGGCAGGAGGGGTGAGGAGGGAAGAGAACACGGAGAAGAGTTTCCTGGGGTTGGAGGCGGAAGAGTTGATCTTAGCCAGGTAGAAGGCAGATTTGGCTGCCGAAACAGTTGAGGTGAAGTTAGAGAGGAGGTGGTGGTAGTGAACAAGGTCCTCGTGCTGTCCCGATTTCTTCCATTTTCTCTCTGATGCTCGCAACAATGATCTGTTGGTTCGCAGAGGTTCAGACAGCCAGGGAGCGGCGGGAGATGATCGCGCCGGTCGTGGGATTGGGGGACAGAGAGTGTCCAAAGAAGAGGAGAGTGAGGACATCAGGATAGAGGAGGCTTCCTCAGTAGGCATTAAGGAGAACTGTTCCGAGGATGGGAGTGAGGAGACAACAGTTGAGGAGAGAGCGGAGGGAGTGAGGGATTTCAGGTTGCGGCGGCTGGTGACCATTCCAGGCGTAGAGGGGAGGGATGTGGTGGGCTTAATGGGGATGGAGAAAGTCACAAAGTGGTGGTCGGACACGGTGAGCGGGGTAACAGAGAGTGCCGAGATGCCACAGGATCTTGTGAAGACAAGGTCAAGTTGGTTACCTCAATGAGCTTCCTCTCTGGACTCCCACAGATAGACTCCCTTGTCTTTGTTCAGCTGTCTTCGTTCTGATGGCCCGACGCTGCAGCTGACGCTAAAGTGACAGCCTTTTAAGTTCTCAATTTACCGCAAGTACTGACTGTGGCTCCTCCTCCTCCTAAAATCTGGATGATCCAATTGAGATCCAATAGCCAATGAGAGAGACAAGCTGGTGCAGCTGACGTGTTTCCAAGCAACAGTAGACATGCTACTGTTAAGAGATATTAAAACTGACATGTAAAATTTCAGATCCAGTTCTTGCTGAACAAAAGGCAACCTCCAGACATCCAGACTGGTTTAATTTGTTACTACAGTAAGTTGTTGAATGACAGTCTCCACTTTCGCATCTGCTTCCCCATGCTATCGCGTGAGGTGGTGCATTTGCTTGTAATGCCAGTGTGCATGCTTGTAATGAGAGAGAGAGATATTGGTGTAGTTTTTATGTGCTTATGTGCTTAATGCAAGTTAATAGTTCAAATCAGCAGAGGAATCCATACCTACTTTGGTGAGGGTCTTCAGTATTCCCTAGCAACCCATTCTCTCTGCCATGGAGTCAGTTCTCCAGCAATCTTTTGTGGTGTAGTAAGGGCAGTCATGCGTTCTGGGGGGGCAACTTTCAACAAGGACTGAATGAAGCAGACAGGATCTTTCCGGTACACTGATGCGTTCAAAGTAAAAAATCTGTTTTTTTCAAAATTATGAGATCGCCTGTAACACCTTTTAATAGTAGCTATATCTTTAGACAATGACTTTCTTTTCTTTTTCTTTTAGTTTAGGCAATATTACAATAACTTACATAATGTCTTATCTGAATTTAACATCAAGAAATTTCAGGTCATCCAGGTTTTTATATCATCAATACATGCCTGGAGTTTTTAACTAGCTGATTGTTTTTTTCAGGCTTGATTGGTAGATATTAGGGTTGCACATCTCTTTGTGATATAAACGGTTCGATCTTCTAGATACACAGGTTACCGATTCGATTTTAATCGATTCCAGTGTAAGAAAGATACGATTCGATTCTACGGTTAATATTTGTTGTAGATATTTTATAAAATAAAGAAGCCGTTTCTGTGAAAGTGACAGTACAATAGTTTCTTTTCAAATATATAAAATACCACATATCCCCAAACAGTGTGGCTGTATGGCACTGGCAAAAAAAAAAAAAACAGAACAACAAAATCACATGTTAATGTATTTATTTTTAGACATGGACCAAAAAAAAGTCTGGCTGAATCGTTGGATGGCGGTAACAGGACAGTGTCGTGGATGCTACCCGTGCTGCGGCCGCCTCTTGTGGCGCAAGTTGAGACACAAGCGATTGACATTCAAAGCCGTCCATCTCTCACGTGCGGTCGTGGAGTGCCTGCGGTCACACGGCAGCGTCGCCGCCACCTACCTGTGCTGCGCCCGCCTCTCCACCTCCACCTCCTCCATGTTCCGTGTTGTCCCTTGTTTATAACTCATACCAGCTAGCCAGCTACGGCGTTTCGTGGGCAGCTTCAGCTCTCGCGTTGTTTTAAAGACGCTGGTGTAATGCCGCCAACTGCTTCAAAGTCTCGCGATACCCGATCCATGACTCTGGAACCGATTCATCTAAGAATTCATTGATAATTCGTATCGATTGAGGAGACTGCTACCGATGCAGCCGTATCTCTCACTTGTTGAACCGAATATCCGGTCGCATCAGTTTATCGTTTACAACCCTAGTAGATATAATTGAGTGTCATCTGCATAACAATGAGAGTTTATTGAATGTCTTCTAATGATATTGCACAAAGGAAGCATATATAAGTTGAAAAGAATTGGTCCAAGCACAGAACCTTGTTTAACACTGTGACTAACTTCAGTAACTTGTTTCTAGCTGAAGGCTGGGGGCCTTCCTAGATCTTTTAAGATTGTCTTGCCAGACAAGGCGGTATTCTTGTTTGTGACCCGCGCGTAACTAAACGTTGACATTGGGTCACGCCTTAGTTTCTATAGTAACGTGACTCGTTAGTCTGTGAAGTGTGTGAAGTCAACCACAGTTTTCCTAAACATAGGTTATGTTGCCTGAATTTAAGTTTGTCGATGTCTGACAGGTGCAAAAGTGACACTAGAAGCTTTGGAGCGCTGACTAAGTTGCAGTATCTACACATTGAATATGTTGTGCTCTAGCGCCACCATGATATTTGTTCTTTTTTGTGATATGTTTCTGGTAGCATGGTAGACACGGGGTACGCATGTAACATCTGTTAGAAGGCATTATTGTTATTTCCTGTTATAATTTGTAATTCTAACTGTCTTGTCGTTTCAGACAAAAACTCTGCCTCGAAGCTTCGTTAAGGCAAGGCAAGGCAACTTTATTTGTATAGCACATTTCATACACAAGGCAGACTCAAAGTGCTTCACATCATAAAACAAAGTGAGAAGAAAAAAAAGAAAAGAAAAATAGAAGAATTAAAAGAAAATAATAAAAATTTTAAAAATGCATTACAGAAAGAAAATAGAATAAAAACATATTTGCAATAATTAAAAACAGTGCAGACATTAAAAGATTTAGCAGAAAGCTATGGTGAACATAAAAGTTTTCAGTCTAGTTTTAAAAGTGGTCAGAGTTGGGGCGAGTCTTACATAACTTCATATCTCGGCATCAGCGAACTCGGCAACTAGAAGAACTGAATTCAATTTCTTGAAAACGTCTCCAGACGTCTCGAACACACCGGCTCACTTGTGCACTCCAAAATTCCGAACTTTCCCTTTAAGATACCAGTCCTGTCTCACTGTCTCCCCTCGCGCCGTAACCTGGTGTTGTCTCACTGTCTCCCCTTGCGCTGTAAGATACCGGTCCTGTCTCACTGTCTCCCCTTGCGCTGTAAGATAGCGGTCCTGTCTCACTGTCTCCCCTCACACCGTAAGATAGCGGTCCTGTCTCACTGTCTCCCCTCACACCGTAAGATACTGGTCCTGTCTCACTGTCTCCCCTCGTGCCGTAACCTGGTGTTGTCTCACTGTCTCCCCTCGCGCTGTAAGATACCGGTCCTGTCTCACTGTCTCCCCTCGCGCTGTAAGATACTGGTCCTGTCTCACTGTCTCCCCTCACACCGTAAGATACTGGTCCTGTCACACTGTCTCCCCTCACACCGTAAGATACTGGTCCTGTCACACTGTCTCCCCTCACACCGTAAGATACTGGTCCTGTCTCACTGTCTCCCCTCGCACCGTAAGATACTGGTCCTGTCTCAC
Organism: Chelidonichthys spinosus; assembly: GCA_029853015.1. NCBI lineage: Eukaryota > Metazoa > Chordata > Actinopteri > Perciformes > Triglidae > Chelidonichthys > Chelidonichthys spinosus. Next base: position 29,339,110 of record CM056825.1, read on the forward strand.
TGTCTCCCCTTGCGCTGTAAGATACCGGTCCTGTTTCACTGTTTCCCCTCGCGCTGTAAGATACCGGTCCTGTTTCACTGTCTCCCTTCACACCGTAAGATACTGGTCCTGTCTCACTGTCTCCCCTCACACCGTAAGATACTGGTCCTGTCTCACTGTCTCCCCTCGTGCCGTAACCTGGTGTTGTCTCACTGTCTCCCCTTGCACTGTAAGATACCGGTCCTGTCTCACTGTCTCCCCTCACACCGTAAGATACTGGTCCTGTCACACTGTCTCCCCTCACACCGTAAGATACTGGTCCTGTCACACTGTCTCCCCTCACACCGTAAGATACTGGTCCTGTCACACTGTCTCCCCTCGCACCGTAAGATACTGGTCCTGTCTCACTGTCTCCCCTCGCACCGTAAGATACTGGTCCTGTCACACTGTCTCCCCTCACACCGTAAGATACTGGTCCTGTCACACTGTCTCCCCTCACACCGTAAGATACTGGTCCTGTCACACTGTCTCCCCTCACACCGTAAGATACTGGTCCTGTCACACTGTCTCCCCTCACACCGTAAGATACCGGTCCTGTTTCACTGTCTCCCCTCGCGCTGTAAGATACCGGTCCTGTCTCACTGTCTCCCCTCACACCGTAAGATACTGGTCCTGTCACACTGTCTCCCCTCGCACTGTAAGATAACGGTCCTGTCACACTGTCTCCCCTCACACTGTAAGATACTGGTCCTGTCACACTGTCTCCCCTCGCACTGTAAGATACTGGTCCTGTCTCACTGTCTCCCCTCACACCGTAAGATACTGGTCCTGTCACACTGTCTCCCCTCGCGCTGTAAGATACCGGTCCTGTCTCACTGTCTCCCCTCACACCGTAAGATACTGGTCCTGTCACACTGTCTCCCCTCGCACTGTAAGATAACGGTCCTGTCTCACTGTCTCCCTTCGATGCCAATAAAACCAGAGCCAGGCTGGGAATGCTGCCTTTACTGACGGAGCATCGTCATTCAGAATCGTTAAAAAACACCGGAAACACAACCGGCAGCGTCAGGCAGCCACAAACCGGCGCAGTGAGGAGTCAGACATGATAATAACATTTAACAGTGCTTATAATATCACCAAAGACGAGCAATTTAAGTTTATTTTTAAACAATTTAGGTATTTTGATTTCTTGTCTGTGTTGAGATTTAAATGAAGAAAAACATCCTCATTTATCTTTAGCTTTTTTCTCTCCTTTCTTTTTTTCTTATCTTTTCTTTCTGTGTACCTGGATGATATTTAGATTTTTTCCAAGGATGAGGGGGAGCATTTGCAGCATGTCTGGCATCATTGTTATTTCCTGTTTTATTTTGTAGTTCTAACTGTCTTGTCATTTCAGTTCCTGCCCTTGTGTCAGCCCCGACAGGTTCTTAAATTGGGGCATTAGCTCAGGAGGTAGAGTGGTTTGGCTGGCAACCGTAAGATTGCTGGTTCGATCCCCGGCGCCTCCTAGCTGAGTGCCTGGTGTCCTTAAGCAAGACACCTCATCCGAATTGCCTGTTGATAATGTTAGCTTAATTATGCCAAATGAATTAGATGCCAATTTAGCTCAGTTAACAGTAGAACCGGCAAGGGGCTCCTCCACGTTTTTCAAATACATCTAATATGTCAAAATACAACCCCTACATTTCTAAGTTCCTTACTTTTCCTAAAATGACTTAATGCTCGGAATATACCAATTCATTCATTTCTGGCTAAAGAAATGTCTAAAGGATAAGAGTGTCTCTGAGATTAATTTCCACAGCTGTTTCACAGCTACTCTTCTTATTTCTGCTCTAAAATGTATTTGCACATATTGTTTGTGTGTATTGCAATAGACAGAGCAGGGAGAAAGCTGCTCAGGGGTCAGGATAGAGAGCAGGCAGCAGCACTGGCAGTCAGGGATAGGCGTAAGAAAAAGACACAGCAGAGGATGGATCTTTTGTGGCCACTTTAAAACCACACTAGCCAGATCCTAAGACTATTGTGCCTCAGAAGGTGGCAGATAAAACCCTTAGATTTCAGACAGAGACAGTTGTATCACGACTTCCCTTGGCTACATTTCATCTCAGGTGTAGAAGGTGTGAGGGATCTCTAAACATGATTCCTTCAGTGTAAGAGTAATACATGTCATTTTATGAATAGGTTCAAATTTAATCTGAGTTATTCAGTGTGTGCTTCTCTAGACACAGACAAGACACTAGTGTGTCTCTCAGGGCCAAACACAAAATTCTTACCTTTAAACTATACATAATACAGACGCTGTGACGGCTTCCTCAAGATAACATAAGCTTTTATGCTTTCCCAGGAGGGACAGGAGGCAGAATTGGGGTAAGTACTGCACTGCTGAGTTTGTAACTGTTCGTACCTTGATTCTCATGATGTACATCAGGCATCAATAAATATTTCTGCATAACACATCTTCTATCTCCAGAGGTCTCCTTGCTTCCACTCATACATGTTTCCATAACAGAAGGTGCATTATGCGTTTACTGTCGCAATGCATTTGAAATGAAAACGTCACAGCTAGCCACATTCATTTCCACTGGTTTTAAAAACTGGAAAAAGGGCCATGAAAGTTTTGCATTACATGCTCGTTCAGAATGTTACAAGATAGCCTTAACAACACAAAGAGAGGCCCAATTGAATGCAAGGATGATAAATCACTCGGCAGTCGGCTTACACCTGAACAATCTGTCCCCCTCACTTCTGAAATGATGGCTACACCCCTGGCTGTACATTCTTTGTCTTGTTGCAAATCATGTTAACAATGTTTACCACAGTTTTCCCACAATGAACACAGCTTAGAAAACACTTTGAAAGTAAAGATTCAAATAGGGTAAAAAAAAGAAAAGAAAAAAAAGTATATATATATATATATATATATATATATATATATATATATATATATAGTTACACATGCAGATTTTCATTCATTTTACTAAGAGCATGTTCATGCTTCTGAGCACTTTTAAGAATAATTTGATTGTTAAAATCCAGACAGGAGAAAGAGCTGCTTCAGACGGCTTCCTGTCCAGTCTTCTGTGGTTTCCTTAGTTATTCCGCTGTCTAAAAGGTGACTGTGCAAGATGAAAAAAAAACACCAAATATAAAATGAATTTAGAGATATATTTAAGATAATAGGAAAACTCAGGAAATGTAATTAAATTGAATAATTAAAATGTTCCCTGCAACCTAAAACCGCATGAGTTCTAATTAACTGTGAAAGTTATTGGATCCTCTCTTTCACCTTAGATGAACTCATCTGTACTTACATTTTAAAATCTGGGTGGAAATTATGTGTTTTCCAGGAGTTAAGTCTCGTCTTTTTTTTTTTTATAGAGAGCAGGAAGGGATGTTTAGGTGTTTTCTTTCGATCCGAGGGTAGTTTTGAAACAACATAAGCAACATACTGTCTATCTGAATCACCGTCGTCATTGTTTAGACCTTGTTAATTGTTTGTGTACAAAGGTGATTAATGTTTATCTGCTTCCCCTCCCTGCCCATCTGTAGCAGCAGATGAAGCTGATGGAGAGGCAGCAGCAGGATGAAGAACAGCTGATAAACAGCCAATCAGAGGTGCACACTGAAGCTGACCACATACAGATTCTCAAATCACATGATACTCAGGGCATTAATATATCATCAACTATTAGCTGCCGTATTTAAAGATATAGTTGAGTAATGTCTACCTGAGTAGAGAATGAAGTCACTCTCCCTCTGTCTCCCTTTCCAATAGGCTCTGGATTTCATATTGAGCACCTACAACATTCTGAATTTTTAACTTCAACGAAAGTCAATTAAAGGTGATTTAATGTGCGACAGAATAACAACTAGTGCAATGTGCACGGGGGAAATAAAGGGGACAGGGCTGGTGACATCAATGGTGCGAGTGGTGCGAGTGGTGAGCTCTCCAGAGCGTGCCCAGTGAACACCAAAAGCCAGGTGATGCGTTCCTCCACGTGGTAATGGCGTCCGTGTGCTGAACAGACAATTTCCTAGAGCGAAATACAGCGGCCCAGGGAAAACTGGTATACGTAGGAGCAGGCAGGCAGGCAGGCAGGCAGGCAGGCGAAACAGGGAGCAAGAACTGCAGCGACAAAAAGCACTGGTTTGGTCAAACAAAGCACGGTCGAAAAACACGGAGAATAACAGGTGACTAGAGGTGGCCTGAGAACACAATGAACTACCGCTCATGCTGACGAAACGATCTGGCAATGAGTGACAATCAGACCAGGCTTCTTAAGCCCCCCACACACCGCCCAGACGTCCAACTGCCTTATCCGACCACTCTCCGCCCACTCTGTTGCCTCTCGTCTGACCCGTTCGGCAGAAAAGTTGCGTTGTACACACCGCTTCGTCGTGCTTCCGACAACACAGCAGCGTGTACGTTCTGCACTTGCGCGAGATGCAATAAGCCTCCTTAACAGCAGGTGGCGCTAGTCTCGTGCCAGTACTCCAAAACAGGAAAACAGGAAATGACGGAACGGAGTGCAGATAAAAACAATGCACACACAGTCTTGGTTCAGTATTCGTTCGACTCGAGAAGAACTTTGTGGACTAAATACTTGGCATTTCTGGAAAGATGACTCTGGCTAGGGTGACACTCGCGTTGTGTGCTCTCGGACTCATTTTTTTACGAAGACGTCGTCTCAGTAGGGAACGAGTAATACGGAGAAATCGCACCGTCACTTCCGCCAAGCCCACACACCGCCATTGGATACTCTGATTCGCTAGCACACCGCCAATCAGAGTATCCAATGGCTCAGACGTCCAACAGCCCACCTCCTCAGACTTCGTATGCTCAGTCTGATCAGACAACGTCCGCGCGGCTGCGAAAGCTGTGTCCCAATTCAGGGTCTGCAGCCTTCGGAGGCTGCATTCGAAGGCCGCTTACGTCACAGAGCTGCGCGAAGGCTGTCCCGATTCGTCTAAATTCGAATGCTCCTCCAAATGCAGCCGACACATGTGTCCTCCTTTCCCCCGTATTCGGAGGATGCACCGCTACTATCCTTCGCGGCCTCCCATATCCCAAGATGCTTTGCACGCCGCTTTTCAACCAACAATGGCGGCGAAAGACGGCAGCAGCTCCGGCACCAGCAGCAGTGCCGAATACGCATTTAAATGTAAGTAACAGGTTTTTGCTTAACGTCGGACGTTCAATGGGCCTTAAAACACATTTGAGTGTTAAAATGCGTGAAGTTAGGGCCAGCTACGTGATGTAGCTTAAGGCTGTTGATAGAGGAGCTCAGTTAACGTTAGCCTTTAAACGTAATGTAAGCCTAAAACCCTTCACTTTTAAATGTTACAAGCTCCGATGGTAACTTATATCTCATTGTAACCGTGTAGCTGTTCAGTTAATTTGTTCTCGTTGTAAGTCGTGTAGGCTACAGTCCGCTCCTCTCGCAGCTGAACATATAACATTAACGATGGGTTGTGAGCCCCGCTGTATTTCTAGGTTGTAAAACTGTAAACGTTTGGATTGAATACAGAGCTAACCTTAGGAGCTTTATTACTGTTAATATCGTTATTATATCGTACAATCATTTTGCATGTTGACATAACAGGAAATGTGCTTTACATGTCGTTTTGTTGTAGAGTGCAAGGAGCAGACTGAGGATTTGATTGAACTCCGGGTCCGGGATGAGAACGACCACCTGTTGAGGCCAAGAACACAGGGCCACCGACAGCAGCAAGAAAGAGGAAAGCAGATGACTTGCTGGATTTGATCAGGGAGGACATGAAGTTACAGAGGGAGAGCGGAAAGGAGAGGATGGAGAGACTTTTTAGTATATTGGAGAGTTCTGTGTTGATTTGTAATTTAAATTGTTAATTAAAAATATTGTATTGTTCCATTTTCTTTTCCAAATATTGTATATAGTTAAATTAAAATCTTATTACCTTGTAACATTATCTGTTCCATTTCTTATTTACAACTAAAGTCAACTTTTGAACTGCTTTTCAGTGACAAGAAAATAATTTATTTTTTGTGTAATTAACAAATATTTACAAAGTTACAATAACTATTGACAAGTGGGTGTTCTTAACATGTAGAACTATTTATAAAAGATAAGCAGAAATAACTATTTACAGAGAACATATATACACTATTGACTGAGCAGGAGTCCCTGGTGGTGCTGCTGGACTGGATGGAGGACCCTGGACTCTTCTGGCTCTGAGTGGGACATCATCTGGAAGGTGGGGGTGTGGGATGCATGTCTCCACTGTCCACCACATCGTCCATCATCGGGGTTTGCAGGGCTGATGCAATCGACCGATGCCATGTCACTAAAATGTTTAAAAGAGAGGCAAGAATAAAATATTGAATTAAGTCGGGGTTATTTACAGGGTTCGTACACATTTTACTATTCAATTCAATCACTTTATAAGCCAAGGATTTAGACTTAAATTCAAGCACTTTTCAGACCTTGAAAAACAGCATTAAAATTACAGCATTTTCAAAGATTTTACATTTTAAGCACCTGTACGAACCCTGTATTAAGTCTTATGGTTAAATGACATTATCCATGTCAATCTATACTTAATATGGCTCGTCACTTAGCGGTATCATTCATTAACGGGTATATTAATTACCACGTACTACGCTAGCTATGTATGAACATTAATATGGGTTAAAATAACAGCTTTAACGTTACCTCCCCACGGCTCTCTCCCAGCCGGAGATAAACAAGCCGCTTTCCATCATGTTCGTCTGTCGTATTTTTGTTTTGACGGTGTTTTTCCCGGGCTTGGCCGGCAGAAGTGATGACGTCACGACGCAATCAGGAAATGCTCCGTAGGTTAGACCGTCCCATTTACCGTCGGTCGACCCAGCCTTCGGAGGAGTCTCCGGAGGAGTCTCTGAAGGTGTTGCCTCCGTAGACCGCGTAGGCTGGGTCCTCCGAAGGCTGCAGACCCTGAATTGGGACACAGCTATCGAGAGGGGGAGAAACAATCAGGATGACAAACATGGGGAAACAAAACAATGACACAAGAGGGAAGAGGAGGGCTGCCATGATGACATCATGACATAAGAGCTACAAATAGTGCAGATAAGTGCTACAATCTTTCAATTTGTGATACAAGCGGGAAAATTGGCATGAACAGTCTCCATGGATCACTTGACAAGAAAATTGTCCGAGACATTTGAAATTTTAAGATGGCAGCCATTTTTCAAGATGGCCGACACCTTAGTGGTGCAGTTAAAGATGGAGTCTACGATTTTTTACTTGAGCCAAACTTTAGCCAATAGTAGCCAGACTCACTTCTGCATTTAAAACTACAAGCGGACAAGACGCTTGTTGCCCTGAGCAGTTCAGGTATGTAGCAGGGCTCTCACGTGATTTTGGCTGAGGCTGCGGCATCAGCGGGGAGGGGAGGGGGGGATTGTTGGCGAGTGATCACCGAGCAGTTTGGGATCGGGGAGGTACTGCAGGTCGGGGTGAGAGAGAAACCTGACCGGCACCCGCTGCATTTACACCCATAATGTTTCATCATTCGTGGCTGTAATAAACACTATTACTGCTTTGTACATGTCATTGTGCATTGTGGAAGTCCAGACACACCAGGGAAACTAAACGGCGTCCTGCCTGAGTTCATAGCGGAGGGAATGTTCCCGTTCATTGTCTATGTAAGAAGCCGTGTAATGCCATCGCGGAGAGGCGAGTTTCCAGAGACGGTGCCGCCCGCAAACTCTCGAAAATCTTTCTGAGCATTGTCGATCAAAAATAAAGACAGATTCAGCAACTGCGTAGCTTATTTCTCACCTAAAATGTTTTCAGAAACACATTTTGCTGAACTATTTTCATAAAATAAGAAGGAGGTGGGAGGCTGCAAGGGGAAAACAATAGAGCTCGGAGGAGCACAGAGGGGAGGGGTGTGAGGGGGGGGGGGGTTTCAAACCTTTCAAATCATAGAATACAGCTTTAAGTGATATAATGGTTTATTTGGTGATACAAAAAATTTGCATGAGCAGTCTCAATGGGTGACTTGACAAGAAACTTGTCCGAGACATTTGAAATTCCAAGATGGTGGCCCCTCTCATACACCATACTGAAACACTCTCATACACCATACTGAAACACTCTCTGACACCATACTGACACACTCATGCACCATAATGAAATGCTCATCACTGTTTGTGTACCAGTGTTTACATTTGTGAGCTTTAGTGGTGGTATTAGGTATTATTTTTAAACTTTGGACAGAGCCAGGCCAGCAGAAAGACAGATATTTCCAAAATGTGGAACTATTCCTTTAAAACTGTTACATTGCGGAAGTTCATCTAGTTAAATAGTAAATTTATATAGCACGTTTCTCCAAAGCGCTTTACAGGAATGACTGACATTCACCCATCCACGCACACATTCACACATAGACGGCAGAGTCAACCATGCAGGGCGACAGCCAATTAGGGTGAGGTGTCTTGCTCAGGGACACCAGGCACTCAGCTAGGAGGAGCCGGGGATCGAACCGGCAATCTTGTGGTTGCCAGCCAAACGCTCTAGCTCCTGAGCTAAACCCCACCCAGTTAAACTAGGTCAGGGATTAAAACACTGTAAATCTTCCTAACTGTATATCTTATTATTGTTTATTAATAGAAGAATTAATAACACATTGCCCTGTGATCCTGCTGTGATAGTCATGAAACTCTAAAGCTTCAGCTCGTGTCGAGTTGGTAAAGACCTTCATTTGTAATCAGCTGACTTTAACACTTTCTAATCCTCACAACTTTGTTTAGACAGTAAATCATGAACGTCCAGTTGCAAAAGAAGCTTCAACTCTTCGAACGCATCACTCAAAACTTTTGTTTGGTTCAGCCCTAACCCTTTCATGTGGGAAGAATAGAGACTATTGTTCAACTGTTTGGTCATGTGACCGATCCCGCCACAAGTTGCTGTGACTCATGTGACTGACTGCACCATTGCCGACCATCTACATATTCACTCAACAAGCTGAACAAGTGCTCAGTGTGAGGTCAGTCTCATTTCAGTCATTATCCGAAATGAAATAAGGGACTGTAAACTGGCTGATTTATTGATGTTTTCAGAGATTTTAAATAATAAGGATTTTTTGTAGGGATTAAACACATCCACATGAATATGCTATTCTCAGAGCTAGTGATGTAGTACAAACGTGAGACTCCTTATATTGGACAGGAGGTGAATGGTTGAAACAAACACGGGAGATGGTGCTCATGTCTCAAAGTGTTGATTCATATTGAAGTTTTGTTGATGACGTTTGTGACATGTTTATGTATTCTACTGAGTTTACATACTTATTTGAACCCCTCTGTTTTTCCTTAGCCCTGACCAAATGGTTTTGTTGCCTATACATAGCGTGGCCATGCATCCATGGTGAAGACACATAATTTTATCACATTACGCAATACGTCGCTCAGAGTTTGTGGTCATTTCATGCATTTCTGTGAGATCACATAACTGTTTGCATCCCAAAGTAAGTTGTTAGTGATGTTTATGACGTTTTAAGGGGTCGTTAATACTGTGAGAGGCATGTGACTCCTGGACCGACCCACCCCTCATATGAAACTAGAGTCGTTTTTACTTTGGTGGGGGCAAGTGGGTCCCTAGCCATCAACTACTCACATTCATGGGGCTGTCATTTACCACACTACGTGCCACCAACATGTATGTTATTATTATGTTATTATTACATTGTGACCATTGTCACGTATTTCTGTGAAGTTACATCTGTGATGTTTCTTTAGTAATGTTACATTGTCAAACATACTCTGCTATTGTTAGCTGTAACAAGTATCACTACACAACGTTTAATTATGGCCAGCTCCAAATCCACAAAATCAGCATAAAAAGAAAATCTGAAACACTTGCATGAAAGTCTAGGTAACCCATGCATGATATTCAGTGTCCTGGGGCCTATACTACGAAGCGAGTTCAACATACCCAGGGTATCTTTCAGAGATCCAGCTTAAGTAACCCTAACAAAGGCAATCGGAGATAAGTGGTCACACGAAGCTGGTTATCAACTCGTTAACTCAACCCAGGGTTTCCCTGTCGAGCTATGAGCGCGTGCACATGAAAGAGGCGGCGTTTGCAGCATTTGACCAATCGCAAACATGGATCAATCTACGGGCAGCGAGCGACATATTTCACGTACGAGGAGCTAACCATAATCTTACAGAAATACGAAGATGTTAAACATATAATTCAGGTAAAAGGCAACAGTTTCATCTGCCAAATGCAGGAAGGACAGCTGGCAAAAACTCACGACTATGTGAATTTGTAAGTCGTATTAATAGTATTAATACTGGTAGTAATATGACTGCCCCATCATGAGGGAACTACTAGATCTGATTGATAGATGAGTTAAGTCCGCTGATAGCTCAGTGGTAGAGTTACTGCCCCATGTACTGAGGCTCCCTGCAGAGGTCACGAGTAGGTTAGCTCAGCAGCGTAAGTTACCATGGCGATCTACCCTGGTAAGAAGTGAACCAGCGTCGTAGGACGGAAAACCCAGGGTTAACCCCGAAGTTACCTCGCTAAGCCCAAATCCTGCTTCCTAGTACAGGCCCCCGCTTTGCTGCATAAAAATAGTGTGATTGTTGTTGTTACCCTGTTGAGCAGAGGGATGCCCTGTACGATTTACGGATGTCCAACCTAGACCTATAAGTGGGAGGCAATTGACTAAATATTCAAGACATAGTTTTTTAGTAAAATATTTACCTTACAAAATCACTTTCATTTTAGATGATCTTGTGGTTTTCTTGTGGACATTAGAGGAACTGCAGCCGATCACATTTTGAGTCAACACTCAGTCTAGGTGTCTACAGTATCAGACACTTGATAATCAGACAGAGTCCCAGGAACATGATGATACAGAGACAAGAGAAATGGAGGGATAGGAGGAGCAGTATATCGCCCAGCAGGCTGTTCTCCCTTGGGTGAGGCAGAGGGAAGGCGGGCTCAGGCAGGGGAGGAGGAGGAGGAAGGGGTGGAGCTTGGGGCATCTCACAGTAAACACCTGTCCAGCCCTGGTAGCACTGGCATGTGAACTTGTGCTTCATGTCCAGGATGTCGTGGTTGTTGAGGTGGCCGCTTACATGGAAGCGGGGACCCCTGGGTGCCGGGTTGCGGTGGATGTGGAAGAAGCGCGGGTTCAGGTGCAGATAAGCGCCCGAGTCTAAGCTCTTGCGGATGCACCGGCCATTCTTTTTGCAAAGCGCTTTGCTGCACAGCTTTGCTGCAGAGGTGACGTTGATGACATAATGTCCCAGCGGACCGTCAATGTACTTCTTTACTGTCAGGCAGTTTCTCTGGAGGGGGGGGACAGAAGAACACAGAAAGTTGGTAAACAAATTCTGTTTGTATAAGGGAGGTAATGGACCGTTTCCAGGATTACATAGTGATATGTAATAGGTTACAAGAGTCTGTGACTGACTGACGGTGGAAATGTTAAACTCAATTTAAAATAAGATCATTTCCACCATTTCAGTTATGTCATGTCTTCAGTGATGATTGTCAAAAGTTTAAAGAAAAAAAATCTCAAGTTTTTGAAACATTCGGTTTTAGAGGAGAAAATAATGACTCTAGAAATTGTGAGGCCTGGTTTTATACACAATGTGTTTAAGTCATTAACATTTGTTGTTTCCTAATGCTTTGTGGCTTGTTTTATAGTGCAGGGTAAATGGTAAATGGCCTCATTTATATAGTGCTTTTGTCCAAAGCGCTTAACAGGAATGACTGACATTCACCCATTCATTCACACATTCACACATTCACACACCGTCGGCGGAGTCAACCACGCAGGGTGACAGCCAGCTCGTCAGGAGCAATTAGGGTGAGGTGTCTTGCTCAGGGACACCAGGCACTCAGCTAGGAGGAGCCGGGGATCGAACCGGCAATCTTGCAGTTGCCAGCCAACCCGCTCTACCTCTTGAGCTATTTTACCACTACCTGTGATCGTGCATACTCGGATGATCCCCAGAGGACGACGCCTGACGCACCCAAGACGGCGCTTTCCCCGATAGTGTGAACCAGGTCGCTCTGAAACAGAATCGCATGGGACTTTTTTAGCCTTGTAATACCTGAATCTAACTGTAAGTATATAATCTCTAGTTTTCATTGCATTTCATGGCACATGCTATAATCCAAATGCATCACTTATTTTCTTCCACTTTTTCATAATTTACTCATGCTCAAACATACTGAGAAGTGCAAGTATAAAGCATGCTCAATTATACTGATGCCATAATATGACATCCAAACTGAAGATGCTCTTACCTCCATTTCAATGCAAACCCTGCAAACTCAACTGAAAACCTTACCTCAGAAAGAACCACAAAGGTGTAGGCGTAGAAAGGTCTGGAGTAGACAAATACTGGCAATGTGAAGTCCGTGCGTGCGATGGACGCGATCCTCATTGCTTCCTTGACTCGATAGTGGACATACTTGACAGTGTTGGTGGAGGACTTGAGCTCGTAGTCCAGGTATATGGATGGGTACAGGGCAGTGCTCTCCTTCCAAAGCCACATTAGATGGTCATTGCGTACATGCTCAACGTTGGGGCATTCCCCGGTGTACCGTTGTGGGTGCTGCTTATACCCGTAATTGTAGCAGTCTGGGAACAGATAAAACCCCCACAGCCCATCTGGCCTGCGACCTTCAGCCAGGGCCAAGGTCATGTTCATGAAGGTCTGCCCAGCCCTCTCGAAACCTTCCTTCGCTTCCTTCTCCACCTTGCCCTCTGACCAGTTTGGGTGAAGTTTCCGGATCTGTTCCTTGGACTTGTTGCGATAGATGTCCTTTGAGCCCCAGTTTCGGACCCACTGAGGCCTCCAGTTCTCCCAGTCAATGACTCCCAGGCCTCGAAAATCTTTGTGGGGGATTAGCTTGTCAATGTCTGCCCGGGCCTTGCTGAGGTGTTTTGAGATGCTCTGGTTCTGTGGCAATCCACCATTGATGGGGACCCCGGAGTTGGAATAGTATGGGTAGTATCCCAGGTGGCTGTGGTAGAATATAGTGACATTTGGTCCACTTAGGGTTTCGTTGAGGTTTGCTACAATGTCAAAAACACTGAGGTCCAAGTCCACCTTGAATCGAAGGCGGCAGGACTCAGTAGGAGCGTTCCACACTACAACAAAAGGGCGGTTAGGGAGCAAAGGTGCCTGAGCCGGTTTCAACTGGTCGCACAGAACACAGAGCTTTACTCCAACGCCCACCCACAAGGCCAGCGCCAGGAGATGGAGCCCCATCAGCATCATGGCCCCTGATTCCACATGGAGCAATTAGTGGGCCTATGGCAGAGGAGAGAATTTACATGTTTGGAGAGAAGATAAACACTTTATGAGCTTCACTGAGCAGAGATAATCAGCCAGGTCAAGAGGACAGATGACTGATGATTACTGAAGTGAATGCTCCAAATTCCACAACACAATAAAACAAAGCTCGCCTGTTGTAAGAGGGAGCCTGAATTGGATGAAAAGGATGCTGATTCAAATCCCAAAGCAGACCGCATGGAAGACCATGTGGGCTTATTACAGAAATAACTCTTAAATCTGAAAACATTAACTGCTACAGACATTTACTGCAACCATCTCGATGTATGTTTGATTGCTGACTGCTGTTAATTGGGCCCATAATGTTGTCAAGATAAGGTTTTGAAGATATAACTTATTTTAAAAGTTACAATTGACAACAGGGTCTTTGAATAGTTTCATAATTAAGCTGTTATTTCTGAATAACTACTTTTTTGTACCACAAATACAAAACCCATTCTGTAATGACTCAGTCACACATTGTCACACTGTGTGTCTTTGTGGTTCTGCTTTTATTTTTCGCTCTGCCATTCCTCTAAAACTGTTCCCTCCTGCTCTCTATGCAAGAGCCCCATCTAATTGCTGTTGGCGCCCCCTCATATGAAAGTAATTAATATTTCAGTTTTTCCAAAGTTGGTGGGGGAGAGATGATGTAGTGACCGTACTCTTGGAAAACATGGCCAATGAGGTTGCCTCCAAGGACGCCAAGGAAAATTTCCCAACATTCTCTTTGCAGGATTGTAACCAAAGCAGCAGAGCAGGAAACCACTGGTGGGCTCAGGCTTCTCCGATCACTTCAACATTTCATTCATCTGAGGAAGTGCTAGCCTGGAGCTGATGTTCTATGTTGAGTTTAAAAGCACAAGAACTTTATGATCACAGTGATCTTAGATGTGGATGAGTGAGTAAAGAGATGGAGAAGATAGTGGAAGAAGTAGTTAGTCAAAAATAAATTGTCAAAATGTTCCTTCAAGACATCTTAACAAGGCTGTAATTTATCAGAAAGTTTCCTTATGTCCAGCTCAGATTAGGAAAGCATTTCTACAGGCGATGTGTCTCGCACCAGTTTCATCCTCCCAGCTTATTGGGTTTTCTAGTAATGTTGATCTGAGGCAAACAGAGTGCGGTGAAGTCACTCAGGCTGACCTCCAAACCACCGAAATGCCTGGAAACACTGCTACTCCAGACCACAAGAAAGACCTCCCAAACACAGAGTCTTGAGTCCAAACTGACACAGGAGATTCAGTTTGATGTTCTGTCTAAGACAGACATAAGGAATCTGCAAAAAGCAGCTGAACTCAACTAAATGGATCCAGATGAGAATGAGGGCTGTCAGTGTGAGCCAACCCTCATGATTTTGAACCAGTGCTACTGGCACAGCTCTAGAGATGGCAATGTCAGTTGGTCCACCACTTTGGTCCAGACCAGAATTATAACTTCTGAATGCATTGCCATGACATTTTGTTCAGACATTCATAGACTTTAATTGTAAAACTGTTTATGACATTGGTAATACAACTAATGACCTAACCATCAGCCACAGCTGTGTTTGGTGCTAATGAGCAAATGTTAGCATGCTATCACAACTGGGATGTTGAACATGCTAAACATTGTTCCTGTTCAACATCACCAAATGTAACGCCAGCTTATCTGATGTGCTTTAGACATGGCTGTACTCTGCCAGTAGATGGAGTAGAAGAAGTAGGTTGCAAACCGGTGTAGAAGAAAATGTGTTACCTTACAATTTGTTTTGTTTTAATGTTACTTCCTCTCGGGAACATCAAATGTCCTGCTGAGCTGCATTCATTGTATGTAAGCCTGGTCATGTTGATGAAATGACCCTCTGATCTGTCCCCCTTCCTGGACCGTCCCCGAAACACCTTCATCTCACATACTTGATCAAGGCCTTCATGAA
This sequence comes from Chelidonichthys spinosus, assembly GCA_029853015.1. Lineage (NCBI taxonomy): Eukaryota > Metazoa > Chordata > Actinopteri > Perciformes > Triglidae > Chelidonichthys > Chelidonichthys spinosus. Next base: position 29,354,334 of record CM056825.1, read on the forward strand.
TGGCCCCTGTTGTGACACTATCTAGCAAGAACCCAGCTGTTCCGAGGAAGTCACACCTTTATGTTGTCTCAGGACGTCTCTTCCACTTGGGAGAGACGCGTATTGAATCTATGTAAATCCACTGTTTAGACCTGCCCCTTTGGTTCTGTGTATAAAGTCATCGCTCACGCCACATACAGCAGATTGGGCTGTGTGGCAGCGCGACATTGTCTGTTCTCCACTGTCAGTGATTAAACCTCATTTGAACCAGCCAGAGAATTGGACTTGAAGAGTTTTCTTCCACAATAACCGGGCATCAGGCCATCTAACATGTAGGACTGAAAAGTTGCTAGCTAATCAGTCACAGTCGCTTTCTTAGATTTTTTTGTATATCCAGGACTGTTTACTCCCTCCTTGACACTTCCATCATTACCATTCTATAGAGAGTTACTGAAAAGGGGAAAAAACCTCTCCGAGCTCGAGAGCTTGTGTTGGCTGGATTGTTATCTGTGGTGTGTTGGCAGGGATGTTTGCAGATGTGGAGATGTTGTAATTGGGTGGTCTCAGGCTGCCCTGGATGGAGTCTGAGTGAGTGTTTTTTTTTTCGGGACAGTGTTATTTGGAAAATATGAAGCAAGAATTGAATTAGCATTTAATGATCCAGCGTTAATGTCTCACAACCAGAGACAGAGTGACTGTCCTTATACAGGAACACCACTGTGTGTGTGTGTGTTTGTAAGGGGGCTTTAAAACCACAGAAAGTCTGAGTAAGCCAATTTGACTCCCAACATCAGACCGCTGGTTCAACTTCCAACATGTACATAGATTAAATACTGTATATGTGGAGTTATAAATGTGTGTGTGTGAGTAGGTGTGTGGTTTTGTGTGTGTGTGGGAGTGATCCATAATGAACCCTTAACAGATAATCTGACCTGACCCAAACTGCGGTGTAGCTTAACAGACCCAAACAATGAGAACAGCAACACTGGCGTAATGCCCTACCAATTACTGAGCAGAAGTGGTGGAAAACAACAGCAATATATGTTATTTTTTTTGCAAGCACATTTTTCTCCTGTAATACTGATGCAACTGTGCAATTGAGCTGATAACAGTGTCTGCTTGGATCACTTGAGTTGTTGACACAACTTGGTGGATCCTGAAAGACCGTTATTCCAGAATACACAAACCTAGCTGAGAACCTGAGGATGACATGGGTATATTTAATAGAAGTAGAAAGGACATTTCCATTAATATCAACAAAGCAGTATGGTCAGAACAGAGGATATTTTTATGTTTACCGTTGCCATTGCGATCGATGCAGTGGGCCCCTTTTTCATAAAGTAAACCAAATTACAAGTCATGGACTCACTCAGGTTAGTTTTTGCATTTTGGATTTAAATGACCACATGACCTTTCCTTTTTCAAGGAAAGACATCAGTGACATTGGAAGTCCGAAGTTTCGGACCTCCAACTAAGAAAAATGCTCTGGAATGCCTGTTGAAGTTGAACCTCCTACTAATACGAATACGGGGCAGAGCAATATACCCTGAACTCACCAAGATTCAGTTGGACAACAATGGCGACACCCATGGAGACACACATCATGAGAGGTAAAACTTCAGCAAATGGCTATTAACTTTACTTTTCTGCGTGTACGGTTGTATTCGACATTGCAATGTTGTAACTTGTTTTGCATATACATTGGCATGAAAATATGTTGCTATAAACTCTTAGCATGGAGATATGTGGTAAAAAGTAAATATCCAGTTTTCTTTATAGTGATATGTGTATGTAAGTAGACTGAATTGTTATCATTCTAAATGCCTCTTCAAAAATAAAGCAAATATTAGACAGGCACAGACATTAGCGCACATGTCCCCCACACATGTCCCCCACACTTTTGACAGCCATTACAAACCTTCATTTCATTTTGACACGTGGAAACGCGTTTTTCCAAGCTGCCTTCAAACGCACCATGAGCAGGCAGAGCCAGACGGCAAACACCGCTGTCGTGTTGTGATTTCCATCACACAGACATTGATTCAGATCGTGTTCACCATGATCAGCAAACCAGCAGCCAAGAGGCAAAAAACCTTACTGTTTTTCCAAACAAACCATGTAAGTTGAGTATATCTGTTGCATGTAGATAATGTTTAGCTCAATGATGTCTAATTAATACATGTCAATATAGGCCTATCAAGTTAAGCTAGTTAACAATTGTTAACTGTTAGTTATGTTGAATCGCTTGCGGTGGTAGTAAAATGGTAAAAAATGTTCCGCTTTACAGCGCTTTACAGTAATGACTGACATTCACCCATTCATACACACATTCACACACCGACGGCGGAGTCAACCACGCAGGGCGACAGCCAGCTCGTCAGGTGTCTTGCTCAGGGACACCAGGCACTCAGCTAGGAGGAGCCGGGGATCGAACCGGCAATCTTGCGGTTACCAGCCAACCCGCTCTACCTCCTGAGCTAAACCTCCCCTAGTAGTTGTAACTAGTTACATTTACTCCTTTACATTTACTTGAGTAACTTTTTGGATACATTGTACTTTTGAGAGTTGTTTTACTGCAAAATACGTTTTACTTTTACTTGAGCAATATTATTCTAAAGTAACAACACTATTACTTGACTACAATTTTTAGCTACTCTACCACCTAGAAATATACCCACTCCTCCTTAATCTCTGCACAGAACTTGTGCTCACTATTGTTTTGCACATATTTTTTTAATCTTTATATAATAGAAAGAGCAGCGTAGGGAGGAGAAAGTGGACCAGAGGCCAGCAAGGATGATCATGCAGGGTCACAGGTGAGAAGAGAATATAACTAGCTGAGAAAAAATGTAGATAGCAGAAAAGTGACTTTGCGATTCATTTCCACAGCTATGTCACCACTACTATTCTTGATTCTATTTATAAATGTTGCTTCACACATTTATTATCTGGCTACTTACCCTGTAGATGTTAGAGAGTCATTCTGTGTCAACTCAGCTTTAGATTTTAGATTTTGACTTTAGATTTTGATAGTATATAATTCTAAAGAACTAAAGTTGGTCTCCTGGTGCTGTGCTGTTTGTAGTTATGTGGTTCTTTAGCCACTAACGAGAGGTGCAATTGAATGCGACAGGATGATAAATCACTCAATAGACCTCAGAACAAATTGTCCCCCTCACTTCTGAAATGAAGGCTACGCCCCTGCTTAGGCATGCAGCATTAGGACAAATAACTTGTTTAGCTTTGCATCATTACTGGGAAGAGAGTAGCTAAATGCATTCTCTCCAACTTTTTAACAGCTAGATGTTAAAGTGGTATTAGCTAGCTAAAGTATAAGGTATATGATTTTATCACTCACATTCATCCACAAACACCCAAATAAAATGGACAATTGCAACTCAACATAAGGCCTCCGTCTGCTTGAAACAAAGTGCTTATTGACTGAACAAACTTGTTTATTTGTAGCCCATCTGTCATTTTTTTAAAATCCACCTCAAAAGCACGGTATCTCAAATGTAACTGTTTAGCTGGTTGACGAATCTGTATTGAAGAGTATGAAAAATCCTGTATTTGTCTTGACAATAAATGTCAGTAAAGCTTATTACAAGTGATATCAAGCAAAAGTAGATCTTTTCACATTTGCTCGCAGTTGTTTTAGTGCAGCATTTTTTAAAATCATGTTTGGTTCTCAGCTATTAATTTAACATTTTCTCATCTGCATCTCGGTGTTGATTTTAGAAATCACTGTAGTGACCATTCAATAAACCTGTCTTTCAAACAGTCCAATCATAGCTCAGAAACCATAGCTATGAGTTGTTATTTTTTGTGGGATTTCAAGTTATGTTGTTATGCTGTCGCATTATATCGTAATATTACATTATTACTAGGGCTGTCACGTTAACGCGGGGCAATTCATTTGTGGAATTAACACGTACATTTTTTAAACGCATTTACGCTTTTGGCTTGCTGGATGGGACGTTTGGGTGTAAAAAACAAAGATGGAACAATCAATAAACAGGCAGCCCATAAAACTACTGAGATACAACAGCACCCACAGCTTCACTGTGATTTATCTGATTAAAATGTTTAATGGTTTGACAGCCCTAATTGTGACATTACATTATTACATTACATTGTTAGATTACGTTACCTTGCCTAAACCTTACCAATCATTTCACAATGTTATTCAGAAACATTAACATTCTTTGTATCTATCTTTTACAATATGCACAATGGAAAAGGTTGTTCTGCTGACTAGGTTTTGCATGGGGCTCTATGAAGAATGTACAAGGCCATTCCACTTTTCTTTTACATTTTATAATATACAGTACAACAAGTTTCCCTTGTGACACATGAACAATGCTGCACCTCTAATTCCAAGTCTCCTGCATTGATCATAAACCACAGCGGACTGCTGGGCTTAGTGCATCAGCTTTTGCCTTGTGTTATAAATTGTATATTAGCCATCGTGTACCAATTGAGACTATTCTACAGAGTTACTGTACAGTTAAAATGAATCAGCTTGAGTGTTACTGTTAGCAATAGCTTACTCAAGTGACCCGGTGACATTAATTGCAACCAAATCTGTCACTTTTGGTTTGATGGAAGAAAAAACTTTCAATAAGAGGAAATAAAAACATTTTTAGGAGAAAGACGACGCACCTTCCCGTCCCTGCTGACCGTGCTGAGGATCAAGGCCTCCTGATGGATGATTTCCTGATCTCTTGTGTTTTAAAAGTCAGATATAAAAGTCAGATACAAAAATCCTCCATCTGATGAACTGTCCTGTCCCCCTGTCGTCCCTCTCTCAGGTCCCTGGCTGCTCTCGTGGCAGAGATGCCCAACTATTGTTGGTTTGGCCCCTCCTCATCTGTGCCCAACAGGAGTTACAAACAGCATGCAGATTACAGACTAGAGAGACATTCTAGGGTCTGCAGACTTCCTGTGGATGACATTACCTTTACCTAGTTATGCCTTAGAAATGTTTTTAATGAAGGGGGGCGGGGTAAACAACAGAAAAAACAAGTAATCTTGTACTTAATTGGCACAGCATCAAGGCCGTGGGTTTTACTTAGAACAGAGTAGATTCTAAGTTACAAACACTACACAACAGACCCCTTTACAGTTTGTAATCAGTGATGAAGTATGTAAATGTATGCATGCAGTTTCTCAACAGGGATTTTGATTATCATAAGGTCACAAAATCGCGAGAGAATAGAATACATTAGCGAGTGACACAAGGCAAGGCAACTTTATTTGTATAGCACATTTCATACACAAGGCAGACTCAAAGTGCTTCACATCATAAAACAAAGTGAGAAGAAAAAAAAATAGAAGAATTAAAAGAAAATAAAGGCAAATTTAAAAATGCATTACAGAAAGAAAGGAGAATAAAAACATATTTGCAATAATTAAAAACAGTGCAGACATTAAAAGATTTAGCAGAAAGCTATGGTGAACATAAAAGTTTTCAGTCTAGTTTTAAAAGTGGTCAGAGTTGGGGCAAGTCTTACATCTTCAGGAAGTTTATTCCAGCCATTTGTTGCATAGTGACTAAATGATGCTCTCCCGTGATTGTTGTTTACTCTGGGAATCACTAACAGATTGGTCTCAGAAGATCTTAGTGGTCTAGAAGTCTTATGTAGTGGGAGCATATCAGTGATATACTTCGGTCCTAGACCATGTATAGTGATTTATATGTGAGCAGGAGGATTTTGAAATCAATCCTCTGACATACAGGGAGCCAATGTAAGGATTTAAGAATTGGTGTAATGTGCTCACATTTTTTGGTCTTTGTAAGAACTCTAGCAGCAGCGTTCTGAACAAGCTGTAGCTGCCTGACAGTTTTTTTCGGAAGACCTGCAAGGAGACCATTACAGTAGTCTAGCCTACTAGTAATAAAGGCATGTACAAGTTTTTCTAAGTCTTGAGCTGACATGAGCCCTCTAAGTCTTGCTACATTTTTGAGGTGATAGTAGGCTGATTTTGTTACTGATTTAACGTGACTGTCGAAATGTAAATCAGAATCCATAATAACCCCAAGATTTCTGGCTTTGGTTGAGGTTTTCACAATATATAATGGCCAGATATATGTGTATTCGGTGGAGAGACCTCTTTCAATAGCCTTTTGAATGGTTTTGTTCTCTCTTGTACAAGATTAAAGTCAGACGTCGACTTTACTTATGTTTCCGATCTCCTCCTTGAATTTATTCGTTTAAAACACTCAGAAAACACTTATTATTTTTGCTGTTACTTTATCGGCAATGATATGTTGTGGTTTCTTTCTTTTGGCAAATGTACTTATTGGAAGTCACTTTGGACAAAAGTGTCTGCTAAATGCCCTAAATGTAAATGACATGTAGAGACAGACAGGTAACCAGTCTATCACAGGGCTGACATGCAGAGACAGACAGGTAACCAGTCTATCACAGGGTTGAACCTCATCCAATTGTTGTCTAACGTATTGTTTCCGGCTTTGCTACAGTGCAGACGCTTTTCCTCTTTGCTCTCACCCCTGCCTGCGATTTTCTGCTATTTTTTGCTATCTGCTTCTCCTCAATGAGAAACAAAGAGCAACAGCTCCTGGATATTTACAAAACCAGTGGGATTATATTTTCTTTGAGATAAAACGGGCATTTTTCAATATTTTTACGACTTCCTCAACGCTACACGAGGAGGCCTACCAAACAAGATAAGCCTGAGCCTGCTAAAGGTAATTAGCAGAAGATGCCTCCCTTCTCTACGGAAGATTACCATAAACTCCTACAGAAGATTTTACTGCTGGAAACAAAAATGAATCGGTTAGAAGTAAATGTAGAAGTGAATGGACTTTGTGGGAACAACACCACTCTAGCACTGACTCAAAACAGTGGACAGGAGCATGCTAGAACACAGCTAACTAGCTATAATGAAGCTATGAAGAAACGGGAGGATCCTGTACACGGTCATAAATCTACCAGCGATAATCCTCCCTGGAACACACTTGGTGCGAAAGCCAAAGAGAAGACCATCTCCCTGTGACATGGGAGAACGGATATCTGGCAGGACCCAGCGCCCCGATATCTGTGATCTGACCGGCTGGCCTGCGTTACCATCTCCATCCAGGCACAGCGTCTCCTCAACCCCACTGCCTCGTAGGACACAGCAGCGGACAGCTGGGGAGAGGAGAGCTACCAAGAAACCTCCCCAGCAAACAACTGTTCAACTAAAGAACAGGTTTGCTCCACTGCTGCAGGACCATGGTTCCCCCTCTGATTGCCTGGATAACCACCACGCAGCAGGGTAAGACCTGCTAACTTAAAGCCACAGAGAAAGCTAACAACAGGGCCTGAAAATCTGATTGTGGGTGACTTTTCTGTAAAAGATATGAAAAGCAGTAATAACATCAAAGTACTCTGCTTTCCGAAGGATACGGTGTCTGATTTGGAAAAAAGAATCCTGGAAATTGTGGCTGCACACCCAACTGTGAAAAATATCATTCTGCACATTGGATTTAATGACATTGAAAAACAACGATCAACAGAGTTGAGAGAGGATTTCAACAAACTCTTTGAAACAGTCAGCTCTGTGAATGCTGAGGTTTTCATCAGTGGCCCTCTGCCCCCGACCGGGAGAGGAGCGGAGACATTCAGTAGACTGTTTTGGCTCAATAAATGGCTCTCAACTGCATCTCTTGCCCGCCCAATGCATTTTATTGACAATTTCCGCCTTTTCTGGGACCGCAGGCATCTTTTTAAGACAAACGGACTTTGCCTAAATAAGCTAGGGGCAAAGCTTTTCATCACCAACATGTCTTACTGCCTGCGTCATCCATCTGTCGCCAAGGACAAGAGACGAGAGGAACCAACAAAGAGGGAAGACGAAACACAGATTATCAGAAACGTCGAAGGAGGACTGAATGTGGATCCCTCCCCCACCCCCCCCAAATCTCCATCCAGGTCTTCATCATTCTTCCTCCCTCCAATAAACCTTTCTCTCCCCTCCTCCCCCTTGGAGTTCCAAGAGCTACCCCCACCTACCCCCCGCCCTTCTCAGATTATCAACAACGTCGAAGGAGGACTGAATGTGGATCCCTCCCCCACCCCTCCCAAATCCCAATCCAGGTCTTCGTCATTCTCCCTCCCTCCAATAAACCTTTCTCTCCCCTCCTCCCCCTTGGAATTCCAGGAGCTACCCCCACCTACCCCCTGCCCTACTGAGACCCCCCCTCCCAAGACTGCAACTAAGTCACCAAAACCAGGACCCCTCTCAAAGCTGCAACTAAGTCACCAAAACTCAAGACCCCCTCTTCCAAAGCTGCAACGAAGTCACCAAAATCCAAGATCCCCTCTTCCAAAGCTGCAACTAAGTCACCAAAACTCAAGACCCCCTCTTCCAAAGCTGCAACGAAGTCACCAAAATCCAAGACCCCCTCTCTCAAAGCTGCAACTAAGTCACTAAAATCCAAGACCTCCAAGACTCTTCCCTTATGGCCACCTCTTCCCTTTTGGCCACCCCCTCCCCACCCTGACAGCAGCCCTGAATATTACTGAGACAGAAAAGGGTTCAGCAGTAGACCGCATTATCAGCTGGACCCAAGGTCGCCTACATCAAAACATGGCACCTTCTGCATTCCTGTTGTGACTACTAAGAGAGTAAACATTGGGAAACTTGAACACACTGCTAACCTAAACAATCTCATTCCTGTTCTCTCAAAATCAAAGTCAACCTCAAAGCCTGTCAATAACACCATCAGGATGGGTCTGCTAAATGTAAGGTCTCTTAATAACAAATCATTTTTAGTCAATGATTTTATTACTACTTCTAAACTTGATTTTATGTTTTTAACTGAAACATGGCTAGAACAAAATAACAGTGCAAGCATTCTGATCGAGACAGCACCCCCCAACTATAATTTTATAGATGTTTGTAGATCTGGGAAAAGAGGTGGAGGGGTTGCTGCTATATTTAAAAATACATTTCAGGGGAAACAGATGTCCCTTGGTGTTTTTCCATCATTCGAATATCTTTGTGCTGTGTTGAAATGCTCTCCCAGAGTTCTCCTGTTAATTATTTACAGGCCACCTAAATATTCGTCAAATTTTTTCGATGATTTTACTGAATTATTGTCTAGCATCTCCACTGATTTTGACTGCCTAGTTATAACTGGTGACTTTAATTTTCATATTGATGATTTGAATGACAAGGGTGCAAAAGAACCTTTTAATATTCTAGACACATTTGACCTTTCTCAACATGTGAAAGAGGCTACTCATTGTAAGGGACACACCCTGGACCTGATTATCACAAAAGGTCTCCATGTTTCTGATGTTTTTGTGACTGATCCTTCATTGTCTGATCACTTCTGTGTTTTCTTTAATATTTCTTTCATTCCTGACACACAAACAGAATCAAATAAGGTCAAAAAACGATACATCAATGAACATGCCAATGTACTCTTTAAAAATGCCATTTCCTCGTTACCACCTCTAAACCCATGTCATGCTGATGATCTTGTAAACATCTTTAATTCCAAAATTCTGAATGTCATAGATGTCATTGCACCTGCTACGGTTAAAACAATTTCTGGTAAGCAAAAGGCACCCTGGAGAAAAGCTGCTGTTGTGACAGCCCAGAGAAGAGAGTGCAGGAAGGCTGAACGAATCTGGCGGAGTACTAAACTTCATATTCACCATGACATCTACAAAGAGAGCCTCCGGGCCTACAATTTAGTCTTAAAAAGTGCGAGAGAAACATACTTCTCCAATATCATAAACAACAACACTAATAAGGCGAAAACCCTATTTGCAACTGTTGACAGACTGACCAACCCCCCAACACAAATACCAGCGAAACTACATTCCACGCAGAAATGCAATGAGTTTGCATTCTTTTATACTAATAAAATTGAAGGTATCAGACGCGACATCAATATCTCAAACAAAAAAGTTGGATCACCACCCTGTTCAGGCAAAAGTAACACAGCAATGATGGCAAGCTTTAATGCCATAGACTCTAAAACTCTAGTGGAAACGGTGACAAATCTAAAATCATCCACCTGCTGCCTTGATGCTTTACCTACCAACTTTTTTAAGAATGTTTTTGACTGCCTATCAATAGACGTATTGCAAATAGTTAATAACTCCATTCAATCAGGCAATTTCCCAAAGGCCTTCAAAACTGCAGTCATTAAACCTCTTCTAAAAAAGCGGAGCCTATTTGCCTCTATTATCAACAACTACAGACCAATTTCAAATCTACCCTTCATAAGTAAAATAATTGAGAAAGTTGTCCTCCAACAACTAAATCACTTCCTGGCTTCAACTGGCTGCCACAACAACTTCCAGTCAGGATTTCGACCTTTTCATAGCACCGAGACGGCCCTTATTAAAGTTGTAAATGACATCCGTCTTAACACAGACTCTGGCAAAACTTCAATATTAATGCTACTAGACCTCAGTGCTGCATTTGACACTGTCGACCACTCAATACTCTTGGACAGGTTGGAAAACTGGGTGGGGCTCTCAGGCATAGTCTTAAGCTGGTTCAAATCATATCTACAAGATAGGAACTATTTTGTTTCCATTGGCGACTTTGTATCAGAACCTACCAATGTAACGTGCGGAGTCCCCCAAGGTTCAATCTTGGGGCCGACTTTATTCAACATCTACATGCTCCCACTAGGACAAATCATGCAAAATAATAACATTGACCACCATTGCTATGCCGATGACACCCAAATCTATGTAGCACTATCACCAAACGACTATCGCCCCGTAGATCTTCTGTGCCAGTGCATTGAGCAAGTCAAAGACTGGATGTGCCAAAACTTCCTACAACTAAATGAAGACAAAACTGAGATAATTGTTTTTGGTGCTAAAAAAGAAAGGTTTAAAGTAATTCAACACCTTCACTCTCTGTCCCTGAAAACCTCAACCAAAGCCAGAAATCTTGGGGTTATTATGGATTCTGATTTACATTTCGACAGTCACGTTAAATCAGTAACAAAATCAGCCTACTATCACCTAAAAAATGTAGCAAGACTTAGAGGGCTCATGTCAGCTCAAGACTTAGAAAAACTTGTACATACCTTTATTACTAGTATCCTAGACTACTGTAATGGTCTTCTTCCAGGTCTTCCGAAAAAAACTGTCAGGCAGCTACAGCTTGTTCAGAACGCTGCTGCTGGAGTTCTTACAAAGACCAAAAAAATGTGAGCACATTACACCAATTCTTAAATCCTTACATTGGCTCCCTGTATGTCAGAGGATTGATTTCAAAATCCTCCTGCTCACATATAAATCACTACATGGTCTAGGACCGAAGTATATCACTGATATGCACCCACTACATAAGCCTTCAAGACCACTAAGATCTTCTGAGACCAATCTGTGAGTGATTCCCAGAGTTAACAACAATCGCGGGAGAGCATCATTTAGTCACTATGCAACAAATGGCTGGAATAAACTTCCTGAAGATGTAAGACTTGCCCCAACTCTGACCACCTTTATAACTAGACTGAAAACTTTTATGTTCACCATAGCTTTCTGCTAAATCTTTTCATGTCTGCACTGTTTTTAATTATTGCAAATATGTTTTTATTCTCCTTTCTTTCTGTAATGCATTTTTAAAAGTGTCTTTATTTTCTTTTAATTCTTCTATTTTTTTTTCACTTTGCTGTATGATGTGAAGCACTTTGAGTCTGCCTATAAATGTGCTATACAAATAAAGTTGCCTTGCCTTGCCTAGTGGATGGGGCTCTTGCACTCTGGATTGTGTCGATTACATTCTGAGGAAGCCCTACAGCTGTCAGATTGGAACTTTCAGGGGCCAAACCCAAAGAGCCAGTCTCTCTAGGTAAGGGTGGAATACTTCTCCACGCGCCTGTGTCAACAGATGTCTGCAGAGTGGTAGAGGATCCAGCTGGCCATCCAGGAGCTGTATTATGTCCGCCAGCCAATGCTTCCCAGTCCACGTGGGGCTATCAGGATAAGTGATATGCCAAAAACCGTCTAAACTACCCTTCATTCAATGATGTTTCATGAGAAAACTATTGACCGTAAAGACCTAATATTTTGGATTTTTCCTAGTAACAAGTGTATCTTTGTACTTGAATTTTTTCAGGACATTCTGAGATGGTCAGGTGGGAAGATTTTCAGAAATTTGATGAAATGACATGGAATGACAGTATAGTAGAACCCATGGCCACTTGTGTGCCAATGCGTCCACTCCTAGAGAAGCTGTCTGATTGTGGAGAGAGAAAAAACTGGAACACTGAGCGTTCTCCAGAGCCACAATCTCTATCTCCGGTCTATCTCCGCCTGACCCTAATTCTCCCAGATTATTTTTATCACCTCCAGGTGCAACTTCCGCTCTGCATAAAGCGGGTCACCCCTTGAGAGCAAATCCGCCCTGTGGTTCGACACCCCTGGTATGTGTGTCGCTCTCAGAGACTGAAAATGGGCATAGCTCCATATAATCAGTCTGTGTGCTAGTGTGTTTAGTTTGGCAGACCTGAGGCCCCCGTTTGTTGATGTGTGCCACCACCGTAGTGTTGTCTGACCGGACTAATACATGGTGGTCCTTCAGAAAAGGAAGAAAATGTCGTCGGACCAGACCTACAGGGATGCGTCTGTTGAGACCACTCTCCTGGCTGGTACGTCACAGACACTCTGAGTCTGCGGCTCCTGTGACGCCGTGGATCCATACCATGTGAGGCCACCCAATGTTGAATTCTCCTCATATATAGACGGCCCAGTGGGACAACCACTAGCGCCAACGCCATCAGCCCCAGTAGCCTTTGACAGTTTGGGTGAGACGGACTCCCCTCTGCGAATACGGCTCAGACTTTCAGACGACCTTGTTTATCAATCTCATCACCCATACTAAATTTGTACAAGCATTCCACTCCTTTACTCTCTGCGAGAGGGGACTGACTGGCCAGCTAACTGTTCGTATGTCTGCGTTTTCTTGCAGCGACTCTTCTCTCCAGGCATCGCCTGATGCGCCGTCGCACTTTCGCCTCCGACCAAGCAAGTGGGTTTATGTGGGAGGCTGTGACTGTCAACAATTTCTTTTTGTTTTTAACCTTAACTGCTACTCGGCATTTTGCCTGGATGCAACAGTTGGGAACACTTTTTTGCAGTGTGACAACATGCTTGTCTCTGTATGGCTTGGCTCTCCATGTAGTGGCCAGCTCATCCAGGAGTTCTGGGAAGACAGGAAGTAGCTGTTTTCCCATTCCATTCTTCTTGGGCAGCCTCTTTCCATCATAGCGAGACTTGGTCATCTCCACTTGCACTGCTGGGCATGGGAAGTTCAGCTTTGCTGCTGCGCGTTTACACACCACCTGCATGTTCAAATCCAGTGAAGTTGGTGGCAGAATTGTCCCTTCCACAGCCGTGGGCTTTGCAGCCAGAGTCGTCCTCCTCGTCGTCACCGGAGATTAACAACTCTGAGTTGCCCTCGGACCCGCTGTTCATAACATCCAGAAGCAGCTCCGGCACGTATACAGGCTCGGGCGACTCCTCAGTGTAGGCGTCTCTTGCGGTAGGGGGCAAAGCTTATCAAGCATGTCGCCCCAGCTTGTTCCCGCTTCTGCGAATTGCTCCAAGCTAGCCGTGAGCTCTGGTCCCTCTTGTGGCGTTTCCGCCATTACCAAGAGAGGGTCTTCTCCCAAAAGGTTAACCTGACACGCTAGCCTTCGCCGTAACAGTTTGAGGGAAAATCGCACACAGTGGATGCACTCGCCCGGTGAGGCTAGAGCTGCTTGAGCGTCTTGCACACCCAGGCAAGTTGCACATATCAGGTGAGTGTCCCACTGTGATATGTTATTACCGCATGGACAGACTCGTGTCTGCCGCTTATTGCCTCGTTCACCGAGTCACGTTGACAGCTGCGGGCGGCTGTGTACCGTTAGCTTCATACTTAGCTGTGAAGCAGGGGTGTGGTATAAAGCAGGGGTGTGGTATAAAGCGCAGTATTGCTACTGTTTGACTAGCGAATTTGTGAAAAATATTTATATTTTTCTCTTTAATACGGTGTGACGGAGGGAGGAGATTCCTCCCAGTCCTGGTGCTGCCTGCTCATCAGGCTGAATGGCTGGCACCTGGCAAGGTGTGGGTGTGGCCACTAGGCCTGAGCAGAAGTACTCTGCGCAGGCTACGCAGTCTCTCTGCCTTTGGTCTGGTTTGGATCTCGCACATGGTGTGGGGACTGTTTGGCGCCTGGTGTTCTGTGTAATGGATTATTTTGGGTCAATTATAGGTTTTTGCATCCACACACCCATACATACACATTCAGCCACCTCACTTACAGACACGCATCCATAAAACACTATCGATTACTGATTCCTTTTCTTTTTGAGTTGTTTAATACATTTCTTTGTTTAAAAAGTATATGTCTGGTGTGGTCTCCACCTTTTTTGTCTGGTTCCCTGATTAAGGAACATGACGAGGTTTTTTATAACCCAGCAATACCACTGAAGACTAGGGTTGAGTTTATCTAGTTTCTGGTTAGGCAGTCAGTAAAGGGGGGGACCCAGTGTTTGAGTCACTTGTTGTTTCTCTGTGTCTAGGTTACTAGATTTGGGTTTAGATATGGCTACTATTGTAGATGGGTTTATTGAGTCTCCTTCATGTGAGGTTTTAGAACAATGTACAAAGGAACAGCTGCTCAAACTAGCACAACATTATACACTTGTCATGGATGCCAGGCGCACAAAGGAAACCATCATGAGTATTGTGAAGACAAATCTCCAGGAGGAAGGAGTTTTGAAGACAGAGGATGGTAAGAGTGGTATTTCTACTTCTGTGCCTGGGTTAACCTTTGAACAGCAAAAGGAATTATTAATGATGAAATTTGGACATGAACAAGAACTGGAAAAAATGAAGTACAAGATGGAACAAATGAAACTGGAAGTGGAGCAGCAGAAATTGGGGTTGATTCAAGCAGGGGCGCTACCTGCTGCTGCTGGTAAAGAGGGTGCAACTGTTAATCATTTTGATGTAATTAAAAATTTAAGGTTGGTGCCCAAGTTTGATGAAAGGGATGTAGAGACATTTTTTTCACTGTTTGAACGTGTCGCTGAGGTCAGAGGTTGGCCTGATGAGGAGCAAACACTAATGTTGCAGTGTGTTTTCACAGGAAAGGCACAAGAGGTGTATTCTTCTATGTCAGCGAAAGAGTGCAAGGTCTACACAAAGGTAAAAGATGCTGTGCTAAAAGCTTATGAGTTTGTGGCTGAAGCGTATCGCCAAAAGTTCAGAAGCTGGAGAAAAACGGGAAAACAAACATGTGGAATTTGCAAGGGATTTGGGACTACATTTTAATCGTTGGTGTAAAGCAGCTGAGGTAGAGACATTTCCAACTTTATGTGACCTGATACTAGTAGAACAGTTTAAACAGGCCGTACCAGACCACATTGCCACTTATATCACTGAGCGTAAAGTTACCACTCCCAGTGAAGCAGCAGTTTTAGCTGATGAATATGTCTTGACTCATAAACGTATTTTTGGGGAGAGATTGTGTCGGGAAAAACCCCACTTTAATGGTGACAAATCGCAGAGGATGAATGGGCTTCCATGGATGGAGCCACAACTTCATGGTAAAGGAGGAACGGATGTGTGTCATTACTGTCGTCAAAAGGGTCACTGGAAAAAAGAGTGTCCTGTGCTGGGTGGGAAAAATAAATCTGCACAAGTTAAATCAGCTGGGTTGGTAGCATCAGTACATAAACCTGTGACCTCAGCTTCGGAGTTAATGGCACCTTTTGACATGAAAATTCAAACAAGGGACATCCCTGAGGCTGATTCCTGTTATCAGAAATTCATTTCTGATGGTTCTGTAAAGCTAAAGGGTGGGGACAAGGAAGTCTCAGTTAAAGTGTTGAGAGATTCAGGAGCCATGCACACTTTTGTGAGGGAGGCCATCTTGCCTTTTTCTCCACAGTCAGACACAGGGTGTTGTGTGCCCTGTAGAGGTTTGGCGCTTCAAACCCTTTTTGTTCCCGTGCATAAGATGTTTTTATCTTGTGGTTTCTTTCAGAAGGAGGTGGAAGTTGCTGTGCGGGCCGAACTTCCAGTGAGGGGAGTTGACATCATCTTGGGTAATGATCTGGTACCTGATGGTCGTATGTGGCCAGATGATGTAAGACCTGTTTTGACACCTAGAGTTCAAGATTCAGTAGAGATTGAGCAGCAACACCTGCCATGTCCTCCTGTTTCAGCTCATCTAGGGGGTGCTGTTACATCTCTGGTATCAGTTCATCCAGAACAGATAGATTTTTCATGTTGTTCCTTTCTAAATCCTCTAGAGGTAACTCCACCAGATCCCACTGTGGCACTGATGGGTGTGCGGCAGCGAGCAGAGGAAGGTGATGAAACGCCCTCGGTTGTGTGTGCTGTGACTTGCGCCATGGCTGCAGCATTGCCTTACAATGGGGTAACTAGGTACCTAGCAAAAGTTTTGTCCTTTGCTGTGCCGGGTGATCTGTGTTTCTCGTGCAGACCTGGTGCAGGAGCAGAGAGGGGATCCATCTCTGAAAGACCTGTATGACTTGGTGGTGCCTTCCTGTCAGGTGGGAAACATTAGACAGGGTTATGTGCTCCAGGATGACCTGCTGTTGAGGGTTTGGGCTCCTCATGGTGATGGGGTTGGTGGGGATCCCATTGTGCAAGTGGTAATACCTGTAAAATTTCGAACATCAGTGATTCAGACAGCACATGATAATATCGCAGGTCATATGGGGGTCAAAAAGACTTACCATCGGGTGCTACAGCATTTTTTCTGGCCCCATGTGAAACGTGATGTCTCCAAATATATCAAGACATGTCATACTTGTCAGGTTACCAGTAAACCAAATCAGTCTTTGAAACCAGCGCCTTTGTGTCCAATTCCTGCAGTGAGTCAACCTTTTGATCATTTGATAGTGGACTGTGTAGGACCTCTTCCTCGGTCCAAATCTGGTTGCTCTTATTTGCTAACAATAATGTGTCAGTCCACCAGATATCCGGCTGCGTATCCGTTGCGGTCAATCACTACAAAGTCTGTGGTGAAGGCTATCAGTGAGTTTATATCTGTGTTTGGAATTCCAAAAGTTATACAAACAGATCAAGGATCAAATTTTACTTCTCAGCTGTTCTCCCAGGTGCTTAAACAACTTAAGGTGACCCATAATATGTCCTCAGCATACCATCCACAAAGTCAAGGGGCACTTGAACGTTTTCATCAGCATTTGAAATCATTGCTGCGGGCCTATTGCACTGAGTTAAAAGCAGATTGGCAAGAGGGTCTGCCATGGCTTTTGTTGGCAGCCAGAGAGGTTGTGCAAGAGAGTACAGGATTTAGTCCCAACGAGCTTGTCTTTGCTTATACTGTTCGTGGTCCTTTGTCTGTGATACGGGATCAGTGGGTCACCTCCGATCCCCCGAAAAATCTAATTTCTTATGTAAATGGGTTCAGACACAGGCTTTATGAAGCTGGGGAATTGGCTAAGCAAAACTTGCAAATGGCTCAAAAGAAAATGAAACAGTTGTTTGACCGAAAAGTGGAGCACCGTGAGTTCTGTGCAGGTGACCGGGTATTGGTTTTGCAGCCGATGATTGAATCTCCTTTCCAGGCTAAGTTCTTTGGTCCTTGTAATGTTGTCCGTCGGGTTTCAGAACAAAACTACCTGATCGAGATGCCAAATAAGAGAAAGTCAGTCAAGGTTTGTCATGTAAATTTGCTGAAACCATATTTTGCATGTGATAATGATATTGTTCAAGATAGTCCTGTTTTGGTGGCTGGTACTGGACGGGAGGAAGAGATGTATGGTGATGCGGTGTTACAACCTCGGCTAAAAAATTCTGAAACTTTGACCAGGTTAGATTCACTGCTTGGACAACTGGATAAGACTAAACAAAAACAAGTAGTTGAGATTATTCAAGCATATCCAGGTCTGTTCTCTGATACCCCTACAGGTACCAACTTAATAGTGCATGATGTGGGGGAGGCAAAGCCCATCACTCAACGGTTCTATCGGGTTAATCCTGAAAAGCGACAGATACTGGATTCAGAGGTAGATTATATGCTTGAAAACGGTCTTGCTGTACCTTCCACCTCCAGCTGGTCATCTCCCTGTATCCTGGTCTGAAAGCCTGATTCTACATTTAGGCCATGCACTGACTTTAGGAAGGTTAATGATGTAACGAAACCTGATTCCTTCCCTCTGCCCCGGATGGATGACTGTATAGATCTGGTGGGGTCTGCCAAGTACGTTAGTAAGTTTGATCTTCTTAAAGGATACTGGCAGGTTCCGCTCTCTGCCAGAGCACGGGAAATCTGTTCATTTGTAACTCCATCTGGTTTGTATTCATACACAGTTATGCCATTTGGGCTGCGCAACGCTCCAGCCACCTTTCAAAGATTAATGAATAAGGTGGTTCGGGGTCTGGAAGGTTGTGCAGTCTATTTGGATGATGTGGTCATATTTAGTGATACATGGGAAGACCATAAAGTGCGTGTAAAGGCTTTGTTCGACAGGCTTCTTTGGGCCCAGCTGACGGTCAATCTGGCAAAATGCGAATTTGCCAAAGCCACTGTGACCTATTTGGGGAGGGTGGTTGGGCAAGGAGAAGTGCGTACAATTCAGGAAAAGGTCAGCGCTATAAGGGAGTTCCCTGTTCCAACCACAAAGCGGGAATTGTTACATTTCCCAGGAATGGCGGGTTATTATAGGGGATTTTGTCCCAATTTTGCTTCAGTGAGTGCTCCTCTGACTGATTTGTTGAAAGATGATGTTAAATATGTCTGGTCTCCCATCTGTCAACAGGCTTTCACACAGTTGAAAGAACTGTTGTCATCGGCTCCTGTGCTTGCAGCTCCCCGGCTGGACCGTCCCTTCATGTTACAGGTGGATGCCAGTGATGCGGGGGCTGGTGCTGTGCTACTGCAGGTGGATGAGAAGGGGGTTGAAAACCCAGTCAGTTACTTCTCTAAGAAGTTTAAAGGGTACCAGCTTCATTACTCAGTTATAGAGAAAGAAGCATTGGCTTTGGTTCTAGCACTGCAGCATTTTGATATTTATATAGGGGCAAGTTCCCAGTTGATTGTCTATACTGACCACAACCCTTTGACCTTTTTGCGGTCATTGCAGAATCCTAATCAAAGGTTGATGCGGTGGGCATTATTTTTGCAGCCATATCATTTAGATATCCGTCACATTAAGGGTAGAGACAATAGGGTGGCAGATACTTTGTCACGTGCAGCCGTGTTATGTCTGTGTTCCTCTCCTCCTGTTTTCAGGCCACGGTCCCATTTTCATGTTCTCTTAAAGATGCTTCTTTTGGATCCAAAGTTGCTGGGTCATGGGAAGGGGGGAGTGTTGGTGGGATAATGGGGGGAGAGGGGATTTTCTGTGTGACCTGTGAGATGTTGCTCCATGTGGTTTGTGTAAACGTTAGCCTCGGAGTATCGCTACTCTGTGGGCTAATGCTTAAGAGACTTTGGTATTGCTACCTATCCTATCGGGAGTATTGTTATTCTCTGTAGTTCTTTTGCTATCGCCGAGTATTTCTACTCAACAGCGAGCTTGGGGTGGTTGCTTCTAGTTGGCATCAGGGCCAGCCTATGGGCTGGCGTAATGTAATAAAAAGCTTCTGTTGAGGGCACGCAGGGGCGTTACCCATAGTGAGACACGAAACAAATGCTATGAAAGAGAACTTATTTCCCAGAAAGGTGAAATGATCCAAATTTGATGGTCAAGTGAATACACTTGTCTTCATACCCGTTTTCACGGGGTACAGGAGTGGTACAGGAGCGGAGCCATTGCAACAGGGACCTCTACGATCACAGAATTTAATGAGTCACAGACATCGATGTAGCAGGGTTAGGGTTAACTTCTGTGTGTGTTCAATGTTTTCAGCCAGGTTTTTGCCCCTAGTCACCAAAAGTACTCACCAAAGCAGTTGTATGAAGAATGAAAAGGAAGGCCTGGCTCACTTTCTCCTCTCCATATGCCCAATGCAATATGACCAATCACTGTGAAAAGTGGTCTTAATCACTGGATTGCCTGAGCTGTGGTTGCACTTCTGGACAGGAAATAACGCAGACAGACATGAAGACTCCCATCATGATGTTCTGCAGCAGCAGTTTTGATTAGATTTTGCTGGCAGACTGAAAGCAAAAGAGCCCAGGTTACGTATGGGCGGCTGAGGGTAATTCTGGGAAGAGTGCATCATCAGAGGCACTCTTCCCATAAATCTTTTATCAAACTAAAATTGTGAACATGATGGAAAGTCCCAAAATTCCTGGAAAATTAAACATTATTGAACATATAGGTTGACCCCAAAATATCCACACAGCAAGACATGTAAGGAAGTATAAGTGTGCAATAAATGCAATAAATGACTTAAAAAACTTCAGAATCAGAAAAGGTTTATTGCCAAATACATTTTCACATATAAGACACTTGTCTTGGAAAACACTCAGTGTTCTACTGCGCACGGTATTCACAAAGAGTAAACAGTGAACAGTTAAACAATAGGCAAGTCGTGGGGCCCATTTCAGAAAGCAGGTTTAGTGAAAACCCTGATTTAGTTAACCCTGAGATGAGGGAAACTCTGGTTTTTCGGTTTCACAAAGCCAGTTCAGCATAAATCTGAGTCAGTTACCCAGGCAACATACTCTGTGAAGTTCTCCTACATGTCTCCGCCTTTTTCAGGAATCTGAACCAATTCTGGCACATGCGCCATCCTTTCCTCGTCAACCATCGATATATATTAAAAAGTGATTCTAGCAGCTTTACGTAAGGAGAGGATTCTGATTACCATTTTTCCTACCGATCACATATCTAAACCAATATTCTCTGACATTTTCAACAGTTCATATCGCGGACATACTCCGCGGCCAGTGCCGTGCCGTACAGCCGCCATTACCACATGGCAGATGCCACACCAGAGACACTTCACTGGATCCCTGGACATTGCAGCACCCCTCCCCTTGCATTTGTGTTGCACATTTTGACAAAACTGGCTTCCCTGTTGTCTGAGTCATGCATTTGGGTCCAGTCTATGTTCAAACCCTAACAACATTAGTCAAGGTAAAAAGAAAAATTACCAATAATAAAAAATAAAATCAAAAGAGACACTCTATATACATATGCATATGCACCGTTGTAATAATAATATTAAAACTGCGAGCAGTGATAACGGGCCCTCGCATGGCACGTAACTCGTTTAGTGCTACGACCGCCTGACGTGTCGGACCGCCTGGCCACAGCCACGGCGCGGGTCGTCCCCGACCACCGCCTCAGCTACCGGAAAAGCTGCCTCCAAAATTGGAGCACAGCCACACTTATCGAGCTCCAGTAGCCGCGGTGGATGTCGCATCCCCGCGACCGTCTATGGGCGGCTTTGACATCCAGGACATGGAGGAGTTCCCCCCTCTGACCGGCTCCTCACGTCCCCCGCCTGCCCAGTCACCTATCCTGTCACCTGTCCTGTTGTCTGATGGAGACTCATCTCAGCTACCTGCCGTAAGACGCACTTCATTGGCTCTAACTTCATCTCCAGCGGAGACAACGCGCAACAGCACAGTCTCCACAGTCCCCACAGTCATCCACGCTGCCTCCTCTCATCCCCCCTACCGCCCTTGTAGTTGGTGATTCCATAATTAAAAATATTTGCTTTGTCAACACAGTCATGCGGTGCTATCCTGGAGCCACGACCCCGGCCATTATTGAACAGCTCCCCGATATCCTGGCCTCCCTCCGACGACCGTCAACAAAATAATAGTACACGTTGGCACTAACGACACAACCCATCAGCATTCCGAGCTGACGAAAGCCGAGTTTATCCGCCTCTTTGACCTGCTCAAAAGTAGTGGAAAGTCTGTTTTTATTTCGGGTCCAATTCCCACATTGGGGCGGGGAATAGGTCGTTTTAGCAGGATCCTTAGCCTCCACACCTGGCTCCTGTCCATCTGCCATACTCACGACATTGGTTTTATCGACAATTTTAACCTGTTCTGGGATCGCCCTTCTTTATTTAACAGAGACGGCATTCACCCAAACAACGTGAGCAGTCGCATGCCCACGGCCAACATGCAACACGCTGTACTGAATTCCCCATGTGACTGACTATTGGGGTCACGCCCTCACTCTTCTTCCTCCTCACCCCAGTGCACAAAGGTCAGCCCTGTACCCTCTGCTGTCACTAGCGCCCCATGTGGAGTGACAGTAGTGCTGCCCACAACACCGGACTTGGACCTCATCGACTCACCAACATTTCACCCATCCCCGCAATCATTACACTCCGTCATCACATCAGACACTGCCATACCCACTCTGTGAACTTTAACAACCTCAGATTACTCAAAAAACAACCGTCCTCTCCAGTCCACAAACCACCTGTCAACATCAACATGGCACTTTTTAATGTTCGCTCTCTTTTAAACAGAACCTTTTTAATGAACAATGTGATTTTAGATAATAAGTTAGACTGTCTTCTTTTAACTGAGACATGGCTTGTCACTGACGCACCCGCTGTTCTCACCGAGGCTTCCCCAACAAATTTTAATTTTTTATTTTCTACTAGAGAGGGTAGAAGAGGGGGCGGGACAGCATCCATCGCCCACATCTCCCTTACCTCAAATAGAGTGTTTTTTAACAGTTACTTGTCATTTGAGCATCATGCCTTTACTTTTAGCAGCCCTCCGATTCTCTGCATCAATGTATATAGACCACCCCATCACTCTACTTCTTTTATCAGTGAATTATCAGAACTACTTTCAATTATCCACACCTCTTATAGCAGGATTTTAATAACTGGTGATTTTAATCTACACTTTGACGATATCTCGGATCCGATATCCAGAGAGTTTTTCAATATTTTAAATTGTCTTGATTTCAAGCAGCACGTCGCTCAGCCAACTCACAACAGAGGACACACCCTGGACCTGGTCATGACCCATGGCCTGTCCATCGTTGTGTCCTCTGTTGTCGACCTGGCTGTGTCTGACCACTACTGTGTATTTTTTAACATCACCAGTTTTAACCAAGAGGAGGCCCCGGTGAGAACGGTGAGGAGGCGCTACCTTACTTCTGAAGTGGCTGCAAATTTTATGGAGATTTTACAGAGCACTCCTGCTGATATTTTACCTGCACCCTGCAACGTTATCGTTGACAACTTTAACAGGACACTGAAGTCAACTCTGGACTCAGTCGCTCCACTTTTAACGAAAACAATAAAAACAAAACCTACACCCCCTTGGAGAAAGAACAACAGATGAATTAAAAAATTAAAAAATTTGTGAATTAAAAAGAAAATGCAGGAGTGCTGAGAGGAGATGGAGAAAAAGCAAATTGACAGTCCACTATGACATTTTACGTCAACAACTCAAAACCTACAATAATGCAGTCAGAAAAGCAAGAATTTCCCATTTCTCAAAACTCATCACCAACCATAAAAACAACCCCCAGTTCCTCTTCTCCACCTTCAATATTTTAACAGGTTCTAAGTCAAGGACGTTTTTAGGACACCCACCGACGATTTTTGTGAGAACTTTGCAGACCACTTCAGAACCAAAATCAACATCAACATCAGATCCTGCCTTTTATCCCATCAAGTTTTAACTGTTAACACACCTGAACTGATGTCCTTACCTGAGGAAACACTGGAGAGTTTTGCCCTGGTTGATGCAAGGACACTTGGTCGAGTATTCTCCCAAGTAAACCCAACAACCTGCCTTTTAGATCCCATTCCCACATCACTTTTAAAATCGTTTTATGGATTCTTCGAGGAACAGTTTTTAAACATCATGAATTGCTGTCTTCAGACGGGTGTCTTCCCCACCGCCTTTAAAACGGCGGTGGTGAAGCCCCTTCTGAAGAAGAGCAATTTATATCCGAGTGTTTTTAATAACTAGTTTTTACATACAGGTAGTTTTGATCTTTTCCTTCTGTTAATAGGTTTTTGTCAGTAGCTAATGTGACCATAGCCAATGCACACTTAGCATGTGGGATGTTATTAGTGGCTGCTAGGGACGGAGAGGTCATTAGGAAATCGTCCCCCAGTGCGAAACCTGAAAGGGTTAGCACAAAAAGAAAGAGAGCAAACAAACTATTCTGGGTCTGATCTGAAGGTAATTGTGGGCGTGCGATCGGTGTCCCGCACACCCGATTGCCCTGTTTGGACACTCTGGGGCGTCCTTATCGGCCGTACTGGCAGAGTCATCTTCTGTGGCTGGCCCATTGCTGCTGTCAGTACCTTTATGACAAGAAGTTGCACGCCTGTAGGCGGGCTGACCGTCTTTCACCTTGAGGTGAACTGGATGGACCGCTGCGCAGGGTGCTTTCTGCATCCCCATCAGCAGGTAGAGTAGAGCAGGGGGTGCCTTCCGCATCCCTTTCAGCATGCTCTGGCAGGCAGCCAGGCGGGTTAGGAGGTTGGTGACGGGTGCAGTGGTTATGATGGTACCAAAAACTCTTACCTTCAACTTTTAAGGCAGTGGGTGTAGTGAGTACCACCTTAAATGGCCCTTCTCTACGGGGCTCATGCCAATGACGTCTAAATACTCGTATGAACACCTGGTCCCCCACTTGGTCCGGCGAGCATCCAACGGGATTCTGCTATTGTCTTTGCCGTTGGCCTCTTTCATCTGTTGGAAGACAAGTCTGTGGATTTGAGTTAAACTTTTCAAATAGTCACCCAATTCTCGTTCAAGTTGTAAGAGTGATGGCCCTTCTTGGGGGCCCCTACATTGTGGCAACGGCATTGGTCGGCCAGTGAGCATTTCATGTGGGGTTAGTCTGTTAGTTTGTGATCGCATAGCCATCAATGCTAATGGCAAAGCATCCACCCAGGTGAGCCTGCCATTGCTGTCAGCCATGATTTAGGCTATTTTGAGCCTTGTGACTGTGGATGATACACGCAACCATACTTCTGTTGTATGCCTAACATTGTAAACATTTCTTGGATCACTTTAAATACAAAGTGTGGTCCATTGTCAGATGAGATGGTATCTAGCATACCAAATCTTGGAAATACGTCTGTACACAGAAACTTAGCAGCAGATTTGTGGTCAGCTTTAGTTGTGGGGCATGCTTCAACCCATCTACTAAACCTACAGATGACCACAAACATGTATTTTTTGTTTTGAACTCTGTCTAGCATGTCTACATAATCCATCATTAGATGTTTGAATTGACCTTCTGGCACTGGGATGTGTGCCAAGGGATGAGTAAACATTTTTCGCACGTTATATTTTGGACAGTGTAGGCATGTGGCCAATTGCCTATCTACCATAGCTGTCATGTATGGTGTCCACCATGTTTCTCATAGTTTCTGAAGAACTTGACTTTGTGAACAATGATCAGGTTCATGCATCTTTTTGATTGCTATCTGTAACAGTGATAGCAGGAGGACAAAATGTCCATGGCAGCTTCTCCACAACCCTGCATGGGGGGTTGTTGTTCTGATAGCTTCTCTCTGTATCCAAAGTCGTTTTTCAGCCTCTGGGACCTGATTTTGGGCTTCTATCAATGAGTTCAAAGTGGTTATAGGCGCACAGTCTTGCTTGACCGAGATTGGCGCTTGTGTAGCTTTCCCTGTTGCCTCTTTAGCTGCCTCATCAGCTAAGTTGTTTCCCTTAGCTACCAGAGAGTCATTAGGTTGGTGTGCTGAACACTTTACAATAGCTAACTCTGCCGGAAGCTGCATTGCTTGGATCAATTCTAGTACTGCCTGACCATGTACTACTGGTGTACCATCTGCTCGAATGAAACCTCGTTGTTTCCAGATGCTGGCGTTAATGTGACATACACCATAGCCATAGGCACTATCTGTGTAAATCGTTGCCCTTCTTCCTGCAGCTAGTTTGCAAGCTGTAGTTAATGCTTTTATTTCTGCCAATGAGCTGAACATGGTTGGTTTATTTGCGCTGATATGAGTTTAGTGAACGTATTATCGGGGTTCAGCTGTACCACTCCATATCCTGCAAGATTGCCTGTATCGCCACGTACACAGGATCCATCTACAAATAGAGTCAATTCTGATGGAATTGGTTGATTATGCAGTTTGTCGCGCACTTTCATGATTGAGTATTTTCGATTCGCTAAATAAGTGATTTGTGTGTGCCCTGTAGTTGGTGTAGTGTAAGATTCTCAGGGCTCTTTTTTGGAGAATTAACAAGGGCTGTGTGGAGCCTTTATATGTGTGTCCCCACACCTCTGCACAGTATTGCAGGTGCGGAGAGAATAGTGCGCAGTATAACAGATGAAGTGCTTTTTGATTTAGTATTTTTTGTACCTTCCAAAGTATGGACACACTCCTGGCCAACTCGTACAACATGGTACAATGAAAAGGGAGTGTTGGTTCATTAGCAATTTCATAGTAGTGTGTTATGAACAGCTTCCATATTTCCCACTCTTGGTGTAGGAAGGAGTTTGGTGAAGTTACCTTTATCCAGTATACTTGGGCTTCTTTTATGTCATCATCTTGTTCCACCACTGGTGCCATTACCACTGGTGTCATTATGCTTTGTAGGTTTTCTTCTGGCAGATCAAAATAAAGTACATCTGGAGTACACATTATTTTTGCTTTTAATGCACACAGAATGTCTCTTCCTAATAGATTGATGGGCATATCTACTGAGTAGAGCAATGGTGCATCAATTGTTTTTCCTGCAATCTTTATTGGAACTAGTTCTGTCATTGGTATTATTTGAGTTTTCCCAGAGAAACCGACGGTTCGATGATAGGGGAAGTCCAGCTCCTTCTTTTCCAATGCAGGAGTATGTTGCTCCTGTATCCACCATGAACTGATGCTGATGTTCCTGTATCGTTACTTCTATGGTGGGTTCAGTGCATGGCTGCTTGGTCAGGACAGGTGTTATTACTTCCCCTTCAGGTTTCTCTAGGCATCCCTATTGCCATTGTGCTGCTGGTCCCATCCATGGACCAGTGTTTTGGCCTGCTTCCCATGGATTAGTTGGGCAGCTTCTTTGCATGTGTGGGATAGTGTGATACTTACCATGGACACATAGTCACATGACCAGTTGATTGCCTGCGGCCATGTGACCAGGTGTTAAGCAGGAAGTGATAAAGTGCTGTGTGTCTCAGTGGAGAGCCCTTTTTTGACTTGGCTGCAGCACCCAGTGTGGTGTTCTCTCCCTCTCATACAGGGTGAAATCTGCAAAACTGATGTTCAGGACTGATGTGACCACTGAGGGATGCTGTGGCACAGATACTGTTGATGCACTGGATTGCTCTCTCTGCTCCCGCACTATTAATTACGGGAGTTTGTGTACCCTTGCAAAGACCAGGCCAGACACTGTTTTCTACTGTCAATTTACTTTTTGCTGTTTATTTGATTTGTAGGCTTGAGGCAATTAGTGTATATTTTCTACTATACTTGATGTCCTGGGTGGTAGTCATTTGGATGGTGATGTCATCTAATGTTCCTGTTTTCTTTTGTATCTACAGCTTGACTCTGTGAAAAGGCCGGGACCGCACTGACACACAGCCTCCTTCTGTGGTGGGACTGCATGGGTGACACTCTACACTCTTAGAAATAAAAGTGCTAAGTAGAACCATATAAGGTTCTTCGGCTTGTCCTCATAGGAGAACCCTTTTTGGCTCCAGGTAGAACCTTAACCCTTTTGGAAGGTTCTACCGAGAACCCCACATAAAGGGTTATACCTAGAACTGTGTGTGTAAGGTTCCACCCAGAATCCCCCATGAGAGGTTCTACAAAGAACCCACGCATGGAGTTCCACTAAGAACCCTTTCATATTTCAAGGGTTTCATCTAGAACCTGCACAGGGAGTTCCACTAAGAACCCTTTCATTTTTCAAGGGTTACGTCTAGAAACCACACAGGGAGTTGCACTAAGAACCCTTTCATTTTTCAAGGGTTTTATCTCGAACCCACACAGGGAGTTCCACTAAGAACCCTTTCGTATTTCAAGGGTTTCATCTGGAACCCACACAAGGAGTTCCACTAAAAACCCTTTCATATCTCAAGGGTTTCATCTAGAACCCACACAGGGAGTTCCACTAAGAACCCTTTCATTTTTCAAGGGTTACGTCTAGAAACCACACAGGGAGTTCCACTAAGAACCCTTTCATTTTTCAAGGGTTTTATCTAGAACCCACACAGGGAGTTCCACTAAGAACCCTTTCATTTTTCAAGGGTTTTATCTAGAACCCACACAGGGAGTTCCACTAAGAACCCTTTCGTATTTCAAGGGTTTCATCTGGAACCCACACAAGGAGTTCCACTAAGAACCCTTTCATATCTCAAGGGTTTCATCTAGAACCCACACAAGGAGTTCCACTAAGAACCCTTTCGTTTTTCAAGGGTTTATCTAGACCTCACACAGGGGGTTCTAAAAACATCCCTTTTCAAAGGTTTTCACAAATAACCGTCTTGTCTTCTGAGAGTTCTATAAAGAACCATATTGTATTCTACAGATCAGTTTAGTTCATATTATATTGTGGTCATTTATCATGTTGACATTGAACAAACATTCAAAACATTTTAATGAGAAAAGCATTTATTTAAAGATAGTCCAACAGAACAGGCTGTGTAGGTCCCAGGGGAGAACAGGTCAAAAGTCAGCATAGGTCCAGTGGAATCAGCAACATGACAGGCCAGACACACCATGCTGTCCTCAGTCGATGAATTTGTGTAATCTCCAGCAATGGTGACATGGCAGAAAGGGGAGACAAAAAAGTGTTAGTTCCATCAATCCAAGGTGTATTTACTGGGCCTTATTGTAAAATATCTACAAACAATAAAATAATGCATGGTCCAATGAAAGGAATCAGAGTACATACTGTATGTAGTTATCGTGACAGTGGAACAGAATCATGAGAAAGTGAGGGAACCCCACAAAGTTTTCACATTGATTTAAATAATGTTAAAATACTCTTCAGTGTTATGTAACAAGAACTCAAAATGTTACGTATTGTAACAATAATGGAAATCTCAGCAAAACCCTCTTTTTTAAGCCAATGGCACACTTTGGCTTTGGTCCAAGCTGTGTAAGTCATTTCTACAAGAAAACAAGCAAGCAAGCAAACGAACAAAACATAACAAGAAACAAATGCTTAGTCCACCTTTCACCATAAAAGTCCTCAGCGAGGGTCGAGCATGCAGAAATAAGATATTATATTTAGCTCACCTTGATTCTCTGAAGTTTCTTCTGTTCTCTCTCTCTTCTGTTCTTCTTTGTTCTGTTCACAGTAATCACTATTGGTATGTCACACCTGGTTTGTAGAGGGTGAAGACCAGACTATATGGTGCAATCCATGGGGCAACCAGCTCTTAACTCACACATAGCCACCATGAGGCCAGCTCCCAGGCCCAACACACCAAACCTCGCCCTTTCCCCTGGGAGATCAAGGTTCAATTCCTGGCATCAACAAACCCTGGTGCAGTAGCCCCAAAGTCAGTGTTACAACATGATTTTTTCATCAGTTAAGGCTTGGCCTCTGACATCAAAGACCTTCCTTTATCACTGAACTTATGTGCAGCTTCACAACTTGACTAAGCCAGTCAGCAGGGTACAGCAGCCATGGGATGAAGCCGATCATGGAAGAGTATGAGGAGACAAATACATGAGTAAAATTGTCTGTAAAATAAGTGTTTAATATTTATCAAATTGTCTGTCACTAATCCACACATCACCTCAGTAGGCATTAACATGGTCACTCTGCATCAACCAGGCCTTGAACTCACAACTTCAAACTGTATCTCTAGATCACCTGACTTGTAACAAACTTTCAACAGCCTTTGTCCAGTGAGTCGTATAGCTCACTTAGATACCCCCAGAAAGAGGGGTTATATCCTTGCTGTAGGGACACAGGGTTCAATTCCCCCAGCTGCTTCTTTGCTGTGTGTCATTTGCTCCTGAAGAAGGGAGTAGTGTAACTAAACTTTAAAAAAATAAACACAAGTAAAGCTGCTGTGCAGCAATGGATCGGGTCCAGACTATTTTTGGCAACTTTAGGCAATTCTGAGCAACAAACAGGAGAATAGGAAGGCAAGACAGTTGACATTGTAATGTTCATTTTGCACCAGTTGAGGCTGAAATCCACAATTTCTGGAACCAAGACCATTGTCTATCGCACTGAGCTAATTGGCAAGTGGCAACTCAACTGTGGCTTCACAAATTGACTAAGCCATTCAAAGTCAAAAATCAGTGTTTGAGGTCAAATTCTGATATGTTTTTGTCAAACAGCATCTACCATGAATCTAAAATTTTGTACATTTATATTTACATTTAGGTCATTTAGCAGACGCTTTTGTCCAAAGCGACTTACAATAAATACATTTGTCAAAAGAAGGAAACAAAGAAACCACGACGTATCATTGCCGATGCAGTAAGAGCTAAAAATAGAACAAGTGTTAGGTCCTCATCTGAGTAAAGTAGTACTTCAAGAGCAACAGTGCTAAGATCAGAGTGCTATAGGTAAGGTTTTTTTTTTTTTTTTTTTTTTTGGGGGGGGGGGGGTCGAGGGAGGGTGCTAGTGGGTCATGCTATGTAGAGTCAAGGTGAAGTCTGAACAGGTGAGTCTTGAGCCTTTTTCGGAAGATGGCAAATGACTCTGCTGTCCTGACGTTGGTCGGGAGTTCGTTCCACCACTGAGGCGCCAGAACGGAGAAGAGTCTGGACTTTGCTGAGCGACATTTGTTTGATTTCAGCGATGGTGGTACCAGCCGGCCAGCTGAAGTAGAGGAGCGAAGTGCTCGCTTCGGGGCATGAGGTTTGACCAGTGTTTGAAGGTAGAAGGGTGCCGTTCCATTGATGGCCCTGAAGGCCAGTGTCATCGTCTTGAATTGGATGCATGCTGCAACAGGGAGCCAGTGGAGGTCACGGAGGAGGGGGGTCACGTGGGAGAATTTGGGTAGATTGAAGATGAGGCGTGCTGCGTCATTCTGGATACGCTGTAATGGTTTGATCGCAAGAGAGTTGCAGTAGTCAAGGCGGGAGATGACCAGTGCTTGGACCAAGAGCTGCGTTGCATCCTTTGTGAGGAAGGTCCGAATCCTGCGGATATTGTAGAGGGCGAATCTGCAGGATCGGGCCACAGCAGTGATGTTGGGGGTGCAGGATAGTTGGTCATCGAGGATTACACCCAGGTTCCTCGCAGTTGAGGAAGGTAATACTGTGATGCCCTCGACAGTGACCAACAGGTCCATGCGAGGGCAGTCACTTTGTACACTTGTTTCACAAAGACTACAAGGAATTTTGATGTATTACCATTATCACCCTTTCTGGGGCTTGAACCCACATCGTCTGGCACCAAGAACCAGCTCCTAGCCAACTGAGCTAAGTATCTAATTATTGAACATGTCACCTAAAAGCAGAAGTCACACAGTACAGACAGAGCTAAACAGACACATGATCAGCTCCCTCTGTCTGACCACTGACATGAAGGACAACCTGGCTGTGTGAGGGAGTGTGGCGAGTCAGAGGAGTCCCTGATCTACACATTCTGCTGGATACTCAGTGGGTAATGGTACAGACTTTAGATTTGGAGGGTGGGGGTTAAAATCCCGGTCACAGCTAATCTTTGCCTGGATCAACAAGATTTGCTGATGAAGGTCTTGCTTTCTTATAATTAATGGTTGTGAAAATGAATTTGTAACAGAACATTTCAGTTTCATTATTTGTATATCTGATCAGAATGTGTAAGGTAATAGACTAGTGTGGTGGACCTGAAGACTCAATGCAGCTAGCTGGTTAGCTCAGTCACTACTGCCAGTGACTTTAGACTTCAAATCCCAAGATGGGCAATTATGTTGCAGTTTGATCAACAGGATCTGGAGAAGAAGAAAAAAACAAATAAACAAAAAAATGGATTTGAAAAGTATTTGTATCAGTAGTCTCAAGGAATTGTATTTTGCACCATTATTGGTAAGTGTTATCAGGAAGTATGTCCCTGGTGAGACAGGATCCATGCTTTCAACTATCCCTGAAGAACTCTTTCTTCCAAATACGGTTCTCTGGATCAAAATAGTTCTTACTGGAACCCTTAGTGTTACCAAGAACCCTTTTAAAACCCTTTATTCAGGAAAGGGGTTTTAAAGGGTTCTCTCGATCAAAATGGTTCTTACTGGAACCATTAGTGTTACCAAGAACCCTTTTAAAACCCTTTATTCAGGAAAGGGGTTTTAAAGGGTTCTCTCGATCAAAATGGTTCTTACTGGAACCATTAGTGTTACCAAGAACCCTTTTAAAACCCTTTATTCAGGAAAGGGGTTTTGAAGGGTTCTCTCGATCAAAATGGTTCTTACTGGAACCATTAGTGTTACCAAGAACCCTTGAAAAACCCTTTCTTCAGGAAAGGGTTTTTCAGAAGCAAATGGTTCCAGGTAGAACCTCAGCCCTTGTAGAAGAACCCTATTGGAACCCTTATTTCTAAGAGTGTAGTGGTGTGTATATTTGGTCGTGACACTGCATGAAATTCATCGGGATAAAGCATATGTAAATAGAACTTAAATAGAAGTGTGTAGTGCATGTGTGTGGTGGTAGAGTTGCTGTCTCCCTTTTTCTGTCTCCTACAGTCATCTTATGGTTGCTGTGTATGGCTGACCCGCCCTTATTGTGAGGAGAACTGATTGACTTTAACCACCCAATGAGATTGTTGTGATGATGGCCTCATGCCTATGTTTTATCTACATATTGTAATAAAGCCAACTTAACTTTTGCACAGGATACGCCTCTGGTAAACTTTTTCTGCTCAGGGAGGTCAGAGTGGGTCGTAAATTGCATTGTAGATAATAAAGGTTGAAGGGGTCCTACTGCCCCTTAGCAGGAGGTGGCGTTGTCAGACATTTTTAAAGGTAGTCTTAGTACCAGGCACTACACATGTGTCCTGGCTGTTCACATCCCCAGCAGCGACTATATCTTATCAGCTTATCGGCAACAGTCCTGCCCTAGGAACTGTTCCGGTGCCTAAAGGCGACAACCTACCCTTTTGAAGCTGCCCCTCGACACTAAATCCTCTATTTTCACACAGAACTCGTAAGTCTAGATCTCCCCAAAAAAGGTTCTAGCAATCTTCCAATTCAGACATTAACATACATCTATCCTCAGCTGAGCTTTAAATTTCTCTACTCCCCCTTCCCCGTTCCATTTACTTGATTAAACAGTGAGTTAGTATTATTTTCTTGCGATATATTATGCATTATTTCTCATTATTACCACATTTCTTGCAACACACCAAATTATTCCACTTATTATACTAAAACACCTGCAAATCCACATAAAAATTAACACATTAAAAATCAGCTGTTCTAATGTATCCATTTTTAGGCATGGTTTACACATAGATATTTCTTTCTCTAATCATTTTACACATTTTCATGATCATGATCTTAACCTTCATACACATACATAAATCACACAATCATAAATAGTTTGGATTGAAGACTGCTGTTATGCTTCCTTAAAATACCTTATTTCAGGTTATATAATTTTTTTTATAAACATTTTTTCCAAAAAAATAATTTTTCCTAGGTTCTAGGTTCTTTCAGACAATACCTGAGACTTGTGGGCTGGGAGGAGTGGACAGCGCCACTCGTAATAATAATAAATCTTTATCTGACCTTAGCGGTAGATGTTGGCGCACCCAAGAACCGTCGTCCTGTCCTCCCAGTCCTCCGCCGCAGGCTGTGTGCTGGACCAGTCCTCCTGGCTGGCTCGCCAATTGTAGTAGCGAAAAACCTTCAACTACATAATTTCTAGGTCCATTTCAGCTAAACTAACTATCTAACAGATAGTCTCCCAATTGTAAGTCCCAGATGAAAAGAATGTGATGTCGGTGAGTGAAATTACGTTGCTACAATAAATGCAATGAAAAACTTTATTCACATCTCACGGCGCTTTTGTTGGTGTATATTGTTTAACGTTTGGGTATTTTGGCATTTTAATGGTCATTCATTCATTGTGATATCCTACGCGATGGTAGCGTTAGCATTAGCATTGTGCATGCATGCATGAATATACTCTTCCCTGTGTGTGTGTGTGTGTGTGTGTGTGTGTGAGTCTGTGTGTGTGTGTGTGATATCCTACGCGACGGCAAAGACGGTTTACTTTTTTATATCTAAGTTTTATTTCGTGATCCGATTGAATTGTGCCATGAGAAAAAAATAATAAATATGACCTCTAGCTGTTTAAAACATCACGTTTCACGCCGAGTTTAGGGGTGTGTGTGTGTGTGTGTGTGTGTGTGTGTGTGTGTGCGTGTGTGTGTGTGTCAGTGTATGTGTGTGCGCGCTGTATACTGTTATATCGAACGTCACAAAGTCTTATGAGGTAGCAAAAATAATAGGAAAAGTTATATTGTTGTAACGTTTGGGTATTTTGGCAGTTAGTGGTCAGCATTCAGCATGTGTGATAATTTAGCTGTTTGTGTGTGTGTGTGCGTGCATGTGTGTGTATGTAAGGTTATATTGAAAGTGACAAACGTGGCAAAGTCTTATGAGATAGCAAAAATAATAGAAAATTATCTAACATTGAAATGTTGAATGAATTAACATGAATGTAAAATAATAATAATGCTAATAGGCCTTGTGTATCTTGAATCTAATGGTCAATTGTTCTTCTGTTTTTGTTCAGCATCCCACCTATTTCCCGGCCATCGAGGAGCCAGTTTTTCCCTCAGCAGAGGCATATGACTGTCCTTGTTGTCCTTTTCGGACAAGACAACGTCACACTATTGTATACCATCTGAGAAACCATTTAGATGCGGCAGTCCGCCATGGAGGTATGGTCACTCTTTATGTGGTCTACAGAAGCACCTACTGTACTTGTGTGAGGCTGTCAATAACTCTAATGTAATAAATATTTTGTCTTGCAGAATACCGTATCTGCAAATGCAGCTTCAAGTGCAGAGATGCTCACCATTTCCACTGCCTCACCTGTGACAGTACCATCATAAGGAGAAATCATTTCATTTCTCACTTAAAAGTCTGTACTATAAGATCTGTCACCCAGAGCCCTGTAGCAGCCACTGTCACTCAGAGCTCAGCCAGTGTTACTCAGAGCTCAGCCACTGTCACTCAGAGCCCCAGCCCCCTTTGCTCAGCCACAAATGCATGTGCGTAGATGCCAGCAGGTTAAGATCAAGTGTGTACACTGTGGCCTTAAACTCAACAGACGCAATTTGAGGGTGCATATTAAGCATTGGTTGTCCTCAGTGACGGAGACATGGCCATCCTCACCCTCTCCCTCGTGTGTCACCACTTCAGAAAGCGGTGTCCACCACGGTTTTTTGGAGTAAGGCACATTTTCTGTGGCTGAACAGTAAGATTTTAAAATACCAAACATAAGTTATACCCATAAACCGCACTTTTTTCCAAGTTGAATGAATTGGTCAAAATTGTCTTACAGGTGTGGCGTCTTGGAGCAGGTTCTCGGCAAGGTATCGAGCTGAGTACTATGAAATGTATTCACTCGATACGTGCAGAGAGTGTAACGTAGTATACAAAAACTGCAATCCAGGTAAGCAAAATGTTAATATGATAGATATTTTTGTTATTACCGCCCAGAGATTGTAGTAGAGCACATTTTGAAACATTGAAATTGTGAGTAATGATATTTAAGATACCCACCAAATAAAAAAAATTAAGTGGGGACTCAAAAAAGAACTCTTAATAAATTAATAAACCTTTTATTTGCCCACAGGCTACGCAGGAAGGGGGAATAGAGGGGAGCTGCAGGGGATTTACAGTGAGAACTCACACCCGGGCTTCTGCTCAAACTTCTGCCAGATGTGCACAGGCATCCCTGAGTAGAGTTAATTGATCGGTGAGTGTTTCTTATCTCCAAACAATTTTTTAAAGCTCTGACAATATTTTATTTTATTTCATTTTTTTTAGAAATGTTCATTGTAGTTACTTTGAAGACAGAATGACTACAAGTTATCAGTGATATTTTAACAAATACTCATCCTTCATGATGCGAAGCCTGCAAATCTAGATCAGGCAGACGACTCAAGCTGCGCCCGTCCTGATGAGCTGATCAGTCACATGCTCTCCTCATTCAAATAAGGCGTGCTATTTAAACCCCCCCAGCTTACCTACTCATCCCAGGCTATGCTGCTGCTGCTGCTTAGATCTCGCTGCTGCTCCTATGGGGTTTTGGAAACCCACCTCCTACCTAGCATCCACCTGTGGGCTCTGTTTTTATGTTTCCCTGTGGGGGGGTCTGCAAAGCAGATCATTAAGGGAACGAATAACCAAGGCAGAGCCTGACGCCAAACCTGCTGCAGCTATGCTCAAGGATACCTGTGCTGTGCTTCTGCTTGGTATGCTCACACCTAGGGTTGCCAACCGTCCCTTGAAAAACGGAATCGTCCTCTATTCAGAAACAAAAGTACGCGTCCCGTATTGAGCTGAAAAGGGACGCACTTTGTCCCGTATTACCGTGAGAATCAAAAATAGTGTGTAAAATGTCAATGGAACGAAAGAATACATGGCGCTTTATAAGAACATTTACAGTAAACATATTCTCAGCCTCTCCTGTTCTTTGACCAATGAGCTGACAGCACACTCACACAATCTAGAATCCCGCTCATCTCATTGGTCGAGGTACTGTTGCTCACGGGGAAGATACCGGAAGACAACAAAGCGGCATGGACGACAGTAACGCCTACAGTGCTTTACAGGTTTCGGGCTGTACACCTTCTAGCAGCAATGCAACTACTCCTCCGAGAAAAACAAGAAAATAACTCAAAAATACCGAGAGGAATGGGAAGAAGGAAACACATGCAAGAAGTGCGCGATAACGTCTATAAAGCACACTGCACTGTGTGCCGGCGGATTTTTTCCATAGCTCATGGTGGACTAACTGACCTAAAGCAACATGCTTCCAGTGGTGGGCACACATGAAACATAAGGGACACCAAAACTAGTGGAACCCTAGACCAATTTATTGTCCACCAGGCAACGCCAGAGGCAGATAAAATGATTTTTAACCCTCTGGTTAAGGTTAATATGGGAAGTACAATGAATGTCTGAGAGATAGTTAGATATAGGCAAGGCAAGGCAACTTTATTTGTATAGCACATTTCATACACAAGGCAGACTCAAAGTGCTTCACATCATAAAACAAAGTGAGAAGAAAAAAAGAAAAGAAAAATAGAAGAATTAAAAGAAAATAATAAAAATTTTAAAAATGCATTACAGAAAGAAAATAGAATAAAAACATATTTGCAATAATTAAAAACAGTGCAGACATTAAAAGATTTAGCAGAAAGCTATGGTGAACATAAAAGTTTTCAGTCTAGTTTTAAAAGTGGTCAGAGTTGGGGCAAGTCTTACATCTTCAGGAAGTTTATTCCAGCCATTTGTTGCATAGTGACTAAATGATGCTCTCCCGTGATTGTTGTTTACTCTGGGAATCACTAACAGATTGGTCTCAGAAGATCTTAGTGGTCTAGAGGGCTTATGTAGTGGGAGCATATCAGTGATATACTTCGGTCCTAGACCATGTAGTGATTTATATGTGAGCAGGAGGATTTTGAAATCAATCCTCTGACATACAGGGAGCCAATGTAAGGATTTAAGAATTGGTGTAATGTGCTCACATTTTTTGGTCTTTGTAAGAACTCTAGCAGCAGCGTTCTGAACAAGCTGTAGCTGCCTGACAGTTTTTTTCGGAAGACCTGCAAGGAGACCATTACAGTAGTCTAGCCTACTAGTAATAAAGGCATGTACAAGTTTTTCTAAGTCTTGAGCTGATATGAGCCCTCTAAGTCTTGCTACATTTTTTAGGTGATAGTAGGCTGATTTTGTTACTGATTTAACGTGACTGTCGAAATGTAAATCAGAATCCATAATAACCCCAAGATTTCTGGCTTTGGTTGAGGTTTTCAGGGACAGAGAGTGAAGGTGTTGAATTACTTTAAACCTTTCTTTTTTAGCACCAAAAACAATTATCTCAGTTTTGTCCTCATTTAGTTAGGAAGTTTTGGCACATCCAGTCTTTGACTTGCTCAATGCACTGGCACAGAAGATCTATGGGGCGATAGTCGTTTGGTGATAGTGCTACATAGATTTGTGTGTCATCGGCATAGCAATGGTGGTCAATGTTATTATTTTGCATGATTTGTCCTAGTGGGAGCATGTAGATGTTGAATAAAGTCGGCCCCAAGATTGAACCTTGGGGGACTCCACACGTTACATTGGTAGGTTCTGATACAAAGTCGCCAATGGAAACAAAATAGTTCCTATCTTGTAGATATGACTTGAACCAGTTTAAGACTGTGCCTGAGAGCCCCACCCAGTTTTCCAACCTGTCCAAGAGTATTGAGTGGTCGACAGTGTCAAATGCAGCACTGAGGTCTAGTAGCATTAATATTGAAGTTTTGCCAGAGTCTGTGTTAAGACGGATGTCATTTACAACTTTAATAAGGGCCGTCTCGGTGCTATGAAAAGGTCGAAATCCTGACTGGAAGTTGTTGTGGCAGCCAGTTGAAGCCAGGAAGTGATTTAGTTGTTGGAGGACAACTTTCTCAATTATTTTACTTATGAAGGGTAGATTTGAAATTGGTCTGTAGTTGTTGATAATAGAGGCATCTAGGCTCTGCTTTTTTAGAAGAGGTTTAATGACTGCAGTTTTGAAGGCCTTTGGGAAATTGCCTGATTGAATGGAGTTATTAACTATTTGCAATAACATATAACATGCATCATTTGTACTGTACAGGCAGTGGATATACTACACACAAACTATGTAGTAACATTTCTTTATTTTTTATTTACAAGTGACTGCTGCAGAGGTTGCCCATATCTACCACACTGTAAAACATGGCTTAAGCTACAGCTCAGCTGATTGTGCTCTGAAGCTAACTGTCAGAGCACAATCAATGTTATTTATTTTCAATGTGTTCATATCACTCAAATATGCATCTAATTCAATTCAGGTTGGAGTCAAATAGTTAAAAAAATCGCTTCACACATACAAAAAAGGGCTAAAAAGATTCACTACGCCAGGAAGGGTGAAGGCAATGGGGCCGGCCGGCCCTGCCAATGAGGTGTCCCTTATTTATTTTTCAGGGAGTTGGCAACCCTACTCACACCCAATCCTGCTGCAACCATGCTCAAGAATATGCTATGGCAAATTGAGTAACATGTTATGCTTTCCTTTCAGGAGTGACAGAGATGAAGCAGAGACGTTCTGATTGAAGTCATCATTGTTCCTTGGCTTTCTACTGCTTCTACTGCTCAGTTTTGACCCGAGTCTTGGTCTTGGTTTGAGGTCAAACAATTAATTAAATGTTAATTTTGCATATATTTTTTCATTGTATGGCAGCGTGTGTAAAAGACGCTATATGTGGAACACAGGTTAGTCCTTGAGTCATTTGATCCGTAGTAAGATGCTGCAGATGATTTATCAGTCTGTGGTGGCAAGATTGTTGGGGTTTTTTTTCTGTTCTGCTGGCGAGTTGGCATCAGCCACAAGGATGCAAGGCAGCTGGGTAAACTACTTGGTGGTGGAGAGATGTACACTGAAGATGTGAGAGGCCATTTAGAACAACCACCAGGATCATCCACTTCATAACATCATTATGGATCAAGAAAAAAAGGCAGTGGTGGACATCTCCCCTTTCTTCACTGCAGGATAGATAATCATTGTACTTTTTTAATTTATTTTTTTACAGGAAAATAGCTTGGTCTGCATGAATGCTGCACCCATATTATATATGTGTGTGTATTTTTTATTTTTTTTGCCTGATATACTGCTAACAGATTTCATAGTTTGATCTGAAGTGTATGTTCATTGTTGCGAAATAATAGAAACATTTCTTTTGGTCATTATTTGCATTATTTGCTATCACTGGCTTTTTTCAATCATCTATCATTATGATATTTCATGAAAAGGGTTGCACTTTTTTACTAACTTAACCAGTCAACTGAGAACCACTGCCCTTGATTACCTGGACAAGTCCCATAATACACTCCACACAAACGGGCACATACAGTAACAAAGGCTATGACACATCGATACAGGACATGACGCTGTATAGGTGAGAAGTGGTTAAAAAAAGTTTTCCAATGTATGTTTTTTAGACTGATGCAGACCTACATCATTGGAAGATAGGAAAACGACATGCTTTCTTTGATTGTTGTACAGTCTGCTGATTGATGATACCTACATGATAATTTATGTAGCCTATAAAATAATCAATCACTTCTCTGCATTTTGCTGTTCTCGGGTTTCCGTTAATGACATAAACAATGACAAACCTATTTATTAATAGCAAAAACACAATATGTCGCTGCAAAAGACGTTGCAAAGACAGTTTTTATGTTCACTAAAGTTTTATTAAAATTTTAGATCAATCTTCAGTCAAATGGTCGTTTAGTAAATGTACAGCAGTAGGGAAAAATCCTCCATCCAGGCGCTGTTTCTCCCGAGTTTCCGAAATCCCGACTGTCCCTGAACTAACCACGATGACGTAGTGCACTCTAGGCAGAGCTTGGCGTGTGACGTGCGTGTCATGGGCGGGGCTTGACCGGCTGGCCTCCCGCCGCAAACATTAGTATTGCAGCCGGCCGCAGCCGTTAGTACTTGTATCCTTAGGCTGCAGAAATAATTAACCCCTTAGCCACTACACTAGATTCAGCAGTCATATGCTGTTGTGAACAAACACCAGTCTCACTTTGAAACAGTTGTAACAGTAGCTTAGCTTATCTGTTGTGAGAATAACAAACATGTGCAAATTATTTAATGAATCAAAAGAAAAGGGTGTCAACAGAACACCTTGTGGCCATCCAGAATAGTGCACAACGGTCAGTCATTTAAGCCAGGTGTTCTACTCTCAGATTTTTCTTCAGGAATATGAGCTGTTCGACATGATCAGGGTGAAGTAAAATGCGTTGTGCCGTAACAATGTCACCTGCAGTGCTAAACACTCTTTCAGATGGCACGCTTGTTGCTGGAATGGACAGGTAACTTTTTGTCAAAGCTGAAAGCAGTGGAAGGTCAACTTATTTTTTCCACCACTGCAAAACATCCCCACCCAGACATAAAGAGTCCCTCTCTCTGTATTTTAGGATTTCCTCCTTAGCTCTCTCCCTAGTGGTCTTCACTGGTGCTCTTGCAGTGAGGAAATCGCCGAACATCTGGTCCATGGCAGTCCTCTTCTTGGGAGGGATGTCATCTACACAGTGGAAGAGAAGAGAGGCTTATCACTTGTATTGAAAAAATATTTCTGTCAGTACTACACTATGAAAATAAACTAGACGTAGATAACTGTATATAATAATACACCAAT
This sequence comes from Chelidonichthys spinosus, assembly GCA_029853015.1. Classification (NCBI taxonomy): domain Eukaryota; kingdom Metazoa; phylum Chordata; class Actinopteri; order Perciformes; family Triglidae; genus Chelidonichthys; species Chelidonichthys spinosus. The sequence continues at coordinate 29,395,560 of CM056825.1, forward strand.
TCATCTTCAAACCAATAAAGTTTTCCAACTTCTGGCACCGTTTCCATCAAAACCAACCTGAGCATTGTTCCTCTTCATGGAGGCTCCTGACACCGTGTGTCAACTGCTAGGTCCTCCTCGTCCAGTGTGTCAACAGCCTCATCCAGTGTGTCAACAGCTGTAGCAGCATAGTCCTCGTCATCCAGTGTGTCAACAGCCTGGTCCTCATTCTGCATTTCTGTGTCACTGCCCCCCTCCTGACAATAAACAGTAACACATAGACTAGCAATCAGATTTTCTTATTTGAACCAAACAATCAGCATCTAAATAAGACATTAGTTAATAAGCGAGGGTGAGAATTAGTTATGTCATTTGACATAAATTTGCTCAGCGTATGCATTCACTTTATGTATTCATTCATTCAATCTAGACAAGTCATCATTGTATTACATTACATAACAAAGGCAAAAATGCACATACAGGATGATAAATGTCAGGTTCTAGAAAGAAAATAGTATAACATGTGATGATAATCTTATTAAGCATGTTCTTCTTACCTGTCCATTCATCTGAACCAACTCTGCTGTTAGCTTCTTGAAAATCAGGTCCTTGGCTTCGTTGTCATCCAAGAAAGCCAGGTCTTTAAAACGTGGATCAAGTGCTGAGGCGTAGTACAGGAGATCCTGGAGATATGCATAGCGTCCATTAAAGTCCTGTCTGAATCGCTCCTTCATCTGGGAAATTACCAGCAGATCACTCTCATCAGGCTGGAAATGCCTCTGCAGTTTGGCCTGGATTGGGGCAATCATTGAGATGGTGGGGTTTTTCTCCTCACTGAGGAGTGTGGTTGCTACTTTTAGGGGAGACATCAGTTTGATGACCTCTGGGATGAGTGTCATGTCATCCTCTGTCAGACTGACCATGACTTCTCCCCTCTTTAACTTTCTTGACAGCAGGGCGTTCAACACAGCAGGCTGCTGCTCCCAGAAACGCTCCAACATATCAAGGGTACTATTCCATCTCGTGGAAACGTCATGGACTAGCTTGTGGTTGGGCAGGTGTAACTGGGTCTGTATTTCACGAAGAATTTCAGTTGCTCTGGGACTTCTGTGGAAAAAAGTGACCACCTTCCTCACTTTAATCACAAGTTCTGAAGCAGTGTCCAGTCTCAGAGCTTTTTGCGACGCAAGATTTAAAGTATGGGCGATGCAACGCACATGTGGGTCCATCTTGGCACTCGCTCCAGCAAGGATCATATTTTTTGCAGCACGGCACATTTTGCAAATTGCGTCTGACTTGACAAATTCTCCTTTTTCTTTGTAAAATCCGTAGTATTGCCAAATTTGGATTTATAGTTGACAGGAGAGTAGATATTCTCTGCTTCCGCCATGTTTGTTTTGAACAGCGCGCGCACGTCCATCAAAACATCCCAGGCGCATGGTATAGTATACATCCGCGGTGCACGTTAACGTAACATAGATCCTGTTTAGTCAGAGTAAAAATGTCCAAAAATAACATCTTATTTGGTTTGTTACATGTACAAATAAATGCAGAAACCATCCATCAATTGTCTACCACTTATCCTGTATTTAGGGTCACGGGGGGGCTGGAGCCGATCCCAGCTGTCATTGGGTGAAGGCAGCTGGGACCTGGACAGGACACCAGTCTATCACAGGGCCGACATGTAGAGACAGACAACCATTCACATTCACACCTACGGGCAATTTAGAGTCACCAATTAACCTATCCCCATGCATGTCTTTGGACTGTGGGAGGAAGCCGGAGAACCCGGAGAGAACCCACACTTACACGGGGAGAACATGCAAACTCTACACAGAAGGACACGAGACCCTCTTGCTGTGAGGCGACAGTGCTACCCACTACACCACCGTGCAACCCACTAAATGCAGAAACCACTCAATGATTAAAATATCGAATTTTCCGATGCAAACTTTTGATAATCGATGCATCTCGATTTTATTTAAAAAATTGCATCGATTCACAGCTGTTCTACCGATGCACTCGCATCTCGCCTGCGCGTGTCCGTGTATCGATGCGTATCGGTTAATCTTCCCATCCCTAGTACAAGGGGACTAGCTGTTCATTAGCTTGATGGCAGAGGGGAAGAAGCTGTGTTTGTGTCTGGAAGTATTGGCATACAGTGATCTGTAGCATCTGCCAGAGGGGAGGAGTTCAAAGAGGTGGTGCCCGTGGTGAGTGGGGTCACTGATAATCTTCCCAGCCCGCTTTTTGGTTCTTGCAAGATACAAGTCCTGAAGGGAGGGCAGAGGGATGCCAATGACCTTCTCGGCTGATCTGATGATGCGCTGGAGTCTGTTTATGTTTTTCTTTGTGGCCGCACCAAACCAGACTGAGATGGAGGTGCAGAGGATGGATTCAATGACCGCTGTGTAGAAGATGGCCATAAGCTCCTGTGGTAGGCCATGTTTCCTCAGCTGCCTTAGAAAGAACATCCTCTGCTGGGCTTTTGATTGAAATCGTCATGCTTGACTGGGGTGCAAAGTTCCACGACATTGTGATCGTATACGAGTGTAAAAACGTCACATTTCATGTCGCCAATAGGTGGCGTTGAGATTGTGAGTCAATATTGCAGTGCAGACATGTTCAGGGTGGGACTTTCATCAAACGTGAGAAGTTTGAAAAACATCGGAAGGATGGAAACTGAAGTTATAACAGTTTTGAGGTTTGTGAAGCATGACATTCGTCCGTGTTTGTGGCGTCGTCCTGGCCACACCCTTTGACTTATGTAAGACCTTTTGATGATTTTTAATCGTTGAGGCCTCTAGAACAGGCTCACAAAGTTTGGTAGGAATCGGATCAATGCTGTAGAAGCAGGTCGTTGAAATAAACTGCATGAAAAAGGCAAAAAATGTGGTTAAATTTGACATAAAATGCAAAATAACTGACTTCCTGTACATTTTTCAGGCATGGGTCCCAGGGTTTTTTGTACATCTCTACATGTTCTATGTACCTAGAAAGTTTCATGCAGGTACGTCAAAGTTAAAGGTGTTCAATCTCTTAAAAGGAGCAGTAAAAGTGTAAAAACATGATATTTCTAGGTACCATCATGTGGCGCTCTGACCTACGGTAATATCACAGTGCATACTTGTTCAGGGTGAGACTCTTATCAAACATGTCAAGTTTTGAGCAGATCTGACATTGTATCCTGAAGTTACAACAACTTCCTGTACACTGGCCAAAACACAAGCCCTGGACACGCCCTTTGACTTATGTAAGACCTTTCGATGATTTTGCATCGTTGAAGCCTCTAGAACAGTCTCAGCGAGTTTGGCATGAATTGCATCAACGATGTAAGAGGAGTTAGTTAAAATACAATGTCTACAATTGGCTAAAATGGCCCAAAATGGCTGATTTACTGTAGCGCCCCTGAGTGGTCAATTTTATTAAAACTTTCAGGATATGTTCCAGGGAGTTATGTCAACATATCCTGCAAGTTTTGTGACGATTGGGTTAAATATTGTGGAGTTATGTCTATTGATTTGTAGAGCCCCACCCCTCTGATGGTCATTGGCTAATAACTTCTGAACGCAACGACATTTTACAAAGCTTTTGATGGCACTTGCCCAACTTGGTATATTGATGATGCACAACAAATTTGATGAGAATCGGATTTACGGTTTAGGAGAAGTGAGCAAAAACGTGTTTTTCACAAAATTCAAAATGGCAGAAAATTTCGGTAGGCGGACTTTAGTACTCCAAGAGGCTTTTTTATAGAGCACACTTGTCTGCACATGTGTACCAAATTTTGTGTCAATTGGAGTTACGGTGTGCGGGGGCCAGGGCTAAGACGCGCTAGAGAGCCACATTTTTGTGGCAGATTACGAGAATTTTCGCCAGTCCACATGTGCATGCAAATTTTTTTCAACTTCTGAATATGATAAGGCTCCCAAAATGGCATCCAAAGTGGCGGGAAAAAAAGAATAAGAAACGATACAGTTTCAATAGGGCTTCGCTGCCCGACGTTGTCGGCGCTCGGGCCCTAATAATAATACATTTTATTTGTTGGCGCCTTTCAAACATCCACGGTCACCTTACATGATAAATTCAATTCAATTAAGTTTTATGGTGTTAAACAACGGAGTCAACTCAGGACACTTAACATGGAGCAGGACTAGAATATGCTCAAATTTCAAGAGTCAACACAATTTCAAAGTCCCAACATCACCCAGGGGCAAGCTTTACAGCAACAGTGGCGAGAAAAAACTGCCTTATAGGCTTTTAGGCAGAAATCTTGTGCAGCCCAGGCCCTTGGGTTCCAACTGCATTTGGTGTTGGTAGTATAGTAGTAGTAGCATTAACAGTAGTGGTGGTATTAACCGAAGCATGTATCAATCCTTTAAATAGGAGATAGGCCGGTCCGTTACCCCTCGGTTTGATGAATACCCCTCAGCTTGGTGAAAAAGAGACAGACGTGTCCTATCATGCCTATATATTTTAATTATCATGATGAGCATGCAATAATTGGCCCATGGCTTTTTGAGCATCTAGGATGGCTCTATTTCCAGGGCGCAGGTAACGTTCGTAGGCAGATGACGACCATCTGCCCATGGCTTTTAGGGTGGACACAGGAGCAACCATTGCTGCTGAAGTTGCTGCTCCTATGTGGAACGAATGAGCCGTGTATCGTTCTGGAGGGAGGCCGCAGAATTGGCAGAGGAGGTGGAGGCGAGAGGTGAACCAGGCTTGTGACAGGGGTTCTCCTCCCTCCGTGATGAACAGCGGCTCTTGTACGCTGGCTGGAGCACGGCTTTCCAGATAGCGGGCCATGGAAGACAGTGGACAAAAATCAGAGTTAGTTTGGGATAGGGTTGCACGGTATACCGGTACTAATTTGGTACCGGGGTACTGAGGCATTTAAAACGGTACCATATTGCATTTGGACGGGACCGGTACTTGCAGCGCCGCCGGCAGCGCCCGCAACAGCGCGGCGAACTCGCCACGTGACGTCACCGCGTTGTAACTACAGCTGAGAGGACGAGGAGCGAGCCGCAGCTTGGGGAAATAAAAACAAAAAGCAAGCAAGCCGGAGGAATCCGCTAGCAAGTTAGTTAGCAGCGTGGACTGGAACAACAAACGGAGCAGGAGGAAAGCTTGGAGAGAGCAGAGAGCGTGAGCGAGAGAGAGAGAGAGAAAGAGAGACAGAGAGAGAGAGCGCGAGAGAGAGAGCGCGCGCGAGCGAGAGAAGCACAGAGAGGAGAACGGCTGCTGCAACCGTCATCACGCCGCAACTTGCGGACAAACCAGTGCCGCAAAGTGCGATATGGCCGTACTTTAGCTTAAAACAAATGCGCAAAGTGAGGCAGTTAACGCCGATGCACCACTGTGTAAACGGTGTTTAAAACATGCATGGCTAACGGCGGAAACACCTCCGACTTATCCAAACACTTAAAGGACAGGCCCTCAGACCTGCACACTGAGCTCAGGGAACGACAGGTCATTTACTCAGGAAAAAAGCCACATTCAGTGCTAAAAGCAAGCGCCACCGCCCTTCACTCTATTATATTTTATATTATATTATTGTATTTATATTTTCACATTTTTAAAATTGTGTTCATTAGAAAAGCTTGTCTTTGTGGTATTTTATTTTATTTGCTGATTAATATGTTATTGTTCTAAGATTTTCTATTAAAATAAAGTCAGTAATGACATTTTTTGCGTTCACTTTTTATTTGAAAAAGTATCGAAAAGTATCGAAAAGTACCGAAACACATGTTGGTACCGGTACCGGTACCAACATGTTGGTATCGTGACAACACTAGTTTGGGAAATTGGAACTGATATCCCGCTCCTGTCTCTGTCAGTTTTGGAATGTTTCAGGAAAACACAAAAGTAATGACTGTGGACTGTTACATCGCTTATGGTGAGGTCTTGAGAGGGATCGAAAGACCATGAGCGTGTAGTGAATTCTCCGCACCTTAAGGACCCATAAAAGGCTGTGAGGAAGACTGTTTCTAACAGTGAGTCTATATAAGAACCAAAGCACCCGTTCCTTAATTGAGTGATTCATTTGTGCAAAAGTGGAGGAGTGAAAGGGAGACAAATGTCGTTGCCTTGAGATTTCTCTCTTTTGAAGCCGTTTAGCAGGAGTTTAATGGATGGATTCTCTAGCAAACTGTTGGCGGATGGATCTAAGCAGCGCAGGTGGAACTGAACACCTGCGAGGAGGCCTTTGATTGAGGACGGCTGCATTTTGCAGGACTCAAAACAGTGAACCAGAAAAGCACATACAGTGGGAATACTTATGGGAAGAATTGTGACGGAGAAGGTGGAACAAAATGCGGTGAAATAGGACCATGCAGAGTCATACAATTTTAATGTAGATTTAGCTAAACCGGAACGCATAGCAGCTGACAGCATGTATGACTGCAAGGTGGTGTCTAATCTAGCACCGTATGGCGGAAAGGAGGCCAAGCCAGGCTGGATGGCGCCGCTTCCGGACACAGTCTGTGGAATTTCTGAAATTCAAATCGAGACAGAGCGTCAGCAATCTTATTGTCCGATCCTGGAATGTGAGCTGCTTGAATGATGAAGTTACCCAGCACGGATGCCCAGGTAAGGCGTCTTATAAATCTGTTAATTAATAGTATGGAGGAACGCCCTTTGTCCCTTTGAACGGCTGCTTCATTGTCGCAAAATAATGTAATTTTCTTCCTGGACCAGTGTTTCCCCCAGAGAAGACAGGCTATAATGATATAAGATTCTGTAAAATCATGGTAGAAAAAGGAGATGCCGTTCCATTTTTCAAGCAGCAAAGACCAGAACCGGAGCTCTGATCTGCACCCTTCATCAAAGGTTACTGGGTCGTGTAGTTTTTCAGCTGTTTTTGAGAGGTCAAGAAGCCTGGATATGAATGAGCGGCCCTGAGGAATCACACGCACGGCGAAATTGAGATGACCTAGCAGGGAGAGGAGATCTCTTTTTGAGATGGTTTTTGCAACCTGTTCCTTCATTATCTCCCTGATGCGATTTAATTTCGCAGGGCTTGCATGAGAATGCTGTCTAGTTTAATACCCAGAAATTCGATGGCTGTAACGGACCTGAAGTTTTTTCCTCGGATAAGGGGACTCCTAGATTTTTAAGTGTCTTTAAGTGTGGTGATACCATGGTCTGGCTTAGCATGAGGGTAATCTACAAGCAGAAAGTCGTCTAACAGGTGAAGCACCAATGGCAGCTTGCAATTATTTAACAGATCCAGCAAAGCGCTTCGGACAATGTGTCGAAGATTTTTGGACTGCTGCGACACCCTAAGGTGAGCCTAACTGCAAAATACATTTTCTCTCTACATTTAACACCGAACAGATTCCATTGAGAAGGGTGTAGAAGCATGACTTTAAACGCGTCTGTGATGTCAGCCTTTGATAACCACGCACCTCTGCCTGCTTGTTTGATGAGCTTGATGGCGTCGTCGATTGAGGCATAATACAGAGAGAACGGCTGAAGCGGGATGAGGCTGTTCACACTTTGGACTCCACTCTGATGAGGGGCGGATAAATTGATGATGAGGCGCTTTTTGCCGGAATATTTCCATGTAGCAACGCCTATGGGGTTGACGCGCGATACGGGAAAAGGTGATTTATCCAGAGGTCCGATCATGAAACCTTTCCTGACTTCTTTCTCCAGTAGGGAGTCTACTATTTCAGGCTCTTTCAAAGCAGACTGCAGATTATTACATGCATGAGACATTTTAGGCAACCATATCAAACCGGCCATGAACCCTTGGACCAGTCCAGTTAGCAAATAATTGACAAAGCAGCGGTTTGGATGCTTCCTTAAAGCCTTCCCCAGCTCAGCCACGTTGACTGGGGTTGAAGGTTTTATTTTTTATTTTCCTTCCTCACAAAGCGGGTTCGTCTGGGACACACTGATTTGGGATGCCCGTCCCCGCAATAGCTGCAAGCATGAATATATTTACAGTTGGCAAATTTGCATACATTTTCATTGAAATTATGGCACATTGGAGTCCAAAAAGATGTCACCTTATCCTCATCAGATTTTGGGCCTGAAGGCGGATGGACTATAGAGGGAGGTCAGGCTAGAGCAGTTTAAATAGCGCGCTCTGAATGCAATTTCCCAATAGGAAGCTAGCCCGGGGAGTCAGCTGAGCCGTCAGCTGATCTCCTCGGTTTGACAGCTACGCTGTAGATCCTGATTTAGAGCTTGACGTCGTGGCCTGCCAGAACTAACGCTACGCTTGATTTTTCACAAAATTCAAAATGGCGGAAAATTTCGGTAGGCGGACTTTGGTGCCATAATGTAATTTTTTTGTAGAGCACACGGATCTGCATGTCTGTGCAAAATTTCAAGTCAATTGGAGTAACGGTGTGAGCTGGCCATCCTTCTTTGTGTTAGGTGACGCTAGCGAGCCATTTTTTTTGTGGCCAACTACGAAACCTTTAAAATCATTGAATTTTTGCCGTTTTCTATTAGCACACCAAATTTGGTAAGCTAAATATTTTGCTAAGGCCCCCAAAAAGGCCATGATATGGGAAAAATAATAAACGACAGCAGCATTTCAATAGGGCTTCGCAGCCCGACGTTGTTGGCACTCGGGCCCTAATAATCCGTAAGGTTTCAAGAGGGCTTCGCAGCCCAACGTTGTCGGCGCTCGGGCCCTAATAATATGTACAATTTTGTGCAGAATGATGCAAATGTTTATGCAATTCTCATCATAAGCAGATGACTGTGTGTGGGGAGCTGGGTGGTTGTGGCGGAAATAGTGTGTCTGGGGTGGGAGGGGTCGAACAACTCCAGAGCATTGAGCTCTAATTTATTTTGGCCACACCAAGTCACCAGGTGGTTAATCTCCCACCTGTAGACAGTCTCATCTCCGCCAGAGATCAGCCCAATGAGGTTGGTATCATCGGCAAACTTCAGGAGCTTGATGGACTGGTGACTGGAGGTGCAGCTGTTAGTAAACAGGGAGAAGAGCAGGGGAGAAAGAACGCAGCCTTGAGGGGAACCGGTGCTGATGGTCATGCTGTTGGAGATGTGCTGCCCCAGCTTCACATGCTGCCATCCTGTCAGACAGGAAGTCGGTGATCCACCGGCAGGTGGAGTCGGGCACATGGCGGTTAAAGGCGGAGCTGAAGTCCACAACAGGATCCTGGCGTAGGTTCCTGCTGAGTCAAGGTGCTGGAGGATGAATGGAGGGCCATGTTTACAGCATGGTCCACATACCTGTTGGCTCTGTAGGCGAACTTCAGGGGGTCCACAAGAGGGTCCGTGATGGATTTTAGGTGGGCCAAGACAAGGCGCTCAAAGGACAGGGATCAAGGCGATTGGTCTGTAGTCTTTGAGTGGGCCTTGTTTTTTGGGGGATGGGGATGATAGTGGGGGATTTGAGGCAGGCTGGTGCATGGCATGTCTCTAGCAAGGTGTTAAAAATGTCTTTAAATACTGGAGACAGCTGATCAGCACAGTGCTTGAGGGTGGAGAGGGAGACAGAGTCCAGTCCAGCTACCTTGCAGGGTTTCTGCCTCTTAGGGCACACTCACACTCCACCCAAGCACGATGGAACCTAAAGTCCGGGTTGTTTGGTCAGTGTGAGCGATCCATTCCGTACTGAAGAACGGTCCACATCCTCGGCCTGGCATGCTTGGAAGAGGTAGATTTGAGTCCGGTGCGGTTCATGCACAGGTACGCAATGTGGACATGACGTAGGCTTTTATGGATAGGCCGTCCCACTCATTAACTCTCAGTGTTCTACTCGGATCTCCTTCCACTATTGAGCTGATTTTTGACTGAAAATACTGTCTGATGTATTCAGACTGTGTAGGACACAGCGGGATTCAGACTCATGGTGTGAGCGGTACAGGACCGGTCCTTTTATAATAAAAATGTGGCTGTGTGTCTCCTTCCAAAAACCACAGAGTGTTTACTAGAAATATACGATTCGGTATGATTGCCCCCCCACAGGGGGTCCCCAGCCGGTTTGCACTCAAACTGCTCCAGCCCAACGCGCCTCGGCCCGATTGTGGCCTTTTATTGTGGACAGTCTAAGGCACACCTGTGCACTAATCATGATGTCAGATCAGCATCTTGATGTGGCACACCTGTGAGGTGGGATGGATTATCTCAGCAAAGCAGAAGTGCTCACTATCACACATTTAGACAGATTTGTGAACAATGTTTGAGAGAAATGGTAATATTGTGTATCTGGAATGAATTTTAGATCTTTAAGTCCATCTCATGAAAAATGGGAGCAAAAACAAAAGTGTTGCGTTTATATTTTTGTTGAGTGTACATACACACACATCACATACACGTAGAAGCAAACCTCAATCCCACACAAACATAGAGGCAGTCCCCTCCATACACACACACACACACACACACACACACTGACATTCACATCCACACACTCAGAGAAACACATCATTCCACACACACAGTTCAAACACATACTCTTCTTTGATTAGAACAGCCTAAATGTGGCATGCAACAGCATTTTCTGTTTTGGTAAACGCATTACTCCTCTGCACTGCAACTGTTAAAAGATGTAAATGTTAATAGAGACTTTGGTTTTAATTATTTTATTGCTGTATTTTATTTACATCTATTCGAATGAAGGTGTGTATACACACCAAAACGATTTTCTTAAAATGAGACTGTTGCATTTAATTAATTTTTTTGTTTGCAATGTGCATAGTTAAAAAGATTGAGTAATAAAAACAAGTTTTAAAAAAGCGTATTGAGGTTGTGTATAGCTAGTGTATTTTTGAAAAGTAACTAAGTAAAGTAATTAGTAAAGTAACTAATTACTTTTGAAAATAAGTAATCAGTAAAGTAACTGGATTACTTTCTTGGATAAGTAATCAGTAATCAGTAACTAATTACTTTTTCCAAGTAACTTGACCAACACTGTTCTCTACGTCTGTCACTTCATTCTCTGCTCCTCTACTCCTCCTCTCTCCTTTTCTCCACTGTCTGGTGGGCTTCTTTCTTTATTTCCTCTTACTATCCTCCTCTCTCTTTCTCCTCCCTCTCTTTGACCTGTCCCTCTTCTCTCATCACTGCCTGTCTCACCCCTGCCTGTCTCGTCACTGCCTGTAAAGTACATGTAAAATGAATTGTATTGTTGAATTCTGCCCCGTCGCTAAAAGAGCTACAAAAGCATCAAAGCATCATGAATGTGTAATCAAGTGCTGCAGCCCAGCTCCACATTCACACACGTTTCTGTTAGAGAAGCATCTTAAAGGCCCTGACACCAAAACGATTATCGGCCGTCGGACAGTCTGCCGACTTCGGTGACACGAGTCTGTTCTGTGTTCTGTGCCATTGGCCATCGTCAAAGCCATCGGCGTTCTTTCCAGCTGTTGGGGTTGTAGCAGGAGCAGATTTGGTTATCAACAGTTAATTATCAATGTCGATATGATTATCGATATTAATAATTATATTTAATATATTATCATGATATAATCATGAATAAACGGGGCACCACCCTGGGATCAGGGAAAAGATAACCTAAAACTGTATTCAGTCTCAATATAAAGGTTTTATACTCAAATGCATCGGCGTCACTAGACACTTTTTACTGGGGCACGTGCCCCAGTATTGATCTGCCGTGTCCCAGTAAAATGTCACGTTCGAGTTTTAACGAGCTACTATATTTGGCAGTGGATTCATTTATATTGATAATAACGGTAAAATAATGGATTTTCCACAATCTCAAACCAACGCAGTTTAACTCAAAATACAAGCTGAGGCGCGCACCTTGTGGTCCGGGTCCGGCGCACACATTACGTCCGTGCACGGCAGTGTGCATGTCGTAGCCGGGGCACCGCGACGCGCACGCATAGATAAATGCAAATATATATATATATATATATATATATATATATATATATATATATCAGTCATGTTGTTTTTTAAACGCAAGTCCGTGTTTGACAAGCTTAAACATGGTCAAAAAAACCATAGACAGGATATGGTTTACTTTAAAAATACAACAGACCCCCCCATCACGTCATGGTATGGTCCACTTCTCTCTCCCACCTGCCCCACTCGCCCTGATGCCCGCAGTAGCCGGCGTGAAGCGGCACAGTGCGTGTAGTTTCTGACTGTGTTGCGGTCGTTCCAGTAAGTAACTCAAACAACGACGTGTTACACATTTCTGTTACCGCTCAATAATCACCACCAGTCCTCATTCCTGCTGCTCTGAATCACAGATCACTCTTTGTGTTGTTAGATAGTTAGATAGCTGACGGTTTACCCCATTATCTTTTAATTTTAATACAATTTCTTTGTAAACCAAGTGATGGCTAAGCATATAAGTAAGATTTACAGTCACAGTGATTTCCCCAACCCCAAAAGTCTGATGTTCTTCATTCACAAATGTGGGAATGATACTCCAAAATCAACAAAAACATGTTGAGCATGTTCATAATGTATGTTGAAATAAATATGAATTAGAGATTAATATCTCTACATTTTTACCTTGCAGGTTTTAGCAGCAGCAGTATGGCTGTGGTAGTAATAGTGGGCTAAGCAAGGGAAGTTTATATAGCACATTGTATAGCACATTTCATACACGCAGCGGGAATTCAAGGATGTTTTTTGGTGATTTGAGTAATAGGGGGCCTGTGCCCCAGTAGAGCTTTATGTCTAGCAACGCCCCTGCTCAAATGCCAAGGATCATGATCATTGGCATAGAAGCATAAAAACAATCTAACAATTAAAAAGGCGTGAAATTCAAGCACTAGCCTTCACAACCTGCTGTTATCCAGTGGCATATACACAACAAGCACAAGAGACCGCTAGTTATAATATAATAAGATTTATCAAAATCAGTAATAATGATCACAATCAATAACACTGCAATTAACAAAGCCTTATTACCTAACTACCTAACACACAAAACTAAGCTAAACAAAGGGAGAGACACACGTGGAGTGTGTGTGTGTGTGTGTGTGTGTGTGTGCGTGTGCGTGTAGAGAGAGAGAGAGAGAGAGAGAGAGAGAGAGAGAGATATGGTCGGAGCTATGACCGTACCATGATCGGAGCTGGATTCCTCACAGCGTTCAGGGCGGAGCCACTGTCGTGTTGTGTGTGCACGTTAGCGGGACAGAGAGAGAGAGAGGAGGAGAGACTGCGCGCGAGCTATGTTCTGGGGCGTTCAGAAGGCGTGCCGTCACACGGGCTTGCGTGAATGAACTGGCGTTGATCGCGAGACCGGTCTTTTAATGATAGTAGAGTGTGTCTGAGCTCGCGAATATAGGCGGAGGTTAGTTGACAAACACTGTTACAGAGAGGCAAAGAATGCGTGCGGTCGCGATCAGTATTCAAATACAGCAGCACATGAACAGAAGGACATCGGCGGTCCGCTATCAGAACGTAAACACATGTAACAAGAATTACAAGCAGTCTTATTCACGTATCGACTTATGTCTCTGCCCAGACTGATAGTAGAGTCTTTCTGAGCTCGCGAATATCCGGCTGGAGGTTAGTCGAAAACACTGTTACAGAAATCAACCCAGCTGCGTGGGTCCACGATCAGTATTCAAATACAGCAGCACATGAACAAACGGACTCGGCGGTCCGCGATCAGAACGAAAAACACATTAACAAGAATTACAAGCATGTCCTACACTATCACTTATGTCTCTGCCCAGACTGATAGCCTCTTACTGGTGTCTTTGCGTAGGTTGCGAGTCCGTCCCGGCGTTTGCGACGGTAATTCGTGTCCCGGCGTCAGCGGGAAACGTGGCGAGTCGGCTTAGTCCAGGCGAGAGCGGAGCGGGTTTCCTCTCGTTGGTCAAACTCAAATAAAGAAAACAGTCCGTGTTTCTTTCTTCCACGGACGGCGATATAATCGCGGCTTGGCGATTAAGTCAGCTTAGTTCAGACAGCGTCTGGTAGCTGGACGGCAGGAACCGGCTTGGTTCCTCTTGTTGCAGCGGTGGCTGCGGGGCCGTGTCCACCTCCTGTTGGTGGAGGGGTCGCCTCCCGTGGCAACGTGGTGTTGCGATGGAAGCGCGTTGGAAGCAGCGCCAGTGTAAGAGCGTAAGAGGAGTAAGAGAGTAAAAAGAGAGCGTTCTCTAGGCGGCTTTGGTTTATATAGCTCAGGCCGCTCCAGGGGACCCCCCAGGGTTCCCTGAAGATTGTCAGCCAATAGGCACCAGTTGGGTGGCGTCGCATCTCTCACCTGGGTGAGATGTGGAACTAAAATGGCGGTGTAGTTTTTAATCTCCTTTGTTCCTTTGTCCTGGCCGCATGTGTAGGCTTTTGTAGGCCGCATTGTGTAGTCCTAACGGTTAGGTCCCCAACACAGCTGATTCCACATGTCGAATCGGCCACGACTAAGTCATTCAGTCTGACCAATCTCCAATCAAAAACAAATCTGTTACATCACATTTTATTTCAATCTCATCCTAATACTCCTTTCTCTTGTACTGATCAAATGTCCTGTTGCTCCTATTTGATTGTGGTTAACTTTTGTTATCCTGATTAGAAGACCTTTTGGTCTTTCCCCCTTACTGGGCCGACTCCGAAACATCCTTATCTCACATTGTGTAGAGAAACCCAGCTGCCCCGAGAGCAGCCACACCTTCGACTTGTCAGGAAGTCTTTTCCTCTTGGAAGCAGACATGTATTGATTGAGTCAATGCAAATCCTCTCATCACACCTTTCTCCATGTTCTCTGTTAAACTCTGTAGCCCCACACTCCTCAGAAAGGATTTTATGACAACGCTGAGAACTTCTTTCTCCACTGACAGTGATGAAACCTCATCTGAACCAGCCACATAATTGGACCTGAAGAGTTTTCTTCCACAATAGCGAATTAGTGAACTAGAAGACCGAATGTGACGATGGTAAACAAACCAGATAAAGCACAGACAATGAGAGAAAAATAAGCTTTGTTCCACGCTGTACAGCAACGCATTAAACATAACTCACTAGCAAAGAGCTGTGTACAATAGTAGTGACGTCATCATCACTGACTGAATGCGTCATCTTATACGAACCAAAACAACATTAAAAAGGTGAAGAATTGCTCTTTGGACTTCCTTTGTAATGGAGGCCTTGTGCTTGTATCTGTAGGAGGTGAGACACTGCAGGACGCTTCACAAATCACCTAATATCATTGTAACAGTCCATTCTACAAACCGCACTGTGTATCAAGCCACTGATCAATAGACAACCTGCCACTTCCTGATAGCTGCCACAGGCAATGATTGTCACAGACATGTACCATTACGCAGTGCAAAACATCTATTTAGGATTGTAATGGCACGTAAACGTCAATGTGGATAAACGAATTTACAGGTGCATAAAGTACACTCGGAGGAGCGTAAACGCTATTTCCAAAATTCCAGAGGTGCGTAAACAACGTTTATTTGCAATTAGCCTCCACTACAGCCCTGCTTACAATGTAATGTGTGTTACTTTATATGCCTTTGAATGGACCCTGTTCCTGCTGTGTGGGTGTAATCAGAGAGGTCTAGTTAGACAGTGCAGTGTCTATCGCCATCTAGTGTTGTTGTCATCTCTTCAGAGACGTCTCTTGAGCAGCTTTACAATCAATTTTCTTCCATTTCAGTCAAAAAAGATGTGATTCTTCTTCTTTTTTACAAGCAAATCACCAAAACAAAATAAATCAAAATCATATATTTTTCAGGATCATTTATTATTGTGTCTGCACACACAGAAGCAGAAAAAGACTAAAATTTAATGCAGCCATAAGTTTCAGGTTCTGTGGAAGAAGCGACTCTTGTTAACAGTTTCCACAAGCAACAACATTCTTTTGAGGTTATTGAAAGGGTTTCTGGAAAATACATAATTCTATCAGCTGAAAAAAAAAATGCAGGTGGGACAGACTGTGGGAAAGTAGAAGGGAAACATGTAGGAATGTTTCAATTTGAGATAAAGTTTTGTATAAACATAGGTATAAACAAGGTATAAACCTTGATAAAGGCGAACCAGTCCCAGTGTTGATGGAAGATTTGATTAACAGCAAGTTTACAAACCTGAGAGACGTCGACATGCTTACATTTGCTACTCACCACTATAAGCACAAAAACGCAACGCAGGAGAAAAAAGGCCTATTTAATAGGCTACATCGTTCTGTTGTTGGGGCTTTTTTGGTAATATTTAAAAATAATATTATAATAGTATTAGTGGAAGTAACAAATTCAACGTCTAGGGCCAGCTCTGCAATTCATCCTGAGGACCACACATGGGGTGATTATGAGACAATAGGCAACACAAGCCCCTTTTAGACAGACGATTCAAAATATGCCGCGAACCCCTTTAGATAGAACTTTGTTTGCAGCTTAACGCGCAACGGTGTCTGCGTCATAGCTTGATGCATCAAAACAACTACTAAAGGTGAACTTTTGCTCGTTCAGCCAAGTTGCTGTGCATCATTACATGTCGATGTGTATAACGGCAGCCTCATACGAGCAACTACCGGCGTACGCTTTGAGCTCATTAAATCTGGCGGCAGCGTGTCGCCCTGGTAACGCGTCTATTGACTCTTTTTTTTTTCTTCTTTTTTTTTTTAGATATATGATACAAACAAATGGAGTGAGGGAGTTACACATGAGATTAAAGTGAGATCAGTAAATAGCAGTTACATAACATCGTAGAGTGCAGGAGATGACAATAATAAATACATTTCATGGTTAGGCAAACTCAAGATCATTTCACTAACATGAAAACAAAGAGAATAATACTAGAGTCTTTATGGCTTTCTTATTTTCAGACTGACTCATTATGTTAATGTATGCTTGATTTCCTTTTTAAGACGGTGAGTACAGGGTATTTACTTAGCAAATTTGCAGTTATGGATATGAGCTTTCACTAAGAGTAATATTAAATTAATTATATAATAATGGTCTAACCCTGAATACAGGATAAGCGGTAGAAAATGGATGGATGGATGGATAATGGTCTAATTGGGAAGGCAGGACTGAAAGGAAACCAAACAATAGATTTTGATAGTCCAAAACAAAGTTTTTGTCAATGTGTTGACGGATAAAAATAGTAACATTTTTCCAAAAAGTCTGCAGGTGAGGACATGACCAAAAGAGATGATGAAGATCCTGAAGCCTGTTTACAGAAGGAGCAGAGTTCGCTGATGTCTTTTTTATATCTTTGCATAAATACATTAGAGGGATAAATACGATGGATGAGTTTGATGGATACTTCTTTGATTTTATTTGTGATAAAATATTTGTAAGGAAGGGACCATATGTTTTTCCACATCGCGTTTTTGAATATATTATTCCAGTATGGCACGACATTGGGACGTTTTCTTTTTGAAATAATGCACGTACAGTGCGGTTGTTGTTTTTTGCGGAGAGGCAAATTCAACCAACTTCTGTCTGTACAGGCTCCGGAGGTAAGGGGTCAAACTCAGGTAATGTAACATTAACCCAATCACACCAGAGGGTATTGCATCAAATACTATTGCATATACTTTCTGTGGAATAGGAAGTGTATATTTATTTAAAAATTCTGAGTATGATAATAATGTGGGATAGGTTAATTGGTGACTCTAAATTGCCCGTAGGTGTGAATGTGAGTGGGAATGGTTGTCTGTCTCTACATGTCAGCCCTGTGATAGACTGGCGTCCTGTCCAGGGTGTACCCTGCCTTCGCCCAATGACAGCTGGGATCGGCTCCAGCCCCCCCACGACCCTGAATACAGGATAAGCGGTAGATGATGGATGGATGGATAATAATGTGCCGTTAGATTTGAAAAGCTGACTAACTAGAAATATGCCATGGGTGAACCAGTTCTCTAGAAAAAGTGATTTGTGTTGTGAGTATCTGTTTATGAAAGTTGGGTAGTTTTGTGGTAAGTTTTTCAATATTGTAGGTACAGAGTAACAAAAAATCAACCTGGTCTCACAGACATCCGTGAAATAGTCACGGACCCTTAACTCAAAATCCGTGACAATATAACGGAAACACCCGAAATTCCGTGAAATGACCACGCAAATCACACCAACGCAAATCAATGCCACTGACCTCCCGTGGTCTACACATGGAATTCCCCGTACAGATCTCACTCGATGGACATGCTTTCTGATTTGGAAACACAACATTTGAAGCAATATTTAGTTCATTTTCAACACCAAATATATCACCCTGACCCTCACAGTTGTTGAAGGCTCAGCTTGTCCTGTCATCATAAAACGTCAGTTCAATTATGTTCCCTAATGCCTGCCACACACATAAAGATAATCGGGCTGATTTTGCCCCGATTTTCCCCCTTCCGACCACGGACAGACATCGCCCGATTATCTTAAGCTCTTAAGCCGACAATCGGCTCCGAAATCAGTCGGCGCCGATAATCGTAAATATTAAACATGTTCAATATTTACGATTATCGGCGGAGAACGTTGTTCAAAACATTGTTCAAAACCACCATCATGCAGTCGGTATCCAGCTGGTCCTCCATTAGTTTACACCGGTTTACACTCGCTCTTCTTCACTTCTTCTTGTAGTTAGTTCAATGACTATTTTTGGTGTGACTGCCCCCACAGGTCAGTCAGAGTACTACGTCAGATCACGTTTGATCACGTTTGTTCACGCAAGATTTCTTGCTTGAGGGACAAGATTCTAGTGCGTCAGAAGACAAATCTTTATGTGTGTGGTGTGCTGTGTTTGGAATATCGCAGGACACCACACACAATACGATCAAAACTGTTAAATCACAGATTTTTTATCTTCATGTGTGGGGTCTCTCACAGATAAAAAATCGGTTGAGATTTATAAAATCTTTATGTGTGTGGCAGGCATTAGCGAGATTCCCTGACAGAGACACCAGCGAGATTCCATGATAGAGACACGGACGGTGAGGTTCCGGTTCCGTGAGATAGACATGGACAGCGAGATTCTGTGACAAATACACGGAGAGTGAGGTTCTGTGATAGAAACACGGACAGCGAGATTCCGTGACATAGACACGGACGGCGAGGTTCCGGTTCCGTGAAAGATACAGACAGCGAGGTTCCGTGATACAGTAGATACACGGACAGCGAGATTCCGTGACATAGACACGGACGGTGAGGTTCCGGTTCCGTGAAAGATACAGACAGCGAGGTTCCGTGATACAGTAGATACACGGACAGCGACATTCCGTGATAGAGACACGGACGGTGAGGTAGGATAGCCCGAACTCAATTCTGTGAAATAAACACAGATTAGCCTATTCTGTCATATGAACACGGATCTTGGATGTCCTCCTCCAACATAACAACCGTTGCTAGGTTACCCCAGAGAATGCCCGATTGAAAAAGAATAGCCTACTTGTATTAATCTTTCATAAGAATACTGATTAAGTTGTGACATTACTAATAGACTGCAGATTTTTTAAAATATAATTGTTCTGGGCCATCCTCAACCTTTTTTGGGCTTGCTAAATTAATATTTATATCATTTTTATTTACTTTTACGTATACAGTACAACAAAGTTGACAAACAGAAACAAAAACAACAACAGCAACAACAACAACTGCAAAAGTTGAGTGGAAGTTCATGAATACATTCATAAAACACCCCTCCTACACACACACACACACACACACACACAAAACACAGAGGGAGTGGTCCCGTTCTGAGACTGGCAGGGCTGGGGACATAGCCCACCAAGACCGGGCACCTCACAGAGAGTGCTGAAAAGGGGAAATTGAGGCTATCATTCTTCCCGTTCACAATAAAATGCAACATTTTAACATTTGGAAACATTTAATCCTGTTCTCTTCCACCTGTAGAGTGGGAAGAGAGAGTCAACAAGCCTGGTCCAGTGACCACCTTTCTTTCAGGAGTGACATGATTTGACTCAGGGGATCTGTGTGGTCACTGCCCAGATCTTGCAGAGCAGAGGCTGCTTGTTCCATAGAAACAAGTTCCAGAAAATCCTTCTGCCAGTTATCTATATCAAAACAATTTGGTTTCTTCACTTTCCAGTTCATAAGAATTAGTCGTTTAGCTGAAAGGAAGGCTAGGTCTAACAAATGTTGAAGTTTTTTTGTGGTTGCTCCCTCTATCTGTTTTCCCAGAAGGCCCACTGCTGGGTCCTACGACGGAGTATTAGGGCCAGACTAAAAGACATTTTTTTTTTTTTAATTACGAGAATAAAGTCATAATATTACGAGAATAAAGTCATAATATTACGAGAATAAAGTCGTAATATTAGGTCTACGAGAATAAAGTCGTAACATTACGAGAAAAAAGTCGTAATATTACGAGAAAAAAAGTCATAATATAACGAGAATAAAGTCGTAATATTACGAGAATAAAAGTCATAATATTACAAGAATAAAAGTCATAATATTACCAGAAGAAAGTCAAAGTCGTTATCAAGATCTGTCGTGACCAGCTCAACCAAACAGCAGCCTCCGTTGCAGTTGACCACTACCAGACAGCTCCTCTTCCACAAAAGAAGCAATTTCTTCCAAGTCCGTGTGGTTCTTTCTTCCAAACAGACAGTCGTTTGCACAATCGCTTCAAAGTCCTCATACTGATGATAATCTGATGCTGATGTGCCAGAAGACTAAGTATTTCCTTATTACGACTTTATTCTCGTAATATTACGACTTTTTTCTCGTAATGTTACGACTTTATTCTCGTAATGTTATGACTTTTATTCTCGTAATGTTCCGACTTTATTCTTGTAATATTACGACTTTTTTCTCGTAATGTTACAACTTTTTTCTCGTAATGTTACGACTTTATTCTTGTAGACCTAATATTATGACTTTTTTCTCGTAATATTATGACTTTTTTCTCGTAATGTTACGACTTTATTCTCGTAATTTAATTTTTTTTTTCTCTTAGTCTGGCCCTAATACTCCATCATAGGGTCCAATGGGAAGTTGATTTTAAATAATTTACATAAATAATCTCTGATTTTTAACCAAAATGTCTGTGTTTCTGGGCAATGCCACAGTAAGTGGATGAGAGTTCCATTCATTCCACACCCATGCCAACACTTATCTGTAACACCATTATTCATTTCCTTAAGTTTATGTGGGGTGATGTAGGATCTGAACAGAATCTTGATTTGTATCATTTTATACCTGACACATTTTGAAAGATTGTTTGAGCGGTTCAGAATAGTTTCCCATTTGTCTGATGTTAAGTGTATGCCCAAATGTTTCTCCCGTTGTGCTTTTATAACTTTAGAAGAGATGCAAGAAGAAGTGTAACATAACAGCCTATAGATTTTGGATACCTTTCCAATGCCAGAGACTGCATCCCTGAACTTAATATCTAAGAATTAATTATCTGCTAACATGATATTTGCGAAGCTTTGCATGATGGACTTGATTTGAAGATACTGGAATGCAATGGAGTTATCTAAACCAAATTTCTTCTTGAGTTCCTTAAAGGAGAGCATTTCTCCGTTGTTTGCCAGGATTTGACCTAGGTTGGTGATGTTTTTTCTTGCCATTTGTTGGGGTAGTAGCAGGAGCAGATTTGGTTATCAACAGCTAATTATTAATGTCAATATGATTATCAGTATTAATAATTATATTTAATATATTATCATGATATAATCATGAACAAACGGGGCACCACCCTGGGATCAGGGAAAAGATAACCTAAAACTGTATTCAGTCTCAATATAAAGGTTTTATACTCAAATGCCAAGGATCGTGATCATTGGCATAGAAGCATAAAAACAATCTAACAATTAAAAAGGCGTGAAATTCAAGCACTAGCCTTCACAACCTGCTGTTATCCAGTGACATATACACAACAAGCACAAGAGACCGCTAGTTATAATATGATAAGTTTTATTAAAATCAGTAATAATGATCACAATCAATAACACTGCAATTAACAAAGCCTTATTACCTAACTACCTAACTCACAAAACTAAGCTAAACAAAGGAAGACACACGTGGAGTGTGTGTGTGTGTGTGTGTGTGTGCGTGCGTGTGTGTGTAGAGAGAGGGAGAGGGAGAGATATGGTCGGGCGCGACCACCAGATGGAGCTATTCCTCACAGCGTTCAGGGGCGGAGCCACTGTCGTTAGATGGAGTAGCGAGAGAGGGAGAGAGAGAGAGAGGTGGAGCTATGTCCTTAACGTCCGGAGCTGGAAACAGCTGACGGGGTATGTGTGTGTGTGTGTGTGCGCGTTAGCGGGACACAAACAAAGAGAGAGGAAAGAATGCGTGCGCGATATTCTGGGGCTTCAGAAGGCATGCCGCTATCACACGGGCGCGCGTGAATGAAGTGGCGTTTATTCCGTGAGACCGGTCTTTTAACTGATAGTAGAGGCTTTCTGAGCTCGCGAATATGGCGGAGGTTAGTCGAAAACACTGTTACAGAAATCAACCCAGCTGCGTGGGTCCACGATCAGTATTCAAATACAGCAGCACATGAACAAACGGACTCGGCGGTCCGCGATCAGAACGAAAAACACATTAACAAGAATTACAAGCATGTCCTACACTATCACTTATGTCTCTGCCCAGACTGATAGCCTCTTACTGGTGTCGTTGCGTAGGTTGCGAGTCCATCCTGGCGTTTGCGACGGTAGTTCGGCCCCGGCGTCAGCGGGAGACGTGACGAGTCGGCTTAGTCCAGGCGAGAGCGGAGCGGGTTTCCTCTCGTTGGTCAAACTCGAATAAAGAAAACAGTCCGTGTTCTTTTCTTCCACGGACGGCGATATAACCGCGGCTTGGCGATTAAGTCAGCTTACTTCAGACAGCGTCACGTAGCTGGACGGCAGGAACCGGCTTGGTTCCTCTTGTTGCAGCGGTGCGCTGCGGGGCCGTTTCCACCTCCTGTTGGTGGAGGGGTCGCCTCCCGTGGCAACGTGGTGTTGCGATGGAAGCGCGTTGGAAGCAGCGCCAGTGTAAGAGTTTATTTAAGGTTTATAAAGCTCACGGCTGCTGCCGGGGACCCCCTGGGGTACCTGTTGTGACGTCACATTTCTCACCTGGGTGAGAAGTGAAACTAAAATGGCGGTGTAGTTTTTAATCTCCTTTGTTCCTTTGTCCTGGCCGCATGTGTAGGCTTTTGTAGGCCGCATTGTGTAGTCCTAACGGTTAGGTCCCCAACACATGAGTCATTGCTAATAGGTTTCCCGCTGGCCTTAAATACTGGGTTGTCTCATATGGGGCATGAAGGTAAAGCTAGACCATTCATTTTGAGTTGTTTGTGTATTTCAATGACAATTTTACACGAGAATGAAATTAAGGGATTTTTTTATGGTTTTATTAGATTTGGTGTGGTACCAAAGTGAGGCTAAGGAAATATTCTTACAGTTCACAGTGACAAGTTTCTGTTCCAGCCATCTCCAGCTACCTGTGGCCGCCTGCTCCTTCTCGTACGCCCAGAATAAGGGATATACACCATTATACGCCAAATAATAAGTATGAATATCTGGTATCCCTAGTCCACCCTTTTTCCTGGGGATGGATAGTTTTTTCAGACTAATTCTAAGTTTTTTACCTTTCCATAAAAATAAAGAAAATAATGTATTGATTTCTCTGAACCATCTCTGGGGGACTTCTAATGGGATGGCGGAGAAGAGAAATGCTATTCGTGGGAGCACATTCATTTTGAGTACTTCTGCCCTCCCCCACAATGATAATGGTAAATTTGTCCATCTGTTCAAATCGTCCCTCCGAGTTTTTAATAATTTAGGGCCGTTTAGCTCAAAAACGTTGTCAATCGGGGATGTAATATTGATACCAAGATATCACATACTATTGGATTTCCAGACAATAGGTGTTGAACTCAAATGACCTGAGTGTGTGAGACGATTCAAAGAGATGGCCTCGCTCTTTGACCAGTTGATCTTGTAACCACTAAACGCACCAAAATTACTGATGAGTTTAAGCAGATGGGGCACATAAAGAGCAGGTCTAGACAATGTCAGTAAAATATCGTCCGCGTAAAGATTAGCTTTAAAGTCATAGTCAAAAAGTGTGATACCTGTTATACTCTGATTTTTCCTGATAGCACAGGCAAGGGGCTCAAGTGCTAGGGTGAAGATAGCTGGGGAGGCTGGGCAACCCTGTCTGGTGGATCTAAAAAGCTGAAAAGGGGGTGAGATTAAACCATTAGTTTTGACACATGCGACCGGATTGTGATAGAGGGCCTTGATCCATTGTATGCATACTGGTCCGAAACCATACTTGGTCAAAATATGGAACAGATATGACCACTCTATCCGGTCGAATGCTTTCTCAGCATCAAGAGAAATTGCAACCGCAGGATGTTGAAGAGATGCAGCCTGTGACATTACATGAAACTGTCTTCGCATATTATGGGCAGAATAACGACCAGCAATAAAACCAACTTGGTCCAAATGGATTAGTGATGAGATGACTTTCTCTAGGCGCATTGCAAGAGTTTTTGCGAAGATTTTATAATCACTA
Organism: Chelidonichthys spinosus; assembly: GCA_029853015.1. NCBI lineage: Eukaryota > Metazoa > Chordata > Actinopteri > Perciformes > Triglidae > Chelidonichthys > Chelidonichthys spinosus. The sequence continues at coordinate 29,419,928 of CM056825.1, forward strand.
TTTAACAAACGGAAATTGCCCATTTTCGTGTGATCTTTGCCTGGCTTTGGCAATAGGGAGATAACAGCCATATTTATACTTTGGGGCATGGATTGAGTTACAATAATATCCCTGTACAATAGGGTCAAGAATGGAGATAGAGCTTCCTGGAAACACTTATAGAAATCAACACTAAAACCATCTTGACCTGGAGCTTTACCAGCAGCTAGAGCTTTAATGGCTGCCTTAACCTCCAGTTCCTGGACATCTTTCTCAAGATATGTCTTCTAGTCCTCCTTCAACTGGGGGAGAGGTGCACTTCTAAGAAAGTCATCAATCATATCAGGATTAAATCTACATTCTGATTCATACAACTTTGAGTAATATTCTTGAAATGCTTGATTTATTTATTTCTGCTCACATACTAAAGATCCATTCTGATCGTATAAGGTCATTATGAATGAGTTACTCTCAATTTGTTTTAATCTTAGTGCAAGCATTCTGCCAACTTTGTCGCCTGTTTCAAAATGTTTTTTCCTCAATTTATATAATGCAGTAGAGGTTTCTTCATGTATAATTGACTGTAACTCTGTTCTCGTGAGTAACACCATTGTTTTTAATTTCTGATCATTAGGATCTCTCATATGCTGCATTTCCAGGTTCTTTAGCTCTGACATCAATTTATTTTTTCTTTGATTTCTTTCCCGCTGTTTTGCAGAGCCATAACTAACACACCAACCTCTGCATGTGGCTTTAAAAGCCTCCCAAACTGTCTGAAGGGATACAACCGAGTTCATATTCATCTAAAAAAAAATCTGATATTCTTTCATTAATCATAGCAACAAATTTCTTGTCCCATAGAAGCATGTTATTGAACTTCCACTGTTTTGTTTTATGCACATTGAAGGAAGGAGAGAATGTAACAGAGATGGGAGCATGATCTGAAATTAAGATGGTATGGATCTCTGAATTTATCACATTTTCTGTTATTGGGTTTGACAGGAGCAGGTAATCTATTCTAGAGTACGAATTATGTACTTTAGAATAAAAAGTGTATTCACGAGAGAGTGGGTTTACACATCGCCAAACATCAGTTACCCCCAACAGCCTCTGAAGCTCAAAGCAGTGGAGAGAGCTGCATCTGCCGGTAGGGGGCGACTGGTGCGATCTAACAGTGGATTATTTACCAAATTCATATCCCCACCAAGTAGAATAGGATCCCCCAAAAATTTTGATGCAAGAAGAGCTAAATTTGATAGGAACTCAACTTGCCCCGAATTAGGGGCATAGATGTTTATGAGTGTAATTTTTCTGTGTTGAAGAATACCAGATACTATGATATACCTGCCACTGTTATCCGCGATCACATCAGTATACTGAAAAGATATTTTTTTTTATATCAGAATACTTGTGCCTCTTGATGCTCCATTCCCTGGCGCAGAAAATACCTGGCCAACCCATCTTTGCTTTAATTTTAACGATTCATTTTCATTCAAGTGGGTCTCCTGTAACATAGCTACATCACATTAGAGAGACTTTAGATGTGAAATTATTTTATAACGTTTGACTTTATTAGAGACTCCATTAATATTCCAGCTGACCACCCTTATGGCATTAGAACTTGACATATACATTTATAATCCCAGTATTTAAAAGCATTTTATATATCATTTCTAGACCCCATTCTGCAACTCTAGGGAAATGACAAGGGATGACGAACATACACTCACACGCATACACACATTCACACACAGGCACGCACTCACAATAGCCAGTAGGCAAAAAACTAAACAAAAAAAACAAGAGAAGGAACGGTGCCCCTTCTCTATCCATGATCCAACGGGAGCAGGCTACAGGTCATATGAGGCATCCAACAGTCAGAAATTAGTGTTAATTGTTTAACCTTTAGATTACCGGACTCCAATATGCCTTCTTCCAGGCCCACGATAATCAAGTTGTTCCTTCTGCTGTGCGACTCTAGGTAAGAAACTTTGGCTTTCAAGTTTCTCATCTCTTTTGAGTTATCTTGTATGGCTTGCTGATGACTTGCTTGTTTGTCCTCCAAGGAGCCGATTAACAAGAATTACAAGCATGTCCTACACTATCACTTATGTCTCTGCCCAGACTGATAGCCTCTTACTGGTGTCGTTGCGTAGGTTGCGAGTCCATCCTGGCGTTTGCGACGGTAGTTCGGCCCCGGCGTCAGCGGGAGACGTGACGAGTCGGCTTAGTCCAGGCGAGAGCGGAGCGGGTTTCCTCTCGTTGGTCAAACTCGAATAAAGAAAACAGTCCGTGTTCTTTTCTTCCACGGACGGCGATATAACCGCGGCTTGGCGATTAAGTCAGCTTACTTCAGACAGCGTCTGGTAGCTGGACGGCAGGAACCGGCTTGGTTCCTCTTGTTGCAGCGGTGCGCTGCGGGGCCGTGTCCACCTCCTGTTGGTGGAGGGGTCGCCTCCCGTGGCAACGTGGTGTTGCGATGGAAGCGCGTTGGAAGCAGCGCCAGTGTAAGAGTTTATTTAAGGTTTATAAAGCTCACGGCTGCTGCCGGGGACCCCCTGGGGTACCTGTTGTGACGTCACATTTCTCACCTGGGTGAGAAGTGAAACTAAAATGGCGGTGTAGTTTTTAATCTCCTTTGTTCCTTTGTCCTGGCCGCATGTGTAGGCTTTTGTAGGCCGCATTGTGTAGTCCTAACGGTTAGGTCCCCAACACATGAGTCATTGCTAATAGGTTTCCCGCTGGCCTTAAATACTGGGTTGTCTCATATGGGGCATGAAGGTAAAGCTAGACCATTCATTTTGAGTTGTTTGTGTATTTCAATGACAATTTTACACGAGAATGAAATTAAGGGATTTTTTTATGGTTTTATTAGATTTGGTGTGGTACCAAAGTGAGGCTAAGGAAATATTCTTACAGTTCACAGTGACAAGTTTCTGTTCCAGCCATCTCCAGCTACCTGTGGCCGCCTGCTCCTTCTCGTACACCCAGAATAAGGGATATACACCATTATACGCCAAATAATAAGTATGAATATCTGGTATCCCTAGTCCACCCTTTTTCCTGGGGATGGATAGTTTTTTCAGACTAATTCTAAGTTTTTTACCTTTCCGTAAAAATAAAGAAAATAATGTATTGATTTCTCTGAACCATCTCTGGGGGACTTCTAATGGGATGGCGGAGAAGAGAAATGCTATTCGTGGGAGCACATTCATTTTGAGTACTTCTGCCCTCCCCCACAATGATAATGGTAAATTTGTCCATCTGTTCAAATCGTCCCTCCGAGTTTTTAATAATTTAGGGCCGTTTAGCTCAAAAACGTTGTCAATCGGGGATGTAATATTGATACCAAGATATCGCATACTATTGGATTTCCAGACAATAGGTGTTGAACTCAAATGACCTGAGTGTGTGAGACGATTCAAAGAGATGGCCTCGCTCTTTGACCAGTTGATCTTGTAACCACTAAACGCACCAAAATTACTGATGAGTTTAAGCAGATGGGGCACAGAAAGAGCAGGTCTAGACAATGTCAGTAAAATATCGTCCGCGTAAAGATTAGCTTTAAAGTCATAGTCAAAAAGTGTGATACCTGTTATACTCTGATTTTTCCTGATAGCACAGGCAAGGGGCTCAAGTGCTAGGGTGAAGATAGCTGGGGAGGCTGGGCAACCCTGTCTGGTGGATCTAAAAAGCTGAAAAGGGGGTGAGATTAAACCATTAGTTTTGACACATGCGACCGGATTGTGATAGAGGGCCTTGATCCATTGTATGCATACTGGTCCGAAACCATACTTGGTCAAAATATGGAACAGATATGACCACTCTATCCGGTCGAATGCTTTCTCAGCATCAAGAGAAATTGCAACCGCAGGATGTTGAAGAGATGCAGCCTGTGACATTACATGAAACTGTCTTCGCATATTATGGGCAGAATAACGACCAGCAATAAAACCAACTTGGTCCAAATGGATTAGTGATGAGATGACTTTCTCTAGGCGCATTGCAAGAGTTTTTGCGAAGATTTTATAATCACTATTTAACAAACGGAAATTGCCCATTTTCGTGTGATCTTTGCCTGGCTTTGGCAATAGGGAGATAACAGCCATATTTATACTTTGGGGCATGGATTGAGTTACAATAATATCCCTGTACAATAGGGTCAAGAATGGAGATAGAGCTTCCTGGAAACACTTATAGAAATCAACACTAAAACCATCTTGACCTGGAGCTTTACCAGCAGCTAGAGCTTTAATGGCTGCCTTAACCTCCAGTTCCTGGACATCTTTCTCAAGATATGTCTTCTAGTCCTCCTTCAACTGGGGGAGAGGTGCACTTCTAAGAAAGTCATCAATCATATCAGGATTAAATCTACATTCTGATTCATACAACTTTGAGTAATATTCTTGAAATGCTTGATTTATTTATTTCTGCTCACATACTAAAGATCCATTCTGATCGTATAAGGTCATTATGAATGAGTTACTCTCAATTTGTTTTAATCTTAGTGCAAGCATTCTGCCAACTTTGTCGCCTGTTTCAAAATGTTTTTTCCTCAATTTATATAATGCAGTAGAGGTTTCTTCATGTATAATTGACTGTAACTCTGTTCTCGTGAGTAACACCATTGTTTTTAATTTCTGATCATTAGGATCTCTCATATGCTGCATTTCCAGGTTCTTTAGCTCTGACATCAATTTATTTTTTCTTTGATTTCTTTCCCGCTGTTTTGCAGAGCCATAACTAATACACCAACCTCTGCATGTGGCTTTAAAAGCCTCCCAAACTGTCTGAATGGATACAACCGAGTTCATATTCATCTAAAAAAAAATCTGATATTCTTTCATTAATCATAGCAACAAATTTCTTGTCCCATAGAAGCATGTTATTGAACTTCCACTGTTTTGTTTTATGCACATTGAAGGAAGGAGAGAATGTAACAGAGATGGGAGCATGATCTGAAATTAAGATGGTATGGATCTCTGAATTTATCACATTTTCTGTTATTGAGTTTGACAGGAGCAGGTAATCTATTCTAGAGTATGAATTATGTACTTTAGAATAAAAAGTGTATTCACGAGCGAGTGGGTTTACACATCGCCAAACATCAGTTACCCCCAACAGCCTCTGAAGCTCAAAGCAGTGGAGAGAGCTGGCGACTGGTGCGATCTAACAGTGGATTATTTACCAAATTCATATCCCCACCAAGTAGAATAGGATCCCCCCAAAATGTTGATGCAAGAAGAGCTAAATTTGATAGGAACTCAACTTGCCCCGAATTGGGGGCATAGATGTTTATGAGTGTAATTTTTCTGTGTTGAAGAATACCAGATATTATGATATACCTGCCACTGTTATCCGCGATCACATCAGTATACTGAAAAGATTTTTTTTTTATATCAGAATACTTGTGCCTCTTGATGCTCCATTCCCTGGCGCAGAAAATACCTGGCCAACCCATCTTTGCTTTAATTTTAACGATTCATTTTCATTCAAGTGGGTCTCCTGTAACATAGCTACATCACATTAGAGAGACTTTAGATGTGAAATTATTTTATAACGTTTGACTTTATTAGAGACTCCATTAATATTCCAGCTGACCACCCTTATGGCATTAGAACTTGACATATACATTTATAATCCCAGTATTTAAAAGCATTTTATATATCATTTCTAGACCCCATTCTGCAACTCTAGGGAAATGACAAGGGATGACGAACATACACTCACACGCATACACACATTCACACACAGGCACGCACTCACAATAGCCAGTAGGCAAAAAACTAAACAAAAAAAACAAGAGAAGGAACGGTGCCCCTTCTCTATCCATGATCCAACGGGAGCAGGCTACAGGTCATATGAGGCATCCAACAGTCAGAAATTAGTGTTAATTGTTTAACCTTTAGATTACCGGACTCCAATATGCCTTCTTCCAGGCCCACGATAATCAAGTTGTTCCTTCTGCTGTGCGACTCTAGGTAAGAAACTTTGGCTTGCAAGTTTCTCATCTCTTTTGAGTTATCTTGTATGGCTTGCTGATGACTTGCTTGTTTGTCCTCCAAGGAGCCGATACGTTTTTCGGCATTCCCCATTCTTGTCACCATGGCCCGTGTGTCTTTTTTAATTTCCTTCGTTGAATTATTCAGCTCATCCAGCGTTTGTTGGAATGAGACTTTCATTGATGTAACCTGTGTCAGTAGCTCTTCAGCCCAGGCAGGTGGATCTTCATTGTCTCTCATGCTCTCTTTGATTGAACGCCAGGCAGCCTGACGCTGTTTCACCGTCTGTCTCGTCTCTCGCGGAGGGTCTTGACTTGACATAAAAAGTTTGTCTTTGTTTGGGGGGTAGATTCCTAGTTTTGTTCTTAAAACATTGAGATTTTAAGGGTGTTCAATAGATAGTTCTCTGACATGCGGACGCCGAGTGACTCAGTACGCCATGCTGCCTTGTCACGTGATCTTGCTAAATTAACCCTCTAAGATCCATTGTAACTTATACGCTATAAAATATCATGTTGTCTTTAGAGCGTCATAACTCCGTAATGGTTTGGGCTAGAAACGTGCGTTTTTTTCCTCTCAAACTAGAAAAATGGGGATAAACAACGGTACCCTGCATGCCCATGTGAGCGATCCATTTCTGACAACAAAACGAATGCGTAAAGTTGTAAAGATGTGACTAGATGTCTCCTCGTCTCCGTGGCGCATTTCTCCGTTTTGTTTATGTATATCAATCATTATTTTCATCCGCCATCTTGCTAGTGACGTATACAGTTACGTTTATGCATCGGATATTCGTATTGGGGGCTGTACAGTGATGTAGTGGGTAGCACTGGCGCCTCACAGCGAGAGGATCGCAGGTTCGATTCCCGGGTCCCTTCTGTGTGGAGTTCTGGGTTCTCTCCGGGTTCTCCGGCTTTCTCCCACAGTCCAAAGACATGCAGGATGGGGATAGGTTAATTGAACTCTAAATTGCCCGTAGGTGTGAATGTGAGCGTGAATGGTTGTTTGTCTCTACATGTTGGCCCTGCGATGGACTGGTGACCTGGCTTTTACAGCCAATCGGAAAGCCTGATTTACGCATGGCCGTGAGTTGTTGTGTTTGCCCAAACGGGAGACAAAGGAAGAGGAAGTCAAAGCAGAGAAAAGGACGGTCAAAGAGTAACTGTAGTGATAGAGAAAGTTTAATACATAAATGTCACAGAAGAAGTACATTATATACACACATATTTAGGGCAGGGAGAGGAAAGAACCATTCCTGGCAAAAAAACAACAAAAAAAAACGCCTATGGACACTACCCAAAATAATATCCATATTTCATAGACAAGAAATCGCTCACACGGGCAAGCAGGGTACCGTTGTTTAGCCCCTTTTCTCTAGTTTAAGAGGAAAAAAACGCATGTTTCTAGCGCAAACCATTACGGAGTTATGACGCTCTAAAGACAACATGATCTTTTGTAGCGTATACGTTACAACGGATCTCATCTGAATACGAATGTCACAACTTAATCAGTATTCAGATGAAAGATTAATACAAGTAGGCTATTCTTTTTCAATCGGGCATTCTCTGGGGCAACCTAGCAATGGTTGTTATGTTGAAGGAGGACGTCCAAGATCCGTGTCCATATGACAGAATAGGCTAATCTGTGTTTATTTCACAGAATTGAGTTCAGGCTATCCTACCGAGCTGTAAAACGTGATCAAACTGCGGCCCATGTCTATGTCACGGAACCGGAACCTCGCCGTCCGCGTCTCCATCACGGAATCTCGCTGTCCGTGTATCTATCACGAAACCTCGCTGTCTGTGTATCTGTCACAGAATCTCGCTGTCCGTGTCTATCTCACGGAACCGGAACCTCGCCGTCCGTGTCTCTATCACGGAATTTCGCTAAGGGAACAGAATTGAACTGACGTTTTATGATGACAGGACAACATGCTGAGCCTTCAACAACTGTGAGGGCCAGGATGATATATTTGGTGTTGAAAAATAAATATTGCTTCAAATGTTGTGTTTCCAAGTCAGAAAGCAAGTCCATCGAGTGAGATCTGTACAGGGAATTCCGTGTGTAGACCAAGGGAAGTCAGTGGCATTGATTTACTTTGGGGCATGGATTGAGTTACAATAATATCCCTGTACAATAGGGTCAAGAATGGAGATAGAGCTTCCTGGAAACACTTATAGAAATCAACACTAAAACCATCTTGACCTGGAGCTTTACCAGCAGCTAGAGCTTTAATGGCTGCCTTAACCTCCAGTTCCTGGACATCTTTCTCAAGATATGTCTTCTAGTCCTCCTTCAACTGGGGGAGAGGTGCACTTCTAAGAAAGTCATCAATCATATCAGGATTAAATCTACATTCTGATTCATACAACTTTGAGTAATATTCTTGAAATGCTTGATTTATTTATTTCTGCTCACATACTAAAGATCCATTCTGATCGTATAAGGTCATTATGAATGAGTTACTCTCAATTTGTTTTAATCTTAGTGCAAGCATTCTGCCAACTTTGTCGCCTGTTTCAAAATGTTTTTTCCTCAATTTATATAATGCAGTAGAGGTTTCTTCATGTATAATTGACTGTAACTCTGTTCTCGTGAGTAACACCATTGTTTTTAATTTCTGATCATTAGGATCTCTCATATGCTGCATTTCCAGGTTCTTTAGCTCTGACATCAATTTATTTTTTCTTTGATTTCTTTCCCGCTGTTTTGCAGAGCCATAACTAATACACCAACCTCTGCATGTGGCTTTAAAAGCCTCCCAAACTGTCTGAATGGATACAACCGAGTTCATATTCATCTAAAAAAAAATCTGATATTCTTTCATTAATCATAGCAACAAATTTCTTGTCCCATAGAAGCATGTTATTGAACTTCCACTGTTTTGTTTTATGCACATTGAAGGAAGGAGAGAATGTAACAGAGATGGGAGCATGATCTGAAATTAAGATGGTATGGATCTCTGAATTTATCACATTTTCTGTTATTGAGTTTGACAGGAGCAGGTAATCTATTCTAGAGTATGAATTATGTACTTTAGAATAAAAAGTGTATTCACGAGCGAGTGGGTTTACACATCGCCAAACATCAGTTACCCCCAACAGCCTCTGAAGCTCAAAGCAGTGGAGAGAGCTGGCGACTGGTGCGATCTAACAGTGGATTATTTACCAAATTCATATCCCCACCAAGTAGAATAGGATCCCCCCAAAATGTTGATGCAAGAAGAGCTAAATTTGATAGGAACTCAACTTGCCCCGAATTGGGGGCATAGATGTTTATGAGTGTAATTTTTCTGTGTTGAAGAATACCAGATATTATGATATACCTGCCACTGTTATCCGCGATCACATCAGTATACTGAAAAGATTTTTTTTTTATATCAGAATACTTGTGCCTCTTGATGCTCCATTCCCTGGCGCAGAAAATACCTGGCCAACCCATCTTTGCTTTAATTTTAACGATTCATTTTCATTCAAGTGGGTCTCCTGTAACATAGCTACATCACATTAGAGAGACTTTAGATGTGAAATTATTTTATAACGTTTGACTTTATTAGAGACTCCATTAATATTCCAGCTGACCACCCTTATGGCATTAGAACTTGACATATACATTTATAATCCCAGTATTTAAAAGCATTTTATATATCATTTCTAGACCCCATTCTGCAACTCTAGGGAAATGACAAGGGATGACGAACATACACTCACACGCATACACACATTCACACACAGGCACGCACTCACAATAGCCAGTAGGCAAAAAACTAAACAAAAAAAACAAGAGAAGGAACGGTGCCCCTTCTCTATCCATGATCCAACGGGAGCAGGCTACAGGTCATATGAGGCATCCAACAGTCAGAAATTAGTGTTAATTGTTTAACCTTTAGATTACCGGACTCCAATATGCCTTCTTCCAGGCCCACGATAATCAAGTTGTTCCTTCTGCTGTGCGACTCTAGGTAAGAAACTTTGGCTTGCAAGTTTCTCATCTCTTTTGAGTTATCTTGTATGGCTTGCTGATGACTTGCTTGTTTGTCCTCCAAGGAGCCGATACGTTTTTCGGCATTCCCCATTCTTGTCACCATGGCCCGTGTGTCTTTTTTAATTTCCTTCGTTGAATTATTCAGCTCATCCAGCGTTTGTTGGAATGAGACTTTCATTGATGTAACCTGTGTCAGTAGCTCTTCAGCCCAGGCAGGTGGATCTTCATTGTCTCTCATGCTCTCTTTGATTGAACGCCAGGCAGCCTGACGCTGTTTCACCGTCTGTCTCGTCTCTCGCGGAGGGTCTTGACTTGACATAAAAAGTTTGTCTTTGTTTGGGGGGTAGATTCCTAGTTAAAACATTGAGATTTTAAGGGTGTTCAATAGATAGTTCTCTGACATGTGGACGCCGAGTGACTCAGTACGCCATGCTGCCTTGTCACGTGATCTTGCTAAATTAACCCTCTAAGATCCATTGTAACGTATACGCTATAAAATATCATGTTGTCTTTAGAGCGTCATAACTCCGTAATGGTTTGGGCTAGAAACGTGCGTTTTTTTTCCTCTCAAACTAGAAAAATGGGGATAAACAACGGTACCCTGCATGCCCATGTGAGCGATCCATTTCTGACAACAAAACGAATGCGTAAAGTTGTAAAGATGTGACTAGATGTCTCCTCGTCTCCGTGGCGCATTTCTCCGTTTTGTTTATGTATATCAATCATTATTTTCATCCGCCATCTTGCTAGTGACGTATACAGTTACGTTTATGCATCGGATATTCGTATTGGGGGCTGTACAGTGATGTAGTGGGTAGCACTGGCGCCTCACAGCGAGAGGATCGCAGGTTCGATTCCCGGGTCCCTTCTGTGTGGAGTTCTGGGTTCTCTCCGGGTTCTCCGGCTTTCTCCCACAGTCCAAAGACATGCAGGATGGGGATAGGTTAATTGAACTCTAAATTGCCCGTAGGTGTGAATGTGAGCGTGAATGGTTGTTTGTCTCTACATGTTGGCCCTGCGATGGACTGGTGACCTGGCTTTTACAGCCAATCGGAAAGCCTGATTTACGCATGGCCGTGAGTTGTTGTGTTTGCCCAAACGGGAGACAAAGGAAGAGGAAGTCAAAGCAGAGAAAAGGACGGTCAAAGAGTAACTGTAGTGATAGAGAAAGTTTAATACATAAATGTCACAGAAGAAGTACATTATATACACACATATTTAGGGCAGGGAGAGGAAAGAACCATTCCTGGCAAAAAAAACACAAAAAAAAACGCCAATGGACACTACCCAAAATAATATCTATATTTCATAGACAAGAAATCGCTCACACGGGCAAGCAGGGTACCGTTGTTTAGCCCCTTTTCTCTAGTTTAAGAGGAAAAAAACGCATGTTTCTAGCGCAAACCATTACGGAGTTATGACGCTCTAAAGACAACATGATCTTTTGTAGCGTATACGTTACAACGGATCTCATCTGAATACTAATGTCACAACTTAATCAGTATTCAGATGAAAGATTAATACAAGTAGGCTATTCTTTTTCAATCGGGCATTCTCTGGGGCAACCTAGCAATGGTTGTTATGTTGGACGAGGACGTCCAAGATCCGTGTTCATATGACAGAATAGGCTAATCTGTGTTTATTTCACAGAATTGAGTTCAGGCTATCCTACCGAGCTGTAAAACGTGATCAAACTGCGGCCCATGTCTATGTCACGGAACCGGAACCTCGCCGTCCGCGTCTCCATCACGGAATTTCGCTAAGGGAACAGAATTGAACTGACGTTTTATGATGACAGGACAACATGCTGAGCCTTCAACAACTGTGAGGGCCAGGATGATATATTTGGTGTTGAAAAATAAATATTGCTTCAAATGTTGTGTTTCCAAGTCAGAAAGCAAGTCCATCGAGTGAGATCTGTACAGGGAATTCCGTGTGTAGACCAAGGGAAGTCAGTGGCATTGATTTACGTTGGCGTGATTTACGTGGTCATTTCATGGAATCTCGGGTGTATCCGTTATATTGTCACGAATTTTGAGTTAATGCATTCAAAGCACTTACATCTTGAACTTTTAGTGCCACGTGGACCTTTCGCCATAGATTTCACCAGTCTTTAGTCTTTTCTCTAAACAAAATGACTTCAGTTAAAACAGCATTGCTCACATTCAAACTCAACATCACACCGCAAGGCGTTACACTAGCTAGCATGCTTATGTCATTGAACATTAGTGCATCGACGACTCACGTCCAAAATCCGCAGAGATCAACAGTAAATACAATCATTGGTTACAAATATCAACAGGTACCTTTATTTAAGGGTTTTATACAGCGATATGTAACACAATTTGTTCGTTTTTTACCTTCTTCCTCACACAATGGCATCACATCACCGTCCTTCCTGGCTGAAATCTCTCTGTGGTCCACACGCAACAAAACAAAACCCATAATGCACTTTGCGCAGTAACAAATCCCCAGGCTAAATGCTGCCCTCTAGTGACCATATTTAAAGTGTAAGTTTGGCGGAAATTGAAAATAAAGCTACCACTGGAGATGAAGATTTCGCCCAGAATAAAACGAGTATACTTTTAAATTAGTGGCAGTTTGGCCAAATATAAGTTAATAACGGTGGGTAAAAACGTTGGGATAGTTTGTATACAATTCCAATCAGTTCAAGACAGCAGCCCTATCTGAAGCACATACATACATACATCTTCAGTGGTCTCCCTCGTTTTGCATTGCGTTCGGTAATCGACACTTACGGACTATCCTTCGCGAGGAGCTGGCAGGGGTAGAATTGGTGAGTGTTCTTAACTGTCTTCTGTTATAAACTTCGGGTTCATGAACTGAGTTGTTGGTGCTTCGTTTTATGTGTAGACACCCAGAGCAAGCTGCTGACGAGGTTTGGCGTTGTTTTGAGCAATGTTAGTGGTTTAAAAATGCGATTTTGAAAGCGTGTGGCTGTATGCCCCATGCTAACCCACTGTTTGCGATTTTGGACTCTAGCTCCCGGCGGTGCTAGCTCTGAACTGCGTGATGAGCGAAAATTACTTCCTCCACGGCTTAGTTGATGTATTTTCATTCAGAAAATAGCTTTATTTTCAATTTCCGCCAAACTTACACTTTAAGAACTGACTGTGCCGAAACATTTACAATCTCCTTCACAGTTTTAACAAATAGAAATGACACAATCAAAATAAATCAACAAATGACATATGAAATAAACTTTACATTTCTCAGGTATTTTTTATTTTTTTATTTTATTTATTTATTTATTTATTTTTTATTTATACAGGTGCAACACATACATATACATATACACATAGACACACTCATATATATACACACATACATAGACGAGTAACCATAATCATACCCAAGAACATGAACACACCCCAACCATTAGACAAATTAATATCGTTACTATGTACAATTGGCAGAGACAAATCATAACTAAAGCAATGAAAAAACAACAACACACAACACCTGCACATTATTTAACCCCTTAACCCTCCCCAAACCCCTCGCACAGGTCCTTCTCTCATTTTCAAACCGTGCTGGATATTTCAGATAGATACATAAAAATATTAAATAATAATAAAAGTTTAAATCATAGCTCGAGCTAGCTCGAGTGCCTCCTTCCTTGCATTGAGCACCCTCTGACCTGCTCCATTCATTTTTGCAACAGAGAGCTCCAGGGATAACAACTCTATTAAAGAGTAAGTCCATTGAAGTATAGGAAGTGCATGCGGTGGTTGCCACCTAACCGCTAACATCTTTTTAGCCACTGTACAAGCAGAAAGCCACAGCAGCCTTTGCGTATGGTCAAGGTTTTGCCCAGAATCATCATTTAGGAGCATACATTTTGGGGAGAGGTCAAACTCTAAGCCGAGTGCATTGTACAGATGTTTTACTATTTGTTGCCAAAAATGTTGAACTGGTGGACACTCCCACATGATATGCAAAAAGGTCCCTATTTGATTCAAGTCACATAGATTACAATTTGGAGAAGGAGATAACTTAATCAGGAAGCGCCGTTTTGGTGTTAAATAAGTGTGATATAAGAAGTTGAGATTGGTTAATTTATTATTTAGATTTTGTGAGGAGTACGCATTATTCCTCCAAACTCTATTCCAGTCTATAGATGATTCAGGGCAGTCCTTATTCCACACATTAGTTATCGCTAAAGGGGTCTGCATATGTTCCAACAAACTATTATAGATTACTGAAACATGTCCTTTAGGTAGCCCTGACATTTTCTTAAATAATTCCATTATTGGATGATAAAGAGGTTTCCTATCTGTCAAAATACCTGCTGCTCTTAAGGCAGAACGTAATTGTAAATATAAAAAGAAGGAATTTGATGACAGTTTAAATGTTTCACTCAAATCCTGAAAACTTCTTAACCCATTGTCATTCATAATGTCTCCTAAACTGTGGATTCCTGCTTTAGACCACTGAGGTGAGATAAAGTGCTCCCCACCAGACTTAAGAAGGATGTTATAGAATAGTGGAGTACTTGCATGCCATTTAGATGTCCAATTATATATTCTTTCTATTTTCCTGAAATTTTGAATTGCACTGGCTATTACTGAACCATACTCCAGTTTACATTTATTGACAGAGAGACCTGTAAACAAACAATCATTTAAAGAGGCAGGTGCCACCAAATTCTTCTCTATATTAAGCCATGGAGGAGAAGTTTTCTCACTAAACCAATTTAACAAAGGACGGATAGTTAGGGCATAAAAGTAAAGTTTGAAATTAGGAACTGATAAGCCTCCCGATTCCTTCTTTCTTTGTAAATTAGTTAACTTTATTTTTGATCGTCTGCCTCTCCATAAAAACCTTGTAATAATGCTATGTATTTTCTCCCAATATCTTGGAGGAGGTGCCATAGGTAGCATATAGCTACAGAAATTAACTCTAGGAAGCACATTCATTTTAATTATTGAAATTCTACCAGACAAAAATATAGGTAGCTTCTGCCATCTTTCCAGGTCTTGTTTGACCATATTTAGGGTGTTATTATAATTCTTAGTGATTGTTTTTTGTAATGATGTATATACATTTACTCCTAAGTATTTAAAGTGAGATACTACCGGGATATTGAAATCTGTACATTCGTCCTTGCTCGCAGAGTTCAATGGTAAAAGGGAGGACCTAGACCAGTTTATCTTATAACTGGAGACATAACTAAACTGTTCGAATATATTAAGGATGCTTGGAAGAGAGTACTTAATATCAGAAAAAAATAAAAGGACGTCATCAGCAAATAAAGATATATGATGCAAAGTGGATTTAATTTTTATTGGTGTAATGTTTGGGGATAATCTAATAGACTGTGCTAAAGGCTCCAATGATAATATAAACAACATTGAAGAAATCGGATCTCCCTGCCGACTGCTCCTGCTTAATTTAAAGGGAGGAGAGTGTATATTACCTGTACTTACACTAGCTGAAGGATTTGCATAAATAGTTTTGACCATGTTAATAAAATTTGACCCCAAACCCATGGAATTGAATACAGACCATAGAAAAGACCACTCAAGGCGATCAAAGGCCTTTTCTGCATCAATTGACAAGATGGCTCTTGATGATAGATTATCAGAAGTATCAAGAATATGCAATAGACGTCGCAAATTGTCTGCTGAGAGGCGCTTTTTTACAAATCCACTTTGATCTGGATGAATCAATTTTGGCAGATACAGCTCCAACCTACTAGCAAGTGTCTTTGAAAATAATTTGATGTCTGCATTCAGTAACGATAGAGGGCGATAATTACCGCAATTAGTTGGGTCCTTATCTTTTTTTGAAAGAAGTATTATTAACGCTGTATTTACATCTCTTCCAAAACATCCTTTTTGAATAGCTGTGTTAAACATCTCCAGTAATGGTGGTCCTAAAATGCTCCAAAATTTTGAATAGACCTCAGGATGTATGCCATCAATTCCAGGGGACCTACCTTTATTCATTTTTTCTAAGGACTGTTTAAGTTCATCCAGTGATAAAGGGGCCCCTAATATAAAAGCCTTCTTTTGATAATGAAGTTAGCTTTAATTTCTGGAGATAGTTATCTTTCTCTGAAACTGATGCAATATTATCTGAAGTGTACAACTTTTTATAGAAGTTAAAGAATCTTTGATTAATCAAATCAGGATCAGATATCATAGAGCCAGTTTCTGATGCAATGATTGCTATATTTGTAAGCTGATCATTTGTTTTTATTTTATTGGCTAAAAGCCGACTGGGACGATTACCATAAAAAAAGTTATTCATTCGATTTTTATGTATAACAAACTCAGCTCTCTGCGTTAATATTGAGTTAAGTTCTACTTTTATTTTTGTTAATGACTTGGCTGTTTGCTCAGAAAAATGCATTTGTTGAGATCGTTCTAAGTCAGTCATTGAGGCCTCTAATTCCCCAATTCTCTTAAGCTGGGCTTTATTGAGTCTAGAAGAATATGAACTGGCATAATTCCTTATGAAGCCTTTTATTGAGTCCCAAAGATATCTAGCATCATCCACAGAGTGACGATTCATCTCCAAAAATTTCTTCAAGTTCCAATTTAAATTGTTCGCAAAAATCTTGATTTTGTAACAAAGTTAGATCAAAGCGCCACCTAGTGGCTCTTTTAGACAAATTTGAGACCATTAATTGACATACATATGCATGGTGATCTGTTAGGGTCATGTGCTTTATTTCTATGTTTTGAACCAAAGATATAAGGGGAGTAGACATAAAAATAAAATCTATCCTTGTAAAAGTTTTATGCCTATTTGAGAAAAAAGTATACTCCTTAGCAGTGGGATGGTGTAACCGCCAGACATCCATAAGATTAAAGTCAGAGAGTAAATGCTGTATTGCTTTGGTTGCTTGTACATTAGAGTCAGATTTACTTGATTTATCCAATTTGTGATCCAATATGGCATTCATGTCAGAGCCGATTACCAACTCAAAGTCAGAAAGTTCAGCCAGTATACTATTTAATTGAGTAAAAAAAACATCATCATATGAGTTAGGGGCATATATATTGATAAATGCCAGTTTCCTCTCATTGTAAATACACTTAACAAAAGCAACTCTACCATCTTCATCACCTCCCTTGTCAATGATGGTAAATCGTAGTGCTTTACGAATTAGTATAATGACTCCTTTTGTTTTATTTAAAGCAGAAGAGAAGGCACATACTTTATACAAGTGATTTTCCATTCTGTTAACATCATCTCTTTGCAAATGTGTCTCCTGAAACATAGCTAAATCAATTTTGTTTCTTGCTAATCGATCCAAACAGGCTACTCTCTTATTAGGGGAATTAAGGCCCTTTAAGTTGCAACAAAATAAATTCAAACTGCCCATGTGGTTTTCAATACTGAAGCATTCAGGGAAAGGAAGTATATAAATGAAAAATGAGTTTCAACCATATTCTGATAAACCAAATTCATACCAGCACCATTCTTCACAAAGATATAAACAAGATCCTGTACATCCCCCCACAGACTCCTCTCACTCCGCCCCATCTGTGCGGATGTGTAACACGCTTTAAGAAGGAGAAAGAAAAACAAAAACACATCCTCGCTGCTTCTATAAGTGACTCCCAAGTTCATTAATATAGTTAAACCTAATTTCTAATCTTATTACCAAAGTTACTACTTTGATGTTAGAGGATGGGAGAGTGGAAGAAAAAAGAAAAGAGAGACAAGAGAAGACATCACTCATGTCCAACAACTGTCATGAATCAGAAAGTTTGTATCCGCACCTCATGATAACTGAGGACAGAAAATGTTCAGTCAGTCGGGATATTAAGAGATGGTTTCACCTGTTGTTCGAAGAAATCCATCGCATCCGTAGCTCTAGTGAAAGCGTACGTTTTCTCCCTGAAAGTCACCAGCAGTTTGGCAGGATAAGCCATGCCATGCCTCAGGTTGGCTGTGCGTAATAGCGCCCTGATATCGTTAAAACGCGCCTGTTGTTTGCGCTGCTCTGTGGTCATATCAGGGTAGATATGAATTCTTCTTCCTCTGTAGTTTAGTTTCCCTCCCATGGCTCCGACCAGGCGCTGGATGGTGCTTCTCACTTCGAAGCTGTGTAGCCGGGTGATCATACAGCGGCTCTCATTTTGCACAATTGGTCCGGTGCGATGCGCCATGCTCACAAGTGGTTGCGGGCCCAGTTTTTCTTCCCCGAACAGTTCATACAAAAGCTTGGTAACAAAGGCAGTGGGGTTACCTGCCTCTATCCCCTGTTGCAGGCCAATAATTTGGAGATTGTACTTCCTGCTGTGATTTTCCAGCGCTTGTGTTTTTTCTTTTAATTCTTCGTTCTCTCCCAACAGAGCTTTGTAGCTCTTCTCCAAAGATTGGATGCGTTCTTCCATTGTATTTGTGGAAATTTCCAAGTCCTCCACTTTTGATTTGCATGCTGTTAATGTAAGATTTAACTTACTTAGCTCCTCCTGCATCGGCTTCAGTTTCGTGTCAAAAGCCGCAGAGATTTCCTCCCGCACAATGTCTCTAATCATTTTCGCTAATGCTTCGGGATCCATTGTTGCACTGCGGAGTGTAGACGGCATAAGTTTGACGAACTGATATAAATCACCAGAAAGAGCTGATTTAGGGGAGATATAAAACTCAATCTAGAACTTAATTGTTTGAAGGAGCGGCGTGGTCGGCGTTTTTGGCGTCCTCACAGCATGTCACCGGAAGTCTCTCCCATTTCTCAGGTATTTAACAACCAAAGTGAAAACACAAACATGCCGGGTTTTACCACCCGGTTACATCTGTATCACATTTCATGGCACAGCATCCAATAATTGACATTTCAACACCAAACAAATGTGAACTTTAGGGTGGCATAATAAGAGAAGTCAAGGGTCATTATGCTTTATCATCTGAACACCATGAATATCTGCACCAAATGTTCAGCTAATCCATCCCCTTAATGTTCACATGCTTCAGATGATAAGCAAAAGCTCTGACTGGATGGATAGGGGCCGTGAACGATTGTTTTCAATATCTTGGCAATTGATTTTGTATATTTATTAAGTTATTTCACTCTGGACTGAAGTGGTGGACGAACGTTCAGATGTTTGAATGACAAAAAATATCTCAACACCTACTGATCATGACCTATCCTGGTTCCAATCTTGCTCACCAGATGCTGAACTCTTGACGTTCAAAAGACCGAATGACCTCTCCTTCAGCACCACACTCAAGACAATCTTAACAGTATTCTTATATTCCCAAATGATAAGGCTCTGAGAATAGATGAATCACAAGGATGATGCTGCTGTCCAGCTTGTGTCTGTAATGAACACTGCACCCTATGGGACTGCAGAAGGACGTCCCTCCTGTTACAATGTAGGTTCTGTGATAATTGTGAATGGTCATTTAACTCCTCTTGTTTGGCCTTTGCTCAGTGTTTTGCACAGCAGAGAAGAAGCAGAAGCAGCTGGTCCGCAGTTTAGTGTTAGTGTTAATGCTGCTGACGGGCTTTAACTCTCCAGTTAAAGGGACCTGCAGGATGCCGACCTCTGCTGACATCCATCTGCCACCGCTGCCTTCACAAGTTTCATCCTCAATTCAAAGTGTAAACAAATGGGATTTCTTTTAAGGAGAGATTGCATGTAGGAATGTAGGTGATCTGGCCTGTCATTGTTGATCTGGCTCTGAAACAAAGGGATGGTTGCAGCAACAGATTGACAGTAATTTGTCCGGCCTTGATTTATTGAATGTCCTGAAAAAATTCAAGTACAAAGACACACTTGTTAATAGGACAAATCCAAAATATTAGGTCTTTACGGTCAATAGTTTTCTCATGAAACATCATTGAATGAAGGGTAGTTTAGACGGTTTTTGACATCATGCTCTGAAAAGCCATTTTTAAACAGCAGTATCTGGAAAACTATCTCACCTGTGGCCTTCAAAATTTCTACAGTGTATATCTGTTACTGATAGCCTCCAGACATGACATATCAGGGGTGTAGCTCAATGATAACCTAGTATGTTAGGTACTTAAAATGAGGCTTGTTGAAATAAAGTAGTACATTTGAAGAGTGGCTGAGCTCCCATTTTTACAGATAAAAGACTTCTATCACTTCCGCCTCTATCTCTGGTGTTAGCTTAAACATTCTACTAAATATGGTTTCTCTTAGATTATTAGTTTCACAGATATTAAGGCTCAAATATGGAAGTAAACACATCTTTGCCCAACTTCAGAGCCATATTCCAAAAAACTGACAACACGTATCAGGTCCAAACTTACTTTTTTTGAAAGATCATATTCTTGTTAAAATCATATTAAAAAACCGGGAGGGTGTTTTGCCTCATTTTGTCGCAGTGAATTTTTTAAAATCCTGATATTGGTGGGGTTTTTGTGGCCATTTTTGGTACTGCATGTCCTAACAGCCTACCAGTAAACATCACAGCAGGGCAATTCAATTGTGTTTTTTACCATTTACCAAAGACTTACATGTGACTAAATGTTACTGATAGGGTGCCTTACGAAAATATTAAATGTAGCACAGTTGTAGTTACAGAGGCAATAAGTCCTTGGATGTGAGTTGAACATGCTGAAAGCAGCTTTTAATGTCTTAAACCATGAACAAACATGATAGCATAATATTGAAGACTGTACTTTTTGTCATACTTTAAATACATACATTACACAACCAAATCAAATAATAATCTTAATTTGAGCATAAAGATTTTACATTACAGTAGAAAAGTCTCCAAAGTTTGATATTGAATAACAGTTTGTCTCTATGCTCACTATGAGACAATATCGGAGTTGTGTGTATGATCAGGAATGGTGGATAGGAAGTATCGGAGATGTTCAAGATGAAGATGAAGATGAAGATGTACTGGTTCAGTTCATGCACCCACATGGCCCTGCCAAGAGTTTCTACTGGCCAAGAAGAGAAGACATGTGCAATGTCCCACTGCAGCATAGAATTGCAAGATTTGACGTTCCCTCTACAGAAACTGGGCGCATGTATGCCATCAAAAACGATGAGCACAACAGAGCAGAGATGTACATTAGACAATTTGTAAAGTGACTGCCAAATTAATGAATGTGACGAAGGAATTGGATCTAAAAGATGAAAAATGTGTGATCCCTCATAGTGAGCATAGAGACAAACTGTTATTCAATATCAAACTTTGGAGACTTTTCTATTGTAATGTAAAATCTTTATGCTCAAATTAAGATTATTATTTGATTTGGTTGTGTAATTTATACTTAAAGTATGACAAAATGTACAGTCTTCAATATTATGCTATATTTGTTCATGGTTTAAGACATTAAAAGCTGCTTTCAGCATGTTTACCTCACATCCAAGGACTTATTGCCTCTGTAACTACAACTGTGCTACATTTTAATGTTTTCGTAAGGCTAAATTTATCAGTAGCATTTAGTCGCATGTAAGTCTTTGGTAAATGGTAAAAAACACAATTGAATTGCCCTGCTGTGATGTTTACTAGTGGGCTGTTAGGACATGCAGTACCAAAAATGGCCACAAAAACCCCACCAATATCAGGATTTTAAAAAATCACTGCGACAAAATGAGGCCAAATACCCTGCCGATTTTTTAATATGATTTTAACAACAATATGATCCTTCAAAAAAGTAAGTTTGGACCTGATACTTGTTGTCAGTTTTTTGGAATATGGCTCTGAAGTTGGGCAAAGATGTGTTTACTTCCATTTTTGAGCCTTAATATCTGTGAAACTAATAATCTAAGAGAAACCATATTTTGTAGAATGTTTAAGCTAACACCAGAGATAGAGGCAGAAGTGATAGAAGTCTTTTATCTGCAAAAATGGGAGCTCAGCCACTCTTCAAATGTACTACTTTATTTCAACAAGCCTCATTTTAAGTACCTAACATACTAGGTTATCATTGAGCTACACCCCTGATATGTCATGTCTGGAGGCTATCAGTAACAGATATATACTGTAGAAATTTTGAAGGCCACAGGTGAGATAGTTTTCCAGATATTGCTGTTTAAAAATGGCTTTTCAGAGCATGATGCCAAAAACCGTCTAAACTACCCTTCATTCAATGATGTTTCATGTGAAAACTATTGACAGTAGAGACCTAATATTTTGGATTTGTCCTACTAACAAGTTTGTCTTTGTACATGAATTTTTTCAGGACAATCTGAGATGGTCAGGTGGGAGGCATTTGATGAAATGACACGGAATGACCCAGTGGTCCAGTGAGAGTTGTTTCCTCTGTGCTGCATGGGCAACCTGTGACCACAGGACACAAATAGCAGTAATAAGCAACAAACAAAGCATGACAATTTGGGGCAAAAAACCTTGTTAAAGTTCTGGCATCTAAAATGCAGAAACTCAGGTTCAATAGAAGAAAGTGTTTTGCTTTGGCCTTTGTACTCTCTGTTTTATGATCTGTTTAGAATTTTCAAATCTCCAGAACAAGAAAATGATGTCACCTAAAGCAAAGTCTTTTTTCTTTTTTTTTTTTTGTGTGCATTTAATACAATGCAACAGTTTTACATAATTAGATTTTACAAAAAATGGTGCAAACATGGAATATTTTATTATTCACCCATGGTTGGCATAATATTTTCAAAAAATTCAACATTGTATCAATTATTTATGACAACAGAAGTCTTATTTACATGTTTACGTCCACCGTCTGGCTCCTCCCCACCCAACGTCAAACTCCATCGCCCCTCCCCTTTCCTCCGCAGAGCCGCATTCCTGCTTCCACATCAGATCGAACCATTCTGTCTTAGCAACGACATTTTAGCTCCATATTGAACTCGAATCTTACTTCCCACGCAGTTATACCTTAACATAAACGTTGAAAACATATCGTTCTGTGTGTGAATGCTCACCAACTTGACCGTGCTATTCATATTACAGTGGAAAGTTATAGAGTTTGTCCAAACCCACACCCCCTTTCCTCCCTTTGTAAAGTGGTCTGCTCCATCTTGCTGCCATGTTGGATGTACGCTTCGCTGCTGCTGCTGCTGCAGCTGCTAGAGATTCCGAATGAAAGTTGAGCGTTTATCCGCTTACAGACACACAGCGAGTTTTTATTTTTTTAATAACACAACACGGAGAAGTTACGTTTCTATCTTACGCAGGAGCAAGCCCGGAAATTCCCCCCTCCCCCCCCCCGGACCTCCTCTGCCCTCCACCCCGGAGTCGGACTCAGCGGAGATGATCCGCTTGCAGGCCACAGCAACTGGAGCCCGCATGGATTGTCTGTAATTGGTGCTGTTTGCTGAGTCCGTCCGGGGATAACTGCATCATTTCGGGGGTTATCTACAAGAATTCGGACCCATGAACAGCCACCTGCCGCCCCGCAGGGCTGCTAACGTGGGCTCCATCCTCCTGACCCCGCAGGAGAACGACTGCCTGTTCGGCTACCTCGGCAGGAAATGTGCCGTAAGTTCCCCCGATTGTTTACCACCTGCAGATTCAAATAATGTGCAGATATATTCACCCACACGTTATAAACCAAGTGTCCCTTTTCCACCATCGCGAACCTAGTTCAAGAACCGGGCCGGTTCCCGTTCTGGTTCGCAGTTGGTTCAACTTGCGAACCGTCTGAGAACCTGTTTGCGTTTCCACGGCTAGAGAGCCCAGAGAGCCACGTCATTACGTCACTGTATACGTCTGAGGTTTCCCCGCAGCGCTCATTTCAAGCATAGCAGACATGTCTCTTCAGCAGGGGCGTAGCCATCATTTCAGAAGTGAGGGGGACAAATTGTTCTGAGGTCTATTGAGTGATTTATCATCCTGTCGCATTCAATTGCACCTCTCCTTAGTGGCTAAAGAACCACATAACTCGGTGTTTCCCCTAGAATTTTTTTCAGGCCCGGTGGTACCCACCGAAAAAACCCTAAACGCCCTAAACAGACGAGACGCGTGGGATGGTATATTGGTGCAGTTGGATTAAGTCAGGTGGCACAGCAAGCAGTCTGCAATTCTGCTATTATTATACTTGCATTCAACATTTTTGTTCAACCTGAGTGTATTCAAGGTTTTCAAGGATTAAAGGAGAGCGTGACTTATTAAGGTGCCGGTTGATGGAAATGATCC
The DNA here is from genome assembly GCA_029853015.1 of Chelidonichthys spinosus. Lineage (NCBI taxonomy): Eukaryota > Metazoa > Chordata > Actinopteri > Perciformes > Triglidae > Chelidonichthys > Chelidonichthys spinosus. The sequence goes on from CM056825.1 coordinate 29,443,966, forward strand.
AAAATTAGGGTCCGGAAAAATATGGCTGGAGAATGAGGAGCATCACATTAATAGCTACAGATACTTTTATACGTTATAAAACATTATAACGACATATGAGTGCATATATTGTCTTATTTTATCAAGTAAAATATAAGTTATAGGTTTACTCAACAGCCTAATAGTTCATAGAAATTCAGGTAGAAATAGGCGTCTGCATGAAAGTAATTGTTAAATATGCAAATAGGCATATCGTTTGTTTTCATGAACAGCTTCCAGCACAAAGAGGCAAAACTTTATACGGCATTTGACTCGCAGGTCTTTAAATACAGGGGATATCTCTTGATGGTAACTAAATCCAAATATTGATAATATTGACAAGAATGGCTGCAAGGTGGTGTAGTGGGTAGCACTGTCTCCTCACAGCGAGAGGGTCTCAGGTTCGATTCCCGGGTAGGGTTGGGGTTCCTTCTGTGTGGAGTTTGCATGTTCTCCCTGTGTAAGCGTGGGCATGTGAGCATGAATGGTTGTCTGTCTCTGCCGTGTGATAGACTGGGGTCCTGTCCAGGTGTACCCTGCCTTCGCCCAATGACAATGACCCCGCAACCCTGAATACAGGATAAAGCAGTAGAAAATGGATAGATTAACAAGAATATTAAAAACAAAACACAACAATTTTGGTAACTTAAATTGTGATGGCCATTTTTCAGAATTTGCTGAAATTTTATAGATCAAAAGATTGACTTAGACAGTAATCGGCACAATAACTGTCAATGAAAATATTTGTTAATGGCAGCCCTATCATGAATTATAGAACATGATTATAAATGGTTTAATTGGTCAAGACAAACTTTGAAAAAGTTTTTGGTTTAAAAAAGAAAAATGATACATTTGATAGATTTATTGGTACAGGAATGACCCCTAGCCTTTGCTGTAATTGTCCAAACTGATGAACCTGTAGTGTATAAGTTGAGTTCAGTTTAAATCTTAAACACTTGTTTAACCTATCAGTCATTTTTACATTGTTGATCTGGAAGCATAACTGATAATGAACCTGGAACTGTAGGAGTCCCCAGCAGAGCACTAAGTGGAACACCAGAGACATCATCAGTAGGGCTTGGTATCACAATAATCATGATACCAGTACCAATACCAGTACCCTTAAAGTACAGAAACCAATAGATTAGGCTGCATGGAAAACCATGCAAATAGCATTTTTGGATTAAAAAAAAAAAAAAGATCAAAGACAGGTATGATTTGACTGGAGAAGTTCCAATACTACTTGGTACTGCATTATTTTGGTTTGATTAGCCTGCTCATCAGTGTCACTTTATTTGTGCATTTTGGTGGATATGAAGTGGATTTGTGGTTGGTGTCGGCAGTTCTTTAAAGCCAATGAAGCTGCCAGGAGCTTTGTGGATAAAAATGCATAAGGACAATATAACACCTGGCTTATTGCTTGAATTGTCTAATTGTCTAGATAGTCAAAAAAATTGAAAATTTTGATCACTAAAACATCATGAAGCTTTCAGTTACAGATGCCCAAATCATACGTCATCTGCAAAAATGTTGCTGGAGCAAGAAATTGAGGAGTTAATTTCTTTCCACTTCATCAAGAACGGTCGTGTGTTTTCTCAACAGGGCAGGAAGCTGTGAAGCTTCTGTCCTTAACACATATCAGATTCAACCAGCTGTTGCCATGGATGCCACTTATACTCTTCAGGGCCACATCGCTTAGCTACAAACCATAAAGTAAAGAGACTTTTTAATTGAAAGCCAGCAACACCTGCATGTTATTGTGCTGAAGATGGTTTTCCTGCCTTTTTACACCAAATTATAACCAGCTACTAAAATTATCTTTGATGACAAAGAAAACCTCCATAAAATGTGATTCTGTAGTTTATCTGATCATTTTCGGGGTGATGTAATGCGATTGGAGCAGGACAGCACAGCAGTTTTTAGATGTCAGCTAGTTTCAGACGCTGAACAGAAGCTGGGTTTGCAGGTTCGACTGCAAGAAGCAGCTGCATACAGGCTGAAACACCTGATCTGATGGCCAGTGTTTCCCTATATTCCTGTGACGCTGCTAAAATGACACACAATCATTAACCTGCTGCTCTCATGTTTCACCAAGTGCAGCACCTCTGTATACAAACACACACGAGAAGAGCAGAGGACAGACAGGTGACGTGAAGATAACGTTGTCGGTACCGTATATAAAGAGGTTTGGTGGACGACACGCTAACAAGCTGACAGATTCAGTGTTTTTGACTGAGCTGGATGAGAATATCCGGTTATAACAGATCTGTGATGCTGGCATTGATCTGCGTGAAGTTTGACTGAGAAAACTGGTTCATATGGGTTTTGAAAAGTCACTGATAAATATTTGGAAAAGTCACTGATGAGTAATTAAATAAACTGTAGTTTGAGAGTGTGGCGTGTGGCCAGCTCAGCGATCGCCGAGCAGTTTGGGATCGGGGACGTTCTACAGTCGGGTGAGAGAGAAATCTGACCGGCACCCGCTGCATTTCCACAGATAATGTTTCATCATTCGTGGCCGTAATAAACACTATTACTGCTTTGTACCTTTTGTGGAAGTCCCGGACACACCGGTGTCCACGGCGTCCTGCCTGAGTTTGACCTGGAGGGAATGTTCCCATTCATTGTCTATGTAAGAAGCCGTGCAATGCCGTCGCGGAGTGGCAAGTTTCGAGAGACGGCGCCGCCGCCCACAAGCTCTCAATAATCTTTCAAACTGACCGTTGTCGATCTAAATTAAAGACAGATTCAGCAACTGCATAGCTCATTCTCCCCTAAAATGTTTTCAGAAACACCTTTCTGTGAACTATTTTCTTAAAATAAGAGGGAGGTGGGAGGCTGCGAGGGGAGAATGATACGAGCTGGGGGGGGGGGTTAAGAAGCACAGAGGGGAGGGGTGTGTGTGTGTGTGGGGGGGGGGGGGGTGCTTTTTTCGAACCTTTCAAATCGTAGACCATAGCTTTAACACCCAAAAATACCTCGCCATGACAGAGTACCAGTGGGAACTGATGGAGCAGCTGATCCCGTTGCCCACTTTACTGTTTAGATATGGGGTCTCTTGCGAGGAAAAACGTGAATGTTATACGGAGAAATCAAAATCCTCTCCCGACATAAAGCTGCTAGAATACGTTTTGCTTCAATATTGATGGTTGACGAGGAAAGGACATCTGATTTTCTAGAGCTGGTTAAGATTCAGGAAAGTGTGGAGATATGTAGGGAGAAACTGCTGCGAGGGAGCAGGTTAGGTTCACAGAGTTCGTTACCATGGTAATTATACCATACCAAGAGTGTCTCGTCCTGCTTATTTCACAAAGCAGGATTAGAAAGTAAGACATATCTGTCAGTAAAGGGTCATTCCATGTGAAAACAGTCAATATTGGGGTACCATGTACATGGTACCTCTCAGATTTTGCTTAAAAGCGGTAAAAAAATGTTTTATGTTACCAAATGAGGGAATCTGAAGTTTAAGGTTAATATCTCAAATGGCATCTCTATGTATATTTGGTATAAATCCCATTAGGATCATCAAGTGCCCACATGGTCATTTCGGGGTCCAAATTTTCGGTTCCAAAAGAGTCACCTCTGCCCGAAAGGGTTTTTGGACCCCCATAAAAACCCCACCAGTGGTACCACACCCTTCAAATAATTTCTGGCAAGAGCAAAGTTCCCAAATATAACAAATAATTCTGTTGATCATTATATGATCATTAATCGTGGTGCTAGGGACTAGAGATGCACCGATACAGTTTTTTTCCAATCAGATACCGATACCTGGGCTGAGCATATTGGCTGATACCCGATACCGATCCAATACTATTATACTACTATTATTTATTAACAAATAACAAAGTGTACATTAGCAGCAAAAAGAAATAAATAACACTTGTAACCAGTGGTGTAGTCAACGTGATACGCAGGTATATGCCGTATACCCACTGGAAAAGATCAGTGATTTGCGTATCCTCAGTGGTTTAGTCTACCTGATACGCCAGTATACGCCCTATACTCGCTAGATTTTTTTCCCATATATCCACTTGATTTGCGAGCATATGTAACAACATTATTTTGTGACAGCCTTCACACATTCCTTTGCCTGTGACGACAACAGCAACAAATTTATTTCGCGGGCATTCTCAATTCTGGCACAAAGGAGAAAATCTGCGAGAGAAATGAAGCGTAAACAACAGCAGACAACACTTTTTCAGTGTTTTGCAAAGCGCTCCGCCATGGAACCCACAGCCGCCACGGGTGACGCTGCAGCATCAGCAGAAGATGCTGGGGACCAAAGAAAACAGGCAGATGAGAATGTTTCTCTAGTTAACCCGGAGGAGGAGCCCGACGCTACCATAACGCCAACCGGTAAGTGAAATTAGCATAGCAGGGGATTGTTGGTATATTTATTGTAGCGTCCCTCAGTACATTCGCTACCATCAGATGGTTTCTCCGTGCTTTACTCATGAACAGCCAGGCTGCTGTGGGTCGCGGCCGACACCAAGACAAGCAAACCAACTTCTGTCATGAGCTGACCAACTTTCAGCTCGGCTCTCTCACTTGCCGGCCGGCTCACACACCGATCCCGCCCACCTCAGGGGCTTCTCAGCCCCTGTGAATGTCACGTTCATGAACATCAGGGAAATCACAGAACTATGAACGGTTAACGTATACAATATCTATAAGAAAGAGAAGAGAGGAAAGTCAGGCTAGGGAATTTAAGAGCAGGCATCCCTGGTTAGAGTGGAGGGACAGAAAGTTAGGTAAATGTCAGCACATGCAAAGAGTTAATTCATGGCCATGTTTGAAGTGCATTACTTAGTATTTTAATATACCATTAAATAACTATGGTAATGCTAGTTCTGAGTAGTTAGATGTCAGTTAGCTATTGCAAGAGTAGAATATTTTCCACCTTTTGTCTATATTTCATGCATGCTTTAGCCATGATGTGAATATTGTTAACAGTGCATTTAATACTTATGAGTAATTTTTAGCCTGCTTCTGCAGATGTTGTTGCTAATGTAAATACAAAACTTTTATGTTGACTCTAATTTTTCATGGTTTTGTTTACTTCCAGGTTGTGCTGTTTGCAGCTCCACAAAATCAACTGGCATCCTCACTGAGGAAAGAGTTTCTGTATCTGAGGAGTGGGCATTCTTTAGGATCCAGTCCTTAAACCCAAACAGCTCAACATCACTTACTGCTTTGAGGAACAAGATTCGACGACATGAGATGTCTAGGGCACACAAAATATCCCAGGAGCTCACTGAAAAGGGTGGACAGGATGTACTGGGGAATTTGGTGAGAGCTGTGTCAGACTGTGTTGAGTGAGACAGACGCTGTTTTCAGAACAGCATACTATCTTGCTAAGATTAATCGAATGATTGATTGTGAACCTGAAAGCCTCAGTAGATGGAGCTATACCTGAATTTGTGTTCCTGGAGCTGGTTGAGCTGGCGAGCCAAAGGGCAGAGGACATAGAAAAAGCTCTCCTGAACTGTTTGGACACTGCAGGCTTCAGTGATGAGTGGCTTCAAAAGAACTGGGTCTCATTTGTTTCAGATGGAGCCAGTGTTACGTTAGGGAAGAACTCTGGTGTGGCAACGAGGCTGACTGCAAGGTACCCTAACCTGTTCACATGGCACTGCATGAACCACCGTTTGGAACTGGCTGTATTTGATGCTGTGGATGAGGTTCAGGCAGTCAACCACTTCAAAGTGTTCATTTAGAAGATCCACAGTCTCTACAGTCAATCTAATAAAAATTCACGGGAACTTCTGGAAGCAGCTCAAGAAGTGGGCTCACAAGAGTTTTAACAACGCGATGGGTGGCCAGCAGCTTCCGTTCTGTAAAGGCTGTGTGGAGGTCATACGAAGCACTAAACAGACACTTTGAAAATGCAGCAAGTGACCAAACAAGAAACAGCAAAGAGAGACAAACTTATAGAGGCCTGGCACGTCGAATGCAGAGCACCAAATTTTTGTGTGACCTTGGACTCATGTATGATGCACTGTTTGAGCTTGCAAACCTGTCTGAGCAACTCCAGGCCCATTCAGTCACACTCTTGAGAGCAGAGCAGCTTCTGAAGCGCACCATCAGAGTGCTGGCATCATTCAAAGACACCCCAGGGGAGAAAACAGAGGAAGCACTAACAGCACAAGCTTTGGGACATTTTGGATCTGTCCCCCTGGAGTCAAATGCAAAGCTCACACCGATCAATGCAAAGCAGTTCCTACAGAGTCTGATCAACAACCTGGAGAAGCGCCTCTCATTTGAGGGTGAAATGCTTAATGATCTCAGCATTCTTGATACAGGCAACTGGCCATCAACACCTGGCATACGGCATGGTGAGGCACAAGTCAAAAGGCTGTGCAGGCGGTTCAACCTTTGTGAAGACCAAGCAGTCAATGGTATGAGAGATTTCCTGGAGCACCCACACAGTGAGCCTGAAAACCTAACACCACTCCTACGATGCATGCAGACTATCCCTTGCAGCACTGCTGAATGTGAAAGGGGCTTCAGTCTAATGAACAATATTTGTACAGATAAGAGATCTACACTGTTATTGTCAAATGTAAGTCATTTGATGATGATCAGCATCAATGGACCACCTGTATCACTTTTTGAGCCAAGGAAGTATGTCACAACATGGCTGAAAAACCATCGCTCTGCCACACAAACAAGGAGGCAATGCACACCTCAGTTGCCTGAGTATAAACATATTTGGAATGTTTTGTAGGCTACCTGCCCCCTGCAGTGACTTAGCGACCCCGTCTCTATGCTCCTTCCCCCACCACAGTGACTCTCTATGACTGTCCCATCCTTTTTTTCCCAGGACTTGTGAACCAACACAGTAAATCCAGTGTAAATACTTAAATTCAAACCTCAATTTATTCAAAATGATATGTTCATTGCAACTACTACTGATCAGCCCTGTAAATACTTTTTGCCTTTTTCAACCTCCATTTTTAGGTGTTTTTTAAGTTTATTTGTCTATCAATTGGTTTTATCTTGTTTGAAGCCAATTTGAGGTGTTATCTTGGTCATTTAATAATAATAATTATAATAATTGATTTAAAAATGTTAATTTTTAGCTACTAGCCTAAATTATCATTATTGTTCATTTGAAGTTTATTTGTTGATTAACTGGTTTTGTCTTATTTGAAGCCAATTCTTGTTCATTTAATAGTAATCATTTATTCATTGACTGTTAAAAGTATTGTGTTGCATACAATAAATTAACACATGAATAAGAGTAAGAATGACTTTATTAAACCCCAAGGGGACATAATTTGTCTGTCAGCTCATCTACCATTTGCAGGAGAATTAGAAAGCCTGATGGCTGTAGGTATGGAGAATTTTCAGTATCTCTCTGTCCTGCAGTGAGGAGAGAGGAGCTGCTGTTTCTTTGGTCCATCATGGTTATGAAGTTGTTGGTGTGCATCTCTCCACCTCCTCCCAGTGTGTCCAACCAATCACAGAGCCAGCTTTCCTAATTGATTTGTCCAGTCTCATTGCATCCTTGAGGCTGATGCTGCCTCCTAACATGTTGATAACATACCCAGTCTTTCAGAATGCTCTCAACATGTATACTGTGTAGTAGGGGTGTAACGGTTCACCAAAACCACAATTCGGTTCGACTTCGGTTTTTGACTCACGGTTCGGTTCAAACCTCGGTTTTTAAAAACATACTGAAAAACTTTTTGGAAAACTTCCAGAAAAAAATGTCTGGATTTTATTAAAGGATATATCAAGAACATGAACATTAGTTATATTAACAAGTATAACACTTCTCTTTAAACAAGTCCAAAACAAAAACATTTTTTTTTAAAACACTTCTATTAATCTCTTAAGGAATACAACAAATAAACATTTGTCTTAAGACCAGTCTACATCGTCTAAATAAAGTAAAAATGAAAAACTTCTTACACCAGTCTGAGGTATAACAAAAATAAATAAAAAGCACTTCTCTTAAAGTGATGGTCCGGAGTGAAATGGACCCTAGGTCATTTCCACCAAGACATCCAGCCAAACACCCCCTCGGAAGCATTTTTAGCGATGGTCAGCAGTGGTCAAGATAGGGCGATCAGCCTAACAGCTTCGTAATAGCGCTATGGTACTTACGGTATATCTCGTAAATTACCCCACTAATAATGCATGGAATGTTACCAAACGTCTGCAGTAGTACACATAGGGTCTGTACAAAACGAGGCATTTTAAAGTTTGTAAGTACATCAGGAGTTTATTTAAAAAGAACACTTGGCTGATAGCTTCTACTGCTAAAGCTACGCTGTTTGCGTAGACAGCACCGTGTTTACACAGCTTCTTCTTCGTTGCCATCTTGCAGAAATGAAACTAACCTGAGCGACCTGACACACGTGTGCGGTCGGGGCGGGGATAAACCGAGGTTCGGGAAGATAGAATGAGTTTCTGAACCGAAGTCCTCTGAACCGAGGTTTTCCGTTTCGGTTCAGAACCGTTACACCCCTACTGTGTAGGCTATGCATTACTAAATGTGATTCAGATGTTTTTTATGCATGTATTAAATAAACATCTGAATCGGAATCACATTCACTAATGCATTGCCTACAGTATACATCTTGTTGAGAGCATTCTGAAAGACTGGGTATGTTATCAACATGTTAGGAGGCAACATCAGCCACAAGGTTGGGATGGTGCTTATGAGGTGCTATGAGTATACCCACTGCAAAAAACTAGACTACACCACTGCTTGTAACCATGTAAAGTGCACTGCAAACAGATATTTTAAAATGTAAATGTATAGCAGCTGCCTGAAACCCAACAAACAATGGCTTAATTAACCGGCGCTTGCTCCATGTTGCTCTGTTTGCTCATCACTAGCTGCTGTGCGTGCTCTGCGTGATGACGTAACCAGCGTTGCAAACATGGAATTGAAATGACTAGATCGCTGTAACTGTATTGCTGTGTATGATATAAATAAAAATGAAATGACTGGATCGGAATGCTGGATCGTCCTCATTCATCTGATATCCGATCCAGCTAATTAGTCAATATCGGAGCTGATATCCGATCCGGGTATCGGATCGGTGCATCTCTAGATATACATATTTGTTCTTTCTGATGCGAACCATATTCTGACACCAATGGAGATGTTTCAATGGGCAAAAGAAAACATTAAGAACATTACAGTCACAATACAGTCACTCATTTCACCAAGTGGTGCTCAGACAATCACCTTCAACTCAATGTCAATAAAACAAAATAATTACTGTTCAGCCCCCCTCACACAGAACCCCACCATCATAAACACCCAAACAGCTGAGACAGTGGACACCTTCAAATATCTGGGAATAACTCTGGACAATAAACTCACCTTTAATCAGCACACCACGGACATTCAAAAAAGAAGCCAACAAAGACCGTCAGCCATCCGCAAACTCAAAGGTCTCTACGTTGCACCCCACCTCCTGTTGCTACTCTATCAAAGCATCATCCAACCCATCCTCCTGTACTGTTCCACCTGTTTCTGTAACAGGCTTTCTGTCACCAACCGGACCAAACTCACGCATCACAAACACAGCTGCCAAAATCATCGGCCTCCCCACACCCAACCTCAAACTCAACCACAAGTCCATCACCCGCCTAGCAAACTCCATAGCACAAGACATCACTCACCCGCTGAACCAATATATCATCCCACTACCCTCAGGACGCAGGTACAGAACCATGAAGTTCAGGAGGGCTCGGCTGGGGAAAAGCCTGATCCCCGCAGCCATAGCTGCCCTTAATAGCAGGCCCCGCTGATCTGTCTGTCCGCTCTTGTGGTGTCATGTAAAGTGTGTATTGTTATTGTTGTTTATGTCATATTTTGTTGGTGTGCATGTAGTGTCTGTTGTTGTCTGTGATGTGTAATGTACTGTCAAGTGAAGACAGATCTCCCTACGGGACAAATAAATCTAAATCTAATTACATTCTTCTTTGTCAGTGCAGAAAATATTAAAAAACACGAGGAAACGTATGAATTGGAGAGGCGTTACGCCTCGGCCAAAACAATCAGTGGAACACGATCGCATCATTGCTTTATACCAATTCCCAAAAATAAGATACAGATGAAAAGAATATCACAGGATACAATATTCACAGATGTCGATGCAGGAAAACAATCAGATTCAGAACGCTTGGATACAGAACACCCGGAGGCAGAACATCCACAGTCAGATCAGCCACAAAACTCAATTTTCCAGCCAGGAAAATACATTGCCTGTATCTATGATGATGACTGGTTCATTGGAAACATTGTTGAACTTTAAGATGAACATGGTGATGTTTTTGTGAAATTCATGAAGCGTGTCAACAGCATCCTCACATGGCCATCAGACCAAAGACGGATCCCCTGTTGGGTGCCATTCCAACATATCATTTGTTGTGTCAGTGTGCCAGACATCTATGGACGCAGTGCTCGCCAATACAAACTTGACCAAAAGGACCATGACAGAATTACGTCACTGCTTCCACAATTTCTTGGGTAATAGTTAAAGACTCTAAATTTACATTTACGGCATTTAGCAGACACTTTTGTCCAAAGCGACTTACCATAAGTACATTTGTCAAAAGAAAGAAACCACAACATATCATTGCACTATTGTCTATTGTCTTTGGTCCGATGGCCATGTGAGGATGTTGTTGACACGATGCATGAACTTCACAAATGGCTAATGTTGATACTGCCTGCAGAATTGTGTAGTACAAACTTCAATGAACTAACAGACTGTTATTCAATATCAAACTTTGGAGACTTTTCTACTGTAATGTAAAATCCTTATGCTCAAATTAAGATTATTTGATTTGGTTGTGTAATGTATGTATTTAAAGTATGACAAAAAGTACAGTCTTCAATATTATGCTATCATGTTTGTTCATGGTTTAAGACATTAAAAGCTGCTTTCAGCATGTTTAACTCACATTCAAGGACCTATGTAACTACAACTGTGCTACATTGAATGTTTTCGTAAGGCTAAATTTATCAGTAGCATTTAGTCACATGTAAGTCTTTGGTAAATGGTAAAAACACAATTGAATTGCCCTCCTGTGATGTTTACGAGTGGGCTGTTACATGGACATGCAGTACCAGAAATGGCCACAAAAACCCCACCAATATCAGGATTTTAAAAAATCACTGCGACAAATTGAGGCAAAACACTCTCCCGGTTTTTTAATATGATTTTAACAAGAAAAAAGTTTGGACCTGATACTTGTCAGTTTTTTGGAATATGGCTCTGAAGTTGGGCAAAGATGTGTTTACTTCCATTTTTGAGCCTTAATATCTGTGAAACCAATAATCTAAGAGAAACCATATTTTGTAGAATGTTTAAGCTAACACCAGAGATAAAGGCAGAAGTGATAGAAGTCTTTTATCTGCAAAAATGGGAGCTCAGCCACTCTTCAAATGTACTACTTTATTTCAACAAGCCACATTTTAAGTACCTACCATACTAGGTTATCATTGAGCTACACCCCTGATATTCCATGTCTGGAGGCTTTTAGTAACAGATATACACTGTAGAAATTTTGAAGGCCACAGGTGAGATAGTTTTCCAGATATTGCCGTTTAAAAATGGCTTTTCAGAGCATGATGTCAAAAACGTCTAAACGACCCTTCATTCAATGATGTTTCATGAGAAAACTATTGACAGTAAAGACCTAATATTTGGGATTTTTCCTATTAACAAGTGTATCTTTGTACTTGAATTTTTTCAGGACATTCTGAGATGGTCAGGTGGGAAGATTTTCAGAAATTTGATGAAATGACAAGGAATGACCCATTGTCAGCCTTCTATCACTATTAGAACAGAAGTTATGGGCCTCCAAAAATGCCAACAAATGAAATGCGAAATTCCAATGTGTCAAAAAGGGGTGTGGCACTTGAAATTCAAATGGACGCCACGGGCAGACTGTTTGAGATATTGACATGAAACTTCAGATTCCTTTGTTTGGTAACATAAGGCAAATCTTTGCCGCTTTTCAGCCAAATCTGAGAGGTGTCATGTACATGGGTGGCTGAGTTGGCACAGAATGACTCTTATACAAGTTGATAGTTTATTAGAAAGAAAATAAAACACAATTTAAGAAAATATTAGATCAAAGCACCCTGAAGTGGTGTGGCTAATTTGCTGAACTGGCTTTTTGGAGGATTTATCTGGAGGCAGATTACATCAAAAGTTTGGGGTGCATTGAATTGAGTAGTTAAGATTCATGGCTGTTGGGTGTTTACTGATCCACATGAATGGCAGGACCCAAGGTATGCCAGCAGAACATCACACTGCCTCCGCCGGCTTGCCTTCCTCCCATAATGCATCCTGGTGCCATGTGTTCCCCAGGTCAGCGACGCACACTCTCCCAGCCATCCACGTGATGTAAAACTAAATGTGATTCCTCAGACCAGGTCACCTTTTCCATGATTCTCTGGTCCAGTTCTGATGCTCACGTGCCCATTGTAGACACTTTTAACAGGGGACCGGTTTGTGAACAGGGGTCAGCATGGGCACCCTGACTGGTCTGTGGACATGGGTCAGCATGAGCACCCTGACTGGTCTGTGAACAGGGGTCAGAATGGGGACCCTGACTGGCCTGTGAACAGGGGTCAGCATGGGCACCCTGACTGGTCTGTGAACAGGGGTCAGCATGGGCACCCTGTCCGGTCTGTGAACAGGGGTCAGCATGGGCACCCTGACTGGTCTGTGGACAGGTGTCAGCATGGGCACCCTGACTGGTCTGTGAACAGGGGTCAGCATGGGCACCCTGTCCGGTCTGTGAACAGGGGTCAGCATGGGCACCCTGACTGGTCTGTGGACATGGGTCAGCAGGGGGACCCTGACCGGTCTGTGAACAGGTGTCAGCATGGGCACCCTGTCTGGTCAGTGGACAGGGGTCAGCATGGGCACCCTGACTGGTCTGTGAACAGGGGTCAGCATGGGCACCCTGACTGGTCTGTGGACAGGTGTCAGCATAGACACCCTGTCCGGTCTGTGAACAGGGGTCAGCATGGGCACCCTGACTGGTCTGTGGACATGGGTCAGCATGAGCACCCTGACCAGTCTGTGAACAGGGGTCAGCAGGGGCACCCTGACTGGTCTGTGGACATGGGTCAGCAGGGGGACCCTGACCGGTCTGTGAACAGGTGTCAGCATGGGCACCCTGACCGGTCTGTGAACAGGGGTCAGCATGGGCACCCTGACTGGTCTGTGGACAGGGGTCAGCATGAGCTCCCTGACCGATCTGTGCCTCTAACGCTCAACTTTGAGGGCAATATGTTCACTTGCTGCCTAATATATCCCCATCCCCCACCCCACTCACAGGTGCCATGATAATGAGATAATCAGTGTTATTCATTTCGACCAGTGGTCATCATGTTATAGCTGATCGGTGTATTTGATCATTAAATGTGTTTATTTGTACTGGATCATATTCACCATCCTCTCCTTTTGTCCCCTTTGTGTTCAGACGCTGTGTTCGTCGGTGGTCCAGGTGTACGCCGCTGACCGGAGCTGCTGCTGGGTGAAGAGGTGCTGCGGAGTGGTCTGTCTGGTGAAGGACAACCCACAGAGATCCTACTTTATCAGGGTGTTTGACATCAAGGTGAGAGACATTGGCCTGTGAATCAAACACCTGTAAAACTTTAAAGGCGGCGGAAACATGAATCTGTATTGAAAGTCATACATGTAGTTGAAATATAAAATACTTTGGAATTTGGTGCCTTCTTGGTGGTGGCGAACGTGGACCGACCAGGGATGGCGACTGGACCGGCGGATTTTGGACAGAGCAGCATTTTTATTCTAAAAGGACAGGTTCAGTTCCGCTCACACCCCGAGTCTGAAGTGAGGTCCGACCACTGGTCTGTAATAGGTCTAGTCTCAGTGGGTCCCACCACTGGTCTGTAATAGGTCTACAGTCTCAGTGGGTGCTGCCCCCTATAGGCAGGTTGAAGACATGAGGAACTAGTGTTGTGGTCTCACCCCCTCTAACCAAAGAGCCTCAGATGATGCAACATGAGGATTTTGCGTCATCTGAGGATCTTTTTCAGAACAGAAACACGGAGATCTCCGTCTCTGGGAAATGACGGAATGAAGACGACCATCAAACACACTACGAGGTTTCTAACCATACAAAGCTTCATGCAAATGGGTGAAGTATTCTTTTCACTCAACAAGGGGATGAAGCATCTTTCAGGCACGGAGTTAGGTGAGAAGACATATCTTCTGTGTCTTGGGCTACAACTCACTACTATTCTGTTTATCAATGAATCTGTGTATTATTATGTATTACTGTCATGGAAATCAGTTTATGATCACCTGATGAGAAATAAGAATACAACTCCTAACAGCGCTTTTAGTCATTTATTCTATAAAGAGTCCAAAACAGGCTAGCAGTCGCTACAGACAGACTGTAAACAGACAAAGTCTAATAAGTCAAAGCCCTTGCAAACAGGGTGTCCAAGCGGACCGCATCACCGACATACAGCTTCAGAGCAAACTATCTGGCCAGATAGGGGCAGACTCCTTAAGAGTCTGACCAAGTCTTCGGTCTTGAGAAGGGCTTTTTATACAGTTGTTTGTGATGTGTCATCAGACAAGCATTGTTCCATTGTTTGTGTAGACGGAGAGCTTTGTCCAGAATGTGGTGTTTGAACCACTCATCAGTGTCCATAGATCCATATTGACTTGCCAGCTGTGCTGGGGTCACAAGATCCATTTCATAAGTGCAGAATACAGGTTACCTCATGACACTTGGAATAGTATGAGTTAAAACTACTCAAATTACTAATTATACTATAATGAACTACTAAATGAAAAATTCCCATCACAATTACGTTATCTGATGACAAGAAAAAAAAAAGCATTTAATTGTGTCCAGCGTTAAACATTTAAAAAAAACAGCAACGTATTCCTTGTCTTCTTGTGCAAGGCTCTCTTACTACAATACAAGTTTGGGGGATGCAGTCACTGGGAATAAAAGGGAAATGCAACATATTTGGTTAGGTATTGCTCAAGTTTCTGTTGTGAAGAAATAAAGGATTCACTTAAACTGGCTCTGACTAATGGCATGAAATATTACAAAAACTCTATGCATCTACGTTATATGTGAGTGTCCCTCGAAACCTCATTTCAGCTAACTTAGCATTAGTTAAAGCTGCTGTCTGATTTTGTTTCTGGTTTGATGGAAAAACATGCACATCATCACACCCAACTAATCAATGTTGCAATGTTTTACTGTTTTTAGAATCGATTTAAAGCTCTGGTCTACAATTTGAAAGATTTGTCAATTGATCCAAAATGTATCCAATAGTAGCCATCCGGTCCGCATGGCTACTATTGCAGGGGTCGACAATATAAATGGCCCGGTGCCCGGATGTACTTTTAAAACCGTCTGGGCCACCAGAACTCTCCATGCACTGGCCTGGTAGGGCCAGTGAAAAATATTCACACTGGCCGCCGAAGCGCCGCGAATAGCCGCGGAACCGAACCCGCTCCCTTTCGGCGCCCTTTTTAACCAATAGTGTAGTTCAAATTAGGGTTGCACATCTCTTTGTGATTAACGGTTCGATATGCATCTAGATACACAGGTTATGATTTGATTCAAAAACGATCCTTTTATTACAGACAGATTTGATTCGAATCGATTCCATACAGTGTACGAACGATATGATTCGATTCTAGGGTTAATATTTGTTGTAGATATTTTATAAAACAAAGAAGCCGATTCTATGAAAGTGACAGTAGAATGGTTTCTTTTCAAATATGTAAAATACCACATATCCCCAAACATTGTGGCTGTATGGCACTGGCAAAAAATAAAAAACAGAACAACAAAATCAGACGTCAATGTATTTATTTTTAGACATGGACCAAAAATAAGTCTGGCTGAATCGTTGGACGCTACCCGTGCTGCGGCCGCCTCTTGTGGCGCAAGTTGAGAAACAAGTGATCGACATTCAAAGCCGTCCGTCTCTCACGTGCGGTCGTGGAGTGCCTGCGGTCACACGGCAGCGTTGCCGCCGCCTACCTGTGCTGCGCCCGCCTCTCCACCTCCACCTCCTCCATGTTCCGTGTTGTCCCTTGTTTGTCACTCATACCAGCTAGCCAGCTACGGCGTTTCACGGGCAGCTTCAGCTCTCGCGTTGTTTTAGAGACGTGGTGTAATGCCGCCAACCGCTTCAAAGTCTCGCAATACCCGATCCATGACTCTGTAACCGATTCATCTAAGAATTCATTGATAATTAGCATCGATTGAGGAGACTGCTACCGATGCAGCCGTATCTCTCACTTGTTGAACCAAATATCCGGTCGCATCAGTTTATCGTTTACAACACTAGTTCAGATCAGATGCAAAGCGCCGCGATCCTACACGGACGTCTCGTGCCGTGCAGCAATCGTTTCGGCGTCTATTTTGTGAATTTTGTCAATTCTGGCAGGAAGTCACACAAAGAAAGAAACACGAGAAAATACTGCGATTGACAAATGTGATCATATTTGTGTATCTAAACAGAGTAGAGAGATGAAAACAAACAAACAAATAGCTCTGAATCAACAGCTGAGCAAAGGCGATTGTTGACCGTCGCGGAGAAATACATGCTTGATCTGTGCAGGGGGGCAGCGGCCGCTTGCTCACTGCTGCTGACTGTTGACACGGAGTATGTTTCTAAAAGCCCCAGTACCCGGGCAAACGCCGGGCAAGAAACTAAAAGAAAAGAAAGGAACTAGAGGAGTTGAGAGAGAGTGACATGAATTATGAAAAGAAAAGGGCAAGAAAGTTCCAGCCTCAGTGGTGAGACCACTGGAACTGGCTGGGATATGACGAGGAAAAGAATGAGGTGTATTGCGAACTATGCAGGGCAATGCCCACCTTTGCAGACAAGTAAGTTAGAGAAAAGTTGAAATTTATGAACAGTGTAGTGTATGAAAACGCATGCTGTGTAAGTGCAGAGGCTTGAAAACGTAGATCTGCAAGCATGTGTCCCATTTGTGACACACTGTAGATCAGCGTTTGAATTATTGTTATTATATTAATTTTAATAACTTGGAATTATTATGATACAATTATTTTAATAATCTAATGATAAACACTTGCTTTATAGAAGTTATAGTAGCTAGGTTTTTTTATATTTATGATGAATACAGGCAGGAAATGTGAGTTGTGAGTCAATGCAGAGAAGGCTGTTTTGAGCTGGTGGCAGTCAGGGCCCAGAAGCAGACGCCCAGGATATACTGCCTGGGCATCAAAAATCAACCAACTGAGAAGGAGATGGAGGAAGAACTGATTGTGCTTGAGTAATGCAGCACTGTTTGCACTTTTGATTTGTCTATTTGCATGTTTTCACCTCAGTACTGCAGTATTAAAGTAAATGTTTTTCAATGAAATTGTTCTTTTTTGTTATTATGGGGATTAGAGCCCGACCGATATATCGGCGGGCCGCTATTATCAGCCCATATTAGGCATTTTCCAAACTTTTGGTTACTATTGGTATCGGCATTTATAATGGCCGATAAATGAATTATTAAATAAATTAAATATTAAATAAATTAAAAACGGACGAAACACCCTGATAGAACTTAACAGAATTTGTCTCCAGTCTCTTTCGAAGTTATATTTATGAAGCTTACCAAGTCTTTTAATACTGGTAACTTTGTGTTTGGTTGTTGTTGTTATTGTGTTTTTGTTCAAAGGACTTTAAGTTTTATATCTCAAGTTTGTATTTTCATACATTTTATTTATCAGAAACCTCTGTTCCGTTGTGACAATAAAATAAACAAGTTTATTTTTAAACTGCATTATCATATTATTTTAGTGAAGACTCATAAATAACTACAAATAACTAATGTTAGGGAAATCTGTTAATGTTTTGTTACGTGTTTTTGAAAAAAAAAAAAATATCGGGCGATATATCGGAATAACGCCTTGTCCCTACCCACTTCCGCATTTGAAACTACGAGCGGACAAGACGCTTGTTGCCCTGAGCAGTTCGGGTATGGAGGGAAAGCAAAGCGACAGTAGCAAGCGGCCTCTGCTTTCCCCACCGGCAAAGGCTGAACGAAAGAGAAAGTCTGTCACTGAAAAGACAGACACAAAGCGGAGATGGGACGTAAAGAGGGCTCAAACCCGAGTAAACCTCGGGTCATCATTTGAACGGTGGCAGAAGCTCCACGAAGATATGGATCTGAAGAGCGATGCTGATACAGTGGAGTTTCTGTTGAACAGTAGGGCTCTCAAGTCTCACGCATTTCAACCTGTTCACACGCTCATGCGCCACATCTAGTATTTCTCACGCAGACAAATTACCGGGATCATTGAAAAATTTTTCTCTTATATTACGCACATAGTTCACCGAAATGTGTTTCTGAAAACATTTCAGTTGAAAAATAAGCTATGCAGTTCTGGAGATGCCTTTTTCAAACCTTTCAAATCGTAGACCATAGCTTGAATCATTTTGTTGTTGCAGCAACCACGAAGTCCGCTTGGCTCTTTACAACAAATTCCACCTTCCAACTCATTTAAAGCTCTCTAAGTAGCATGTTGCATTTTGTTCGCTTAATACCGGTATATGAATGCACAGCTATGAGACTGGTATCTATCGTCTCATCTTACGCCCACCCAGAAAGCAAATACAATTATTTCCTGAACTTTAAGTTAATATTCGCCTGGAGAATGTACTGAGACATGGGCTGATATGAAAATGTCATGTCATGATCATTCTGGTCAGAATAATTGTAATTTCCAATACTATCCCAATAATCATCAAAATATGCTTTAAACTCATTGAACAATCATTGAACAATATCAAGAAACACATTTTTATTGCGTCACAGAAACAGCCGACCAGCCATATATTTGTCTTTCATCCCAGCCCTTCTCAGCATTTCATTAGGAGAAACTGCACAAAATTACTAGTGAAATATCCTGAAAAACTTTAATTTCTGAAAAAGTTACTTAACCATTTAAAGGACTGATGTTCCTGAAGGACTGACTGGTTCTGTGGGTATGAATTCATGTTGACCATACATACAAGCCCCTTTTAGACTGCCTTTTCATTGCGGTAGTATTCCAACATTATTCCGCCCGTCGGCAGTCTCAACGCTCGCCGAGGCTGAAAAGCGCAACAGAATATTATGCCTCTGAGATGGCAACGGAGGTTGTCACAGCATCAGAGGCGAGAAGAGTCATGCTATTGCCATCCTATTTAAACGCAACGGTTCGCAGCATATTTTGACTCGCCTTTTTGCCATTACGGCAGAATCCATCCATCCATCGTCTACTGCTTATCCTGTATTCAGGGGGGCTGGAGCTGATCCCAGCTGTCATTGGACGAAGGCAGGGTACACCTGGACAGGTAACCAGTCTATCACAGGGCTGACATGTAGAGACAGACAGGTAACCAGTCTATCACAGGGCTGACATGTAGAGACAGACAGGTAACCAGTCTATCACAGGGCTGACATGTAGAGACAGACAGATAACCAGTCTATCACAGGGCTGACATGTAGAGACAGACAGGTAACCAGTCTATCACAGGGCTGACATGTAGAGACAGACAGGTAACCAGTCTATCACAGGGCTGACATGTAGAGACAGACAGGTAACCAGTCTATCACAGGGCTGACATGTAGAGACAGACAGGTAACCAGTCTATCACAGGGCTGACATGTAGAGACAGACAGGTAACCAGTCTATCACAGGGCTGACATGTAGAGACAGACAGGTAACCAGTCTATCACAGGGCTGACATGTAGAGACAGACTGGTAACCAGTCTATCACAGGGCTGACATGTAGAGACAGACTGGTAACCAGTCTATCACAGGGCTGACATGTAGAGACAGACAGGTAACCAGTCTATCACAGGGCTGTCATGTAGAGACAGACTGGTAACCAGTCTATCACAGGGAGACATGTAGAGACAGACAGGTACCCAGTCTATCACAGGGCTGACATGTAGAGACAGACAGGTAACCAGTCTATCACAGGGCTGACATGTAGAGACAGACAGGTAACCAGTCTATCACAGGGCTATCTCTACATGTAGAGACAGACTGGTAACCAGTCTATCACAGGGCTATCTCTACATGTAGAGACAGACAGGTAACCAGTCTATCACAGGGCTGACATGTAGAGACAGACAGGTAACCAGTCTATCACAGGGCTGACATGTAGAGACAGACAGGTAACCAGTCTATCACAGGGCTATCTCTACATGTAGAGACAGACAGGTAACCAGTCTATCACAGGGCTATCTCTACATGTAGAGACAGACAGGTAACCAGTCTATCACAGGGCTGACATGTAGAGACAGACAGGTAAACAGTCTATCACAGGGCTGACATGTAGAGACAGACAGGTAACCAGTTTATCACAGGGCTGACATGTAGAGACAGACAGGTAACCAGTCTATCACAGGGCTATCTCTACATGTAGAGACAGACAGGTAACCAGTCTATCACAGGGCTATCTCTACATGTAGAGACAGACAGGTAACCAGTCTATCACAGGGCTATCTCTACATGTAGAGACAGACTGGTAACCAGTCCATCACAGAGCTGACATGTAGAGACAGACAGGTAAACAGTCTATCACAGGGCTGACATGTAGAGACAGACAGGTAACCAGTCTATCACAGGGCTGACATGTAGAGACAGACAGGTAACCAGTCTATCACAGGGCTGACATGTAGAGACAGACAGGTAACCAGTCTATCACAGGGCTGACATGTAGAGACAGACAGGTAAACAGTCTATCACAGGGCTGACATGTAGAGACAGACAGGTAACCAGTCTATCACAGGGCTGACATGTAGAGACAGACAGGTAACCAGTCTATCACAGGGCTGACATGTAGAGACAGACTGGTAACCAGTCTATCACAGGGCTGACATGTAGAGACAGACAGGTAACCAGTCTATCACAGGGCTATCTCTACATGTAGAGACAGACAGGTAACCAGTCTATCACAGGGCTATCTCTACATGTAGAGACAGACAGGTAACCAGTCTATCACAGGGCTGACATGTAGAGACAGACAGGTAACCAGTCTATCACAGGGCTATCTCTACATGTAGAGACAGACAGGTAACCAGTCTATCACAGGGCTATCTCTACATGTAGAGACAGACAGGTAACCAGTCTATCACAGGGCTATCTCTACATGTAGAGACAGACTGGTAACCAGTCTATCACAGGGCTGACATGTAGAGACAGACAGGTAACCAGTCTATCACAGGGCTGACATGTAGAGACAGACAGGTAACCAGTCTATCACAGGGCTATCTCTACATGTAGAGACAGACTGGTAACCAGTCCATCACAGGGCTGACATGTAGAGACAGACTTAGACTTATCTTTATTGATCCCTTTGGGATGACTCCCACAAGGACATTTTATTTCCAGCAGCTTACAGAAAACACTTAGCCAAATAAATATAGAAAGTAAAACAATAAAACTCCAGCTAAATATAAAAGGAAAACAGTAGACAGTAAACAATAAACTCTCAGCTAGGCAGACGGCAGACGAGGGAGGCTACAGACGGAGACAGGGACGGGACGGGGACGGGACGGGACGGGACGGGAGTGGCGACGGCAAGACGGCAGACGGGGACGGGACGGAAGACGGGACGGAGACGGGACGGAGACGGGGACGGAGACAGGGACGGGAGGGACGGGACGGTGACGGTAGACGGGACGGGAGGGACGGGGACGGGACAGGGACGGACGGACGGACCGAGGGAGGAGGGACGGGACGGGACGGAGAGGGACGGGACGGGAGGGACGGTTCTGACGGGACGGGACGTGACGGAGATATACAAATATATATACTGTATATAATGTAGAGAAAATGTATAGAGGATAAATATACATAAATAGAGATAAAATAGAAATAGAATATGTACATTTTTAAATATTTAAATGTACAGTGAGTGGCTACCACACCTCCCCCCAGAGTAAGGAGTTGTAGAGTATGATGGCATGAGGAACAAAGGAGTTCTTGAGCCTACTGGTCCTACACTTGGGAAGGAGCAGCCTTCCACTGAACAGGCTCCTCTGGTTGCTGATGACATTGTGCAGGGGGTGGCTGGCATTGTCAATAATGTCCAGCAGTTTGTCCAGTGTCCTCTTCTCTGCCAGTATCACAAATGAATCCAGTTTCATGCCCACCCCAGAGCCGGCCCGCCTGATCAGTTTATCCAGTCTGGAGGTGTCCTTCTTGGTTATGCTGCCTCCCCAGCACACCACAGTGTAGAAAAGAACACTGGTGACCACAGACTGGTAAAACATCCACAGCAGTTTTCTGCAGATGTTGAAAGACCTCAATCTCCTCAGGAAGTACAACCTGCTCTGTGTCTTCCTGTACAGGTGGCTGGTGTGTGTTGTCCAGTCCAGTTTATTATGAATCCACAGCCCGAGGTATTTGTATGACGCCATAGCCTCTACCTCAGCTCCCTCTAGCAGGACTGGTCGCGGTCTTGGTCTGGACCTCCCGAAGTCGATGACCAGCTCCTTCGTCTTAGAGGTGTTGAGCTGTAGGTGGTTAGTGTGACACCAGAGAGTAAAGTCCCCCACCAGACTCCGATACTCCTCCTCTCTGTCACCCCTGATACATCCAACGATGGCTGTGTCATTGGCATACTTCTGTATGTGACACAGCTCCGAGTTGTAACAGAAGTCTGAGGTGTACAGGGTGAAGAGAAGAATGGCCGCACTGTGCCATGAGGGGCTCCAGTGCTGCTGACCACAGTGTCAGACGTGGTGTCCTTCAGCTTAATGTACTGTGGCCTGTCAGTGAGGTAGTCTTTGATCCAGTCCACCAGATAGGGGTCCAATCCCATCCTGTTCAGTTTGTCCTGAAGTATAGGGGGCTGGATGGTATTGAAGGCACTGGACTCGATGTAGCATGTAAAATGTAAATGTAGAGGATGGCATCCTCCACACCAACATCTGGCTGGTATGCAAACTGCAGGCGGTCCTGGGCATGTTGTACCTGGGGTCTGAGGAGGCTGAGGAAGAACCGCTCCAACGTCTTCATCAGGTGTGAAGTGAGTGCCACCAGTCGGAAGTCATTCAGCTCAATGGGCCTGTACTTCTTGGGAACCGGAACGATGCAGGATGTCTTCCAGAGGGTGGGCACTCTCCCTAGCTGCAGGCTAAGGTTGAAGATCCGTTGTAGTTGTTCCCCCAGTTCTGCGGCACAGGACTTCAGCAGTCTCGGACCCACTTTATCCGGGCCTGCTGCTTACCTGGGCCGGAGCTTCCTCAGCTGTCCTCTGACCTGGTCTGTGGTGATGTGAGGCAGGGATTGTGTTGGAGTGGAGAAGGAGGAGGGGGGTGTTGTGGTGTCAGGGGGGAGGTGTGTACAGGGAAGAAGGTGAGGATGAGGGTGGGGGGGACAAGAGCTGGTTAATCCTGTTGAAGAAGTCATTCAGCTCGTTTGCCCTCTCCATTGTCCCCCCTGTAGCTCTGGTCTTGTGACCTGTGATGGTCCTCACACCTTCCCAGACCTCCCTCATGTTGTTCTCCCTCAGCCTCTGCTCCAGTCAGTCCTCCTCAACAGTTCTTTTTAAGAAATATTAACATGTCATCCTTCTCTGGGGCAAGGCATGCCCTTTCCTGGCTTTTTGTGTCTCCAGCAGTTGAAAATATTTGCTCTGCTGGAGTGGAGGATGCCTGGACACATGTATAATTAGAGGCCAGGTCAAACAAGATGGGGAATGTCCCTCTCCTCTCCCACCACCACTCAGCAGGATTGTTGGAGGTCAGCTCTGTAGGTAGAGCTCTGTAGAGTTCAAGCTCCTTCCGTGCCTTCTCTGACCGGTCAAGGAGTGGAGCTACCTGGATGGTTTTAAGGGCCAGGTCCTCCTCGGTGAACAGCTTCCCCAGTGCAGAGTCAAACATGGAGTGGCTTGTAGTCACAGCAGTCTATAAAGATAAGTATCAAAGTAAAAATTGAGAGAGAAAAAACAAGTGAGACTTAGCCAGAGGAAAGCACTGAAGTACTGATCATCTCTTATCAACGTGCTTAGGTTTGTCTATTTAAGAAATGAGTAAGTAATGAATGGTAAGTATTAGGGTTGGGCGGTATGAGCAAAATCTTATATCACGGTATGAATAATTTTATATCACGGTAACGTTATATATCACGGTATGGTTTTCCCCCCTGTAAATTCAATTAATGGCTCAAAAATAACCATACTGTCGCATTTGATCATTTTCCTCTTTTATTTTACTCTCACAGCAGCATAACATTGTTTTAAAGAAAGTATAATAATATAATAAACAATAAGCCACAAAGACTGTGCAAATGTCTGGTTAACATTTGAACTCCAGCTTTAACTTATGCTATAGTGTGTGTGCAAATGTAAACACAGAGCTCCATCTTAATAAGAAATAAAAATAACAGATGAGAAAAAGTATGCGTCGTGATGGCCTCCGTTATCTCTCTCCATCGACGTGATTTATTGTCATACGGGGCGCCTTTGGTGAAAGACTCGTAATACTGCTTCGCATGTTTAATCTTTAAGCTGTGGAAGAGGTTACCGGTGTTTCCACCTGTAGCAGCAACAGTTGCGCGACACTCTTTGCAGAGTATCGCTTTTTGTTCCAACAGACGTAGCGCCCTTTTTCGGAAAGAGTTGGGTGGGTTGCGCTGCCTCCGTTTCCTCGTGACGTTCACTCTCCGCCTCCGCCATGATTGTTATTACTCAGGTAAAGCTGTTTCTTCTTCGTCGTGCTCATGCAACCACGCAAGCAGTCTGCTGCAATGCCCGCAGTGCTCCTAGTGTCGAGGTGGTGTAATTACAGTGACTCAGAGCGATGCCGCAGACATCTGCGCTTTCTCCGGTATAAACGCTATTGCAAAATCTCTACCGGTGGACACTTTTATACCGTCACACGGTATAATACCGTCATACTGCCCAACCCTAGTAAGTATTATGGAAAGCTTACATGTGTTGTTTTCGCCATCGATGCAGCCTTCATCCTCTTCTTCCTTCTCCATCCCCTCATCCAGTTGGTCCTCTTCATCTTCACCGATTTCCAGTGCATGCTATGTTAATACATGTTTATATCACTATTCTTTGTGGCATTTCAATAATCAATACTTCATCTTCATCCCAGAGAGTACAGTAACAATAGTAAAAATGACGCAAACCTGTTCAGAATTTTCGCCACATGCCTTCTCTTCCGACCTAGACCAAACGGCAGCATCCAGGATTTTGGTCTTTAACCTGGGGTCGAGTGATGTGGCCTCTTCCAGGAACATCCTGATGTTTTCATCCTGTGGAAGATAAATAATATGCCAGTACCAGAGTTAGACCCTTTCATAATTTATTTTTAGTGATTTACTACAACAACAACAAAATACGTACCGTGTAATGCTTTGAAAGGTCATCCCACACCTTTTCTTAATGGCAGCAGTAAAGGTGGAGTCTGCATCCTGAACCTTGAAGTGGCCCTCAAGCTTCTGCAGGATGGGGAGAATTTGGCCACATGCTGGAGTCCTTTCTGAGGATACACACTGTGTTGAGGTGTAAGAGGATTCTCTCACGAACTCCTCTGCACACCTGAAATCGTGGTCTGTAATTCTCTGCAGCCTGAAAAAAGAAGACAACCACCACACACAAAACCAAAGCGGTTTTCATGAAGATATCAAATTAAAGAAATACCGTGTCAGACTAGTGATAATGTCATACACATCAAATCTTACCTGTCCCTTTCCATTGACCTCCTGAGCCCGGGGTCCAAAGATGCTGCCTGAATGGCTGAATACTGCTCTGCAACCGTTCAATCATGAGGTAGAGTGTATTCCACCAAGTCTCACATCGAGCACCATTGCATGCTAATATGAAAACATATTAAATAATGCACATGCATTTCATTTACATGTTAAGAATTTTGGAAACATTTATGCTGCCAATAGAGGAATAGACATACTTAAGAGGCATTGTTTCTCCTTCATAACTCGCCTTCCTCAGCCACACAACCACTGCCCGGATTCTTGCTGCCCAATTCGACACTGTTGGTTCAGTGTACACCTTTTGGGCAGCAAGGTTAAGAGAATGAGCAAAGCAGCCTATCTTGACCACCTTCAACGTCCTAGCAGCCACACCCATATTTGCAGCATTGTGTCGAGGGAGGGTGTGTTAGTGGGTCATGCTATGTAGAGTCAAGGTGAAGTCTGAACAGGTGAGTCTTGAGCCTTTTTCGGAAGATGGCAAATGACTCTGCTGTCCTGACATTGGTCGGGAGTTCGTTCCACCACTGAGGCGCCAGAACAGAGAAGAGTCTGGACTTTGCTGAGCGACATTTGTTTGATTTCAGCGATGGTGGTACCAGCCGGCCAGCTGAAGTAGAGGAGCGAAGTGCTCGCTTCGGGGCATGAGGTTTGACCAGTGTTTGAAGGTAGATGGGTGCCGTTCCATTGATGGCCCTGAAGGCCAGTGTCATCGTCTTGAATTGGATGCGTGCTGCAACAGGGAGCCAGTGGAGGTCACGGAGGAGGGGGGTCACGTGGGAGAATTTGGGTAGATTGAAGATAAGGTGTGCTGCAGCATTCTGGATACGCTGTAATGGTTTAATCGCAGAGGCCGGGAGTCCGGCCAGGAGAGAGTTGCAGTAGTCAAGGCGGGAGATGACCAGTGCTTGGACCAAGAGCTGCGTTGCATCATTTGTGAGGAAGGTCCGAATCCTGCGGATATTGTAGAGGGCGAACCTGCAGGATCACGGATAACCTCTGCAGCGTTTCCTTTGTCCTACGCCACAGTCTTCTCCCCGATCTCGCTTGACGAGCGACAGACTGTTTTTCCCCGTTTTCCGCGATTCGCCCCTTTTCTTTTACTCGTTTTGGATCCTGAGAGATCGCCACAACCGCGGGATTATCCTATGTTTACCTGCAGAAGAAGAATCACAAAACCGGTTCCTGCATTCCAGCTATCAGCTCTTGTCTGAAGTCAGCTGACCAAATTGCCAAGCCGCGATTGTTGCCCGCGGAAGGAAGAAACACGAACAGTTTTCTTTATTTGAGTTTGATCAACGTGAGGAAAAAGCCCGCTTTCGTCGGACTTAGCCGACTCATCACGTCCCCCGCTGACGCCGGGAAATCCCGAACTACCGCCGCCGCCCGCCATCGCCGGGACGGACTCGCAGCCTACGCAACGACACCAGTAAGAGGCTATCAGTCTGGGCAGAGACATAAGTATAATATAATAAAAGTACATATAATTCTTGTTAAATGTGCTTTAAGTTTTGATCACGGACCGCAGAGTCTGTTGTTTTCTGTGTTGTTGTATTTGAATGCTTATTGTGCACCCTACGCCGCTGGGTTTCATTTCGGTAACAATGTGTGTCCAACCTCAGACACATTCACAAGCTCAGTAAGTGATCTACCATCAGTTAAAGGACCGGGGTCCCGCCGAACGAATGCCAGTTCATTCACGAGCTCCCGTGTGATGGTAATAGCTTACTGATCCTTTGTGTATTACGCTCGCGTTCTCTCTCTCTTTGTTCTGGCTAACACACATGTGCACACACATACACCGGCCCCACACCTATCTACGCCAGCTGTTTCCGTATCCAGATGCTAAGGACATAGCACCATCTGGTGGCTGTACCCGGCCATCTCTCGCTCTCTCTCCCGCTCTTGCGATTCTATCTAATGTCAGTGGCTCCGCCCCTGAACGCTGTGAGGAATAGCTCCATCTGGTGGTCGCGCCCGGCCATCTCTCTCTCTCGCGATTCTATCTGAAGTCAGTGGCTCTGCCCCTGAACGCTGTGAGGAATAGCTCCATCTGGTGGTCGCGCTCAGCCATCTCTCTCTCTCTCTCTACACACACACGCACACACCCACACTCCACTTGTGTCTCTTCCTTTGTTTAGCTTAGCTTTGTATGTTAGGTAGTTAGGTAATAAGGCTTTGTTAATTGCAGTGTTATTGATTGTGATCATTATTACTGATTTTTGATAAATATTATATTATAACTAGCGGTCTCTTGTGCTTGTTGTGTATATGTCACTGGATAACAGCAGGTTGTGAAGGCTAGTGCTTGAGTTTCACGCCTTTTTAATTGTTAGATTGTTTTTATACTTCTATGCCAATGATCACGATCCTCGGCATTTGAGTATAAAACCTTTTATATTGAGACTGAATACAGTTTTAGGTTATCTTTTCCCTGATCCCAGGGTGGTGCCCCGTTTATTCATGATTATATCATGATAATATATTAAATATAATTATTAATATCGATAATCATATTGATATTAATAATTAACTGTTGATAACCAAATCTGCTCCTGCTACTACCCCAACACTGTAATGTAGTGATCTTAGGCTACACTGGTCCAACGATCACAGGTAAGCGCCACATGCTTAGCCTGCACTCTCTCCCTCTCTACGGCGTACCACGCTGGTATCAGTGTGGTAGAGACCATGTCTCTTGATGGCGGTTGATACCGTGAGTTAAGGGCAGAAACCATCTCTCTAAGTAAAACACAGGACACAGAGCATCTTAAATGTTTTGAGTGAGTTACAATCATCAATGCTGGCTGGTAGGGGTGGGTAAAAATATCGATTCAGCGATGCATTGCGATTCTTTTCCCCGCAATTCAATATTGATTCAGCAATCTTCTGAATCGATTCAAGCCCCTGGCCAGTGGGGGCCGACACCCTTGTGTGATTTGTGCTGTACGGACGGGGGCCGCACTAGACCAAACCATTACAATATGGTGACCGGAGTGAGTACACACCGGCCATGGAAGCGCAGAGAATAGGCGCGTAGCGGAGAAGCCCGCTTCCTTTCAGGCGCCCCTGTTAAGCGATAGTGTCGTTCACACCAGACACGGAGCGCCGCGAATAGGCTTTTGCGCGTCCCGCGAGCGAACGCGTCAGTTCTGGCAGTAAATCACACAGTAGCTGTGTCCCAATTCAGGGTCTGCAGCCACAGCTAAAGAAACACGAGACAATCTGGCCAATTTTCAAAATAAAAGCAATTTTCAAAATAAAATACCGCGATTGACAAATGAGATCATAGTTGTGTATCTCAACTCGCACTGGGAAACAGGAAGAGAAAATACATTTAATAAATGTGAAGAGTAGATAAACAAATATGTGCATTTCAACGGTATATCTGCACTACTACTGTCTACTACCATAGCTTCTGTGGCCAGTGAGAACCCGTTACATGTACTGTAGTTCAGTGTTTAAGTAGTGTCCTGTTTTATCATGCCATGAGTTATACCACGGCTGTTCATAAGGCATCAAACTAAATAAATTATTTGAAAAAATGATTTGGTACTCTTACTTGTGTATTTCTACTTGATGCTGAATCGATATCGAAGCGTTTCAATCAATATCGAATCGAAATTGAATCGAATCGTGACCCAACGAATCGAAATCGAATAGAATCGTGAGATTCTAAACAATACCCAGCCCTACTGGCTGGCTTACCAAACCAAGGTGACTCTACAGTTGAAAACGGCTGAAGCCCCTTCACAATAAATTCGGTCACTTTCCTCTGGCATTCTCCTTCCTCTCCCTTGTCATCTGCGATCTTGCAGCTAACGTGAATGGTGTGAGGGTGTTGCTAAAGCCTCTGGCAACATCAGCCGGTGCAGTGGTGGTGGTGGTAGTAGTAGTCGGACCTTAACATTAAGTACGTAAGTAATTAAGCTGCTACAGAAGCTAAAACTACCGGTAACCTAACCACTGAACAAAACATTGACAGATGTGACTGAGTAGGGTGCTAACATTCTAATTAAGTAAAATTAGTGAGCAAGCTAGGCTAGCGTTAGCTCACATGCCTACAACATGCCCAAAACGATTTACTTTACAATAACACACAAAGAATGAGTACTGTTAACCTAGTAACCATTTATATATTACCTGATGTTATTGACGGTTGCGCCGTGTCCTGCTGAGATGACGACAACGCTGGTGTTGTAGACGCCGGCTTCTTAAACACGGTACAGTTCTCCATCCTTAAGTTTGCTCCGTGCTTGATGAGGTGTTTCATCATATTGCTCGTATTCCCCGTTTTCCCCGAAATAATCTTGCCACATTCTATGCATCTATTTGTACCCGGGGCCACAGGCATGTAGTACAACCATACTTTGGAAGGTTTTGCTGCCGGCATCTCGAAATGATGACCAGCCAACTCTGCATGGCTTCAACCCGCTTTACCGCCATACAATTGTTGTTGCGGTGGTGGACCAATCACACGGCGCATTGAATCGAATAATGCTTGCGGTGATTGCCTGCGAGAAAAACCATAGAAACAACAACATAATTTTTTTCCTGATCTGGGTACAAAAAGAACCGATTGCAGGTATCGTTTGACAGGCGCAGTTTCGATACTACTTGGTACTTAATTACATGCGTATTTATTGCCGTTGTAGTCGAAACTTATGTATTATAGCCGCGTCGGTCAATATATCCATGGGATTGAAGTTGATCCTTATGAAATTATGTATTCCATCTAAACAGCTCCGAGGACGCGACATCTTTGGTTCAGCACGAGGATGCGTTGTCTCTTTATGACATGCCTTGACATTGACTAGGCATAATGGGCTAATTAAATGACACTGTAATATACCTAGGCTACTTCTAAAGCTTAGCCTTGTGATGAAATGCATGCGCATTTTATTTTAATTTTCTTCATGAATGAATTAAAACCATTGGTGAAACACAACACTGGCAATGTGCAGTTCCATGCGCAACAGGGATTTCTGGATTACTGTACATTGGCGGCGACTAGTGTCAGGAGCTGAAACATCGCTACGATAGAGCTAAGAAGGCTCTAAGAGTGCTCCAGACCACCCTTACCAACGTATGACGTACGAAAGAGATTCGTAGCAAAGAACGTTTCAGGAAACGCAAAATTTTAAGTAGGAACTCTAAGTAGGGTTTACGAATGACGTTGCGTTAAGAAGGCTTCGGGAAACCTGGCCCAGGGTTATTCAAATATTGGTTTATGAACTCTTCACATTAGTATTGTGTTGTTTAAAAATAATAATGAACTTGTTTTGTTTGCATTATTCGAGGTCTGAAATTTTTATTTCTTTTTCTTTTCTTTTTTTTATACCAGTTGTTATTTTCTGAAAATAAATACTGTAAATATTTTGGGGGGGGATTTTGGAAGAATTGTAGTAAAACCAAAGAAAGGTGTTATTAGTTTTGTAATGCAGAGGATTATTTACCTCGTTGGTTGTTCATTCAAGACCACTTGACAGGTGACAGAACAGTAATTTTCATAGAGATAAACTGAGAGCAGTTGTGACTGGAAGAAAGGAAGGAAGGAAGGAAATGTAAAACCAGTTAGTTACAGTTAGCCTCTACTTTCTCTGTCTTGTGTTTTTTTGCAGGAAGGGAAAACCATGTTCGAACAGGAACTGTACCACAACTTCTCCATCAGCAGCTCCAGATCCTACTTCATCTCATTTACAGGAGATGTAAGTTTGTCTAATGGATCAGGTTATACTCTGTTTAATATGCTGTGATGCACTGAATGTGTTTAAACAGTCCAATATTGACATTATGGTCTGTTCACTCATTCTGGTTTTACATGCAGACAATACTGTGAAGCAGCCACAGACCATCAGGAATCGTTCCCTCTTTAAAAAGTAGCTTCTTTTACTTAGCAGAGAACGTAGTATTTGTCAGACTGTGGCAGATAAATAGGACTCAGATGCAGGTTGGCAACGGTAATGACAGGCTTTATTTTCTGAACAGTATCTCAGAAGACAGAGTGACAAAACAACAGGCTATGAAACTCTAAATGTCCAAAGGACAATTCAACAAGATCAGAACACAACAAGAACAAAAAACACTCCCGCAGGAGGAAAAAGGGAAACCTACTCTGATCTAGAAAAAAAATGTTCTATGAAATTTATCAAACAAAAAATCACTCAAGGAGGAAAAGCGCACAGGCTATAAAATGAACTACTCTCTCTATGCTGAAAATCTACTAACAAAAAATGCTCCAATGGAGGAAAAGCAAACGCTATGAAATTAAACTGATTAGAGCAAACAAAAGACTGACTCAAAAATCAACAACTCAAAATCGCTCTTCTTAAGAGGAATACTTTACAGAAAACAAAACTTGACAATACTTAGCTTAGGACTCCACAAGGCTGTGAACACGGCTGGATGTACTCGACAGGACGAACGTAATACTCTGGCAAAAGAGGACAGGGGAAGAAAAAGACTATATACACATGAAGAGAGGGAGCACAGGTGGAAACAATCAGGGAATCGGGGGAGACGCCAGACTGGTGACACAAGAGGAAAGGCAAGTGACCTGAAACGAGAGGAGAGTTACTTTTCAAAATAAAACATGAAATTCACAAGACAAAAAAAAACCAAGACAGGACATCCCTCACCACAGAATTTGTGACAGTATTTTATTGGAAGAAAATCAATTTTATTTTTTAATTATGATGTGACTGTGTGCCATCAGCCATGTACCAACTGCAACCTATCACTATTATATCGGCTTTTAACAATCCCTTATCAGTCAACCTCTATGGTAAATTTTTTTTTAATTTATTTTGCCTTTATTTAACCAGGTCGGTCCCATTGAGACACAATGGCCTCTTTTTCAAGGGAAGCCTGGCCAAGACAGCAGCAGAAAAGTTACTACACATACATGACACAGAAATCACAAAACACAGATAAAATACAACACAAGATAAAAGCAACAGGACTAAAAGTTCGGATTCACATTAAAACAAGAACAAGTGCGGTATGAAGCTGCTCCAATTTCTCTCACACGAGTTTTCAAAGATCCAAGGTTGATCAGCTCCTTTAGCTTTAGAGTTTTCTGCAGTGCATTCCAAGTAGCAGGTGCAGCGTACTTAAAACAGTGATTACCAAGTTCAGTGTTAACTTTGGGCACGTTTAATAAATAAAACTCATTTGAACGTAGGCGGTAATTGCTTTGAGATTTGGAGAGATAATTACATAAATAGAGGGGGAGCAGACCCAAAATGACTTTATAAATAAAAATATGCCAATGTATAAGGCGGCGTGCTGCCAGAGATGGCCACTCAACTCGGGTGTATAAAGTGCAGTGGTGAGTGAGGGCTTTACATCCAGTGACAAACCTTAAGGCACCATGATACGCGGTGTCCAGAGAGCGCAGACAGTTTGCAGGGGCATACATATACAAGAGGTCCCCATAATCAAGTACAGGGAGGAAAGTGGCAGCAACCAACTTTTTCCTGGTAGAAAAAGAAAAACAAGATCTGTGACGGAAAAAATTCCAGTTTCAGTCTTAATTTTCAAATCATGATGAGACATGTTGACCAGTAATAATTAAATGCAACTGTCAGTGAGTTGGCAGTATTAATAAACACAGAAAGTGCCTGATAATAGTTTTATTGTCCAGATTTCTAAATGAAACGTCAGCAAATAGTGCTTCAGTCTATATACTGTATGTATATATGTGTGTGTGTGTATATATATATAATATATATATATATATATATATATATATATATATATATAATATATATAATATATTATGTATGTATATGTATATGTATATATATATATATATATATATATATATATATATATATATATGAATCATCTGTGGTTTTTCCTCTCAGACCTGTCAGATCGGTCTGAACTTCGCCAGCGAAGAAGAGGCCAAAAGATTCCGAGCCGCCATCAATGACCTGCTCAACCGAAGACAACGCAAAACTGGTACGTTTTACTCCTTTAGTGTATGTGTGACCTTTCACACCTGCCTCACACTGCAGAACCCTTTTCTGCTAACCAGACTTCAACCTCAGTCCCAAACCTGTTGTCTGCCTCACTCATGTCCAGCTGCATCAGGCAGATCAAATCTCCCCAGGGACTAGGGATGGCTATCTTTATGATTTCATCCATACCCATACTCATCCTTATAGTTATATTGCATGATTTGGTGCAACTAATAATTTATTTATAGTGTCTTATGTTTGCTGTTCAGAAGACCACATACTCAAGTTCTGACAATACTGCACTCTATTTAGCACCTTATCTCGAGAAATGATTCATACTGTTTCTATTGTTTATATGTTTTATACGTTTCTTGCATGTTTATATTGTTTATTCTGCTTACATGTTTACCTATTTATTTTCCCTTTCCCTTCCGTGTAAACACAGCAAATTGTTTTCAACAGTTATTTTTATTTATTTTATTATTTAACAGTTAAAATTAGGGATGTACCGAATATTTGGCCACCAAATAAAAAAAAAAAAAAAAAAGTAAATACTTTTATCACAAAACAACACGGCCGAAACAAAAAGTTGTGATGGCGCAAACAAAAACCGCGGTCAGCACACGCTTGTCTGGATAAGCGCCAACATGTCTGCGGTGTGGACATTTTGCTGAGATCTATTCGGATCCTCTGCATTTACTCGGGACTGTGCTTGATCCGCGTTATAAAGATCATTACTCGGATGTGGGATTAAAGCAGCGCGCACGAGAAATTATCCAGGCGCGATGGATGCGGAGTCCCTGCTTGGAGACGGAGAAGTGCACAGCACAGGAGAAGGAGAGCAGAGTGCAGATGCATGCACCCTCATTGTCTGATATGTTCGATGAGACATTAAACATTTTATTTAGATTTTTATTATATACTGTGCATTGTCAGTGCTAAATAAATATTTTCATGCTTTTGTAATTAATTTATTCTTTGAATTGCAATGCCTTGATTTTAGTGACGTTAGTACACAGTTACAGTACACTTATGTAATCGCTTACAATGCTAAATGCCTATTAATGTAATGCAATGGTACTAATAATTGGAATATTAATTTCTTTCTGTGTTTCGGTTTTCGGCCTTGGTTTCCTCATTTTCGGTTTTCGGTTTCAGCCAAGAATTTTCATTTCGGTGCATCCCTACAAAAAATGGCAACCAAGTCCATTTTGTACTTTAATACAAGAAACTGACACAAGTCAATGAAACTTAGCAGACATCACCATGCTTATGGTGTGTCTCATGTGCCTTACTGCAATTTAACCAGCAGCTAAACTTGCAATTTACAATGCTTCTCAGAAGCTAACAAAATAGATTTAATAGTTTGGTTATTTAGAGTTAATAACTAAAGACTTATTTCTAGTTTGACAAGAATTACCTTGACAAGATGAAGTTGAGATAGCCGAACGTTCAGATTTGGAGCCAGGAGGCTGCACTGAAGACCGAGGCGCACTGCTTTAGATTTTAAGTGTCAGTCGGTAAGATTTGAGATGTGTTGCTTCTAGTGGCCTCTGTGGTGGTAGCTGGAACTGCTGGCGAGCCTCTGGGACTCATCTCCCTCACCAACAGTGTGGACTGTCTCTCATCTGTGTGATGCCTTCAAATGCTCCACACTGAAAGGATGTCCATGGTTTTCCCTCGTTGGCGTCACTTTGCTTCTTGATGACTTTCCTTCTTAACTTCCATTAGTTTGTTGTTTCTTTTTCTTGGACTGGAAGTTGAATGTTCTTCTTTCTCTGACTGTTGATCCTCCATTGTGACTCAGCAGTAATGAAATGTACCTGGTCAAACACTTTAAGGCGGGCCCACACCGGACCGAAAATCGGCGTCTTTGACAGAGTCGGCGTCCGTGACATGAGTCTGCTTGGTGTGGTCGCTCGAATCGGCCCACGTCGGCGTTCATTTCAGCCGATTCAAATGTGTAATCCGCCATTCGAGTCGGTCACTCTTTTACCATTCTGATTGGTGGAGGCTAGCAGCTTGACTAGCGAATCAGTGAAGCCCGGAAGTGACGATGTAAACATACCAGATAACCAGTGGAATCGAAGAAGGTGGTCTAGAGAGGACCGCCTACTTCCGGTTTTCGTGTTTTTTGGCCCACAATACAGATTAGCGCCGCCTGTTGTTTTGGAGACATTACATCTCGCGCAAGCGCGGAACGTATGGCGTCGGCTGTAGTTCCATAGGTGTGAACCGTCCATGTCGTTGTTCGAGTCGGCCATGTTAAGTAGCCCGACGTCATTTACCGACGCGAATCGGTCCGGTGTGGACCCGCCTTTAGACTAGAGGGAGCCTGACTCAGCAGTTGCCAACCGCTGCAGACAGAAAAAGATGACAACTCATTTAGAGTTTAATGGGAATGTGGCCAAAGACATGGAGATCCTATTTCTGGACAAAGCAGCAAGTCCAAGCACTTTCAGTGGTCACATGATCAACCACCATTGTTTTAACTCGCTCATTGATAGATAGGAACTTAAAAGACAATTAAATAGATGAAAATGTTACGGAGTACAACTTTAAAAGTGAGTCGGAAACAGAAGTAATGCTGCCTTGTGTATTCTGTAATGCTGTCCCAGCTACATGTTATTTTCCTGACTAAATGCTGTCATTTTATTGTTTTTATCGGTCAGTGGCTCCTGGGCATTGGTTAAATAGTGTTGTGTAACAGCTTACAGTTAACGGTGATTTTTATATGGGTCATTCCGTGTCATTTCATCAAATGCCTCCCACCTGACCATCTCAGAATGTCCTGAAAAAATTCAAGTACAAAGACACACTTGTTAATAGGACAAATCCACAATATTAAGTCTCTACTGTCAATAGTTTTCTCATGAAACATCATTGAATGAAGGGTAGTTTAGACGGTTTTTGACATCATGCTCTGAAAAGCCATTTTTAAACAGCAATATCTGGAAAACTATCTCACCTGTGGCCTTCAAAATTTCTACAGTGTATATCTGTTACTAAACGCCTCCAGACATGAAATATCAGGGGTGTAGCTCAATGATAACCCAGTATGGTAGGTACTTAAAATGAGGCTTGTTGAAATAAAGTAGTACATTTGAAGAGTGGCTGAGCTCCCATTTTTATCATATTTATTCTAAACAGGATTATTTGTTATATTTGGGAACTTTGCTCTTGCCAAAATGAATTTGAAGGGTATGGTACTACTGGTGGGGGTTTTATGGGGGTCCAAAAACCCTTTTGGGCAGAGGTGACTCTTTTGGAACCCCATATTTGGACCCCCTTGATGATCCTAATGGGATTTATACCAGATAAAGATCCATATTTGTTCTTTCTTTAAATGAAATAAAACCTTTGACTATGAAGCTCCATTATATGAATTTTACTCTTCATAATCCACCATTTTGGACATTCTTTTTTCCAGAAGTCTGGAATGTAGATCAGTGATGATAAAGCATGAAAATAGTGGAAATAACTTGGCAAAATAGTAAGACTGCTGGCCATTAATTTCCTGAAAATCACAAATTAACCCCTTATCCCCGATGAAAGAGACCCACCTGTGACAAGCAACTTGCAGCACGAGCAAGTCTGCAGGCCACTGATGCAAACTGTATTCTGACACCAATGGAGATGTTTCAATGGGTATACCAAAAATAAGATATGGATGAAAAGAATATCACAGGATACAATATTCACAGATGTCGATGCAGGACAACAATCGGATTCAGAACACTTGGATACAGAACACCCGGAGGCAGAACACTCGCAGTCAGATCAGCCACAAAACTCAATTTTCCAGCCAGGTTCATTGGAAACATTGTTGAACTGTCAGATGAACATGGCAACGTTTTTGTGAAGTTAATGAAGCTTTTCAGTACATGGTACCCCGATATTGGCTGTTTTGACATGAAATGACCCTATTGGTAAAGGAACCTGCATTTATGTTGCGCTTTTCTAGTCTTTTTGACCACTCAAGGCGCATACACTACATTTCTACATTTACCCATTCACACACACATTCATACACTGATGGCACAGACTTCGGGGGCAATTTGGGGTGCAGTACTTTGATAAGGATGCTTCGGCATGTGGACTCTGAGCAGCTAACAGCTGCCCTGTTACTATTATTAATTTATTATTATTGTTGTTATGGAAGATGTTACCATGAACATTTTAGAGATTATTGTACCGACTGGACCTAGGTTACTTTCAAGTAAATTCAAACAAAATAGGTGTTAGTTGGAGTCATAATACCTGGAATGTCGATGGTGTTTTCCCAGATGAGGACATGAGTGAAGGTTTGGTTTGGGACCGTTTCCTACTGTTCTCTGCTGCTGCGAGTCGGTATGTCTCTGAGTTCTAAACATCGGGGCAGCGTGGGTCCTCCCCCTCCAGCTCCTTTCTGCACGCTGGCCTTTTGAAGTGCCCCACTCAAACTGTGATGATGACTGGGAGTCCAGGGACTCAGAGCTGGGACTCGTGGTTTTCATTGGGATGCGTTATTAGACGCAACTGAGCTTTTAAAAGCTTTTGCTTCTCTTCCTGAACTTTCTTCCTGCCTGCAGTATTTTTCTCTGACTGCTTTGACAGCTGCAAGATCTGACTCTTGAGCAGCTCACCCTCTTCTCTTGCCTCTTAAAAACTCTGAATATATACTCCATTTGATAATTGTGTTTTTTTTTTCTTTTGCAGAGAAGAGAGGTGACCCTAAAAATGGTACGTTTAAGTATTGATATTGATCATGCAGAATCTCCTGCTATGGTGCTGCAGTGTGCTTGGTCATCCTGACCTGAATGGATTGTTTTTTAAACCATTTCCAGTGACTTTGAGTGAGATCTGCAGCAGACACATAACTGAAAGGAAGTCCACATTACAATCGACAATCTTGTGACTCTGCATATTGATGTTGTTCCTCTCTCCTTCAATCTGAACTATTTGAACAGAGATAAACAAAAAAATTATAATAATGCAGACATCAAAGGTATAATTTACATTTGAAATGGTTTTGGCCCTAAACGAAGAATCAAATTATTGAAACTGCCATTTAGTTGATGTCTCCACAATGTTTCGTGACGGGGGAGATTACTGTTGGACCTTGGATGTTAAATCAGTTTTCCAGTGCAAAAAAAGTTGACTCTAATGATGATGGGGGTTTCTTCTGTTGTTATTCAGCTGTTGTTAAGAGGGATCTTTGTCTCTTTTCTGACTTTCAACAAATGTTTCTACAATACTAATTAACACCTGTTAGTAGAGTTTTTTTTACCACCTAAAAACATGAAAGACCATTCATACACGGCCATCTTCTCAGACATCTGATATACCCAATCGAGCTTTTGTGGCAGGATATGACAAGTTTTTCAACAGTCGTGTATGTATCCAACAAAAGCAGACTGGTTGTGTCGAGCAGCTTGCTCTATGAAGCAAGAAGGTGATTAATACCAGTGCTCATGTTCATTGAGTATTGTAGTTGCGTGACTGTGTGAGAAACCCCAGGAGACTGGAAGCTTGTTTCCTGACACATTGCCGGCCTTGTTTAAGGACGCACCCGCACCAGGGCCATTCAATCCATACTGTGCCTTGGCATGGTTGCCCTGAATCAGCACATGTGAGTGCAAGTGATCGCAAGCGGACAGCGTGAGCAGGCAGCTGACTTTGGACGAAGAAACACATTGGGATTTTTATTGTAACAGTACCAGTCAGGTTCCGATCTGATACCACTCACACCATGAGCCTGAAGCCCCAAGCCCGACCCAGAATTCCGGGGGGGGATATCCATGTTGAACACTGAGCAATAATGAGAGGGTCAGCCCATCCCTTAAAGCCTACGTCATGTCCACATTGCGTACCCCTGCATGAACTGTATCATACTCAAATCAACTAGGCCCGTTTGGGCTGGAGCAGTCTGAGTGCAAGCCGGCTGGGGACCCCTGTGGGGGGCAATCGTGCCGAGGCACAGTACGGCTCGAATGGCCCTGGTGTGAGTGCGCCCCAAGCATGTGGGGGCTGAGGAAGCATACCGTTCTTCAGTACGGAACGGGGGGCTCACACTGGCCAAACAATCCAGACTTTAGGCTCCATTGTGCCTGGGCGCGGTCCGGTTGGTGTAGTGTGAGTGCGACCTAACAGACAGCGGGAATCAACCACTGATATAGAGTGGGTTCCGCTGGAGGCTAATCTGGTCAGCAGGAAGCCCGTCTGTGCCTATGTAGATCACATGGTCTCTGTTGTTATTCCTCTTAAACCCTGTTTTCATGATCATTAGGCCTAATCTGTAATCCCGCAGTAACTGCTTCCCAACTTTTCTGTTAATTTTATTGTTCCTTAATTCATGTTTTTATAAAAAGGGCGTGCACATGATTCAGCATTCACATTTCAGAGTTATCAGTGTAAATGTGCAGTCAATCATGATAATAAAAAACTTAAAAACCCTATAAACCTTCAGGAGAGAGACTTCTGTATGAACTTAGGGTTTTTGTCAACATTTTTACAGGACTGCAGGACTTTGAAAACATGAAGATCTTATATATTTTTCAAGGTTTTACCTTGTTTCTGTTCAGTCTGTCACAGCAGCTGATCAATTATAAAATAGCGATTTTATTTTAGCTCTTTAAATACTGCCTGTTGACCAGGTGAACAGTCGTAACGCTAGCCAGAATTTAAAGTCTGCACATACCGATGTCAAAAGAATCTACCAAAATAATCTACTGGGGGGTGGACAGGCGTCAATGATAGGGCATGGCAGAGTGGGAACAGATAAGGGTTGTTGGAATTGAAATGAGCTTTCGATTTGGACCCTTGAAATCAAAAGTAGAATCGGTGACTCTCCCAGAATTGATGAATGTTTACTTCAGGACAGTTGCCCTTTTTTTTATGGCCCGAAACGCTCAATGCACAAAGGCCCTATTGAAATTGCAATGTTTCTTCTTATTATTATGATGCAGAGTAACTGCCTTTTTGGCCTCATCATATTTAGAGGTTGACCAAAATTGGTGTGCCATGGAGATTGGTGGTTTAGAGGTTTCGTATTTAAACATGCTCGCTAGTGCAACCTACAGGTTAAAACACCGTAACTCCAATTTAAATTTTGTGCTTTACAAAATTGCCATTGGGACTATAAAATTCCACCATTTTGAATTTTTTTGGAAAAACATGTTTTTGCTAACTCCTCCTACACCGTAGATCTGATTCTCATCAAAATGTCTGTGGATCATCACTAGACCAAGCTGATCAGTCGGTATCAAAAGCTTTGTAAAATATTGTTGCGTTCAGAAGTTATTATCGAATGAACATCAGAGGGGCAGAGCAATGGCAATAAAATCAACCATTTGGGGGCGCTACAGTAAATCAGCCATTTGGGGCCTCTGTTGCTGCTTTTAGCCAATTATAGGGTTAGTATTTTAACGATGAAACGAGAAATGATCAAACGCTCTTACATAGGTCAAAGGCCAGGCCGACGCCATGACTGTAAATTAATTTCAGCCTTTGCGACAAAACTCAAAATTTTTATAACTTCAGTGTACATTGTCTGATATGATCAAATCTCCTCACATTTGATGAGACTCCCACCCTGAACACGTCTGCACTACAATATTGACTCATGGTCAGAGCGCCACCTCCTGGCGACAGATAATGTTATGTTTTTACACTTTTATGCATTCCTCGTCATGTGTTGGCCTGATCCACCTCAAATTTGGTTAGAAAAGCCTCAAGACATTGCTAATGCTTACTGTTGAAGATTGGGAGGATGCCTTGAACGCCATTACCCGGGCAATGCAGTTACCCTTTTTCGCCATGTCGTGAAATTTTGTATGCCAGTCAAGCATGATAACTTTAAATGTCTGAATTGGTTATCAACAAATGAATATTCAAGCATGGAACGCCACACTGGCAGGTGGTTGTAGCACTCCCAACTCGCATGTGTATGATGGCCCATGCATCACTGCTTTTTCTTTCGCACATTGCCTTTTTGGGGGCCTTATCATATTTAGAAGTTGAAAAAAAATAGAGATTTTAAAGGTTTCATTGCCACAAAAAAAGTGGCTCGCTCACGCCACCTAGCGCCTTTTAGGCCACGCCCCTCACACCATATGAAATTTGGCACACATATGCAGGTGAGTGTGCTCTACAAAATTGCCATTGGGACTATTAAAGTCAGCCAACCACCATCGGCTGACTGCCATCCGAAAAACTCCTTTTTGCTTACTACTCCTAAACTATAGATCCAATCCTCACAAAAATTACTTGGAATCATCACTAGACCAAGCTGATCAATCGCTATAAAAGGCTTTGTTAAATTTTGTTGCATTCAGAAGTTATTATCCAATGAACATCAGAGGGGCGGGGCTCTGGAAATCAATACCCATAACTCCAGAACCGCAATCATCACAAAACTTGCAGAATATGTTGACATATCTCCCCGAAACATATCCTGAAAGTTTCATTAAAATCAACCACTCGGGGGCGCTACAGGAAATATGCCATTTTAGGCCATTTTTCCTGTTTTTGCCAAATGTAGGGTTTGTATTGTAACAAACTCTTCCCAGACCGTTGATCCGATTCCTGCCAAACTCACTGAGCCTGTTCTTAAGGTCTCATTGATGAAAAAATATCAAAAGGACTTACCAAAGTCAAAGGGCGTGACCAGGCCGGCGCAATAACTGCAAATGAGTTTCATCCTCTTATCCTGTATTCAGGGTCGGGGGGCGGGGGCTGGAGCCGATCCCAGCTGTCATTGGGCGAAGGCAGGGTACCCTGGACAAGCGCCAGTCTATCGCAGGGCCAACATGTCGAAACAGACAACCATTCACTCTCACATTCACACCTACAGGCAATTTAGAGTCATCAATTGACCTGTGAGAGACAGAATCTAAAACAAAAATCCAGAAAATCAAATTATTTCATAATTAGTTGCATTTTATTGCATGACATAACTACTTGATCACCTACCCGACAAGTAAGAATTCCGGCTCTCACAGACCTGTTTTCATCAAATTTCTGAAAATCTTCCCACCTGACCATCTCAGAATGTCCATGAAGTACAAAGACACACTTGTTAATATGTCAAATCCAAAATATTAGGTCTCTACTTTCAATAGTTTTCTTATGAAACATCATTGAATGAAGGGTAGTTTAGATGGTTTTTGGCATCATGCTCTGAAAAGCCATTTTAAACAGTAATATCTGGAAAACTATCTCACCTGTGGCCTTCAAAATTTTTACAGAGTATATCTGTTACTAATAGCCTCGAGACATGAAATATCAGGGGTGTAGCTCAATGATAACCTATTATGGTAGGTACTTAAAATGTGGCTTGTTGTAATAAAGTAGTACATTTGAAGAGTGGCTGAGCTCCCATTTTTACAGATACAAGACTTCTATCACTTCTGCCTCTATCTCTGGTGTTAGCTTAAACATTCTACAAAATATGGTTTCTCTCAGATGATTACTTTCACAGATATTAAGGCTCAAAAATGGAAGTAAACTAGTGCTGTCAAACGATTAAAAAATGTAATCGAGTAAATCACAATAACAGGTTGTGATTAATCACGATTAATTTTTGGGGGGTAGATAAAACAAATACATCATGTGTGGTGTTGGAATAAAGAAATGCATGACAAACTGGTTAGAGGAATCAAAGTTTTTACTTTATTATAAGATATCAACTTAGTTGTGATAATTTCTGAACTAGAATCTATTAATTTGCTGAGTAAGAAGTGTCAGGGAGTGCTTGGCATTGCCCACAACATCCGTAATGAACTGCAGACTAGAAGGTGGCAGTCTTTTGAAGGTGAATTTGCCGTTCACAAATCGCCCCTGTGGACACGCACCTTCAAGGTACGTGTCCACGTATTTTAAATGCGTGCGGACGCGCCGCTTCCCAGTATTGCACGCTTGGTGGGCTGCCACTAGAGGATGATTGACAGGCGCTCTCCTTCAAACAACACATTTTTGCGAGCGTTCCCGAGGCGGCGAGTCGAGCCCGGCGCCTCTGATTAGCATAAAGTAGATTCGACTTCAACTTTAGGCAAATGAGGAGCGGCCAACTCGCGTGCCGTCTCTCGACATTCGCCGCGACGCGACCAGAATGCATTGCACGGCTTTTCACATAGACAATGAATGGGACGCAGGGAAACTTCGCTGCCTGTGGGCAC
This sequence comes from Chelidonichthys spinosus, assembly GCA_029853015.1. NCBI lineage: Eukaryota > Metazoa > Chordata > Actinopteri > Perciformes > Triglidae > Chelidonichthys > Chelidonichthys spinosus. The sequence continues at coordinate 29,487,842 of CM056825.1, forward strand.
GCACCTTCCCTCTAGGTGCGTGTCCACAGGCGCCGGGCTCGACTCGCCGCCTCGCGAACGCTCGCAAAAATCTGTTGTTTGAAGGAAAGCGCCTGTCAATCATCCTCTAGTGGCAGCCCACCAAGCGTACAATACTGGGAAGCGGCGCGCCCACACGCGTTTAAAATCGACCCTGTGGACACGTACTTTCTGGATCAAGACTACAGGTGCCACCGACGGCCATAAATCATACAATGAGCGTTTTTTTTTTTTATTTAAATACCGAGCGTTAATCGCGCGTTAAAAAAATTAACGGCGTTAAGAGGATGTTGCGTTAACGCGTTATTAACGCGTTAACTTTGACAGCCCTAAAGTAAACACATCTTTGCCCAACTTTCATATTCCAAAAAACTGACAAGTATCAGGTCCAAACTTACTTTTTTTTTGAAAGATCATATTCTTGTTAAAATCATATTAAAAAATCGGGAGGGTGTTTTGCCTCAATTTGTCGCAGCGATTTTTTAAAATCCTGATATTGGTGGGGTTTTTGTGGCCGGTTTTGGTACTGCATGTCCTAATATCCTACCGGTAAACATCACAGCAGGGCAATTCAATTGTGTTTTTTACCATTTACCACTATTGACAGTAGAGACCTAATATTTTGGATTTGTCCTATTAACAAGTGTGTCTTTGTACTTGAATTTTTCAGGACAGATGGTCAGGTGGGAAGCATTTGATGAAATGACACGGAATGACCCATGTCTGGTCTCTGTCATTGCAAACAAAGGTTTCTTTACCAAATATTAAGTTCTGTTTTTCTGATGCATCAAATACTGCTACTTCTGGATATTTGTTTTAGATTCCGTCACTCACAGTTGAAGAGTACCTATGATAAAAAATGACAGACTACTTCTTCTGAGCAGCCTTTTGGTCCGTACCATAAGAGTAATTATCGTTCGTATCCAGGCCTACATCCAGCTCAGACTGAAATTGGGGAAAAGTCCACCCTGTCTATCCCCGTGCTCAGGAAATGGCAGATTTTGGCGAGCCTGTTGGTCTTGGTCATAGGCGTCCAGCATTCATGGGGAGTCCAGGGATTTGGACTGGGATTAGCAGTAGATTAGTGGTTAATGTCATATGCTGCGGTGGTTTGTGGAGATTATGAGGAATTTGAGGACAGAGGGCTCAACCTTTTTATGTTATAAAAGATCATTGAGTTGACACTATTGATCCCTCTGGTACTAGGAATGAATAAAGACATAGTAGTGACATAGTAGTGATAGTAGTAGATAGTAGTGAGTCAGAGGGGTCAGTTACATCACATTAGTGCTGTAAAACCCAGCCAGCGTCCCCTATAGGCTGCAGTCTTCATTACATTCACAGCATCAGGGTATCAGCAGATTTGAAGTCCTCAAAGCATCAACATCATTAACAGTTTTAATTTATAAATGTATTAACTACTTTTTCTTGCCTACCATGGACAATTATTGTAATTATGATACGTTTTTGGGAGGTTGTGACATATGCATAATAAACTACAAGAGCAATCTTGTGATCTTTGCTTGCATTGGTAATGGTTTGATTTATGCTTAATATTTTGCATTGTCTTTAACAACTTAGATACATAAAATGTATCAAGTTTGGATATTTGTGAAAAATGACTGGAACATCCCCCCAGCACATTTCATTTGTTGTATTCCATCTGGATTATATTCTTATTTGGCCTGTATTAGGGGTGTTATGAAATGTTTTTAAAACGATACGATACATATTGTTTTCTATGGTTCCGATACGATTCAAGGATATTTGGCTTTCTAGAACGACATGATGCGATTCAATGAATTATAATCGATAGAGTAACTTTTTTTACAAAAATTCAACCAGTGTTACTGTGAAAAAAACCTGAATGGATACTGGATCCTAGTACGGCTGGGACTTGTCGATGTAATCGACTACATAACGTTGACACGAATAATTTGGGTTGACGCGTCGTCCCAAACAACTAGATTAACTCTTGTCCCACACTCCAGTCCAGTGGTGGCAGTAAGTTTTTGTTTTTTTTGAGTAATATGAACAGACAATCGTAGACGTGAGCGGCACTAACAAGCGAATTCAATGCCACAGAGGGCACAACCCCGGCTAACAGGGCGGGGCGGGGGGGTTGCTGTCATTTTTAGAAATATTTTTAATTGCACCCCTGCTTTTTATGACGCTTATACTTCATTTGAACATCTTGGTTTCATGTTAAAATCAAATAGTCCAGTTTTAATTCTAATCATTTACAGACCCCCGAAACCAAATAGTATTTTTATTCAAGAGTTTTCAGAGTTTTTATCTACTTTTATGTGCAAACATGACAGGGTTCTTATCTTAGGTGATTTTAACATCCATGTCTGCTGTCCCACCCAAAGTTTTATCAATGATTTTTTAGACGTTTTAGATTCTTTTAATCTAACTCAAGCTGTGAATGTACCCACCCACTGTAAAGGTCATACACTAGACTTGGTTTTATACAGTGGTCTCAGCCCCAAGAACCTAAGATCTGAGGATATCTGTGTGTCCGATCATAAAGCAATTTTATTTAATGTGGTTTTATCTGTTTTACATGTAGACCAGGAAACAGCTGTCCGCCGCCGAGTTTTTACCTCTCTGTCTGCTTTTAAGTTTTCTGAACTTTTTACCTCTGCTTCTTTTAGTGCTCTTAACCATAATTTTAACACTGAGGAGCTGGTCTCCAATTTTAACCAAACATGTCATTCTGTTCTGGATTTAGTTGCCCCTTTTAAAACAAAAAAGAAGAATTCTAATCCACAGCCCTGGCACGATTTTACACACCAACTGAAAAGAGATTGTAGAAAAAATGAAAGAATTTGGAAAAAGTCAGGCACTCATGTTTTTAAGGATATTTGGATAGACTCACTGAAAAAATATCAAAATACAGTAAAAGAAGCAAAGAATTCCTACTTTTCCAACCTGATTTTAGAGAACCGTTCTAACCCCAGAGTTTTATTTAAGGTTTTAGATTTAGTCACCTCCCCCTCTCCCTCTTATTTTAATGACGCAACTCAAGAAACCTGTGAGGAGTTTTTACAGTTTTTTAAAGACAAGGTTGATTTTATTAGGCAACAGATCACTCCCCCAGACAGCATTTTATCCGCTAGCAGAGACATTTTTACACATTTTAGCGAATTTCAACCTGTTTCACTTTCTTTCTTATCAGATATTTTATCACACATGAAACCAACCATGTGCAGCCTTGATTTTATTCCTACTAAATTTCTTAAAGAGGTTTTTAACACAGTTGGACCCAGTATTTTATCCATTGTAAATAGTTCTATAACCCACGGTGTTTTTCCCTCTGTTTTTAAGCATGCTGCGGTCCAACCTCTTTTAAAGAAAGCCAACCTAGACCCCACTGATTTTAATAATTTTAGACCAATTTCTAAACTTCCCTTTTTATCTAAAGTTTTAGAAAAAGTAGTTTCCTCCCAGCTTTTATCTTTTATGGCACAAAATAATTCATTTGAGAAATTTCAATCTGGTTTTAGAGTGTTACATAGCAACGAAACCGCCCTCCTCAAAGTAACCAATGACCTGCTTTTAACTACAGACAGAGGAGAGAGTGCTATTTTAATCCTTTTAGATTTAAGTGCCGCTTTTAACACCATAGATCACAACTTTTTAATTGACCGTCTTAAATCCTGGGTTGGTATCAGGGACACTGCACTTGGTTGGTTTTGTTCTTACCTTTTAAACAGAACTTGTGCGGTCGCCATAGGCAACCACTCATCCTCTACAACCCAAATAGCCTATGGTGTACCGCAAGGTTCTATTTTAGGTCCAATTTTATTTTCTGTTTATATGCTCCCACTCGGCCAAATCATCCAGCGGCACAATGTTTCCTTCCATTGCTATGCTGACGACACACAGATATACCTCCCGCTGAGACCCAATGATCCGAGAAGCCTGGCTGCTGTTTCAGACTGTCTAAAAGATGTGAACCGCTGGATGGCCCATAACTTTCTCCAACTCAATAACTCCAAATCAGAAATAATACTGTTTAACCCGCCAAACTCCATCTCCAGTCCCATCAGTCCCATCAGTCTTGTTCCGTTAACCGGTAACATCAAGCCCACTGCCAGAAACCTAGGCATCCTCCTCGATTCAGACTTCACCTTCGTACCTCACATCAACAAAGTCGTTCAGTCCTGCTTCCTCCACATCAGAACCATCTCCAAAATCAAAAACATTCTATCACAGTCTGATCTAGAAAAAGTAGTCCACGCCCTCATATTTTCCCGTCTAGACTACTGTAACTCCCTCCTAACTGGCATCAATAACAAATCACTCGCCCGCCTCCAGCTGGTTCAAAACTCAGCAGCCAGACTTCTCACTGGTTTTAACAGACGGCATCACATCACCCAGCCTCACTCCACTGGCTCCCTGTACGTTTTAGAATTGATTTTAAGATTTTACTGATCACTTTTAAGGCTCGTCAAGGTCTAGCCCCAGAATATATCGCAGACATGCTGACCCCATACGAGCCTGTTCGCAGCCTTAGATCCGCGGGTGGGTCTCTCTTAACGGTTCCAAGGCCGAGGCTCAAGACCAGAGGTGACCGTGCCTTCTCCATCAGAGCGCCTCGGCTTTGGAACGACCTGCCCGCGGAGATAAGGCTTGCTGAATCAGTGTCATCTTTTAAATCACTTCTTAAAACTCATTTTTACAGACTTGCCTTCATGTGATGTCGTCTTTTTCTCATCTTTTTCCTTCTTTGCAAGCACCCTTTTAATCCAACTAACAACAACTCCTCTTATGTCCTCTGTACATTTACACAATTATGTTTTTTATTGTATTTGTGTGTGTGTGTTGTGATTTTAGCCATGTCAAAGCACTTTGTTAACGGCTGTTTTTAAAGGTGCTATACAAATAAAGTTATTACTATGGTTTTTGTAAAGACTGACCGACCGACCGAGACTCTTGACGTATATCGTCGTTAGCCTCGTTATTTGTTTACTTTCCGGCTTTAAACATCCACAATTTTTCAGTGTTTTATTTCTTTGTGCAAAAGCAACAAGGTGCAAACAATAAAAGTATTAAAAGTTTATATGGCGTTGTTTATGAGTGGAAACCGGAAAAGCGGTCTCCAGCGGATGTGGTTAGCAGACCAATCACAGCCAATGCCGCTGCGTTGGTGTTGCGTCGCCTCGACGCGCGTCTAGGATTTTTGGGAGGTGCATTTCAGGCCCTTGCGGTGGGTCTGCAAGGACGTAAAGGGTCCGTAAGCCCCCTTGCGTTGTGTCAACGCAGAAGCATAACTTGAGCTTAAATCCACACCACACCGCCAGTGTCTCTGGCCGTCTCTCAGCAGCAGCCGGGCGACTGCGGCCCCGGACAGCCCCCCTTCTCCCCTCTGTGAGAGACTCATCACATCTGAGCAGCAAAGATGTTTTAAAAAGTGGGGTATCTTTCCCGCTAAAACTACGCAACGAGACGGTGAGACAGGACCTGTGTCTTATGGCATGAGGGGAGACAGGTGTTAGGAGCACAGCAACTTTCTGTACGAAAAAAAACATTGACAGTTGTCTTCATTTTTGACGCTCAAGTCACTCTGTCTGATTACTAAGAGACCGGGGTCAGAGCCAATCAGAGATGAGGGCCCGCCCCTTCTCGACCTCTGATTGGCTCAGACCGTGGTGATTCTTCTATGTATGCTGTGGGGGGAAAAGACATTACGCTACACACATAAACAGACCAGCTGAATCTTAGGAACACCGGTGCAAACAAGGAACATATTTATTTGCACTTCACTGATTTGTAAATGGTCGCACTCAGGAGCCCTGGTAATATCGATACAATCGATTATAACTTTGCAAATCGATTTTATATCGATAGTTGTCCCCAGTTAAGGACGACATGCCGAGCACCTATCGATGTAGTTGGATCAATATAGTAGATGAATCGTTACACCTAGCCTGTATGTATGTAAGCCATTAAATTGATTAAAAAGTTGCCAAAATGTCAACATGCTGATGATTTTTTTTTTTTTTTTTTACACAATGGAGGTAAAAATGTTCATGGAATTTTCAAATCTAAAGAGTGTGTCCTCAGGGGAACAGGAATGGGATTGGGACATTTCTTGACTATTATTTTATTATTTGTGTTGTGGCATTTTTTTATGTCAAAAATGAAGCATGAACCTTTCTCTCTATGCAGGCCCAGCTCTGCACATAGCCACAGTGGACATCAAGAACCCGGAGATCAACAATGTCAGATTCCACAACTCCCAAAGCCACCAGCAGCCATACCACCTCAACAACATGCTGAGCCACAGTGGGCTCAACAGGAAGGATAAGAAGACCAAAGGCAAAAAGAAGCTGACCAAGGCGGACATTGGCACACCCAGCAACTTCCAGTGAGTCACTTAACTTATTTTCATATTTAGTTTTGTCGTATCACTACACTAAAAAGCTGCGATACATATCAAGTTTGTACTAAAGTACAGTGATAGTATTTCATTCTGAGCATGTAATCCCTCGACATTGGCAGCAAAAAAAATAAAATAAAATACAACGAATGGTCCTTTGGAATATAATGTGTGCTCTTAATTTGCTAAAATGTGCTGAACTCGGTCTAAAGCCCCTTGTACACTGCCTTTTCATCACAGAATTATCACAACGTTAGTGTAAAACATACAGAGACTGAGTGGGATTCAAATGGGATGATTCTTCTTTTCACTCTGGTCCTGAGAAACACAATTTTGTTCTACTTCCACTGAGGTTTTACAGATATGGCTGGAATAACAAATAAAGCTGCTTCACAGAGACAGTCAACATGTTGCATTGAGGTCTGAGAGCATTCAATGGCCACACTGTCTGTGACTGATGTCACTCTCTATGACGTGTGTGCGTGTGTGCGTGCGTGCGTGCGTGCGTGCGCGCGTGCGTGCGTGCGTGCGCATGCATGCCCACGTACACATACTAGACACGTTTCTGAATCGTTCTGCCTGTGATCTCACCACATATCTGTCACGTCTTCTTCAGGCACATCGGTCATGTGGGCTGGGATCCAAACACAGGTTTTGATGTGAGTATTGCATCCACACACAGAAACACAATAGTGACCTGTGTGAAGGCAGCATGATGAAATCACACAATAGGCTCATTTTACTTCCTGTTCTTATTCAGAAACATTTCGCTGCGTCTCAGAAGCTGCACACAGACGCAGAAAGTTCCACACGTCATTATTAACTGCATACTGAATAAACCAATTAAAAATAGTTGTAAATACAAATGCATTTAATGTAGGGTTGGGCATTATGGCCTATAGATAATATCACAATATCTTTTGTTTATTGATAATAATCATAATAATAATAATAGATTGTTTTTGTAGTGTACATTTCATTCAGTGAATCTCAGAGTGCTTATATTAAAATAAATTTGAAAAAATAAGCATAAAAGCATAAACATAAAACATCACATCACAGGGGGCACAATTTAGCAGCCAAAAGCCTTAGTAAACCAAAAGGTTGTCAGGCCTGCTTTTAAAGAGTGAAGACTCTGTACTGCCCTCAGCTGGATGGGGAGGCTGTTCCACAGCCGAGGAGCAGCTGAGCAGAAAGCTTGTTCCCCCCGTGGTGTGGAGCTTGGTGGTGGGGACCTGGAGGCCCAGGATGCCTGTTGATCTGAGGGTAATTGTTGTTAAATATGTAAATGCGCATATCGTTTATTTTCATGAACGGCCAAGGTGTGCAGCACTTTAAATGTTGCTCTCGCAAAGAATTGTGGGTCAGCGTGATCTCCTTTCCTTTCACATAGGAAGGTCCTATGCTAAAGGAGCTCTGAAAGGAAGCACTGGAGCTTCTTTCCTTTACATTTAGAGAATCTGAACGGCTCTTATCATGGCGGCCTCTTGTTTACTTCTGGGTCACTTCTTCAGTTAGGAATCTTCCTAAGCAAATAGGACTATTCCACTGCACCCCAAGTCTGAGGGAAGAGGGAAGGGGGCGCTCACCTGAAACTTTTGACAAGTCTGTCTGCACATATTTCTAGTAAACACTCTGCCTGGATCAGCGCATGTGAGTTCAAGCGATAGCGAGCAGATCTGAGCAAGCAGGCAGCAGATTTTGGAATGGAGACACACATTGGCATTGTTATTGTAAGTATAAGTATCGGTCCGGTTCCGCTCCGGTCCCGCTCACACCACAAGTCTGAAGCCCCCCAAGAATCCATCTGTGTCCAACACAGTCATCAACCGTATTTTCAGTCATAAATCAGCTTGATACCGAGTAGAACACTTGAGAGTTAATGAGTGGGACGGCCTATCCATTAAAGCCTACGTAATGTCCACATCGTGTACCTGTGCATGTGCACATGCAAGAACCGTACCGTACGCCTATTATTCAGCCTATTATTAATATTACCTACACTACACAGGCTGTTGCAACCTGGCAACTGTTAATGTTGAGCCCTGACACACACACACCCACTGAGTTTCATATCAGTGTTGGCTTCAGTGCATCAAAAATGGACGACATTGCCCATCATGCAATATTCCCCAAATGTTTCAGGGTGTTGTCTGAGGCTGTTTTTAAGAAAGTCAAATCAGAAGCAGGAGAAGGGTTTTAGGACCTGTTTAGATTTTAAATAGCCTTTAATGTTTGAAAAAGAGAGCCCTTTATAATGAATCAAATAAAAGTAATTATTTCAACAATTGAAATATTCTTACAAAGCTTACGCCTGGTTCACACCGGATGCGGAAGTGCTGCGGCGCAGCACGCCGCCGAAAATCGCGCAGACTCCGCTGCCCCCCTGTTCAGACCAGACGCGTATTTCTCCGCGGCGGTCAACAAGTGCTTCTGCTCAGCTGTTGTTCATTCAGAGCTATTTTTTTCCATTAAACCCCATAAAATTAATACGCCATGTTTCTGTAACCAAGAAGTTGTACACTTCTTGTATTTATCCATTTTCTCTCTCGCAAGAGAGAGAGAGAGAGAGAGAGGGACACACACACACAGACAGAGAGTGTGTATGGAAGTAGACAGTAGTAGTGCAGATATACCGTTGCTTGAAATACACATATTTTTTTATCTACTCTTCACATTTATTAAATGTATTGTCTCTTCCTGTTTCCCAGTGCAAGTTTAGATACACAACTATGATCGCGTTTGTCAATCGCTGTATTTTATTTTGAAAATTGACCGGATTGTCTCGTGTTTCTCTGTGTGATTTCCTGCCAGAATTGGCAACGAACTTCTGAAACGATCGATTCACGGCGCGGGAGGGCCCCTCCCGCGCTCCGCGTCTGGTGTGAACGACACCATAGCTTAACAGGGGCGCAGAATGGAAGCGGGCTCCACTACGCATCTATTTGCGGCGCTTCCGCGTCCGGTGTGAACCAGGCGTTAGAGTGTCCAGCATATTGTGAAGATGAAAATGTATTTCCCTGGCTATTAGATGTTTGATACAGATGCTTCAGATTTTGCGTCTAAAGGAACACACTTTACAGTGCAAGCCATTACAAATGTACCTTGCACAATGTCAAGAGATCGCACATAATCCATCTCGTCAGGCTTCAGGTAATGTCAGGTCCTTTGACAGGCTACTGGATGCTCTTGGATAGTTCCTTCTAACAAACCATCTGACGGGTCAGGCATGAAAGTTGGCATTTTGGAAAAGTTGTGAAAATGTGTTGGACGCTGCTACGACGCTGGTTCACTTCTTACCGGGGTAGATCGCCATGGTAACTTACGCTGTGGAGCTAACCTGCTCTGGAGCAGGTTATGTTCCTGATAAGAGATCAACGTGGAGAAACACACCGCCGACTGACCAATCAGCTGTCTTGGTGCGCGTATATATAAAAAAAAAAAAAAGGTCAATGGATCGTGAGAGGGTCTCGTAGGAGAACTATAGAGACCGGTAAAACCCTTTTGTCTGTGTCTGACGATGTTTTATATGAGAGATACAGATTCTCATCGGAGGGAAAGACTTTTCTTTGTCAGCGTACAGCCTACTTACCACTGTGAAATATGTTTAATATTTATTTGATTTGCTCCCAAGTCCGTTTTACACCGCCGGGATTGCAGCTGAAAGAATGAGGCTGATATTGTCATAAACCACGTTATAAGTATACATCCAAGCAACACATTCATCATTTAAAGTTATATGTTCGGCCTTTTATTGCGGAAGGACATCGTAAGAGTTAAAGGGACTAGAGAGAGAGCGACGACATGATTTAAAGGACGGCCGAAGGGCGGATTCTAACCGGGGCCGCTTCAAGAACCTTCGTAACATGGGGCGGTAACTCTACCACTAAGCTATCAGCGAAGTTAAAGAAATCGTTGAATCAGTCAGATCTACTAGTGTCCTTATGATGGGGCAGTCATATTATACTACTACTAATTAATCCGACTTCCGCATTCACACAGTCTGTGAGTTTTTGCCAGCTGTCCTTCCTGCATTTGGCAGATGAAACTGTTGCCTTTTACATGCATTATATGTTTAACTTCTTCATATTTCTGTAAGATTGTGGTTCGCTCCTCATACGTGAAATACGCCGCTCCGCTGCCGTAGACTGATCCATGTTTGTGATTGGTCAAATGCTGCAAACGCCGCCTCTTTCATGTGCACGCGCTCATAGCTGGAAAGGTAAACCCTGGGTTGAGTTAACGAGTTGATAACCAGCTTCGTGTGACCGCTTATCTCCGATTGCCTTTGTTAGGGTAACTTAAGCTGGATCTCTGAAAGAAACCCTGGGTTTGTTGAACTCGCTTCGTAGTACAGGCCCCAGCAGAGTACATTTTATTGTTGTCAGGTGTCAAGCAACTTGTAATTCTGCCTGTTTGCCACCTGATGTCACTGTGACACTGCTGTATAGTTCATCTTTACTGCAGAGGAAGCACTGCTTTTGTACAGAGAATAAAGTGTCTTGTAACTTTTCTTGAGCTCAAGGAAATCCAAACACTATTTTCCCTAAACTGTATATTTGCGAAACAAAGCATTTCCGGGATCATCCTCCTGAATGGAATTGGGGAATTGGTTTTGTGTAAGCATTCTGTGTTGTGTGCATGTGCGTGCGGGTCCCAACATTGGGACTGCATCAACAAAGTTAAACAACTGAAAATTACAGGAAAAGATAAGAAAGAGAAAGATGTAGGTTTTCAGTTCTTCATCCCAATTGCATCTGGTTATTCACTTATAATAAGCACAATAGAAATCATCTGTATAATTCCCTTTTTTCAATTCCATTTTATTTATAGTGTCATATCACAACAGAAATCATATCAGGACACTTAACACATTGAGCAGGACTAGAATACGCTCCAAATTTTCAGTCAATACAATTTCAAAGTCTCAACATCACCCAGGGGCAAGCCTTACAGCGACAGTGGCAAGAAAAAACTGCCTTGAGAGGCTTTTAGGCAGAAATCTCGTAGCCCAGGCCCTTGGGTTCCAACTGCATTTGGTATTGGTAGTATAGTAGTAGTAGCATTAACAGTAGTGGTGGTATTAACAGAAGCAATAGTATCAACAGTAGTAGTCCATGGCAGCAGGCACAGCCACGCCGAGATGGATCCATCCCAACCACGTCACCGTAGACCAGCATCAGGCCAGTTAGCAGTCTGCACCGGTCAGGACCTCAGCGGACTCTGCTGGACCAGAAAGCATAGCCAGACTAGGAGTAGTCAAGTTAGTAACAGTAGAGATGCCAATTTTAGTCAATTACTTTAATCAATAGTCAGCCGCCTTAAAAATACAAGCGGTAAAAGTCAAACAAGACCACAGCATCGATGCAGTCTGGATCAGATTCCACCACGGTCCAGGGAGACCTGCTAGGCAAGAAAGCACAGGGGCAGAGTGAGACAGTGAAAAATACTGACATTTGCATTCAGTCATACTAATTCATTCATTCATTTCTTTCTTTTTTTAAGCTGTCTTGCATACACACACTGTCGAAGGTTGTCTGCACTTATATGCTCTCTTAGAGAGCTGATATACAGTTGATGAATTATTACTACAAAGCAATGTGGTGCCTTACTCAAGTCATTTTATCAAATGTGAGGTTGACGCAAAGTTTCAAGTCCTGTAACCTGTGCTAAACTGTGTGAGTGTGTGTCTTTTAAATTTGAAAAAAATATGTTGTTGATGCAGCTGAACAACCTGGACCCTGAACTCAAGAACCTGTTCGACATGTGCGGCATCTCTGAAGCACAGCTGAAGGACAGAGAGACATCCAAAGTCATCTATGACTTCATCGAGAAGAAGGGAGGCGTCGAGGCCGTCAAGAATGAGCTGAGGAGGCAGGGTGAGAACACACAGACACACACACACACACACACACACACACACACAAACAAATTATAGGAGGGCCCATTAATGTGTGAAATGGATCTTACATGGTGGTGAAGCAGTGAAGTGTTTCATCCATTCCAACAGGAACAAATGATCTATGCATCATCAGTGATGTTGACGCTGAAATAATCATTAAATTATTTGGTTGCAATTAATTGAATTATCTGCAACCAAGTTCTTTATTAAATATAGGCATCAACATTTTAGTAATTTCATATGACTACATCTTTAATAGGGATGGGTAAAAATATCGATTCAGCAATGCATTGCGATTGTTTTCCCCGCAATTCAATATCGATTCAGCAATCTTCTGAATCGATTCAAGCCCCTGGCCAGTGGGGGCGCTGTGACCGACACCCTCGTGTGATTCGCGCTGTACGGACGGGGGCCGCACGAGACCAAACCATTACAATTTGGCGACCGTAGTGAGTACAGCGTTCACACCGGCCACGGAAGCGCCACGAATAGGCGTGTAGCAGAGCCCGCTTCCTTTCGGCGCCCTTGTTAAGCGATAGTGTAGTTCACACCAGGCGCGGAGCGCCGCCAGTAGGTGCGGCCGTCCCGTGACGTGAAGCGATCGTTTCGGCGTCTGCTCTATTTTTTGCGCATGCCCCAAGCGAACGCGTCAATTCTGGCAGGAAATCACACAAAGAAACACAAGACAATCCGGTCAATTTTCAGAATAAAAGCAATTTTCAAAATAAAATACCGCGATTGACAAATGCGATCATAGTTGTGTATCTCAACTCGCACTGGGAAACAGGAAGAGACAATACATTTAATAAATGTGAAGAGTAGATAAACAAATATGTGCATTTCAACGGTATATCTGCACTACTACTGTCTACTACCATAAATTGTGAATATATATATGGTAACAAAATGACCAGCCAGATTTGGGCCGAAATGATGCCAAAAGGTTTTTGCTATCTGGGTAGCTTCCGCGGCCAGTGTGAACCCGTTACATGCACTGTAGTTCAGTGTTTAAGCAGTGTCCTGATTTATCATGCCATGAGTTATACCACGGCTGTTCACAAGGCATGAAACTAAATAAATGATTTGAAAAAATGATCTGGTACTCTTACTTGTGTATTTCTACTTCATACGGAATCGATATCGAAGCGTTTCAATCAATATCGAATTGAATCGATATTGAATCAAATCGTGACCCAATGAATCGAAATCAAATCGAATCGTGAGATTCTAAACAATACCCAGCCCTAATGTTTAATATATATGATTGATTTTGAACTGCTGCAGCAGATGAGAGATTTCAGCCTCAATATCTTTAACTTTTTTTCTGATATATTTTAAAACCTATATTATTATATTTATAAACATATGAATACATTTCAAACATAATCATTTCATCCCCAATAATGTGCTGTTGTTGGAAATATCCCCACTGTCTTATTTTCTGTTGGACTGGACGAGTCTACATAGCATGACCCACTAGCACCCTCCCTCGACACCCCCCCCCCCCCCAAAAAAAAAAAAAAAAAAAAAAAAACCTTACCTATAGCACTCTGATCTTAGCACTGTTGCTCTTGAAGTACTACTTTACTCAGATGAGGACCTAACACTTGTTCTATTTTTAGCTCTTACTTTATCGGTGGTTTCTTTGTTTCCTTCTTTTGACAAATGTACTTATTGTAAGTCGCTTTGGACAAAAGCGTCTGCTAAATGACCTAAATGTAATGTAAATGTAATGAGTCAATCTTTCTCATTGCAGGGCTCTGTGAAGGCCAGTGTTGTTGTTGAGATTCAATTTTGCAGATTTCTTAAATCAATAAGACTGCTGAAAATATCCATTATTTTTTATATATGTCTGCTAAGACTTTCTTTTCTTTGTTAAAATGGAAAAGCCTCTAAAACTTAAAATAGTAGTTTAATATTTTGCAAAATTGGCTTAGATGAGCGAAGATGGATGCACTTATCATGTCTGTTCTATCATCATAGCCAGCTGCCAGTTAGCTTCATACAAAGACTTCAGCAGCCCTGAACACATCATATCTCTTTTGTGTAATGTGTATTTGCAGTTTTGTGTAGTTATGTTCTGATAGTGTTTCATAATAATATTATTATTTACTTTTTTATTTTTTAAACATCTGTATACGCAGTGTTTCCCACAGCTTTGAAATATACTTATGGTAGTAGCTGATATGGGGGGGGGGGGGGGGGGGGGCACTAAGCGGTGGGTCTGGGGGTCGATCTCGGGTTGGGCAATATGGCCTAAAAAAATGTTCACAAAAAAATCGAAATAACGATTTAAATCTGTTCACAGAGAGGAGGGGCTATTCACAGATGGGTCAGAGAGAGAGAGAAAGCTGATGGGTTTCACACAGCTCTACAATTAGATGATTTAACATTTACATTTTGGGCATCTAGCAGATGCTTTTGTCCAAAGAGACTTGCAATAAGTACATTTGTCAAAAGAAATAAACTACAACATATCATTGCCGATAAAGTAAGAGCTAAAAAAAGTATTAGGTCCTCATCTGTAGTAAAGTAGTAGCTGTTCAGCAAACATACCTTCAGAACAACAGTGCTATGATCAAAGTGCTACAGATAAGAACATACAAGTGCTATTTTATTTTTATTTTATTTATTTTGGGGGGGGGGGGGGGTTGTTAGTGGGTCATGCTATGCAGAGTCGAGGTGAAGTCTGTACAGTGAGTCTTGAGCCTTTTTCGGAAGATGGCAAGTGAGTCTGCTGTCCTGACATTGATCGAGAGTTTGTTTGTACCACCTCTGAAGCGCCAGAACAGAGAAGATTCTGTACTTTGCTGAGCGACATTTGTTTGATTTCAGCGATGGTGGTACCAGCCGGCCAGCTGAAGTAGAGGAGCGAAGTGCTCGCGTCGGGACTGTGGTTTAGAGCATGGCATTTTTCGGGAATTCCCGCGGGTCACGTGATTCCCGTGGGATTCCCGCGGGATGGGAGTTATTAATCCCGTGATTGGGACGGGATGGGAATAAAAATCATCAGGAGCGGGCAGGAGCGGGAACGCCATTAATAGATGATGATTTTCAGCCGTGTTATACAACCAAAAGGACAGACACGTCCATTTTTGTAGTCATCTTTCAGTGAGCCAAAACTATTTTGACTTGCGTTTTTTCAGTAACGGGGTAACTAATTACTGTTTCCGTCGTTACAACGCCGTTATCGTTACTGAACGTTAAATGCGGTGCGTTACTATGAATTGAATTTGTCGGTTGTCGGTTAAAAAAAAAAAAGTCAGGATCGTGTTCTGCTTGCGCGCCGCTCGTGCCTGGTCTCGGCAGCCTGTTGTCCGTGGAGAAACTGCAAACGCGAGCTGGAGCCGGAGTTGGGGCTGCTGCTGGTCTGAGCGGCGCGCGAGGGCCACGCGGGCCCCGGTGTCCCGCCGTTCTGGTGTTGGACGGGAATCCGGTGCAGCTGTGGAGCGCGGATGGTGAAGACGGTGGTGATGATGATGATGATGAACGGCCCGGCGGCTCGTGGAGGCACCGGGGTCTCACCGTCATTATGTCTACTGCTGTGCGCTCTGACCCTGTTTTGTGATATATGACAGACACAGCGTCTCCCACTGTATCATTTCTCCTCAAGTTTGAATTATTCCTGCATGCGAGGTGCGGAGAATGCGATCTCAATTATTATACACAAGACTACACGCTACGCGACTATAGGAGTAGACTACAAGACTACAGTTTGCCATCTCATTACAAGAAAAATCCAAATTCTTTAACATGAAGCAACTTTTTTTTTTTACAGTAACGCAAATAGTTACTTTCCCTGGTAACTAGTTACTTTTATTATAAAGTAATTCAGTTACTAACTCAGTTACTTTTTGGAACAAGTAGTGAGTAACTATAACTAATTACTTTTTTAAAGTAACGTTCCCAACACTGCTCGGGGGCGGGAGACACACAACAACAACAATGGAGGGAGGTAAAGGCGATGAAGCCGGGAAGCGAGAGCTACAGACTAAGTCCGACACAATGATCCGTCGGTGAGATTAACTGAACTTATTGGGAAGTCGCAAATATTGCATAGATTCATGCGAGTTGAATGTGATAGTGCCAACACCGTGAGTCGGGGACGAGTGGTCTCAAAAACATTACTCTAACAAAAACACAAAATCCATTGACTTTCCTAATGACTAACTTATTAATTATATTTTTTTAAAAAACAGAGTGGGATGGGAGTGGGAGTAATTTTGAGTGGGAGCGGGATGGGAGCGGGAGTCATTCTACAGGAGTGGGATGGTATGGGATGTTTTCTCTGGGAGTGGGATGGGATGGGAGTGAAAATCCACTCCCGTGTGTCATGCTCTAGTGTGGTTTGACCAGTGTTTGAAGGTAGACAGGTGCCGTTCCATTGATGGCCCTGAAGGCCAGTGTCATCGTCTTGAATTGGATGCGTGCTGCAACAGGGAGCCAGTGGAGGTCACGGAGGAGGGGGTCACATGGGAGAATTTGGGTAGATTGAAGATAAGGCGTGCTGCAGCGTTCTGGATACGCTGCAATGGTTTAATCGCAGAGGCCGGGAGTCCGGCCAGGAGAGAGTTGCAGTAGTCAAGGCGGGAGATGACCAGTGCTTGGACCAGGAGTTGCGTTGCATCCTTTTTGAGGAAAGGCTGAATCCTGCAGATATTGTAGAGGGCAAATCTGCAGGATCGGGCCACAGCAGTGATGTTGGGGGTGCAGGATAGTTGGTCATCGAGGATTACACCCAGGTTCCTCGCAGTTGAGGAAGGTAATACTGTGATGCCCTCGACAGTGACCGACAGGTCCATGCGAGGGCAGTCTTTCCCTGGGATGAAGAGGAGTTGGGTTTTATTCAGGTTGAGCTTGAGGTGATGTGCAGTTGTCCACACAGAGATGTCAGCCAGACAGTCCGAGATGTGAGTTGCAATGTGAGCGTCAGAGGTCGGGGGAAAAGAGAGGAATAGCTGGGTGTCATCTGCGTAGCAATGGTAGGAGAATCCATGTAATGTGATTACAGAGCCTTGTTATCTGGTGTATAATGAGAACAGAAGTGGTCCTAATACTGAGCCTTGAGGGATACCCGTGTCCAGGGAACAGGATTTGGACATAAAGCCATTCCATGTGACCTGAAAGGTGCGATTTGTCAGGTATGATGTAAACCAGGTGAGAGCAGAGTCGGTTATGCCAAGTTCAGCCAGAGTGGAGAGGAGGATTTGGTGGTTGACTGTGTCCGATTGCAGCAGATAGGTCGAGGAGAATGAGAACGGAGGAGTGGGCTGAGGCTCTGGCGTCTCGCAGGGACTCAGTCACTGAATATTATCTGAATCTATCCAAGAAATTGTCAAGTTTGTCACCATGTTCATCTGAACGTTCAACAATGTTTCCAATAGGAAACCTGATCTAAAGTAGGCTGCATATCAGACTTTACACTTTACTTGTGTAAGGAGCCTGAAGAGCCCTCCCAGACAGTTGAGTGCCAACAGTAGCTGTTGTGGTGGGTCGCTGTTGCCGGCAGAGTCCCTCGTTGTGGGACACTGACGTGAGCTGCTGCTCTTTAAGCAGACGGACAGTCAGACAGATGGTCAGAGTTTACAACTACATCTGAAATGTGGAACAAGTTACTATATCACTAGAACTGATGCTGTGACGCGCCAATAGCTCGTAAAATTCCTTCGTTAGCGGTGCAAAAAGAAACGTTTGTACTTTTGATGTTGTCTTTGCATCCGCGTGTATAAACAAACACTGATCAGCTGATCTTGCTGCCGCATTCAAGCTACACAACTGTCCCAAGCAAACTGATCTAGGCGTTATTTTACAGGTTTGAGGTGTTTCACGTTGGAGGAGCCCCACGCAGTACTACGTAACGTTAACGGTCCTCAATATCAATACAATGTAAGCTTTTAGCGCAACACGTCAACACCTACTTTACAAATCAATTCGACAGGTAAACAGTAACACGGCATATTACATAATATTTAGAAACTTACAGCTTCAGTGTCTGTGGTTAGCTCTCGAACTGTCGGTATTGATCCAACCTTTAGACTCAGGATGGAGGCACATCCTGAGTTGTACCGACCCAAGTTGTCAAAGCTCCTGACAGTGAAGTGCGTAGCACACACACAAACATTTACGGACGCGTGTGGGCACATTTCCATCGTAGATGCCCCGACGATGCGAGGAAATATCAGCAATTGTGCTGCAGGACTGCACAGCTTGCTCTCTTTGATTTTGGCCTTTTGGTTTACTTTTTTGTATGTAAATCACACGGACAGCTAAAAGGTATTTGGGGATTATGTGGGCGGGACACACAGCTGAAGCGGCTTCCAATGAGCCAAGATAACCCATATACTGCACAGGAAATTTGCTGCTGATATCATGCCCCATTATTTTTGATTGTAATAATAATCCTATTAATATCATTAATTGTATTGATAATAATTAGTATCTATTAATAGACACATGAGAGGTGGTTTGATGTCAGTATATTCACAAATGAGCAAGCTGTTAAAAAAGAACCTTAAAATGTGCATAATTCAGGAAATAAGTAATTGATAACCATAACGCCCGCTGAGTTTTTTTTTTATTTATTTGTTTACACAAAGTGTCAAATACTGAAGGAATTTGTATAATGGCAGTGGTTCAAGATTCCTATGTCGAAAAACAAAAAGTAATTGAATTTTGAAATGGATCATATTGCACGGTTACGACGGTCCCTAACAACGCCCATAGTGACGGGTTCTGGTCAGGCACTGTTTCCCACAGGATTTTTGAAGACTATGGTGGGAGGGTTCGCGATCCTCTAGGGGGTCCGGGGGCATGCCCCCCCAGGAGAAAATTTTGGATAGATTTCATTTTAATGCATCAATTTGGTGACTTTTGAGAACCAAAATATGATATTTCAATTACTGACCAATTTCTTATAAACTGCTGGTATTGATACAAATGTTGACATACTAAATGGGGTTAAGGAGTTTAAGCATTCAAGAAAAGATGAAAACAAAAATGACTAAAATACAGTGTTGAGCCTTTATACTATTAGCTTATTATGACTATTATTATTATTATCCTCAGCCTTCCTTGGTGTTTTGGTTTTGACTCAAGCCTCGTTCATATACGTTGCCACCGTCAATGGAATGTGAATGTGTTGTAGCGGAATGTGGCCCAGACAGGCGAAGCGATGTGGGCGTTTACGGAGATAAAATAATTTTAACTTTCTGCAATGCGAGTGAAGCGAGTACGAAGCGATTACTAAGCGAGTACCAATCGGAATGTAGAATAGAGATGATTGACAGTTGACGTCAACAGAGAGTTCCACAGAGAGTTGCCGCTTGAACTAGTCGCAGGCGGCAGTGAATGTTTTTTGCCAGCAAGTAGAATTCAGCGAGAAAGTGAGGGGCGACGGGCAAGTAGCGATATATGTGAACGGGGCTATACGCGCACGTGCTGTCAAACTCACCAGCTGAGGGAGGGTAGGCGCAGGGGACGACTTGCCATGGCGACGGGGGAAACAGAACATTGATGAGCCAAACCAGCCGTGAGGATTTCCCCTCATAATAAGCGCTGCTGCCCTTTTATTTAGGCCTATCATTTGAGCCTAGTTTTGCCTTGATAAAATAATTTTGGGCGATGATTGAGACGGCGATGGTGCACCATAGTCTCGCCAATGTGTGGGAAACGCTGGGTCAGGCATTCATTTCCTTTTGCTCTCCACAGCATCATCATCTTTGGTGATTTTGAGTTGATCAAAAATGTGAAACGTCTTCCTCAATCGTTCTCCAACATTTCCCAAAAACTTGGAGAAATCAAGGTTTCAACTCCGAAACAATGTCAACTTCACCCCATTCTTATTATGTTTGCAATAACCATGCTGGTCATGTTGTTGGACAGTGCCTTGTGATATCAGTGTGCGTTTCTGCAAAAGTTGATTCTGTTTCACCTTTTTTATACTGTGTCTGCTGTGTGATTCATCTTAAGGTGTCTTGATACCACCTGATCATGTGTCGTTGATCTCTTCTCTGCAGCACCCCCTCCACCTCCATCTCGCGGTGGTCCTCCTCCTCCTCCCCCGCCCCCACACAACTCAGCTCCACCCCCTCCTCCTCCCCCATCCAGAGGGGGCCGGGGAGCCCCTCCTCCCCCTCCTCCATCTAGAGCCCCCGCCTCAGCGCCTCCCCCTCCGCCTCCCTCCAGACCAGGAACTTTGGGTGCCCCGCCTCCTCCACCTCCTCCCACCAGGGGAGGTCACCAGCCCCCTCCTCCTCCCCACCCCCATCACCACCACCAACCGTCCCCTCCTCCGTCCTCCTGGCACTCCTCTACCCCCCCCCAAGCGCCTCCCCCTCCACCTCCCCCATTGTCCCAACAGTCTCCAGTAGATAGCAGTGGTGGCTCGGCCCCCGCTCCACCTCCTCCGCCTCCACCTCCGCCTCCCCCTCCTGGCCCCTCTCTGGAGTGTGACGGGGTCAGTGGAGGCAAAGACTCTCCTCATTCGCCAAGTCCAGGTGGAAAGTCTGCGCTGCTGGAGCAGATCAGAGGAGGAACTCAGCTGAAGAAGGTGGAGCTGAACAACCGAGTGCCGGCCTCCGGCATAGGAAGAGATGCCCTGCTGGACCAGATCCGACAGGGAATCCAGCTCAAGACTGTAAGACAATGACAGCGTCTGATACCATTATCACATCTCTCTTTTCCTGCCATTTTTGCCAAGACACTTCTGTTTGTACCCGTAACTAACTGGATCTGTTCGTCTGCCTCCAGGTGCCAGATCATCCAGAGTCTGGCCCGCCAACGTCTGCTCCCACCACAGGCATCGTCGGTGCTCTCATGGAAGTGATGCAGAAGAGGAGCAAAGCCATCCATTCCTCAGGTAACTCTGCTGACGAGCTGTATTACTCTATAAATCAGTATGGTTAATATGAAAATACAGCCAGCAGATTAAACAGGCATATACAGTTAAAACAAGCAAAAATAATAACAACCAAATGTAATTATTCAAAAACAACATTTGATAGAGAGAGAAAGTGGTGTTAAGTGGGATAGGTCAGTCTGAACAGGTGCGTTTTGAGGGAGTTTGTAAAGGTGGGGAGGGACTCTGTGGTGTGGATGAAGAGGGGAACATAGTTCCAGAGGTGAGGGGCAGAACGGCTGAAGTTTCTGAACCCCATGGTGGACAGGCAGACAGAGGAAGAAGAGGATTCTTAATACCAAGGTCTTTGCACAGAGGGTACACGTAGCATGACTAGCATGTGCATCATTGTAACCTCCTCATCCTGACCAATCAAATCAGTACAGAACCCCGAACACTGAGGAGAAGCAGTTAACCAGTTTAATGTAAAAGGAGACATGATCACCAGGTATTCTCCACTTGCCTGGTGGCACAATTTACACTTTGGAACAAATCCTCATGACTGCACATTAAATTCAATACCGGGGACACATTTACCATGGACGCTGGTACTTCTAATTTCATGTTTTTCAAAATGGAGCTGTGGATAATCTGATTTTGCTCCTCTGGCGGTGTGTCACTGAGTGGGGGATATCTGGGAACATGAACCGTCCCTTCAGACTTCCTTCCAGACTCACGGCTGCTCGGGTTTGCTGGGGGACGGCGACGAGAAGCTACACTAGCTACAGAGAGCATTAGGTGGCTAGTTCCGGGTGCAGCCGAGGGAGGAGTGTTGCTGTGGAGCCGAGCTTCCAAATCATTTACCCTCGCCTCCAATGCAAAACAGTGACAGAGAAGGAAGTTCAACATTAGACACATCTGGCAGGAGAGAACAAGAAGAGAAGGAGAGAACCCATTGCAGCTGTTAAGCTAACTGTTAAGCTAACGTAGATAATGGAGATACAACTGGAATTTAGGGGGAAATCAAAAGAGAAGGACAGAGATGTGATTGCTGGAGCAGAAATAGTGTGCGTTTAAACATAGCAGCGATTAGGCAGTGAAAAGATGAATCCGACTAAATGTAGTGAAATGATTGCAGTTAAGCTAGAGAGAGACAGCCTGGTGACGGACACAAGGCAAGGAAAAGGACGATGTAAACATTCAACACAAGGGGGTTTGGTTGTGGATTTATTGCAAACCAAGGACGATATTTGTTTTTCTAGAACGATATGATGCGATTCAATGAATTGAAATCGATACAGTAACATTGTTTTGACAAAAATTCAACCAGTGTTACTGTGAAAAAAAACCCTAATTGATACTGGACAGTGCAGGTGAAGATTCCTAGAAGTATTACTTGTCAGGGAATCAGCAGGGGTAAAATAATTATGGATATAAAACAAGTAAACAACGTTTAAATAAATTCACCTTTTTTGGAAAATAATATGGCATTTTTTATATTGAAAAAGGAGAACAGAACACCACCACCTGTCCCGGTACCGGTTGTGTTTCTGTTGCTTTTTTAACGATTCTGACTGACGACGCGCTGACAGTAAAGGCAGCGTTCCTAGCCAGGCTCCGGCTGTACTCTTTCCAGTAAATGTATGTTGACCCACCCACGGCGAACCAGAGACCGGATCAAACAACTGGTTCTTAAAACTACGCGACAAGATGGTGAGACAGGACCGTTGTCTTACGGCATTAGGGGAGACAGGTTTTAGGAGCACACCAACTTTCTGTAAGAAAAAAAACGATCAACAGTTGTCTTCATTTTTTATGTTCAAGTAACTCCGTCTGATTACTTTTCCTCACAAACATTCAGCGAAGAAGAGACCGGGTTCAGAGCCAATCAGAGACCTAAGCCGTCCCTACTCTGCCTCTGATTGGCTCAGACCGTGGTGATTCTTCTCTCTATACTGTGGGCAAAAAAAGATGACACTACACACATAAACAGACCAGCTGAATGTTACAAGGAAAACGAGGAAAATTTTAAGTTGAACTGAATTTTGGTCGCATGTGAGCCCAAATTGGTTGCAATCTGGAGCCCTGGTTAATATCAATACAATCGATTATTACGTTTCAAATTGATTATATATTGATATTTGTGGCCACTTAAGAACAATTTGCCGAGCACCTATTGATGTAGTTGGATTGGAGGAATAAAAATAGATACATCGATACGATATCGTAGATGAATCGATACACACCTATTAGGGGGGTTTCCTCTGTCCGACGGTAAGAAATTGTCCTTTCCAGCACCTCTAAAGCTCAATTATTGACACATGAAATGCTATTAGTGTAATCTGTACAGAAACTAAATATAAAAACAGTTCAACATCTGCCGGTGTTTTATTGTATTTACTTACTAAACTGTAAAGATAAAGGTGTCTCCCCTCCCCTCACCCCACCTGGCCAGAAAGGAAACACAATGGTGCTCATTTGCATCTCATTCAGATAAGCCCTCCCCCCTACAGATGTCACTCAGTGATATCTGGTATTTGTTAGCCTGCAGGGCATAAGTATTGTAGTGGTTTGAACAATGGTTATAAAAAGCAGTTATCATGTAGGTAATGTTAATGTAGTGTTATTTTCGTTAAGCATTTTACTGGACTGATCCGAATTAGAAGGTACTTTATTGAAATGGAAATGCTTAAAATGTACGATGTAAACATTGGAGGAAAAAAATCCTACAGTACAGTCAGTTCTAGAATTTAGTGAATTTAGTCCAGGCCCATTCTCATCAAAGTGTTTGATTATATCCGTCAGGGTGTCTTTGCCAATTCTGAAAAGGAAAACAAAGAAGTTTCACATCATGTGTCATGCTAACAGGCACCATCTAAAGGCGGGCCCACACCGGACCGAAAATCAGCGTCTTTGAGAGAGTCGGCGTCCGTGACATGAGTCTGCTTGGTGTGGTCGCTCGAATCGGCCCACATCGGCGTTCATTTCAGTCGATTCAAATGTGTAATCCGCCAAGCGAGTCGGTCACTCTTTTACCATTCTGATTGGTGGAGGCTAGCAGCTTGACTAGCGAATCAAAAACATACCAGATAACCAGTGGAATCGAAGAAGGTGGCCTACTTCCGGTTTTCGTGTTTTTTGGCGCACAATACAGATTAGCGCCGCCTGTTTTTTGGAGACATTACATCTCGCGCAAGTAGGTGTGAACCGCTCATGTCGTTGTTCGAGTCGGCCATGTTAAGTAGCCCGACTTCATTTACCGACGCGAATCGGGCAGTCCCGGTGTGGACCCGCCTTAAGTAGCTAATGCTAATGATTTAGCAACTAGCCTATTGTCCTCAGGTAGGCTAGTTGCTAACGCATTAGCATCACAGTCAATTCAAGCAATGCCAACAGGCCCCTTGGCACCTTACTGTTAAATCAGATGCCCACATTACGAGCCAAAAACCTCCCATTACAGCTTAGTTTCGATGTGCATATAATTTTAAAACGACAGTACTGAGCTAGCTTAGCTAGATAAGCAAAGTAGATAACTTGGATGTTAACGGAAACTTACCCTATAAGAAACTGAAAAGTATTCCTGCAGACTTCGTTGGCTCCGATGAAATAACAGGTCCGGGCGGACCTGTGTTGCCAGGTGAGAAATGTAGGATTATCGTACCAGAGACATAAAATTATCGTATTTTGAGGGGAATTATCGTACACCCGTCATAACCAAAATAACAAGTCTGTTGATGCGCTATAGTCACTCTAGTGTTGAATATGGTCTAGTGTTTTTTTTCTTTTCCCTCACTCATGGGGCGGGCACAGCAGAATATTCAGCCAATCATGGCTGTTGTTCTGAGGCAAACGCATACACGTCACTCGTAGCTCACCTTTAAAAAAGCACGATTGGAATCGTGAAACAGATGCCTTCAGATTCACAAAATAACTCAGACAGTTGCGTTTGAAGGAGATGTTTGACATGAATATTAAATAGATATTTTAGAGGGATTGAATGAGAAAAAACTTGAGAGTTCTTTCTGAGTGGAAGCAACACTAAACACTACATCAATGCAGGGGAAAGCATCGACCAGCAGAGTGATGGTACTGTAAGAACTGTAGTGGGAACAGGAACAGGACTGAGGCCCCATCAGAGCTGAGGTGGACTAGAAACGGAACTGAATCCTCTTTCAAATTAACTAACAATATGAACACAAATGACTGAGTTCCTTTTCTGTCTGGACTGGTTTGTTTAAAGAGTACTATAAACACCCTTGAAGGGGTCTGGGTTCTCTTGGAGTGGACGTGTGAACACCCTTTTCCTTAATGGTATGTTTCACCCATTTGCATGAAGCTTTGTATGGTTAGAAACCTCGTAGTGTGTTTGATGGTCGTCATCATTTCCCAGAGACGGAGATCTCTGTGTTTCTGTTCTGAAAAAGACCCTCCGATGACACAAATATCCTCATGTTGCATCATCTGAGGCTCTTTGGTTAGAGGGGGGGAGACCACAACACTAGTTCCTCATGTCTTCATCCCACCTATAGGGGGCACCACCCACTGAGACTACAGACCTGTTACAGACCAGTGGTGGGACCCACTGAGACTACAGACCTGTTACAGACCAGTGGTGGGACTGGGAACTGGACCAGTCCTATTAGAATAAAAATGGCAACCCACTTTCAACACAGATTCCACCGGTGAAGAATGCCTGGTGCTTGGAAACAGTGCCACTTTTGTCCACATGGAACACCAAAATCAACACAAAATAAAAGTTCCTCGTAGTAAAGAAAATACTTGTATTCTCAGGATATCCACGCTCGTTAAATGTGGCTGTTGTGTTTACTTTTCCCAGACGAAGACGAGGATGACGATGAAGACGAAGACTTTGAAGATGACGACGAGTGGGAAGACTAGTGATGATGTCTCTCCTTCCCCTTCCCGTTCTGCTCCCACCCTTGACACTAAAATATTTTTTGAAAAATCTTCCAGCATCTGACTAAAATTGTAATGTAAATGTTGTATGAATTGGCTGTATATTTATTTTTTGGCCATTTTGCTTGTTTTTTATTATTATAATTAATCTGTGCAATACCTCATCTGTTAAAATCTGTAACGTTTGTCTTTATCATCGTCCTCATCGTTAAACAATTTCATTAGAAAGCACTTAAGACCGCCAT
The DNA here is from genome assembly GCA_029853015.1 of Chelidonichthys spinosus. NCBI lineage: Eukaryota > Metazoa > Chordata > Actinopteri > Perciformes > Triglidae > Chelidonichthys > Chelidonichthys spinosus. The sequence goes on from CM056825.1 coordinate 29,514,148, forward strand.
CAGTACAATGTGGAGACACAGCCGGTGGCCTCATTATCAAGAATCAGTCATAAAAAACACAATGTTTTGTTGTGTGTTCATTTCTTGGTGTTTTGATTCCTCGTAGGGATACGTATGTGTGACCAAAAAGGCAGGATCCTCTTACTGTTTGACAGCAGTCGGGTTGAATCCGAGATAACACTATTTTCTTACTGCTCTTCTTTTTTGTACCTGCAAGTTTCCTAATAAATTGTAGTTTAGTTGCGTTATTTTTTCATAAATCCTTTGACTAAAATGTGACTGCTCAGTCGCCTCGTGGATTGTGTGCTTTAACTTCCTCGTGGAAGTTAAAGCACACAGTTTAGACGATAGTTCAGTGTTTTTTCAGGTGTGCATTTATGGAGTCATTTTTTATGTTTCAAGCAGCTTCCAGTGATGGTGGACACTTTCAAGCAGTTTTGCAACTTGGTGACTTTGTTAAAATGGGACTGCAAACATGACTGACAATGTTTCTCTTTCTTTGGCTTAAAACAAAAATATGTCTACACACATTAACTTGTGCACACTTGAGCATCAATTTTTGGTTCTTCATGTCTGTTTGATTGTTTTTGTTTTGACATCATTCCGTTATATTTCCTGCAGGAGGGAACAGCAGTACTCCAGTCAGTATTCATCCTCTTCCAATTAACAAACTGTAATTGTATGCAACTTGACTGTAAATGCCTCATCATGGAGAATAACAATTTAAAAAGTGGCAGATAATAATGAACCAAATGTGGCATTTGCAAGCAGCTTGTGGGTTTGCTGATGCCTGTGATCCTCCGTGTGTAAATGGAGGAAAATAAATCAAATAATTGACATGTATTAACAGTTGTTGCCATCCTCAGCAAGGCTTAATGCTGCATCGAGAAGCCGAAATACTGATGGCAAACCTGTGAAAAGGGTTGGGAGGCGAGGGGCAAGCAGAAATTGTATACTTAAATAAATGTCAATATTTACAGAGAAACGTGTCTCGTTCTTTGTCAAAGGGATGCTGTTTGTGGTGGTTCAGGCTGAACTAAAGGAAATGAGCAAACTGCTTTAGTAATCAGACGGCAACCGGTCAAACCTCAAGTGCCTTAAACTTGCATTCTCAATTTGCCATAGGGGCAATTCCTGGTAGCAATAAAGTTTTGCATAGAATTCTGAGAAAATAACCCTACTTATCACATGATATATTATCTCAGTAAACATGGTTTTATGGTCTCAATCACACATTTCAAGTCTTCTTCAATAGAGCATGATTAAATAAAAGATGGTAATTTTGAGTAAAATAGAGCATAAAGCAGGGTATTAAAGTTTAACTTGAGTTATGGAAGCCAGATGGAGCCAGAACGGCAGTAGGCTGGGCCTTGAGTTGTGTTGAACCTGCTGCTCAGTCGGTTTTCTTCACTTTGGAGGTGAGTATGTGATAGCACTCCTCGACATAGACTGCCTCTCCACTGTGGCTTTCTTTTTCATATTTACTTTTGGACTGGCAATTAGGATGTTGATGTTTTGAGACAAGGATTAAGGCCCTTTTTCAATACTCATGTAATGAAGTACTACTTTTATTGCCCCCGTTGGTTTGGTGGTTTGCCCTTGGTAAAAATTACTTTTCGTTAAAGCATCTGCTGTCCCTATTTATTGTTACATATAAAAATATTAAAAAGTCATAATTTCTTTTTACTTTTGGAAACACATCTCTGTCCTGCCTCAGTAGCGAGCCTTTGTGCCTCAGTAACAATCCATGTAAACCATTTTCCATATTTGTTAAAATGGCATTTCATTGGGTGCAATTACTTGGTCACTTCACCATGTAAGTCTAAGCCACCGAACTTACTGCAGAATGTGACTGGATCAAAGAGATGAAGAAGTGGACGTAGTCATCGTGACATCACTCATTGCTTTGTGGACTCATTGCTTTGTGGACATGTGTGGACAGTGGAGAAGAGTCAGGTGGCTGACAGAGCAGCAACCTACTGCATCTCGCGCCATTTGGTGTGAAGCTGTTAATAAAGTTAGCTTTATAATTCAGGGTAAACTTTACATCTCAGTGTTAAAGTAATTTAAGTAACTAAGCAACTGTAGCAAGGCTGCAAGTGTGACAGGCGAGAACATTCATTCTTGTTTGTTTCTTTATTTCAAACGATATAAATAATAAACAAAATAAACAAAAGGAAAATGATGTCTATAAAATAAAAAAAGCCAATTTTAACATGATACACATTAGACTCATTTGAAAAGGGATAGGAAGAAACCTTGGCTTGTCAAGTACTCCCATTCTTCACCATTAACAAATGCAAAATCCAATTAAATAAACTAAATGGACAGTACAAAATATACTCCAATCAAGCTATTAAGAAAAAATGAACAATTGGCATTAACATCTGTGCAATTTACTATCCTTCCTCATTTATATACTTTTCAAAGATATATCTTTTGTAAAAAAAAAAAAGCTTTTTAAATGCTTTATATTCATACTTTGTTTCATCATTTCGTCAAGACATTCCACAAAACCAGCCCACAAATGCTAATACACATAGTTTTTACAGTAGTTCAAGCATAATGCTGTTTCAAATTTAGTTTCCCTTTAAGGTTATAACCCCTCTCTCTGTCTTTGAACAGTTTTTGTATTTGTATAGGTAGCAGTTTATATTTTGCTTTATAAATTATTTGTGTGGTCTTAAATTCTACCAGATCCTTAAACTTTAAGGTGTGTAATTTTAAAAATAGTATATTGGTGTGTTCATGATAACCTATATTGTTTACTATAAGAAAGGCTCTTTTTGTGTGCTTAGTGATTGTAGGTGGTTTTGTAATTCTGAAAGATAAATTACAGTTTTACACTAACACCTGCTGGCGTTGTAGCCCTGGCCTGGTAGCTACTGCTGGTTGTGTAGCCTTGGCCTGATCTGCTAGCTACTGCTGGTGTTGTAGCCCTGGCCTGGCCTGGTAGCTGCTGCTGGTTTGGTAGCCTTGGCCTGGTAGCCGCTGCTGGTGTTGTAGCCCTGGCCTGGCCTGGCCTGGTAGCTGCTGCTGGTTTGGTGGCCTGGCCTGGTAGCCGCTGCTGGTGTTGTAGCCTTTGCCTGGCCTGGTAGCTGCTGGTGTTGTAGCCCTGGCCTGGCCTGGTAGCTGCTGCTGGTTTGGTAGCCCTGGCTTGGCCTGGTAGCTGCTGCTGGTGTTGTAGCCCTGGCCTGGCCTGGTAGCTGCTGCTGGTGTTGTAGCCCTGGCTTGGCCTGGTAGTTGCTGCTGATGTTGTAGCCCTGGCTTGGCCTGGTAGCTGCTTCTGGTGTTGTAGCCCTGGCCTGGCCTGGCCTGGTAGCTGCTGCTGGTGTTGTAGCCCTGGCTTGGCCTGGTAGCTGCTGCTGGTGTTGTAGCCCTGGCTTGGCCTGGTAGTTGCTGCTGATGTTGTAGCCCTGGCTTGGCCTGGTAGCTGCTTCTGGTGTTGTAGCCCTGGCCTGGCCTGGCCTGGTAGCTGCTGCTGGTGTTGTAGCCCTGGCTTGGCCTAGTAGCTGCTGCTGGTGTTGTAGCCCCGGCCTGGCCTGGTAGCTGCTGCTGGTGTTGTAGCCTTGGCCTGACCTGGTAGCTGCTGGTATTGTAGCCCTGGCCTGGCCTGGTAGCTGCTGCTGGTTTGGTAGCCCTGGCTTGGCCTGGTAGCTGCTGCTGGTGTTGTAGCCCTGGCCTGGCCTGGTAGCTGCTGCTGGTGTTGTAGCCCTGGCTTGGCCTGGTAGTTGCTGCTGATGTTGTAGCCCTGGCTTGGCCTGGTAGCTGCTTCTGGTGTTGTAGCCCTGGCCTGGCCTGGCCTGGTAGCTGCTGCTGGTGTTGTAGCCCTGGCTTGGCCTGGTAGCTGCTGCTGGTGTTGTAGCCCTGGCTTGGCCTGGTAGTTGCTGCTGATGTTGTAGCCCTGGCTTGGCCTGGTAGCTGCTTCTGGTGTTGTAGCCCTGGCCTGGCCTGGCCTGGTAGCTGCTGCTGGTGTTGTAGCCCTGGCTTGGCCTAGTAGCTGCTGCTGGTGTTGTAGCCTTGGCCTGACCTGGTAGCTGCTGGTGTTGTAGCCCTGGCCTGGCCTGGCCTGGTAGCTGCTGCTGGTGTTGTAGCCCTGGCCTGGCCTGGTAGCTGCTGCTGGTGTTGTAGCCCTGGCCTGGCCTGGTAGCTGCTGGTGTTGTAGCCCTGGCCTGGCCTGGTAGCTGCTGCTGGTTTGGTAGCCTTGGCTTGGCCTGGTAGCTGCTGCTGGTGTTGTAGCCCTGGCCTGGCCTGGCCTGGTAGCTGCTGCTGGTGTTGTAGCCCTGGTCTCACATTTCTCTCACATTATAATACAATAAGTGATACAATGGTTCTACTACTAGTGAGGTGACTGCGAGCCTATCTCCTCAGACAGACATGCCGCAGTGTCTCTCAGCACTTACCAGTTGGAGCATTTCATTTTCCTCCAATTAAGCTTGAGTCTAACATTTAGGCGACGTTTTATTAAAGATGTGTAGTGTTATAATGAGGGGCTCACACTCCCTGAGGGGAGTCCATATTTATTCTGAACAGCTGTGTAATGAACTCCAGTGACTCTTTGTGTGTTTGTAAATCGCCTGGATTAGAAACTGATTCATATATAGCCGGAAGGGTCTGCTGTTTCTCTGCCAGCTGATATCAAATCACACTGTATTCTCTTTGTGGCATGCATAGACTGTAGGAACTTACTTTCGTGGTGAAAGAGGTGTTCAGATCCTTAAGTAAAAGCCACAAAAAATGAATAAATAATACTAAATTCTGAATTCAAAATGTTAATGCATTAGTGGGCTAATCAATGTTTTTAAATACTTTGTTATGTATACTATATTTCTGGGTAGATGAAACCATAATAATATGTCAGCATTTATTTAAACATTCATTCAGATTTTGTAAAGTGACTAAAGCTTTCAGATAAATGGAGTGGGGTAGAAGTAAAAAGCCGAAAATGTGAATACTCAAGTAAAGTATAAGTACCTCTAAAGTGTTCTTGAGTACAGTACTAGAGTAAATGCGCAAATTTAATTTCCACCACTGCAATCTGTGGGGTTTTTGTGTGTGTGTGTGTGTGTGTGTGTGTGGAGCTGTGGTCATAGTACATAGTGATGTGCAGATTCATGTGATACTAGCCTGGGTTGTACGTATCAGATCTGAAAGGAAATAGTGGTATTGCACATCACTAATAATACAGTTGCATGAACATATTAAATAGAACTAAATAGTAGTGGCTTATTATTCTTCTAATCCCAAAATAATACTTATTCACAGCTGTGTCCAAATTGATTGTACACTGTACACTAAACTGTAGGTACATGGAGAGCAATTATGATTAGGCTGTAATTCTCATTAACACCAGAAAGCTAAAATGCTGGATTGATCAAAATAAATAAATAAAGAGAAAACTTTATCTTTAGTGGGTAAACACAAATGTAAAGTGTGTCCTTGAAGGTGGAGCCCGAGGAAAGGTCATGATAGTGTGAATCTTGTGACGTACCGTTTAATAAGAACTGACAGCACCACCACTCAGCCTTTCTTCTAACTCTTTTAACTGTTGTTATTGCATTCCCTGCCAGCTCCCCAAAAATGTCCCGACTTCACACGTGATTCTAAATGAACATGTGAACAGTTTATGGTTGCAATTGTTAGTTTCAAGTCTTCTTCAACACAGCATGATGTTCATTTAGTAAATGTTTGTCCCATTTAGTGTTAAATAGACAATAAAGCAGGTTATGCTTCTGGGCGTGGCTATTACTTAAACACTTAGGGCCCTAGTTTCGTAGACCAAGTGCAGTCGGGGCGCAGCGCCCCTGCGCCACGCCAACGGGGTGTGTCCGCCTGGACTTTGCAAGTTTCGTGCACCGCGCTGGCTAGCCCAGGCACGCCTCCCGTCACTCCCACCCACTTAAGTGGGAAAGAGGGAGGAGAAGAAGGAGTGAGTGGGAGACGAGGAGGAGACGAGGCGTGGACTGGGATTAATACAGCCGATTCAGATCTTCGAGGTGAGGTGCAGTGCAAGTTACGTCACTTGACAACCCAATGACAGAAGCAGCGCTGCCGCTTCCACCACGCGCATCACGCGCTGTGCGTGCATATAGTCATAATAATTATATTGCCGATATAATATCACTATAGAAATTGTAGGCACATTTTAGGCATGTCTATCACAAAACAGTAGTGGTGGGCAATGAAGCCTTATGAAGCACTGAGGCTTTCCTAGCAATTGTGTTGAAAAAGATTCAAAGCTTCAACGCTTCAGGATGGTGACATCTGGTGGACAACTGAAGCCATAGCAACTTCTCAAGAGCGCGACTGACGCTCTGACACCGTTTCAATCCCATGTCAGCAATAAAAGTTTAGACTGTGTGGTCATTTACGTGTTTTGTTCATTCATACTCGCCCATACATACTGTAAAACATCCCAGTTTAAGCCAACGGATAAATCTAAATTATATGAAGGGTTAAATGTTGGTTAAGGGTTTATTTATTTGATCATGGTATGTGAACTCAGAAAGATCGTTTTTGTATTAAGTGTTTTACACCAGAGTCCAGATAATAGTTTGTCATAGGAGAAGTTGTATGGTCGAGGAGGAATGTTTATGCACAGAACAGACAGGTTTTTGGTCTTCACAGGTTTTTATTCAGAAATAGAATTGTTTCCACTGTGGCAGGCTTCATTCAGTCTGCTCCTCTTCTGGCTCACGACGCATGAACACTACGAGCCAATGAAATGTACTGACACACACTATGAGCTAATGACACGCACTGATACACTATGAGGCCAATGAAATGCACTGATACACTATGAGCTAATGACACGCACTGACACACACTATGAGCTAATGACACGCACTGATACACTATGAGCTAATGACACGCACTGACACACACTATGAGCTAATGACACGCACTGATACACTATGAGCTAATGACACGCACTGACACACACTATGAGCTAATGACACGCACTGACACACACTATGAGCTAATGACACGCACTGATACACTATGAGCTAATGACACGCACTGATACACTATGAGCCAATGAAATGCACTGATACACTATGAGCTAATGACACGCACTGATACACTATGAGGCCAATGAAATGCACTGATACACTATGAGGCCAATGAAATGCACTGATACACTATGAGCTAATGACACGCACTGATACACTATGAGCTAATGACACGCACTGACACACACTATGAGCTAATGACACGCACTGATACACTATGAGCTAATGACACGCACTGATACACTATGAGCCAATGAAATGCACTGATACACTATGAGCCAATGAAATGCACTGATACACTATGAGCTAATGACACGCACTGATACACTATGAGCCAATGAAATGCACTGATACACTATGAGCTAATGACACGCAGTGATACACTATGAGCCAATGAAACGCTTCGAAACATTTCGAAGCAATGAAGCACTTTAGTGCTTCGGTCACGTGACGTCGGTGTTTGATACAAGCTCCGACACAGTGGTTCGAACCACTCCGCTTCAGGAAGACCGACACAAGCTCCAAAGCCTCGGTATCATTTGCCCATCACTACAAAACAGGGTCAGGGCGCACAGCAGTAGACATAATGGTGGTGAGAACCCCGTGCCTGCACAAGCCGGCCGGGCCATTCATCATCATCATCACCGTCTTCATCATCTGCGCTCCACAGCTGCACCGGATTCCCCGTCCAACACCAGAACAGCGGGACACCGGGATCTCGCTCAGACCAGCTGCAGCCGCGGTTCCAGTTTGCGGCAAAGTTTCGCGTTTCTGGTCCAAGTTTCCACTGTGTTAATTCAGTCAGGCTGAGTTTCCGTTACACGTGCCATCCACCTTTGTTCTGACGTCAGATGTGACGGGACAATCTATATAGATATAAATTCACGTGTTGATTCAATTAGTTGCATTAAGTAGTGTTTGTTGTGATTATTCATTGCATGTTAATGTGCCTGGAACTGTCTTGGTGGTCTTGGTGACAGGTGAGTAGACCAAGTTGGAGCTGGCGGGCTTTCGGCGCAGTCTCGGCGAGGCTTTTTGCCATGAAACTTCCGCTGCGCCAAGCTGAATCTGTGACGCCTCCCCCTGCTGCGCCGCCAGGCGATCCACCAAACTGCCAAACTGACCGTGCGCAAGGCTGCGCTGATCGAAACTTGCATTGCGCCAGCTCCGCCGCCCTGCGCCACCATGCACTGCGCCACGAAATTAGGGCCCTTAGCTGTAAAGTTGACAGTGAATTATTGAAGCTAACTTTGTTAGCAGCTTCACACCAGAAGCCAGATGGTTCCAGATTGCTGCTCGGGCTGCCGCTCTGCTGCTTGTCACATCGTCCACCCATCACTCCTCCGCACTGCAAATAATGTCACATTCACTGGTTGCAAAAATGACAAAATAACAAAATGCATGATGGCTACAGCCAAAGTGAAGCCAGAGTAAAGGATTCTATCTTACAACTTGATGCTTCATCCACATGCTCAAACTGCAGGTAAGCATGTTGCTATCACCAGATGAGTGATAACTTTGTAAAGCTAATTTTCTGTAACTGATGTAGCAATAAAACACGGTGGAATTAGCTAGCTAGATAACTAGCTTTTAGCAAAATAAGAAAATTCAATATAAATCAGCTGTACACCATAAAAAGAACAAATAATCTGTCGTAAAGTGTGTGTTTGTGTGTGTGTGTGTGTGTGAGAGAGAGAGAGAGAGAGACATCTTAGATTAAAGACTTAAAGATGGGTAGGGTACATTAAGGTTAGGCTTTGCATTTGGCCTGTTGTGGTTATGGTTAGACACACGGAAATTTGTGATAGTCAAAATAATGTCCTTAAAAGTCAAAATCCAGATGAAAACCAGACTGTGTGTGTTGATGGAGTGTAAAGTGCAGCTGCTGCAGTCCCCTCACGTAACAGCTCTGAGAGTGAGTGAAGCGTAATCCCTCTGTGAGCCATCTTTATTACAGTACACACAGAGATGATCCTCTCAGGTCACCGACATGTGAAGCATTGTATGAGCCATAATGACGTTTTTAAGAGGGGTCGAGTGTTACAAGAAGAATCCATTTGAACAACCCACTGATGTGGGATTTACAATTTTGTAAGTATGAATGAGGGTTGGAATAGTAGAAATTAAAAAAACAAATCCTGCCTCATCCTGCAGGTCTTTCTATTTAAAATTGAGTAACTGCTGCTTTTCCATCAATCGGGATGCACCTTCTTTTTTGATAGCTCATCATCAACATTTTACCATGAATCTATAAAACAGAGCAGATGTGGACTCCACCAGAAAATCTTTTTTTTTTTTACCAATTATAACCAAGGTAGTTATGAGTTTCTGTCAACCAAACTTTACAAGTTATTGGAAACTTCAACAAAAAACAAAAAGTGAAATCAGTGTTTGTTGAGAAACCAGACGGAAAACTGCCACAGCTTGGGGTATCAACATGCGACCGTCCCAGAAGTACCTGAAGGCCACACTAGCCGATTTCAGCTGAACTCATTTACATTTTTAATAGTACATTTATCTGTAAAACATCATAAAGAAATAGTCTAGACTCAGAGGAAAAATTTAGAATAGATGCAAAGAACACAAAGTTTACTTGTCAACACATCGGTATTCATGGTCAGTTTCACAAAATGTGAAATCATAAAGAAATCTGTGGCTACACTGGGTGACAAGTTCAATAACATCGTGTTTCGAAAGAAATAAAAATGAATATTCCAATAGAAAGTGAAAAGAGTTCAGGTGTGATAAGCAGGTGACTTCAGTCCTGTGACCGATCCACCTGAAACAAGAAACATCACACATGTTAAGTTGCAGCAGACAAAAATATTTTGTGATGCATGGCTGCACCTGTTTGGAGTGGTTAATGATATGCTTTAAGCCTACTCTTAAATGTGGAAACACCATGTGCCTCCCTAACCAAAAATTGAAGATGGTTCACAGAAGAGGAGCTTTATTACTGAAAGCTCTGGCACCTGCTCTACTTTTAGAGACTCTAGAAATGACAAGTAACCCTGCGTTGTGAGAGCATAGTGCTCTGGTAGGACAGTCGGGTTTAATGAGCTCTTAGGCTACGTTCACACCGCAGGTCTTAATGCACAATTCCGATTTATGGCTCAAATCCGATTTTTTGTTTGGCTGTTCACATTACCTCTTTATATGCGGCCTGTCTACGGATTGCTGTGTGAACAGCTCACGCTCCTGAAGTGACCCGCATGCGCAGTTGATCATTGATGACATCACGCCACAGCGGTGTTTACGGAAGCGACCATGGCAACGGCAACCGGTAACGTGGGACTGTATGGCTTCATGTCCTCCATGTTTGTTTTGGCTCCCGCCCGCTTTTCAATCAACTTTATTTGTCATTCATTTACAAAACAGTGCAGCGCGGGTCAGAATGACGTCAAAGTCGCATTAAATGTGACCTGGCTGTTCAGACTGCGGTCGCATTCAAAAAAATCCGATACGTATCCGATTCAGTACCACATTTAAATGTGGCCTGAATCTGATTAGAAAATGTCAGATTCAATGCGACTTGTGCTGTTCACATTGTCAAAAGCAAATCAGATATGGGTCACATATGAGCGAAAAAATCAGATTCAGGTCACTTGTAACTGCGGTGTGAACGTAGCCTAAGATATCATGGTGCCTGACCATTGAGAGAAGGATTTTAAATTCAATTGTGGATTTTCCTGTTGACTTGGGTAACTGTAACTGTTGACTTGGGTAACTCATTTGGTTAACAAAAATAATTATTTTAATCACATTGCCTAGCTCTGTTTGTGCCCTGAGATCCCTTAAAGCATTGTGAAACCACTGCCTATTGCAGTTATTATCTTACAGTGAAGAAGTCAAACTATTCATAACCTAACAAAAAATTGAGGACTGACAGAGGCTGTCGTTGGGCGACAGCAGGTGTTCACTCAAGCAAAACAAAAATCAGCGACAGACTCGTAGGAAGGACCTTACCCTTTTTAAGGACCCAATGCTGCTCCCACGAATTGCCGCCATCAGATCATCCCGGCTCGACCTCTGCGGTGGAGGCAGACATGATGGTTCAGCTCGTTTCTTCTGCAGCGATGGCTTCAAGGCATTCTTCAGGTCTTTGAGAATATCTGCGCCCTCCTTTTCATTGACGCCATTCTTGAGCTTTTTTGACTTTGGCTTCCTTTGCTTTGACTGCGTCTTCGTGCCGTTTGGGCCTTCATGTTGTTTGACCATTTCAGAGATATTCCTTGTTGGCGGGTCTAAAGAATAGGGAGGATTTCTGATCTGATTTTCAACAGCCTTAGACAATTGTGATGCCTTATTTGATGGTTTTGAACCAGTACCTTGTCCTGACACCTCTGTGGGACTCAGTTCCTGCTTCTGTTGGAGCCTCCTCTGTCGTTGTTTGTCCTGGTTGCGAGTCAGGATACTGGTAGCAGTCATCCTCGGGCCTGGGAGGTCAAACTGGTAACCAAGCTTGAGAAGAGTGGTGTTTTCCCTCAGCAACTGGACCATCTCCATCTCCACCTTCCCACCGCACATGTGCCTCTGGTTGTGGAAGCGAAATTCCACCAGGCTCCTGTTGTGCTGCAGCGCCACCAGCAGAGCCAGGATGCCTTGACCAGACACAAAGTTGGACTCAATGTTCAGGTTTTCGATGACGCAATTTTCACGGAGCATCTTGGACACTGCAAAGGCGACCCGGTCATCGGCGTGGGTGTTGGCAAGGCTGAAAACAAGGACATGAGTGTTTGTGCACAAGGCCTCGGCAAAGCGAAGCAAGGTTTCCTGGGAAATGTCTTCGATGTTGTTGAGATTGACTTCATTCATGGTGGGGTCATCGCACAGGATCTGCTCTAGTGTTTCATCGATGATGATCGGGTTCCCACTAGCTCTGTTGCAGGTTGCGTTCAGGTTTTGGTCTGTGGTTTCAGTCCTCCATGAGCACTTTGATGGAGCATTGTTCTGAGGACATTTACTCCTGATATCCTTTTTACACTCATCTTTCGTTTCCACCTTGTCTTCCTTTGCATCATTTTTGCAAAAGGCACTAGGTGCTTTCTTTCCCTTTTGTGAAATCTTTTTCCTGTCACCATCAAGATTCTTTCTGGCACCGCTGGTGGTCAGTGTGACTTGTTCCTCTCTGCTCTTATCTGGTCGTCCCTCCTGCACACACACACACACACACACACACACACACACACACACACACACATATATATATATATATATATATATATATATATATATATATATATATATATCATTCCAGCAGAATAAAAAAACACAACATAAATATACAACAACTAAGGCAATACTATTGCTAGCAGTGAATGTGTACTCAGTGATTTAGCATTGAACGTCCACAGTTGAAGGATTTGTGAGACAAATAGAAAATAAATCAAATTTAAAAAAAAACTGAGGCCAAGATTCCGAAGCTTTAAATCTGTAGCATGGGTGAAGCTCACATAACACTGGCTACTACTTTTCTAACAACACAAATGGATAGCGTCTTTTATTAGGCTGTCTTCCAAATTCCAGTCTCCAATCTGAGATGTGTACACAGTCCCCCGGCAGTATTTGAAATAGTCACTAAATTGAACTCTATGAATTCATGTAGAAACTAATTTTCCATTTGTTTCAACATGGCTTTAAAACGAATGTAATTGGAAGAATCAGACAACATTAAGCCACAAAATGAGAGTTAGGTTTCTAATACGTCGTCATACAAACTGAATCTGTTTTCTGATTTATTTATTAATTTGTTCATTTTTGGATGTCAATCAAATCGGTTCATTACTAAAAATATTGCACATGTTGGTTATATGTTATATATATTCCAATATTAAATGCAAATCCAGATAATTAAAAAAATAAAGTTGAAATGTCCTTTATTACCATTTTATGATAGTTCTACTCCAGTACATCGTTCTTTTCACTCGCTTATTTTAAAGCTTTAGTTACATACTTTGAAGCTTGAGATTATAAATACAAAATATCAACTTAACTATTAAGACAGCCATGTTAATATATAAGTGACGATAAAGATAAATAAACTCCACCTTGACCACCTGCAGCAATAAAACAATAATATCATCCATTATTCTGAAGTGATCCATTCTGCACGATAAATACGATTACCTCATTTATTATTGATGCTAATACTATTGTGCTTCATTTTAGTTTTGAATGCAAGACTTTTGCATGTTTTTAGTTTCATTTCTCTTCCCGGGCAGCCAATGTTTCTGCTAAAACTTGAAGCTTTTTGCTTAAAAATAATCCATCGTATTCAACGTTTAGTCAACTTTTTTAGTCAAATTTACGTATGATTATGTTGTGATGTAGGGACCCGTTTTAAAACTCTCTTTGCTGCTGTAACAGCCACACACTTGCAGAGTATTGATGTTCTCTCGCTCACCTGCCAAGCATTGGACTCTGTCCTCTTGTCCTTCCTCTCGTCCTTCCTCTTGTCCTCCGTCCTCTCGTCCTCCAGCAGCTTCTTGTTCTCGTCCTCCCAGTATTTCAGCAGAGCGTCCCTGTCGAAGCTCCCTGTTGGAGTTTTGGCGGTCTGGTCTTTCTGCCTCAGGCCGATGGGGACATTGTCATCGAGGTCGGCCAGCTCCCTCTCCAGCTCCTGGAGCTCTTCAGAGGACAGAGTGGCCAACAGCTTGTCTTCATCCACCTCCTCGTTCTTCTTCGGCTGCCTGCAGTACCCAAATATACTCATGGTTTTGCTGGGTTTGTTTTGGACTCTCCAAATGCTTTTATCTCTTATTCTTTCTCTTTTATATCTTGTTTAATTGTTCCCTTAGTTGTTCAACCTCAGTGACTTGTCCTCCATCAGGTTCCTTCAGATCTGTTAACGACCAGTGTTAACGAGCAGAATCCCAGCTGCCAGAGGGGCCTGATGGGGTCCTGTCTTTTTTTAGGGTGTCGGGTTGGGGGGGGGTCAATGAGATAGGCTTACTGCAGGAATCTGAGGCCTCTGGTGAGAGCTCTTCAGTGACTTGTGCCTCAAAAGAAACAAAACGGAACAAGACGGTGTGGAGAGGCATTAGACACAAAGCTCTGCAGCCTTACATAACATATCAGGACACAGAAACAAGTTGTGGTTGTAGTGTTGTCAGGGAAACGCTTGTTCTCCCTGAGGATGGTGGGATTATGTACCGTACAGCTCCGGCTGAAAATGAGGAGGATTGATGATGTAGTGAGATGTCAGGGGTAGATTGAGTTGTCAGATTTGTTTGAAGTCATAACCCTTGACTTTCTTACATTTGGTTGACCAACAAGAAAGGTGACTGGCTTAAATCTCCACAAACAACCTGATCCTATGGGAGGGTGTATAAAAAGAACAAGAACATTCCTTGTGTCATGATAATGCATTTTTGGCTTTTTGTGTATCATTTCATGCCAGTTGTTTCTGTGAAACAGCTGTTGTTTAGGAAAAACATCCCAGTTGGGCTTAAAATAAATGCCTGAACTATGTCAAATATAAACAATATATCATCAGTCTGGAAAAAACATTTCAACAACTCAACGTGATGCCATTAGGCCCAAAAATACTTTCCCCCCGCAGACTTACATTGGGAAAGAGACATCTGGAAATCATTTTTTTCTGAGGTGAATCAAATTCCGAACACTTAAATGGCCCTTATTTAAATCATAATGTCCTAAAAGTTGTAAAATTCTCTAAAAACTGAATTCAGAGTTACTTTCCTTCCTCCATATATGTAAATGAGCCTGAGACTAGAGGGATTTGGTTTGTGATGCAGTTTGGCTGTCGACCTGACAGACAGGCAGGCCATCCAATTATTTTCTCTGGCCTGACTTTTTTGATTAGACAGGGATTTTACAGTCCTACCACGGCCACAGATGACAGTTTTTAATTTTTTTCAGTTGTCCCCTGATGGCTATTAGAAAGCACTAGAAAACAGTTTTCTTGTGTATTCTTCCGCATTGTCTTCGTTTTTCAGACCCAGAATTTGCCTACTAGCTGTGAACACAAGCTAAACATTATAGCCTACTCTTCACAACATAGGTGTTGCGATAATAATAAATAACATGACATAACTCGATGTGTAGATGTCTTAAGATTTCTGGTAGGGAGGGATGGTGGTTTGTTGTTTTTTCCCCAAGACAACAGAGTTTTGTAACAACAGGGATTTATCACTGTTTCAAGCTGCTTAGAAGTCATCTCATGTTTCATGTCTGAAGTGAAAAGGCTCTGAGTGACATAACACCACTCTCATCCTACATCTGCTGTAAATTTGACCTTTTACCTGGATTATAGTTGTGTCCAAGAATAGAAACATGTTCAGTTACTAAAGAAAGGACCAAACTGACAAGTTTCCACATGTTGAACCCCATTTAATACAAAACTTGATATTGTTTCGAAATCTGTACAGTTGATTATTCCCGTGATTTTCTCCAAAAAAGAAGTCAGTAACAATCAGTCATTTTAATCATGTATTCATTTCTTACATTTCTTTTTTTAAAGATTATTTTTGGCTAGAGCGCCGTTCAAACCTTTTATTGTTTTCTACAGACAGTGTGGAAACAGGGAGAGAGAGGGAGAAGACATTGCGGGAAGCTGATCCCAGGCCCAGGGTCGAACCCGGGATTGCCGCATTGAGGACTTTGAGCCTCTGTACATGGGGCGGCTGCCCTAACCACTACCCAAATTTCTTACATTTGTCACTGTAATTCATTGGCACACATCCTTCAGAAGGATGAAACAGTCATACAGAAACAGTCATAGCAGAGGTCCTCCAATATGGCTGCTGTGTAGATTTTTATGCCACCTGAAAATAACCTGTGATATGTTCCATTCTCCTTGTTTTATTATGATACAATACTATTGTAATTATTTATTATTAATCTCTTTGCTTTGTTTTAGCACATTAGCACACCTGCTGGTTTACAGCTTCCTAAGAGCTGACCCAACTTCCAGCCGGTGTCAACACTTTGGAGGTCGTTCAAAACAATGTGACCTCTTTCTGTTATCAGGTTCTCAGGTGACCTGCCAGGATGTGGAACAACATTGTTGTTGTCGTTTCTGCAGGTCAAGAGGTTAAATTTAGAGTCGATCTGCTGTCACTGTCTGTCAGCAAGAGGAAGTAGCTCACACCTCCTCACTGGGTCACTGTTGATGCGTGCTACTGGAAGCTATTCCTGCAAGTTTTTCCCACTGCAATTGCTCTAATGTGCCACTATACAGCAGCAAAACCCACCTAAAACCTACCTTGCAAGTATAACTGTTGCTGTGGCTCAGAGGTAGAGTCGTCCCCCAATCGGCGGTTAAGATCCCAGCTCCTCCACTCCACATTGTTGTGGAAAAATGAATCTGCCCAATAAAGATCAAAAACCAGGATCAGCTTTTTCTCCGAGGTTTATTCCACTAAGTATTCTCAATCAAGTATTCTCAATGGCAACAGAAGGCAAGAGTCTGGCGAGATAGCAAGACCCACACCAGCCTGGTCTCAAGGACTGATAGACGTGCTGTCCACACACCCACACATGCTGTCTCAATGCACCAAACCCATCGCTAGAGGGCATGGTTACCACGCGGTTGTCCTCCCCCTCTCTGCCTAAACTGTGTGTATGTGTGTGGTTCAATCTGCCAAGGTAAGGGTTAACGCCCCTGCACTCAGGTTTGGTGTATGCAGAGTTCCATGCGCTGCCACACGTGGCCTTGACTGTCTGGTTACAAAAGGACGTGCCCAGGTTGTGGTCAAGCGATGTCCGGCACTCTCTCACAAAGCACACAGCTCCTCGTTGCCGTGTGGGATTTGTTGTCATTATTGAATGGTGCACCTCACTCAGAGCAGTTGTAACATTTCTGAATCTCACCGCGGATCCTTCGTAGCTGACGACGCTGATGTTCAAATCCTCCAACCAAGAAGCAAGGTTTGTGATGATTCGTTCTGGTGATTCCACAGGCTTGGTGAAGGCCACCACGACCCCCATGGTCTCAGAGATGTTCAGTGGCCAGGGTGCCACAGGCAGTGCTGTGCCCACGCCATTGGGAGTTGGGCGCAGACATAACAACTCTCATTCGTCACCAATCTGGCCGCCAGAGCGACGGCTCGGTACCAGGCGTTCTGTTCCGGCCGGGTGACCGGGGCGACGTCCACCGTGGGTAGTTCTGGTCGGTCCAGGCCTGCAAGGCCGAAGTAGGGCTCGATCTGCAGCAGGAGAAGCAGGAGGAGATGCGTAGTCAGCAGGTGCAGCTGACGTCGCCCCCCGTTCTGGAGTGGCGGGCTGCTGAAGGTCGATGCCATCTGGCTCTCTCTGATCGGCCTGTGTAGGAGCGTCGGCTGATGGCTCTGGGATCCTTCTGCAGTGACTGGCGTGGATCCAGGTGGCTCTCTCTGCGATCTTTACTGCAGTTTCTGTGACGAGCAGCACCTGTTAGGGCCCGTTCCACCTTCGTGATCGCCAAGTTTTCCTTCTCAGATCTCGGACCACGACCCAGTCACCTGGCTCCAGGTTATGCAGTTTTTGTGTGGTGGGTGTTGGCAGTGCGTCTTTCACCTGTTTGTGAATATCAGAGAGAACAGAGGTCATGTACTCATGTACATCAACACAATGGGGAGGGCCTTAGTCCAGGGTAGTTTTGTTTCCTCGCAACATTTGGCAAGTTTGTTCTTTAGGGTCCCATTTTCGCATTCTACCACCCCACTGCCAGCTGGGTGATAGCTACAATGTCGCCTCAGGTCGAACCCAAGGTACTGGCTGATGCTTTTAAGCGCGGCATTTACAAAAGGGGTCCCGTTGTCACTCGAAATCCGTGAGGGCACTCCCCATCTGGGAAGAATTTGTGTAAGTAAGGCTTTTGCCACTGCCGACGCGTCTTGTTTGGAAGTGGGAAAAACCTTGACATATTTTGAAAACATATCGACCATCACAAGGCAGAATTTCTTTCCCTCACTTGGTGTTAGTTCTATGAAATCCATTTGTAGGTGATCAAACGGTCTGCTTGCTGGGGGATGGGCGCTCTGTCTGACCCTGATGCCTCTGCCCACATTGTTTGTTGCACAGATCACGCATCTTTTGCAAAAATTTTGGGAGTAAAGTGAGAAGCCTTTAGTGAACCAATGTCTCTGGATGTCACGTGTCATCCCCTCTTTTGACACGTGGTCATGGTGACCCATGCGTTAATTTAGCGTAATAGTGAAACAAATAGCCTGGTAGGCAGGGCTTATCGTTGGGACCATACCAGACATTTTGTTTCACCACCCGGCCTGCCCGTCTCCAAGCATGTTTCTCCCCCTGTGTTGCTCTGCTCTGTAGTTCTTGTAAGTCTGCATCGGGTGTTACAGCTGGGCTGGAAGTGATAGCGAGCTGTGTTATCAAAGGTTGCTTAGCAGCGACCTTGGCTGCAGAATCAGCACAGGCGTTTCCTTGTGAAACGTAGTCTGTTTTGTGTGTGTGTGCTTCGCATTTTAATATATGGCGATGTGACGTGGCAACAGCAAAGCATCAAGGAGAGAAGCAACCAGTCTGTGGTGAGCGATGGGTTTGCCTGATGCAGTCAGAAAGTCCCGGTTGGCCCAAATTTGTCCAAAAGAGTTGCAAACCCCCCACGCGTATCTGCTGTCTGCTGTGAAAATAGTGACAGTCTTACCTCTAGCCAGTTTGCATGCCTCAGTCAGAGCCACCAGCTCTGCAGCCTGTGCTGAATAGTTAGATGGGAGAGGCTCAGCCAAAAGTGTCTCATGTAATGTGGTGCAAACTGCAAACCCTGATTGGTTGAGGCCTGTTTCCAGGTTCCTTGATGCTGAGCTGTCCACAAAGAGCTCCATGTCGGGGTTGTCAAGTGGTGTTTCCCGGAGGTCAGGTCTGGGGGAACAGATTTCGTTAATGACAGCCACACAATCATGGGGCTCCCCATCTTCAGCTGTGGGGAGCAAAGTCGCAGGATTTAGTATGGTGCAGCATTGTACAGTGATGTTAGGCAGCTCCAGTAAAATGGTATTGTATCTTAGCCACCGCGCAGGGGACAGGTGTGAAGTTTTCTTCTCTAAAAGGATCATAGAGACTGCATGTGGTACTAATAAGGTTAGTGGAGAGTAACCTACAATGTCACGTGAAGCTACGACCGCTTTCTCAGCTGCGGCCACAGCTCTGAGGCAAGTCGGAAGGCCGGCTGCCACGGGATCAAGTTTGGATGAGAAATAGGCAACAGGCCTTTTTTGCCCCCCATAGTCCTGCAGTAACACGGAAGTGTAGTGCCCCTTCTCGTCAACAGTTTGTGTAAAAGGTCGGCTGCAATCAGGGAGCCCCAGAGTGGGGGGTGTCTGTAGAGCTAGTTTTAGGTCAACAAATGCTTTTCCCGCATCAGGTGTCCAAGTGACTTTGTCCTGTGCCGCGAGACCCTGCCCATGAGCGATCGCTGCCAACGGTGCCTCGATGCTTGCATAGTCAGGAATCCACTGTCTGCAGTATGATGTCATACCAAGAAAGCTCATAACCTGTTTCTTTGTGACTGGTTTTGGGATTTCTTGGATGGCAGAGATGCGTGATTGGGAGAGTGTTTTCCCCTCTTCTGATATGATGTGCCCCAGAAAGGTGACCTGATTACAGGCGAACTGTAATTTGGACGAGCTGACCTTGTGGCCGTTGTCGGCCAGGTGTTTTAGCAGGGCCAGTGTGTCAGCCACACAGGCTTCTCGTGTGGGAGAACAAATCATTAAATCATCCACATATGCCAGCAAGGCGCTGTTTTGTGGCAGACTTAAGGATTCTAAATTGTCGCGCAGAGCGGCGTTGAAAATGGTGGGAGATTCGGACAGGCCCTGGCACAAATGGGTGAATGTGTACGTTTTACCTTCAAATGTGAATGCGAACCAGTACTGGCTGTCGGGATGTATGGGGACGCTGAAGAAGGCATTAGCCAAATCAACAACAGAAAACCACTTACTTTCAGGTGGGACCTGTGAGAGGATTGTGTGAGGATTTGGTACCGTAGAGGGCGCGCGCGTGGATTGCTGCATTTACCGCCTGCAGATCCTGGACAAACCTCCATTCATCTGGCGCGCCTGGAGGCCGAATCTTTCTCACCGGGCATATTGGCATGCGGACGGGTGAATATTCGCAGGGGACGATGACGCCTGCTTTGAGGAGGGCCTCAAACACCGGTTTGATGCCCTCCACAGCCTCTTTCCTTAGTGGATACTGCCGCTGGCAGGGCCTGTAGGAGGATTTTGGAGTGATTACAATTGGTTCAGCATTCTTTATCAACCCTACATCATGTTTGTGTCGTGCCCATACCTCTGGTGGTACCTGTTTTAGCTCTGGGATGTCACTGACATTATTGACCATCGTCCCCATGTGTGGAGGTGTGAGGTGTGGTGCGTGAGATACCTTTGGGTTTTGAAGTTTAATTTCGACGGTTCTTCGAGCAGCGATCGCCTTTTGAATTTTAACTCGGTGCACCTTTAACCCCTGATGATACTCGGTGTTGGGGTCGTCCGTTTGTGTCCACTCAGTTGCATCGATGCATTTTTTCAGCCAAGGTTCCAAGTTTTGTGACTCCCCTCCTTTGATCAAGGAAACAAACGGGAACTGCGGCACTTGGAACGAAATATCAGACAGGCACACAGAGATTACACATCGTGCGTCATCCCAATACAGATAGAGCAGTTTTAGGTTATCACACAGGCTGTTCTGTCCAAACCATGTTTGTTCAAATGGTTCATCTTTCCCTGTGGAAGTGTGTGCAGCACAAAACAAGTCTGTGTGGTGCATGACATTAGCGTGTGTGAGTGCAGCTGTGTGTGTGAGTATGTTTGTTATTGCAGCGAGGTCTGAGGAGGGGAAGTGCCACTGATACTGAGGGAAGTGAAAAAAGCCTGATTGTGTGAAACATTTCTGAGTATGGTGAGGCCAAGATTTATCGGACATAAATTCGACAAAAGAAAAGAATGTTTAAAACTTCCGTTCAGCTTGTCTACACATGTTAGTGGGACGGTGTATCGTTCTGTCACCAAGGTACCCGAGACCCTGACAGATTTTGCACATCTGCCGCTCAATTCAGGTGTTGTTTTGAACTCTGTGTGTCGTATAACAGACTCTGTTGCTCCTGAATCTACCAAAAAAGTGAGGGGTGTGCCTTCAACAGTGAGTGTTATTGTGGGTAAATTCCGATAGGCAGCTGAGTTTAGTGAGGCATACATTCCGTCAAGTTTTCTGTTTTCTGATGTGTGTGAGTTTTCCAAGTGATCAATGGCCTTGAGTATGGAACTACAATTGTCTTGTGTAGGCTGTGTGGGTGTGCTGGTGTGCTCACGTGTCCCATGGTTGGGATGGGGGTCTGTCTCTGATCCAGATGCGCCCGTCACTCTCCCTTTGCTTGAGGTTGCCTTTTAGAATTTCCAATTGCCTGAGACTAAAACTGCCTCTATCGAGAAAACCGCACTCAGTGACCCAAATTTCAAATTGATCGACGCAAGATTCACCGTAGTTTGTGATCATATACTGGAGGTTTGGGCTAAGAGCCAGGCCATTATCCCGTTTGCTTTGTGCTGACCCCATTTTCGCGTTTAATTTAGGCTTTCGTTAAAGTCGAACCGGTATGCCAATTGTTTGATTGATTTTGTTTTTGTTCTTGAAAACAGTCCGTAGGCTGAGTTCAAAAACAAACGGCAACAAAACTTTTGAGGAAAGGGTTTTTCCCTTTCTATTCTCTCTCTCCTCTCTCTCTCCCCTGCAGCGGAGGAAGGGAGGGCAGAGGGGGAGCGCTGTTGATGAGACCTTGGGATACCACAAGGTTCCTATTCACAGTTAATATTACTTATAATATATTTCTCCAATCTCCACCACACACACAGACATACAGGCAAAAGATAATTAGAGATGGAAAACGATGAAAAGGGCACAAACGAGAACAACACACAGAAAATGACAACTAGGTCCTAGTCCTCGCAAGGCACCTACTTCACACAATGCAAGCTATAGGGTCCCTTCTAAAGAAAAGCGCTTATCACCCATTTGTTGAACCGACTTAACCCGTCTGGGTGAATAACACTGGCAGTGGCCAAATCTGCCAGCTAACTCAGCTGTCCTACTGGCTCGAAGATAGGGATGTGCTTATACCACTGTCTTCCTTTCGATCCAAATACCAGGTGATACCAAGGCTGGTATCACCGATACTAATACCGACACTGATACTGTTGGATGTCCATGATTATGAAAATTACGACTTTTACAATGCATTAATATTTCCTGCCAAAGTGGACTTGGAATCGATATTTTGATGTGAAGACTGATTCTAAACAAAACACACTCCAAACTGGAAGTATCGATACTGGCGGACCGATATGCACATCCCCACTCGAAGACAACCAAAGAAAACGTTGCTGTAAATCCCTCCAAACGGAACTAGTCCGTGAGACAAACGTTTTTACCAAACCTTATACTTAACAGACTCGAACTGAAAAGAGCAGTTGATCAAGCTGCTGGCCGACCCTTGCACAGACTTGCACTGTACGTCAATAACAAGTGGACTCGAACCACTTGCAGAGGAGGGACTGGAACCCTCGTCTTTGGTACCACAACCAGACGTCAATAACAAGTGGACTCGAACCACCTGCAGAGGAGGGGACTTGACAGACTCGAACTGTCAACCCTCGTCTTTGGCCCACAATTTGTAAAAGAAACTCACCGGAGAATATTGAAGAGATCCCTCCATCAGGTTCGCGGGCACCAACAGTGAGAGAGCACGCCCGATAGTTGGACGTTAGGCCCCCACGTCCCAGCTGGATTTTATGCCGAGGTTGGAGTAGGAGCGTCGCTCCACTGTGCACAGATTTCACCGTCAGTCCTGTCCGCACGCGCCTCTCACTCTTGGTGCCCACCCAGGGACGCCAATTGTTGTGGAAAAATGAATCTGCCCAATAAAGATCAACAACCAGGATCAGCTTTTTCTCCGAGGTTTATTCCACTAAGTATTCTCATCTGCAGAAGAAAGTACTGTTCACCCGGGCCTTCTGATGCAAAGGTTCAGAATCAGCAGGAACGACCCTGAGTCCAACTGCAATCTCCCTTTTAAGGAGGAGGAACCAAAGGACGGATCATGTCCTATCTTACAAAGACAAGATGTACAGGCAAGGTCAAGATTTACAGAACACAGGCGTCATAGTCCTGAAATGATCTTATGTCAATGTGGCACTCATGTTCATATCTACAAACAGGCATTAATTTTCATCATAGCATAACAGTCAGAAGAGGAGATACGGATCGACGTCTGACCTGACAAATATTCTGATAATAAATTACAAACATCCAAAATTCCCATTACAGCATGGTGAAGTGTCCTTGGACAAGATTCTGAACCCCTAATTGCCCCCAAAGGCTGTGCTATTGGTTTGTGAATATGTGTTAGTTAGATTAGATCAGCTCCTGATGTTCAGGCGGCTCCTCTGCCATCAGTGTATGAATGTGTGTGAACGGTTAAATGTAGATTGAATGTTGTGTAAAGCACCTGGAGATGTCAAACTACTAGCGCTAAATAAATGCAGGTCAATTTACCCCATGGAGACTGTTAATATATGATACCAAATCAACTCCTGCAAGTTATAGTAGCATGTCCATTTCCAATGTACTAAGTTTGACATAATACCTCTTGGCTGTGAAGGGACCCATATTAAATCTGATTAATTGAACCCAAATCAAAGTAGGCTATATGTATTATATTATTATTATTAAGTAGACACACTAACACAATGCAATATGGTTGTATTCCATGACTCATAGGCCTGCTTCAATTATAAGCAATTTCACATAAATCCTTATTTTCTTTTCTTTTTTATTTCTTTATGTCTTTATGTATTTGTCTTAGTGGACCAGATGCAGAAGCTAGATGAGGCTCTTGTGAACATGGTTGTGAAAGACTCGCAGCCTTTTTGGTGGTCCAGAGATATGAGGAGGAGACCAAGACCAAGAGGGTAGAGGGTGTCAGCCTGACTGCTGATATGTGGACCTCCATTATATGGATGCATATCTAGCAGTGACCTGCCATTATGTGGATGACTCTGGAACAAGGTCTCTCATGGAGGAATGGGGCATTGAAGGCAAAGTGACCTTGATTGTGACAGATGCAGGAGCTAATATGATTGCCTCTGTCAGAAGTTTAAATCTGAGACATGCACTTTGCTTGACTCATTCACTAGATTAAGTGGAGAGGAAGTCTCTTGATGCAACTCCTCCTAGAAGACCTTCGCACAAGGGCACCAAATGTAGTCACATTCTTCAAAACCAGCAGCAAAAGAAGTGCAGGAGCAGATGAACAGACGTGAGACCTCCTTCCTCTGAGGACTGCTTTGGCCCCTTTTACCAGGCAACAGTAGAACTGTCCGAGGAGAAGAGAGTCTCAGGGTCATCCCAATGACAAAAATGTTAATGGTATGAAAAAATGGGGAAAATAAACCACAACAGCTAAACTACTGGACTACTGGACATAACTTGGTGTCAGTCGGGTTGCAAAGGGGCGGAAAATTCCCGGTAAAATTCTGGAAAGTTTCCGGTAAATTTCCTCGGGAACTTAAGCTTGGGAATTTTGGAAATATTCCATATTTGGAAACTCTCCATGGTAATAATGGAAATTATGGGAATTAATGGGAATTTAGGGGAACTAACTGGGAATATATTATATCCAAGCATAAATATGAACAGAATTCATAAGAAAACATCCATACAAAATGCTTTCAACAGATATTTCAACAGATTTATTTGAAAGTGGAACAGAACATGTTTTAATTACTTGTTTCATGGGTGAAGTCAAAAACAGGAATGTTAGGTTCAGTATATCATCTCCCAACCCCACTCGTTCAAAAATGGAATGGACTGTTCCCATTCATTGTCTATGTAAGAAGCCGTGCAATGCCGTCGCGGAGCGGCGAATTTCGAGAGACGGAGCGGCGCTGCCCGCAAGCTCTCGAAAATCTTTTAACGGACCGCTGTCGATCTAAATTAAAGACAGATTCAGCAACTGCATAGCTTATTTCTCTCCTAAAATGTTTTCAGAAACACATTTCAGTGAACTATTTTCGTAAAATAAGAGGGAGGGTGGGAGGGGAGAACGATACGAGCTCGGAGGAGCACAGAGGGGAGGGGTGTGTGTGTGTGTGTGTGTGGGGGGGGGGGGGGATGCTTTTTTCAAACCTTTCAAATCGTAGACTAGAGCTTTAATAAATATATTTCCCCATAAAAGCATCAAAACTTATTTCACTTTGTTTAGTCCAGAAGCTCAAATGTGTGCCTTCAATAGTCCTCAAAAGTGTGGTCCAGTCTTCTAGTGATCTTCTGTACATGTGATGGCGGCATGCACAGTGCCAGTAGGGGGCGTGGTCTCAATAGCCATGCAATAAGCAGTGTGCTCTGTGCATGTGGTTGAGGAATGGCATGGATATTCAAGTGTATTTGAATGGCATCTGTTTGTTTTAGTCAAGATTATGCTACAAAATAACTTTCCTCAGCTTTATTTAAGTCCCCTTTGAAGAGCCAACAATCAATTTTAAAAATTCCCAGTTTATTCCCATAAATTCCCATTAATTCCCATAAATTCCCATGGAAAGTTTCCACTTTTGAAAATTCCTGGAATTTTGCAACCCTAGGTGTCAGTGATGCAAAATAAGTTTGACACTAAGGAGAACCAAACAGCACTGAGCACTTCAACATTGCTGGATCCGAGATTCAAAACCATTGGATTCTACAATCAAGTACAGGCACAGGCATCAGTAAAATGACTGACCGCTGAATGCTCTCAATTAATAAGATACACACCATCTGACACACCTACAAAAGAACAGCCCTCCACATCAGCTCAACCAGCACCAACAAATGTGGAAAATACATCATCCACAGGTAATGTTTTAAAGATTTAACAGACAAAGTAAGTAAGTAAAAACGGATACAAAATGAAACCTTCCAGTACTGATGATCACCGTCATGTTTGTCTTTCAGATAAATAACCTTTGGGAAACTCTGGACAGGGATGCTTCTGAAGCAAGGAGGGCAAGGAATACCACAGCTGATGCTACAGTGGAGGTGCAGTGCTACATGACCGATCCACCACTGGAAATGGCTTAAATGTGTACCCTCTTCTGTTTAAACTATCAATTTTTATGCACACATCATCAAAAAAATAATGTACCTCAATAAAAATCTTGAGTGCTGTTGGGGAACTAGCAGGAGCAGATTCGGTTATTAATAGATAATTATTAATATCAATATAATAATTGATATTAATAGGAAGATTAATATAATTATTAAGTAATAAATAATAAACGGGGCACCACCCTGAAATCAGGGAAAAGATAACCAAACCTGTACTCAGTCTCAAAAGAAAGGGGTTTGTACTCAAATGCCAATAATTAACTATTAGCATGAGTACAAACAGTTGAAGGATTTGTGAATTCTTTGCAAAGAGGTTGATATCATTCATTCTTAAACAACATCAATAAACACAGCAGTATGTTCAAAAGGGTTTATTAACAATAAACAAAGAAACAAACACTAAGTCTAAGTGGCCTATCTAACTAAATACTATCCAAGATGGCCGTTGTGGGTGTCGACCTGTCAGCCATGTGGAGTGGGGGTATTCTTTGTTGGAGGCTGTGTGGTCCTGCCTGGAGAACAAGTTTCTACATACGTGTGTAATTAGTATAATATATGTAGTGCCGTTAGGAAAGTTGAATTAGTGAGCATGCAAACTGTGTTCTAGATCACTAACAACTGAACTAAGGTTACACACTTAATTAAACAATACATCAAATAGAAAATCACTTGGACACATTAATGTCATCACATACAGTTTCTGTCCTAAGCTATGCCCAGATTGTTACCAGTCCTTGAAGAAGGGTTGCTTGTTCCTCTGAAGAGAGGTTGCTGTCTTCAGGTTCCTGGGAAGGAAAGTTGCGGATGGAGGAATTTCTACTGAGATGCGTCTCGACTAGGAATTCTTGTCTTTGTTGCAGAAGCAGGCTCCAACAGCCAGCTTGTTGGCTGTTTTGAGGGCGCTGCTTGGGGCTTGAGACCTGTAGTCCAAATCCCAGGAGAAAGAGGAAGGTGGGTAGACCACTTGTCCGGGCGGAATCCCAGGAGAAAGAGGAGACCTCTGTTCAGGTTGAGGTCCCAGTAGAAAGAAGAGAGATCCCAACTTGGTCTGCTTGGTAGGAAGCCAACTTCCACTGCAGTTGACCAATCAGAATGGAATCTGGAGTTCACAGGAGCGTGTCACTTTCAGTGTTGTTTAATTTGTTATTTTTGTTTTTTTGTAAACATTTGTGAAATTATTGAAATAAATAAACAGAAATTACACGCATTTATCAACACAATTCCAATTATGTCTGCATGAAAGTAATGCAAGTAGGCATATGGTTTGTTTTAATGAGTCATGTGTCACTTTAAATGTTGCTCTTGCAAGTAATTGTGGGGTGGCGTGATCTCGGAAAGTCTGGACTGTAGTCAAATAGTCAAATAATAAGGTCCTAGCTGACCAGCTTCAGGTCCAGCAGCTCCTCCTTCCTGTTACGATCAACTCTGCTCCCATCATAAGGGCACTAATTACATTTGTGTATTCCATTAAATTAATGTGTTGCTTACCAAAACTGAAGACCAGGATGTGATCATGAAAATTGTTGGAAGAATGTAAAGTACACTTTATAGACAAACCTTTTTTTTCCAAAGTTATTTTCTTAGTGTCCACATTTAAGTTTATAAAGTATTTTTGCTTGGAAACAAGACATAGGGCCCTAGTTTCGTAGACCAGCGCAGGGTGGCGCTGCCGGCGCAGTGCAAGTTTTGACCCGCGCAGCCTTGCGCACCGTCAGTTTGGCAGTTTGGTGGATCGCCTGCGCCAAGATGGGTGTGGCGGCGCAGCAGGGGGAGGCGTCACAGATTCAGCTTGGCGTAGCGGAAGTTTCGTGGCAAAAAGCCTCGCCGAGACTGCGCTGAAAGCTCGCCAGCTCCGACCTGGTCTACTTTCAGCGCAAGGC
This sequence comes from Chelidonichthys spinosus, assembly GCA_029853015.1. Lineage (NCBI taxonomy): Eukaryota > Metazoa > Chordata > Actinopteri > Perciformes > Triglidae > Chelidonichthys > Chelidonichthys spinosus. The sequence goes on from CM056825.1 coordinate 29,542,142, forward strand.
GTAAATAAAGTCCATTGATTCAATGCGAATCACAGCTGGCGGATCGGAAGTTTGGCTGACCGGTGCGCAGTGCGCACACGTCACCGAGACCTCACAGGCAGGTTTCCACAGTTCCAGGCACATTTAAATGCAATAAATAATCACAACCAACACTATTTAATGCAACTAATTGAATCAACACGTGAATTTATATCTATATAGATTGTCCCGTCACATCTGACGTCAGATCAAAGGCGGATGGCACGCGTAACGGAAACTCAGCCTCTCGGACCAAAACATCTCCCTCTCTCTCTCCTGTTTTTTATAATATCAGCATCGTTATTATTATAATACACGCGCACAGCGCGTGATGCGCGTGGTGGGAGCGGCGGCGCTGCTTCTGTCATCGGGTTGTCAAGTGACGGATCTTGCACTGAACCTCCCCTAACGCATTAAAGGAGAGGAGAGGAGCTCATTTGATTGGTGAAGATCTGAATCGGCTGTATTAATCCCAGTCCACGCCTCGTCTCCTCCTCGTCTCCCACTCACGCCTTCTTCTCCTCCCTCTTTCCCACTTGCGCCGGTGGGCGAGACCGGAGGTGTGCCTGCGCGAGCCTGCGCGGTGCACGAAACTTGCAAAGTCCAGGCGGACACACCCCGTCGGCGTGGCGCAGGTCCGCTGAAAGCTGACTGCGCCTGGTCTACGAAACTAGGGCCCATAAAGATTACAAAATTGTTGCATCCTTTCAAATCTAGCAGTCTTGCAGTGAACATCCACATATGTTCACATGATGTGTTCAGGGTCCTGGCTGTAGAGGTCGAGCTCCTGGTACAGTATAAAGCTCTTCAATCTGGGAGGGAAAATGTGTGAGTTCATTATCTCAGGGTTGTTGAGTCTCTTCAGGGTCAGACGCCTCCTCATCTCCAGTCTGCAGAGGTGTCTGAGGGAGCGAGGACTGTCTGGAGAGCAAGGTCCATAAAAATATGTTACTTAATTAATTCATAGTGTAATAAACATAGATGGATAGATGGATGGATGGATGGATGGATGGATGGATGGATGGTTTACTAAACCTTATCAAGCTTCCTGTGAACACAGTAATTTATTGTTTGACAGTTTGTGTATTGTATGAGCTCATTGTAATGTCTTGTTTGTCAATGTTGTGTATTTGTGTTTTGCTGTGATTTAAGGCCCGCTGCGGCCATAAATATGTCTAAGTCTTGTTAAGATTGTTTTGTCTGTTTGTTTGTATGTTGTTTTCTTACTGTGAGATATTATTGCTGGAATTGAGTAATTGTTCAGGAGGTTACAATTGAACACAACACTGCTGGTTTGTGATAAACCACGTGGTTAAGAGTACTTTCTTTTTCATGAAATTTTGAATTTTTCTTCACTGTTCCTTTGTTATTTATTAGTATCGCTTCTTTAGCTAGTTGGTTTGTTTGGCTGTTTTAATTAATGTTTCTCAACCTATTTTAGTCTTTTTGTAAATACATTCATTATCTATTTTTATTATTGGATTGTATTATTGTTTTTACATACTGTTAGTACTTTGTCTTTTTAGTGTTATTGTTTGTGTTTAACGAGTTTGTTGTTTTGACTATATTCATTTTCCCCATTTTTACCTTTTGTTATTATTAGTTTTTTTGTAAATTCATTTTTTAAAATTTCCTGTTAATAATTGTTTGTTTTAATTTAAAATTTTTCATTATTATTTTCGCTTGTACATTTTTTATTTTATTTTTTCTCTCTTCTCAAAAAAAAAGGGGGGGGGGTAAATTATCTGAATTATATGACTTGCCATCAATCCTAAAGACTTGTCCTCCGTTGATCTCTGGCATCACTAAACAAAACCCAGTGAGTTCTCCAATGACAGTGGAATTAGGCCTCCTATCTGGTGAACATGCCTTGCTACTGGTACCCCTCTGAACTTACTGGGTCGTGATTTATTATGTCAGTTTGGCTGCACCATTAAATGCACCCCTGATAGGGTATATCTTGATGTACCTGATGCTAACGTTAATACTGTGTTGTCTATGCTACCCCCAGTCACCGCAGAAACGAAAACGTTTTCCTCGTAGTTTTGATTTTGTATCCATAAAGAAATGATCGAGCAGTGCAGTGGTCATGTCCGTAATAAATCCATGAAGCTGTTATGTCCATATGCATGACTATGTTCCAACATAGCAACGACTGCTTACAGCTAAACAGTAGCCGGGAGCCAAAACAATGCAAGTCTCGCGCAAGTTCCCGTCTGCCGCCCTCACTCTGGAGCTGTTTTCAAGCCAGTACAGTGACAAATCTTGGACAGTCGCGCAAGGGTCACTTTGATCTCACTCTGTTGATGAGAGACTGCAGTCTGCACACGCGACACGCGACTCCCACTCGTGCTGTCAACACAACTAGCCTACTGAGACTGCGCGAGATTTGTTGTCGCTGTAGCAGGTTCAACTGTCACAAAGGCTAAGCAATCTTACTATGTAGGCTAGCGCTAGTTACACTGTCATATGGACATGACGGCACTGCTCGATGGAAAGAAGTTTGTCTCTGTATTGGCTTGAAAACAGCTCCAGAGTGAGGACTTCGGGAGACGGGAACTTGCGCGAGACTTTTGGCTCCCGGCTACTGTTTAGCTGTAGGCAGTCGTTGCTATGTTGTAACATAGTCATGGACATAACGGCTTCATGGATTTATTACGGACATGACGACTGCACTGCTCGATCGTTTCTTTATGGATACAAAATCTATTAGGAAAACGTTTTCGTTTCTGCGGTGACTGGGAGGGACGTGCACCCGGCACGTTACTAGCTGTAAGCTATCGTTGCTATGTTGTAACATAGTCATACATATGGACATAACAGCTTCATGGATTTATTACGGACACGACGACTGCACTGCTCAATCGTTTCTTTATGGATACAAAATCGAGGAAAACGTTTTCGTTTCTGCGGTGACTGGGAGGGTCGACAGGTGCTCGGCTATCTAGTGCTAATGTCTACGGGGTGATTTGAGGTGAGTAACTCCATGCAAAAACACACATATTTATGTCATTTTGCCACACTATTTGAGCTAAACGAGCGCCGTTTTGTCTCATACAGACCCAACCTGTGTTGCATACGTCTTGGAATTGTTTTCTGAGGCCCAGGAAAGCAGATAAAAGTTGCCCCAATGGGTTAGCATTGGAAGGCTGCCAAGCAGGTACAGATCTCGGGCTAGGCAACGTCAATTTTTGTCGGGTGTTTTGCTTCGAATAAGTCGTGATGACCCTGAGGACAACGGACATGGGGTCAAAAATGACCGGATTTCTCCTTTAATTTTTCTACATTCTGTTTTAATTTTTCTAAATCCTGGTTTCTGTTTAATTTTTCGAAATTCTGTTTTTCCAATTTCATTTTTTATTTCGAAATTCAGTTTTCTGTTTTCATTTATAGAAATTCTGTCATTTACAATTTTATTTTATATTTTTTTCATCAAATTGTGTCTAATCATGTAGGTGATAAGTCAAAATATAGAAATTTACTGGAGGAATATATGACCCGCCACAGCAAAACCAGCAACAAGTTGGGTGGGACGAATTCGCGTAAACGACGAAATAAGCTTTTTTTTCAAAATGAGTGATTTTCGTTTTTTTGCAGAATATGCAAGTTGAGATCATGAAGAAGCCACTCCATGTTTCAGATAACAGTATCGGTTGCCTTAAAAGTATACATTTTGTATTTGTAGTTTCGGAAAAAATCTGCAATTGTCTGTTTCTCTGCAGGGCCGTGTACAGCGATGCAGTTCATTTCCATACTGATTACCGTTGGCCATTCACGCGTTATTACTTTTTCAATCAGCTGCACGTTAGAAGTGAAATACTTGGCTACTTATTCAGCGCCCGTGTGCAGCGGAGGAGTTGGAGCGGAAGATATCAGACACTATATCTACGGTTACATTTCAACGGGATAAAGACAGCGAAATGGAGGAAATCCGTAACTTTGACTGACATGCTACGGAAGAAGAAAGGAGAACTCTCTCCCTGGAAGACATTCATGTAGCGACAAAATTTCTCAAGAGCTTACATACAGCATACGGATGGATTCTTTAGCTGCCGAAAGAGAGCAAACAATAGTTACGTCGGAGATGACTGCATTCACTAAAAAGCCGCAGATGAAAAGAAAGTCCGCCCAGACCTCTTTTTTCATCAGAGCCAACGAAGTATGCAGGAATACTTTTCAGGAATACTTTTCAGTTTCTAATGGGGTGAGTTAACATCCAAGTTATCTACTTTGCTTAGTTAGCTAAGCTAACTCAGTACTGTCGTTTTAAAAGTATATGCACATCGAAACTAAGCTGTAATGGAAGGTTTTTGGCTCGTAATGTGGGCATCTGATTTAACAGTAAGGTGCCAAGGGGCCTGTTGGCATTGCTTGAATTGCTACTCGCTGGTAGCTTGGATGAAGAAACAGTTGTGTTCTTCCTTCTGCAGGTAAACAGGAGTCAGTTGCAGCGGTGTGCTGCAGTGGAGGAGCTCACCTCCTGTAGCAAGGGCGTGTTGCAATGGAAGAGAGAGTTTTAAGGTGGCGCCGGGTTTTATACCTCACGGCTGTCTCTCAGGGACCCCCTGGGGTCCCTGTGGTTGTTAGCCAATAGGGCACCAGAGTTGTGTTACGTCACACTTCACACCTTAGTGAGAAGTTCTGACCACATGTGAAGGCTTTTAGCCTCCATGCAGGCCGATCTCTGTTCTCCTTGGTGAGGTCCCAACACAACACTGTCATGAAGTGTGAAGGATACCTCACATGGATCCACTCATCACACTGCAGAAGATCAACAGCCCAGCAGGAGGACAACCCGGAGCGGTGCTGTTCCCACCAGATGCTGACGGAGGACACCGACATGGCTGCTTGTGACCAGATTATCACTTCTGTGGCTCCTTCGCAGTACCAGTATTAACTAATGGGGACAGAAGGTTGCTTAATACTGAAAACCATGGAGCCACCAGAAAAAGCATATTAGCAATATCTTGTCCCTCCTTAAATGCTCCATCCTTCAACAGAGACGAGAAACTGGACCCAATGCATTTCTCACATGACCAAATTATTTCTACAAACACTTATATCAACCTGCCTAGAATGATAGCTGACCAAAGCTCCAATTCTACCAACAGTTATGAATGTGGATTCATCCCACATAATACCAATGAACTCTTCCCACTGATGACTCTGCCCATTTCCGACTGCGACACGTGCCATTTACTTCACCGGAATACACACATCTTACACCCATGAACTTTCAACAGTTTTCACCTGAAATTAGAACTTCACCCTGCAAAAAATCTCCACAAACAAGTGTCAGACGTGCACGGATGCCCATGCTACCATCCCTCTTAGTGTAGTTCCAGGACCATTAAAATTTTGTATTCAAGGCACCGGAAATGGTCATGACATGAATTTCAAATTGTCACTTTGTGCCTTCCAGTACCAACAAGGACTTTAATAATTTGGACTTCAACCTCGTCTTCGCCTCCTGCCTACAGCTTTAGACAATCTTTTAGCATCCCAGGGTGGTACCTGTGCAGTGATTTATGTTGAATGTTGTGCTTATGTGACAGATTATCATTGCACGCATTCAACGCAATACTGATGAGGTGCACACCAGCAATATTAGCAAAACTTTTAAATGATTGGAAACGAATATAGTATGGTATGTTTGTTTGTTTGTTTTTGTTGTTTTGTTGGAATAATCTGTTTTTTTATTACCTCTTATTATTTACTTATGTGGGCTGCACGGTGGTATAGTGGGTAGCACTGTCGCCTCACAGCAAGAGGGTCGTGGGTTCGATTCCTGGGTCGGGCCAGGGTTCCTTCTGTGTAGAGTTTGCATGTTCTCCCCGTGTAAGCGTGGGTTCTCTCTGGGTTCTCCGGCTTCCTCCCACAGGCCAAAGACATGCATAGGTGACATGGATAGGTTCATTGATGACTCTAAAATTGCCCGTAGGTGTGAATGTGAATGTGAATGGTTGTTTGTCTATACGTATCAGCCCTGCGATAGATTGTACTTGTACTTGTACTTCGCCCAATGACAGCTGGGATCGCCTCCAGCCCCCCCGCGACCCTGAATACGGGATAAGCGGTAGACAATGGATGGATTGATGGATTTACTTATGTAAAGAATATGCAAAATTAATACAGCTAAGGTGATTGCTAAAATGATGGCTCAGTCAACTACCCACTTATCTGAAGAACTCTTTCATGATGTTTATGATGTATTGTGTTGTAATTTTCATGTTTTCATTTGATTACATTATCTTGTGAATTTAGTGTTGTCCTATAGTACAAAATGGGGAATTGGAGAAAAAGTTACAGTTCTTATATTTATCTCATACTAATATTCCTTTCTCTTGTACTCATCAAATGTCCTGCTGCCCCCTTTGATTGTGCTTAACCCTTGTCATCCTAATGAAAAGACCCTTTGGTCTGGTCTCTGTACTAATATCAGGTACTATCATAGAGCTCCCGGGGAGCACAGACACAGGATACAAGATTTTTTTCCTCCATTTCTGATTCAGCAAACGTCAGGTTGTCAGTGATGACAGGAGGAGAATCTCCACACTGATTCATGTGAATGTCTCGCTTGATTTGAAGCATTTCAACTTGTGCGAATGGGGTGAAAATTTGGCAAATGCACCTCATAATAATCATGATTAAACTCACTGAGGATGTGACATATTTCAGGCCACTCTCTCTGTTTCTTCAGGAGGAGTCTGAGTTTGGAGCAGATGTGGACATGGCTGATGTAGTCCAGCAGAGTCCGGACCACGCTCCCAGACAGATGCATGATGCAGCAGAGGCTCATGAACTCGCAGAACTGGAGGAAGGATGTTCATTCAGCAGGTCATTAATCATTTCTTTTTGTGTGTGTAGAAAAAGAAATACATTTAAATCTAATTTCATAATGAAAACATTCAGCTAAATTAAATATGGAATGTAGATTATATCCATTTAATCTTTGAAATTTGAAAAAAATCCTTAATCTTGATGCATGCCCTTTAAAACGTAATTGACGATGTTAGTGGGTTGAAAAAAATATTTTTTAAATGAAAATTTGAATCCTTCAGAGTTCAGTCCTGGTTGGGTTGGTGACACCTGTGGTTACTAATTGTAGTTATGCTGGAAATTATAGTATTGACTCCATTATTGCCAGATGAGAATGTTAATATTGAATTCTGCTATATGGTCACATAGTGAAGTAAGGCGTATAAACTGGTTTAGGTATGATTAAGGATAGGATAGGAGTTGATTTATTTAAAACAGGGACAATGCAAAAAAAACATTAATCTCGTAAAAATTAAGTAAACCAAAACCAAAACAATTGGTTTATATTATGTAAAGCTTGTGTTTATGGCTTGACAAAAATAAGAACCTTAGGTCTTATGTCATGGGTCTTATGTACTGTATGCAGGTGAGACTACTCTACCCAGCCTTAACGATTTTTTCCCCCCTGATCCGATCTCTCACATTTGTCATGATCTTTGCCTGAATCCAACAAGACCATAGTGCTCACATGGCCAGTAGTGCGATTTGTACCAGATTCAGGACCACATGTGAAAGAGGCTCAGGTCAGTCTGTGTCTACACTAATCAGAAAAAAATCCCATCCATCACACAAGAAAACTACAAATTAAACAAACAATATATAATGATCATTTTTGAATGACATGAAAGTGTTGGTAGGTGGATTTTATTATCATTGGACAAGGCCAGGCTAACTGTTACTACCTGTTTCCAGTTTGGTGTGATGCTAAGCTAACTGCGTAATATCAAACTATTGCTTGAAGGAAAAGAGAAAAAAAGGAATCAGCTTTCACTCACTGGAATTTTCCCCTTCTCCTCATTCGCCGCATCAAAGCCATCGTTGTGGTGACAGTGAAAGCACCTTTCCACCTTATAGCCATTGTTGAGCAGCAGCCTCATCATCACCTCGTCCTTCAGGCAGTACTGCAGCGCCGTGGGAAACACTGTGTCACTCACCACCATGAAGTAACAGTTCACATCTGCTTTGGCCGCCAGCAGCAGCTTCACAATCTCATAGCGCCCCGACCTGACCGCCACCAGGAGGCAGCACAGTGGGTCTAGGTCCGTCTTTGCCCCTGCTGCCAGAAGGATTTTGGTGCAGTCCACATCCCCATTGGAGACGGCAAAATACAAGGCGCTCCTCCTCATGTCACTGTAGTTTTCAGAGTTTCTGGTATTCATGCGATAGTTTACGTCGAAGCCACAGGCCAATAGGAGCTTTAGGCAGTTGCTATTTCTTCCCTCTGATGCAGAATGGACTGGACTCTGACCCGCGTCTTTGATGGCCTTCTTGGTGGACAGAGGTATAAGCATCTTCAGGGCACTGTGGGAAAAGAAAACAGTGGAATCAATTCACTAAGTCCCACCCCTAGAATGCAGACTGGCCAGTCATAGATTGGCATTTTCCAGCTCTGACAAGGTTCTGAATACAATGCAGCTCTGCTCCATAGACCCTAATGCAATGGTGAATGGCCCTGCATTTATATAGAGCTTTTCTAGCTACTAGCTACTCAAGGCGCTTGATATTACATTCAGACTCCTTTACCCAGTCACACACACATTCATACACTGATGGCAGAGGGGCGGCTAAATTGGTGGAGGTAATTTCGGGTTCAGTATCTTGCCCAAGGACACACGGCATGTAGACTGGACGAGACGGGAATCAAACTTACAATCTACTGATCGGGGATGACTCGCTCTTCCGCCTCAGAATCGGAGTACAAAGGCTGAATGTCTGGTTTAAGACTTCATTTTCACAGTGGTTTTGTGGTTTTGGAGCTAGTGGTTAAACGTTTAATAGTGATACTCCTTACACAGAGGTTGGAAGGAGATATACATTTCTAAAATTTTACATTTTGATGTAAAAAAAGAACCTGTGGAGCCAACATTAGCAAAGTTTGTTAGCACATCATTAAGCGGCGCTAGCAATTTTATGCTACGTTAGTTACTGAATTTATACTGAATGTATGCACATGATTTTTTGTAATGATTGTAACAGTGAACTACCCGGCTTTACAGGAATAGAGTTGTTCCAATCTTCATTGTTTTCTGTCTCAATCACCACTGAAATCAAAGATCTAAAAGTTTTTCTACAAACACAAAATGCCTATTTCTCTCAAAATGTTTTCAGAGATTTGCTTTGAGTTGCGTTAGTGAACGCTTCTCCTTTGCTGAGATAATCAATCCATCTGACAGGTGAGGCATATCATACATATGCATATATTACCATGATTCTTGCACAGGTGTTCCTTAGGCTGGTCGCAATAAAAGGCCACTCTAAAATGTGCAGTGTTATCACACAGCACAATGCCACATATGTCCATGTTTTGAGTAAGCGTGCAATTAGCATGCTGCCTGCAGGAATTTCCACCAGAGCTGTTGCCCGTGAATTGGATGTGCATACCATAAGCCGGTTCTAAAGTTGTTTCTGAGAATTTAGCAGTCCATCCAACCGGCCTCACAACTGCAGACCAGGTGTAACTACACCAGCCCAGGACCTCCACATCTGGCATCTTCACCTGCAAGATGGTCTGAGAGCAGCCACTCCAAATAGGTTTGCATAACCAAAGAATTTCTACACAAACTGTCAGAAACTGCCAAGTGGATTGATTATCTTGGAAAAGGAGAAGTGCTCACTACATACATTTAAGAACATTTGAACAAAATGTGATATAACTAGGTCTTCCTAGATCTTTGATTTCAGCTCATGAAAATTGGAGCAGAAACAAAAATGTTATGTTTATATCTTTGTTCAGTGTATATTTATATAAGACCTTTCCTGACCATGCAGACAGCAAAGACCTATATGCATGCAATGATACTGCCATATTTCTTACTGTTATACAACATGGTCACATACATCAGAGAGTACTCTAAAACCAATCAAGTCTCTCTTCAAAAGAACACTTAAAACCCTTGACAAAAAACCTATACATTACCACTAATGTAAAATTATTAATAAGTACAAAATCTTGGACTTTGATAGCCAACAGTTGTTTTTGGATGTCTGCCTCAACCTTAATGTTTTGAATGGACTAGCCCCTCTACTATTACAGGCCTTCATTGAGAAAAAACTTTCCCGAGTAAACACCAGAGCACTGAGTAGAGGAGACTGATGTACAACGGTGTTTTCTTTACGTTTTTATAATACCTGCCTTAGGACAACGGATGAAATTGAGCAATTCTGCTAACTCCTGCATATTTACATTGATGCCCTCTGATATGTTAATTAATGTGCATTGTCCTAATCAAATAAATAAATAAATGAAACAGCGCCCCCAATGGTTTATCAGGACATTACACCCAGAATCACAGAGAGGGAGCGAGGAGGGCTCCCAATCTAGTTATCGGACCAACGGTCTTAAACTGATGAACAGTTGCTGAACAATATGAACAGCTTCATGAACACAATTATAACTCACAATGACGATCACATATCCTGGCTGTTAGCCTGATCTGGAGCAGGCTAGCTCAATAGGATAAATCTCCATGGTAACTTATTCCATAACATGTGAGACATGCTTTTGTGCCCCCGGATCAAGGCTAACCTCATCCAGGATGACTGTGAAATAACGGCTTGATCCCTGATCTAAGTGTTGTGCACTAGCCCTCTGATCAACAAAAGAGCTTAGTGAGTAATGTTTGGTATTGAAAAATGTCTAAACTTATCTTTTCATTTTGTTTTGTTGTGTTTTACTGTGCGATAACGTGGTGTAAAGAGCCAGTTTTTGAACATAGTGGCGAAAGTATGCGTGTATATACACATAAAGTAATATAGTTGCATCTCTCCATAAATCAGCTGCACTAAAAACAGATTCAGCTTCTATATTGTCTTCTTATCCTCCATTCTCTCTATTCATTGACTAATAACAACGGCTGATGACATTCTTTTATGTTTATTACAAGTAAAATAGCCAAGTCTACCTACAGACACAGAGCTATTTTTAAACTTTTGATTTGTGTCCCGGTTTAAAAAAGAACATATACTCGCAACTTTCACCAAATCTTCTGAGCGCAACAAAGATCAAAGATCAATGCATCAAGGGTTTACGTTTCAGAATTTGAGATTGACTCATTAATATCTAACAACTGGTTTCTGACTGATTAATAATGGTTTACAGAGTCATTATTTTAATTTAACTCTGTAATTTCCTGTTGACCACAGGTCAGCCTGTGGTCATTGAGATCATATTTATAATTAAAGGGTGCAAGTGATTACAGCTGCCAACTCCTTTTTGAACATGTATTATTTAGTTTATTATTTATTTTATGTGGTGTAGATATTTGCTTTCTTCAAATCTAATCTAAAGCCACACTGGCATGCCTACAAGTTAGAGCAGGGCCAGACATAAGGAGCTCACTCGTAGTGTCCGGCGTAAGCTGCCTTGTGGATGGGCAGCTGTCCAGTTGCGCTGTGCAGGTTGGGGTCGGCTCCATTGTCCAGAAGCAGCTGAATGCAGGCCGTGTTTCCTGATCCGGCCGCGTCAAGCAGGACACTTTCCCCATTACAGGCCTGAGAGTTCACTCTACTACCTGAGGAAAGGGAAGAGACGAGAGGAGGTTGGACATTTATACAAAGTGTGTCCAGGTATGGAGAAAAATCTAAATCAGAACTGGAACTGAGTCTCTGTCTCTAAACCTGCGGTTGTATCTTCAGACTAACCACAGTTCAGCAGAATCTCAGTGATGTGGAAGTGCCCGTGCTCAGCAGCCACGGCGAGTGGCGTCACACCCGTCACGTCCCTCTGGTTTACCTGGCCGCCGTTCCTCAGCAGCAGCATCATGATGTCACTGTTGCCGAGCTTGACGCCTCATGCACCGCCGTCCACATCTTCCGGCAAACCTGCTCCACCCAGGCGTTGTGAGCTACCAGTGTGTGCGTCATCTCGTACGAGCCGGCCTTCACCGCTGCAAGATACAGAACAGGTCTGTTTTAATCAAGCAGGAATGAATGAATCAATCAGCAATGAATTATGGGTATATGGCCTACATCCACACAGCTATATGTAATGAAGATCTTAAAGGCATACTTCACCGGTCGAAACATGAATGTGTATTGAAAGTGGATCAGCAGCAGGTAAACAAACCCTCTTGATGAGAAAAGGCAGACAGTGACTTTTTGGCAAATGTGGATGGAAGACAACAACTCTTACAATGCACAGCTCTGGAGGCCACTCCCACCGATGCGGCCCGACTGGCGGCAGTGATTGCAACCATTCGCTGGCGTACAGAGTGACATTTTTATTCTAAAAGGATCGGTCCAGTTCTGCTCACACCCTGAGTCTGAAGTGAGGTCCCACCACTGGTCTGTAATAGGTCTGTAGTCTCAGTGGGTCCCACCACTGGTCTGTAACAGGTCTGTAGTCTCAGGGGGTGGTGCCCCCTATAGGTGGGTTGAAGACATGAGGAACTAGTGTTGTGGTCTCACCCCCTCTAACCAAAGAGCCTCCAATGATGCAACATGAGGATATTTGTGTAATCGAAGATCTCCGTCTCTGGGAAATGATGGAATGATGCACCATCAAACACAAGGTTTCTAACCACACAAAGCTTCATGCAAATGGGTGAAATATCCCTTTGGGGATAGTTCGGAATTTTGGACATAAGACCTATTTTCCAACTCAGCCGGTGTGTTCGAGACGTCTGGAGACGTTTTCAAGACATTTAATTCAGTTCTTCTAGTTGCCCAGTTTGCTTATGCTATGGCTAGCGCAAGTCAATCGTTCTAGTTAGCATGGCATTAAAAACACTCACACCGACTCCACGGTGCACCCGAGGCAAATCCATTGTAACGGCAGACTATCGATGTACATATCTGTGTTGATAGAATGTTTGAAATAAAACCAACCTTGCATTTTTAAGGATTTATGTCTCAGCAGCAGCAGCAGCGTGTCATACTTCCTAGTAGGCTATGGCAGCGGCGGAGTGATATCACCCAGCACTTATAAGTTACCGGTTCTATAATAGTTTGTTTACCTGCTGTCATTGCTACAGACGCAGAGTAGCCTGCAGTGCTAGTTTCTTCAATCTCACAGAAATGGACACTTTTGGAGAATATACTGAAACTTTTGAAGACTCTGATGAGGAGTCCGAGGGTTTACGGGTCTACGGACGGAGCAGAGGTCCGGGTTCGCGGTGCGTAATTGTGGGTTCACGTGGCCGTGGGCTGGCCGGTGTTTGTGTGAGCTCCAAGCAGAGATGGGGGACTCGAGTCTAGTGACTTCACTCGAGTCAGACTTAAGTCGCCAGATTGAGGACTTGCGACTTGCTTGATCAACAGGGAGAAAAGACTTGACTTGGACTTGCTATCCATGACTTGAGACTTGACTTAGACTTGCATGAAAGGACTCGACAAGTCATTGATGTCTTGGTTATTTGGTGAATAATAATAAAAAAAATATTTTCGATTTGATGATTTCCTGTAGCATGTGGGCAAACCTGGCAACCGCTAATCTATCTACTATGTGATGCACCCACCCATCTAACAGTATAGTAGAGCGGCCGGGGTTTTAAGCAGGAGGTGCCGGAAGCACCGGTGCCACTTTTCACAGGAATCCGGCCCGCGAAGGAATATTTACTGGCCCTTTTAGTGGAGAAAACATTAAAACATGCTGGCCGTTATGAGCTGCCCTCTCTCATCTCCACGCGGCAGAGTAGACTTGCTCCACAAGACGCTCGGCCACAGTAATCCTCACCGCGCGCCCCCGATTCGTTCTTCTTCGTGTACTTTACGTGCTTGATGTTGTTCTGATGACCGTTTCGCCTCGTTGAACCACCACAATGTTGCTACTTTGAAAAGTTGACACTGTATTTTGATAAGCTGTTGCACTCGTCAGACTCGTGGTGTGAGCGGAACCCAACCGGTACCGGACCGGTAAAAAGCGGATGTTTCTCAGTCCAAAATCCGCTGCCTCATGCTCACATGCGCTGATGCAGGTCAAGTGTTTACTCGCAGAGACGGCGCTCCTTCAAAACAACATCAAATAAGGATTGTTTTTGATAAGCTGTGGAACTCGAGTTAACCTATTTCTACCTTAATTTCTATCAACTATTAAGCTGTTGAGTAAACCTTTAACTTATATTTTACTTGATAAAATAAGACAATATATGCACTCATATGTCGTAGTGTTTTACAGTATCTGTAGCTATTAATTTCATCCACCATTTCTGACTACACAAAGAAAATTAAGAAATGTCTCTAGCTAACTTCACCATTCTTTTTAATCTAACGTTTGTTGTAAATAAAAGGAAGTGGTTTGCTGCCCTTCCCAAGATAAACTACTGTGTTGACTCTGTCTGGTAATTATTGTTTGGTACACCTGGCCCTGTACTCGTTCCTAGTAATTCTGATCCTGCTGGTCCTAGTGAGTATTTATAATTATTCTTTAGCCTTATATCCTCTTCCTCTATTTGTTAGCCCTTTTGTGCAAAGCAGGGCTACATAAAACTTAGGCTGCAGTCTCAAAGTTTTAAGATGGTTGTCTTCCAGCTTATTATATTTCTATGACTTGACTTGTGACTTGCTTGACCTAAGCTATGACTTGACTTGACTTGATCGGCGGTGTTCAGGTGTGTATTTACCGGCTGGATTCCGAGCAGCGCGTCTTAGAGTTTTGAGTCCAACGGAGCAAAGTAAAATTCTGCTGCTGCTGAGAAACTAGTCCCTCAAAAAATGGATGATTCATGCGATGCAAGGTTAGTTTTGTTTCAAATATTATTCTATCAACACAGATATGTACATCGACAGTCTAGTGTTTAATGGATTTGCCTCGAGTGCCCTGTGGAGTTGGTATGAGTGTTTTTAATGCCATGCTAACTAGAACCATTGACTTGCGCTAGCCATAGCACAAGCGAACTCGGCAACTAGAAGAACTGAATGAAATGTCTTGAAAACATCTCCAGAAGTCTCAAACACACCGGCTGACTTGGAAAATATGTCTTATGTCCAAAATTCAGAACTATCCCTTTAATGTAATTTTTTTATTTTTTTATTTGGTGCTTTTTATTTTGATCCTAATGTCATGAATAATAATAGTTTCTACAGTGGGATGAATTAAGATTGAAGACTAGAAACCTAAGCACCTCGTGTATTTTGTCATTTCATATTTATTCAACATTTTTAGCTTCAGTTATTTGATGCACATATGAAGCTCATGATGTGTTGTATATTGCACATGCAATGGTTTAACCTACATGAACTTCTGGTAAGGTTATGATTTAGGTTTGTTGTCAATCAGATAAGGCAACATGCGAGGTGGATTCTCTGTTTTCTTGTTTAATATTACAAATCAAGAATTATGGGTTTTTCAGTTACTACAGCAAAAATGTTCTTTAAAGGTGCAATACACAAATTGTGATGGCAAGAGCTGACGCGACCCAACTGTGCTCACAGAGCTAAGTAGGCGTTTTTACACGAAAGGTTCCGTCAAAAATTTGCAGCGGTCGCACCATAAAGAAATTTGCTTTGTGGTGTAACGCTGCAACCATGCCTCCTTTTACAAAGCATCTCGGCTTATGGAACCAGAGAGGCCTTGATATAACACAATGGCGCCAACGGCCACGTGGCGTTTTAAATGAGCATCGGTAATCCGATTAGTTTGAGCGCATTCATGTAGCACGTCTTTAATACGTCACCGTCTGTTCCGCCTCGCCGCTCGATCCATTCACAAAGTATGCCGTCTCGCCCCGTCTCTGATGCGGCTCTGTGACGACCTCCCCCGCCGTCTCAGAGCCGCGACATCCAGTCACCCCTTTCTATCTCTGTACCTTTTACAATGATGGTGCGGAAAAAAGGAGTGAAACTCCCGCAATGAAAAGGCAGCATAAACAGGGCTTGTGTTAAGCTGAGAAAAAACCAGAGGGTGGGTGTTACACTTCCATTATGGCGTTATCAGCCGGGACGGCTGTATGAGAGAGAACAATGCAGAGCTGCAGCCGTGAGCTAGACAGTGGGACACACTCATATGAACCGACATGCAGCAAAAGGACGCACGGCCAAACAAGAAGCAAACAACAAAGGCAGAGAGAGTGACATCATCCTCTACTCAGGGAGAGCATTACCAAGCAACAGCGGTGACTCGTTTGTGCTGTTGGTGTTGTGAGGCGAAGCTCCATGCTCCAGCAGGCATTTCACATTCTGCACCAGACCGGCTTTCACCGCCAGCGTCAGCGGCGTCTCCCCTCCCACAGCCGTCCTCTCCTCCAGGCTCAGCCCCTCAGCTGCCGACACAAACACAACAACAAACAGGTCAGCAGCTCGATTCTCAGGGTTCCTCTCGGCCTGCCGGGTGTACTGACCTGGCAGGTGCCACCACAATGAGTGGGCAGCCACATCACAGGTTATTTTAGACCTAGAGGACTGTATTACTTCCCTGTCACATACTCTGTGGATTAATATTATTTCAGGCAGCGACATGATGCTTCATCTTCACCTATATTTCATATTTCATGAACAGACACTTTCAGGTGTTTAAAATGCATTCGTGCACTAAGTGATATGATGAAGTCACACTTCGAAGCATGTAGCACAATAATGCTATCCATTCATGATACTGATGTGAAAGTATCCCAGTTTTGCTGCTGCTTTAATGTCCAGCTACAGCAAAAAAATAAATGTTTGTCACTCCTTGTGTCATTAACCATCCAGCCAAAGCATTTCAAATTAGGTATAAGCCTAGCTTAGAGTTTAGCCCTATGCTAACTCAAATAGGAATCAAATGTTTAATAGTGCGGCTCTGCAAGACTTTCCACATATTATCAAATGAATAATGAAAAGAAAGAGGAGGCTAGCTGGAGCCTATGACACATGCAGCACAAAATCATGTACCCTGAATGACAGGTGCACCTGGCATACAGCCGGGAAGAACTGTGTGTATTTTTGACGGTCCACCAACCCATTTGGTTTTGATTTAAACCAGTGGGAAGAGTTGCATTCCTGCCTCAGAAGCTGCTACAATATTGCTGCTTCAAACTGACTTTCTCAGGTTGTGAAACACTCAGTAAATTCATACATTGCTTACAGTTATTTACAACTTCACCATTATTAACATCAAATGTTATTATAATGAACACATTTTCTTACATCCCAAGACAGTCTCGAGAACCTTCAGGACTGGCTGGGACGCGGCTCGATGGAGAGGAAGCCAGCCTCGACTGTCCCACTCCCTGAAGGCTAAGTTGTGCCTCAGCATCCCCCTGAGCATCAAGACCTCACCTGGTCACCATGGCAACAAGACCACACCCCCAAGAGATTCAGGGAAAAAAAGAACAATAAGAAACATCCAGGACTCAGTAATGTAGTGAATAAAATGTTCTGCCCTCTCCCTTTTCTGCTCTACGGTATCTCTAGTCATGGGATATTTCTGTCCCTGTCTGTGTTGGTCTGCCAGCCCCCTGATGCCTGGCATCGCCAACATAGAGGACCACAGAGGAGAGCCAACAGACCAGACACAAAGACAATGCTAGAATGGTTCAGTGGTATTTCCTGCGTGACTATATCACACCCACCTTGCTCGATGGCTGCCAGGACTCTCACATTTTCATCTGTCGCTGCTTCTAAACTAACAGCCAAGAGCAGAGGAAGCACACGGCAGTCAGCGGGCGTCGATCAAATCAGCAACTGTTTCGTTTTAATTGGGAGGAAGTTCGGATGTGGCTTCCATACCTCGCTGCAGATTTCAGAAAAGCATCCTGGCAGGAGTCTTGAATACCAAGCTGGATAATGTAGTCACTGAGCTCCTCTTCATCATATTCTTCATACGTGTTCATCACTCTGCAGGGAGGAGACATGTGCTTGTGCATTTCTGAGCACATTATCTACAAATCACCTGCACTTCAAGTTACATGTATTTCTCCCACCCCCAGCAGGACACCATCACATCACTGGGCAGCTCCTTCAGTAACAGACTGAAACATCCTAAATGTCTGAAGGAGTGTTATCGCAGGTCGTTCCTCCCTGCTGCTGTTAGACTGTACAACAAGCACTGCTCTCAGTAGACCACACATAACCAGGCTCCTCATCCCATGTGTAATATACTGTTATTTTACACAAGTGCAATACAAACATAACATCCCATGCTCAATCTTTGTCTATAACGTAAATATCTAGTCCATTCTGTATATATTCTGGAAATTGTATATTATGTACACTATACATTCAACTCTATTTAACTTTCTTTATGAAGTCTTAGTGTTAATATCTCTTTTATATTGTATTTTTCATGTCTATTATTTATTATCCTTAAAGGACTATCTTATCTTATCTTATCTTATATTTGGCCACTTGGGGGAAGCAAACAACTGCCTAATTTAACATCCAGGACATACAGAGCAACATTATCATCATATTGGTGTTTGTGTCCACAAAATAGCCGAAATCCAAGACATCATCCACCCAATTCTTTTGGCACAGTTCCAACCAGAAAAAAAGGTAACGCTTCAGTTTATAGTTCAAATAAATCAAAGTAATCACCAGGAATTCCCTGGAAATTGGTGCTAATAATACAGAGAACCACGACTGTGTTCATTTGATAAACTTCCAATTAATGAATTCTAATAATAACTGAATAAAGAATTACCTCGTAGAAGTACAACACGTGTAACATTTGTTTGATTATTTAAGAGGAGTAAAACTCCCAAAATACACATGCATGTGTTTATTTGACTACTTTTTCTATTTGCATCAATAGATTTCTCCTTAAATCACAAAAATGTGAACACATAATGGTTGTAATGTAAATGCCCAACTGGGGTAGTTTCAAGGTGATATTTATGGTAAATGGTCCTCATTTAAATAGCGCTTTACAGTGTTGACTGACATTCACCCATTCATACACACATTCACACACCGAAGGCGGAGTCAACCACGCAGGAAGACAGCCAGCTCGTCAGGAGCAATTAGGGTGAGGTGTCTTGCTCAGGGACGCCAGGCACTCAGCTAAGAGGAGCTGGGGATCGACACCAGCAATCTTGCAGTTACCAGCCAACTCGCTCTACCTCCTGAGCTAAACCCCTGTTTATTTATGAGTCGATTAGTTGTTTTTTTAATACCCAATTCACCCGTCCACCCTTTCAATATTATTTTAAAAGGCAGCAAGGAAAACTATATTACATGCAAGTTCACAATAGAGAATCACTAGGATGAAAATACAATATGTAGCATGTGTTACAGACCTGCAGACATGTTATTGTGTTCACGCCCTCTGCAAACATCAAAAATCGTCTTTGCAGTGAAATCCGAGCATTTGTGCAGATGAACGTAAAGACACTCACCTGTTAGGTGTGTTAGCGGCTCACACTGACGTCTCCTCTCCACTCAGCGCACAGCGGGGTTTATATGTGGCTTTATGTGTGGGTGCCACCTTCTTTCAGACGGCTGCAAACCAGCAGACTGACCATGCCTGCAGAAACACAGTGTGTGTGTGTGTGTGGGGGGGGGGGGGGTCACCTGGCCTGCTGGTCTTAAATATAGCCGGATTACGTGCACTATTGTGTGAGCTAAACTGGGTCTTTGTTGTGTTAGGCGCAAATCTCACATTAACGACCCCACAAGCCTCCGAGGCTTAGACTGTTCGCTCATGCAGCCAACAAGTTCCCCAGCTATTGTTTGTCATGGAACGCAAAATCAATGGGCTCTATTTTTTTCCTCCGCTGCTTTGATGAAGAAATGTGAGATGATGGATAACTCAACTCTCATACAGATCCTGGGTACATTGAAGCAAGGTTCTCCTGCAGCTCTTGCAGACAGATGACGACCTCTCTTCAATCAAGGCTTTACATTTGCACACAGTTGTGAGGAAACTTGTGTGTTTTGTTTCCTGCTGTGAGTTTTAGTGCTCTGCTTTAAGCTTTCCCCTATTAGTATTACCATCCTTTTCTCAGTAATGCACTCTTTATTTAATATGGAAATTCTTGCTGAAATGATAAATCTCTTTTTCAATAAAGAAATATGAACATCTACTAACAATATCAGAACAAATATGGCAAGTATGGCACTTACAAAAAACTGCAGGCGGTAGCATATGTGTGCGTGTGTGTGTGTGTGTCTAAATACTTGAGTACAATTAATGACTTTCTATCACTGGTCATATTTCCATGCATCTCATTATGTTGTTTTGTATTCTCCAGTTTTAGGATCTCTTGGGTAATCTCCAGGGAGCCAGCTGATGTCCAGCTGCAGATTAGTCGAGCTTTATAGGAGCCAGCATGTCGCCTCCTCTGGCTCACAGACTGAAATAGCAGCGGTCGGCCACAGCTCAGCATATAGCTCCCATACTGTCTCTGTACAGACAGGGAGGCTGTAAAACGACTAGGAGAAGAATGCTTCTCATCCTTACAGGGACACAAGCAGTGCTTGTATTTCTCATTGTTTAAGTGAAAATGACAAATACCTCTGACTAGTTCTAGCACTGCTAGTAATAGCATTTATACTAGTGTTGCTTGTTTGGTGAATACCACTATACTACTATACATCTGATTCAACTGTTGCTTAAGTTCATGTTAACACTACTACTTTTTTCAGCCGCTTCAACATATTGAACTTATTCTTTATAACGAATAAATGAAACATATACATAAAGCACTGAGATTTTTTTATTGATTTCTTTTTTACAGATTGTATAGCCCTTACTCACCATTGCTCTTTGTATGGTCAGGCTGGATGGTCAGCCTAGTCCACCTGTAGACTTTAACACCACATTCTTATTCACAGGGCAATCCTTGTGCTTCCACTATGGATAACCTTCAAAAATCTATAGGAAGATATTGTCTTGGCTCTCTCGCTTTATCACCGTCAATTTGGAACAGCAATCTGTACCCCTAAATCACACAGCAATGATCAAGTTTTATGTCCCCAAGTGGGGGAAACGGATGCGTAGTCAAATAAGGAATTGATTTATACTAAACAAATCTTCTGCTTTAAAGGAATATCTGTCCATCTGCCCCCCTGGCCCAGTCTGCATCTCTCTTCCAGACTGTGTACACCAAGGATGAACTGGGTGAGGATTCAGGTTCAATCCACACAGAGGTAAGGTTGGGCAGAACCTGGAGAGTTAGGAGAAGAAAACACACAAACACAGCACTAAGGCTGTAACATCACCAAATTAATAATGAATGCTGGCCCAGGAGAAGGGCTCTCTTAGCTTTTAGGAGACGAAGCAGACAATCTCAGAGATCAGCAAGATTTGACTTTGATTGGATTGTACAAAGTTTTATTGCTTTGGGTTTTTTTTACATGATGAATATAAAATTGAGAAATAACTAGAGGCAAGGAGGCCCAAACGGCTGAACAAGGACAAAGATGCGACAAAGCCCAGGCGAAAAAAACGTATTTTATGCCTCCCTCCTCCTTCACATCTCCATCTTAAGGCCAAACAAGGTTTACACACATAATAACAGGAAGCTATTGGATAACATGTAGCTTCCGTTATAGATAGCTTCTTAACATTCATGGCGGTCCAGGCCGCGGTTTCCCGATAACGTCCACTCTTAACGCGCTACGAAGACTCGACTTACCAAAGTTGTTTACCTCTGTAGTCGTGGTTCCCGAACGGTCTCTTAGGAGTCTTCTTAAGAAACACTCCTTACGTCGTTCGTACACGGCACTGTCCAGAAAGAAAGTGCTGAAATCGATCGCTCAGAGTTCGATTTTCCATTTCATGCGCAGGTGCATGACAGCACTATATTATAAAATGTAGGCTATTGCAGTGTTTGCGAATAAAACAACGCTAGAAATCCTTCTAGGCCCAAACATTTATTTTACCATAGTCGAACATACTACCATAACCTATACTGATTTAAAAGAAAAAGAAAAAAAGAAACAGCGGAGATTGAGCCAATTACACACTGTAAAAAAAAAATTGTAATATAACAGAATTTTACTTTATTTTACATATGTATTCTGTATTTTTAAAATACCATTCAATTTACAAAAAGAGACTGTGATTTTACATGTCAAATGTAAAATAACATGAAATCATTGTAACTGTGAAAACACACAATATTTCTGTTATTTTACAAAAAAACACATTAGAAATACATATATTTATTGTTATATATACGTTCACAAATGTATCGTAATTTCACAAATATGTGTCTGTTATTTAAGAGAATAAACTGTAAATTTCAGGTTTAAAACTCTAAAAAAAGGGAAAAAAATCATTTAAAATTACTGAGAAATGAATAGTAAAATAACTATTTAATTTCTAATTTTACTATAATTGATTTGTTAATTGACTTATGTTTTCATTGAAAACAACTACAATTAAAACTGCCCAGTGATGAATGGGCCCTTGCATAGCCAACTCGGTTAGTGCTACGAACGCCTGCCAGTGCAGGGCAGCCTGGCCTGGCCACATGCCACGTCGCTGGTCGTCCCTTGCCTGAATTTTCATGTCGATTACCATATCAGACGATTAAAGTCATCATGCTCGACTGGGGTGCAAAGTTCCACAACACTGGGACTGTAGCGACCCACTGGAAACGTCGCTCCCTCTTACATGGAGACATAACGGCGCGGTAACGGCATTCAAAGCGTCCTACCAATCTTCGACAGGAAGCGTGAGCAACGTCTGGAGGCTCTTCCGGCCAAATTTGACACATGAGGAGGAGCGCATACGAGTGTAAAAACATGACATTTCATGTCGCCAATAGGTGGGGCTCTGATTGTGAGTCAATATTGCAGTGCAGACGTGTTCAGGGTGGGACTCTCATCAACTGTGTGAAGTTTGGAGCTGATCACACAATGTACACTGAAGTTACAATAAGGATCTAAAATCATGGCATTGTCATGGCTTACTTAATTCACTGCATACATTTGTAAACTATGGCAACATAGTAATACGTATTGTTGTTTTAAATATGTCAGTGTAAGTCATGTTTGATTTTGCTTTCATATTTTATATAAATCCGACATATAGAGCGCTTTTATTTTGTGGACTTCCTGTCGCCGCGTTTCTTTTTCCTGTTTAGTTATTTTTCGTGTCTGGACATGTCTGTGGCGTGTCGAATCTGTGACGTGCTCTCGTCCATCTTTAAGTGCTGTGATTGGCTAATAGTGAGACAGTATACACTACGTTGCGTCTTCAATCGGCAAGTCGTATATTCCAGATCTTTCCGAGCGGCATTTACGAATCTCACGAGAGGCTTTTGGATATTTGGCGTTGGACTTTGGACTGGCTTTTGGCACTTTGGACCTTGGACAACGAGATGAGACCACATTGGGACAGCTTTTGGTGCACGAACGAACGAACCGTGAGTTATTTGAGCTATTAATGAATTTTAATCTGTATTTAGCATGCACATGTTAGCTTGGTAGGCTATGTCGTAGCTATGTCCGTTAGCGAGCAACAGCATGGGCTGATACAGCTAATGACATTATCAACACTGGTACATATTGTCTTTCTTAAAGTTAATAGTGGTTACTATGTTAAAAGAAT
This sequence comes from Chelidonichthys spinosus, assembly GCA_029853015.1. Classification (NCBI taxonomy): domain Eukaryota; kingdom Metazoa; phylum Chordata; class Actinopteri; order Perciformes; family Triglidae; genus Chelidonichthys; species Chelidonichthys spinosus. The sequence goes on from CM056825.1 coordinate 29,565,609, forward strand.
TACGTGTTTTATTTATAACTTATCTTGTCCTGTGTGATTGAGTTAAAGGCCGTTAGCTTAAGTCCGCTATTCAGGTAGCTAGCTAGCTGGCTGGCTGGCTGACTGGTGGCCTTGAGGTAAACAGCTTTTTCGAGCTCTGCCTTTTACCGTGAGTTTGTTTTACGGTCTTGAGCTAAGTAGTATTTGTAGTGTGCTTTGGTTTCCACCATGAGTTTGCATTTAAATTAATTTGTTAATTTCATATTTATTGCGGTAGTTACTCAGCGTTTTACACAGATATCCCACTGCAAGCAAATACAAAATATCCATGGCTGTGTCTCATGCAGTTTCAAGTTCAATAGGGACAGGGGAGATATGATGGATATTTTTGCTAGTCATGCACTTTTTTCACAAGTCTTGAAGCGCAAGCGAAGTGGCTGTGTGTATGATATACAGCATGTTAATGTGTACACGTGCAGCCTCCTGCAATAATTAATTGGCTTATAAAGGTTTGAGTTTGTAATAGCTGGGTCAAGCCTGTGTAAGATAAATTCAAAATTTGTATATGTATAATATATATATATATATTACACTTTGTTTCCACTGCTGACGTATGTTTAAGAACGTTTATATATTATGGAGATTAGATTCCAGCTCTGTATGATAAGTGGTCTGAGATTACATTTTAATGATATGATATATGACTTGATGTTATATGAATAACCACAATTATTATTATTGATTTTTTTTTTGCAGTGGAGAAAATCATCAGAGGGAGGAGACCAGTGGACACTGTGAGTACCAGAGGAATGGGTTTCTATTTGTTTGACTGCATTCAATACAAGTTTTCACTGTTATATTCCTGATAACGTTTTTGTCCAGTGTGCCTTTTTTTCATTTAGGATGCCTCACGGGTAAAACCACTGGCTGTCCGTTGCTGCCAAGCAGAGGATGGAGGATCGGTGTGACAGGCAGGAGCCTGTCATCTCTTTCTCCGGCAGACCCTCTGGTTTGTACTCAAACGTTTTTTAATATCATTGAATGTTTTACTTTAATTGTTAGGTGTTTTCTCACTATATTTGTACACCTGACCTAGTGGAAAGACCTATGCTTATATAATTATTATAAATTATGAATGACATTTCTGACTGATTTTGTCTTTTTAACTAGCCCATGGAACTGGTCATCGCCATGCCGTGAGGAAGTGGCCAACTTCTGCTTGTACCGGCAGGAGCCACAAGTTGGTCATCCCACCAGATTCTCCAGACAAACAGGTAATGTTGTTTTGGAAGTCATTTGACAAATGATGTTTGATGTTGATCATAATCTTGTTTGCATGATAATAATTCTCCGTTGTGTTGTTCCAGTTTGTTCTTCTTGTTGGGGACTCCCACCTTCGCAGCATCGTGGATGGGTTTGTCACGATGCCGGAGGGATGCCTTTCCTTTGGTGCCATGGCGACGCCGGGGGCTTGCACCAGGGACCTGAGGATCGAGCTGGTGATTGCTATTGTGCCACGTACACCAGATGTTGTCTGTGTTCTTGCCCCCAGCAACAACCTGACGGCCAGGAGGACGGTGGAGCAGGCAGGGGAGGACTTCCGTGCGCTCATCGCCAGTGCCTGCAGTCGGTGTCGAAGGTGTTCGTCCTTGACTTTGTTCCTCGCCTGTCGGTCGACGTGGATGTCCAGGATCACTTCAGGAAGGAGTTTCGCCGCGTTGCAGCAGTCATGGGTAAGTTTTAAAAGGATTTTTGTGAAGTACATTTACATGTACTGTGTGTAATATGTTCTATAGCAGACTTTTAAAGTCACTATGCCATCTTTGTGTATTTATATTGTGCTTTTCAAGGCACCCAAAGCACTGTTGTGTAACCTTTTTGCAAAGGTATACAAATATAGTACAGTCCACAGTTACTAAAATTGTTTTCTTTTCATTAGACAGGTGCCTCTTCAAGAGAAATCGAGACAAGGGATCAAAAGTGGAGTGGAACGCCACCAAAAACAACCTGCAGTCAGTCCAAAAGTTTTCACGCTGATGACCAAAATGTCAGACTACAAGTGGAGGGAATAAGAAGTGCTCAGTTATGGAGTTATGGATGCCTTGGATAGAAATAATACTGTAAATTGGTAACTCAACTTTTTTTTTTCATTTCCAATTCAGTTGATTTTTTTGTTTGTTTCAGAGTCATTATAATGTGATTGATTTTTGAATATTGCTGTAATAATGGTTACCTGTTACAGTTGAATAAAAATACTGAGAATGGGAAATTGTAGCTGTTCTTGTTTCAATGTTAATTTACCATCTTTATGGGTAATTTCACTGTTTTAAAACCTAAAATGTTTGTAATTAAATGTTAAAAACATAAAATAACTAAATATACATTTGATGTGATCTAAAATTAACATTAAATTGTTGTAATTTCAAACCCAATATCTAGTTTTTCAACAGTTTTTTGACATGTTTTGAAAGATGAATCACATTATTTCATGTGTCATATACAGTTATATTACATCAAATATAAATTATTATACAACCTTTTTCTATAAAATAATGTTATAAAACCAACTAATAACAGCACATTTCTGTAAATTTAAGCATTATTATTTGTAATACAACGTGTACTTACTATATTTCTAGGGAATTTAATTGTTTTAAAATGTGAAAATGGTTGTAATTAAACGTTAAAAGCAACCTGAAAATAAGGGAAATCTTGTTAAAATTACAACTACAAACTGTATTTTTATTATGGAAAATAACTGTATTTTTATGAGAAAGTAATTTTCTCATAAAAACGGTAATTTTCTGGCGCCCCAGCTGCCAGAAAATTACCGTTTTTTTACAATTTTTTTTTTACAGTGCATTCTTAATTACATGCGTATTTGTTGCCATATCCATGAAGGATTGAAGTTGATCCTTATGAAATTATGTATTCCAACTAAACGGCTCCGAGGACGGCGTCGTCTTTTGATGCGTTGTATCGCTGCCATAGTTTTGCCACTGTTCACAACTGTCTTCGGCGTCCATTTATGACATTTTAGCCACTCAGACCCTAATTGTTTGACGATGTGCCAATTTCAACTTGCTTGCAGGATTGTGCATGCCTCGACATTGACTAGCCTAATGGGCTAATTAAATGACACTGTAATATACCTAGGCTACTTCTGAGCTTGAGGTAAAGCTTAGCCTTGTGATGAAATGCATGCGTATTTTATTTTTGTTTTCTTCATGAATGACTTAAAACCATTGGTGAAACACAACACTGGCAATGTGCAGTTCCATGCACAACAGGGATTTCTGGGTTACTGTACAGTGGCGGCGACTAGCGTCAGGAGCTGAAACATCGCTACGGTAGAGCTAAGAAGGCTCTAAGAGCTCTCCAGACCACCCTTACCAACGTATGACGTACGAAAGAGATTCATAGCAAAGAACGTTTCAGGAAACGCAAAATTTTAAGCAGGAACTCTAAGTAGGGTTTATGAATGACGTTGCGTTAAGAAGGCTTCGGGAAACCTGGCCCAGTTCCTTCAGATTAATTTGAGGTGGGAGCCTCCTCCAAGGACCCTGTCTGGGCTGACCTGATGGCATCTCACAGTCAGTGACCTCCTTCACAGTATGTGTGTGGGAATGTAGGTTTAGAATTATTTTTCTCCCTTTTGGTGTGCCTGCTGTGTGCTTGGTGCATTTTGGTTTGGTGTACGTCTCTGTGTTCTGCTTTCCCCCCACAGGATCTGGAAGCCACTGGTGGGCGTGGTCACTGGAGCTCCACCCACACGCCTGTGGTCCATCACACCACACCAGCTCCTCATCAATCATCAACTCACCCGGTTATTGAAAATGATGACGATAACAATGACTGCGAGACACATATTCTTGTGGATGACCCAGCACTCTGGCCCAAGCTGCTCACTGATAGAGAGCGCTGCTCGATAGTCAAATTAGGTCCAGTCCAAGTCAAAGATAAAGATTTTCCACAAAATGAAAAGGGCCGCAGATTCACAAAAGCATACTATTAAATAGTAATGAAAAATGGTGAGAGGGTGAACAGGACTTGGTTAGTCTACAGTGAAAGTGCAGACCGTGTTTTTTGCTTTTGTTGTTGCCTTTTTGGAAAACAAAAACAACAACTGAGTGAGGAAGGATTTAAAGACTGGAAAAACCTTGCAATGCATCTAATCAACCATGAAAGGTCTGAAGAGCACAGGAAAAATACTGATAGCTGGAAGCAGCACTCACATCGGCTTGAGACAAAAACAGCAATAGATCAACATAATCAGGACATAATTGAAGTAGAAGCAAAACGCTGGAATGAGATTTTATCCAGGTTACTGGCAATTATCAACTACCTGTCAGAGAGAAACCTTCCTCTCCGTGGCCACTCTGACAAACTGTATGAACCAGGCAATGGTAATTTTTTGGGTCAGGTTCAGTTAATGGCTCAGTTTGACCCTGTGATGCGTGAGCATCTCAGACGAATCCAAGCTAAGGAAGCCTCCGACACTTACTCTCGGTTGTGCTGCGCATAGTCAATTGTGATTTAAAAAAAGGCATAGCAGTTCATGAACATTTCGTTGGATTTCTGGTGGCCCATGATACAACAGGCAAAGGCCTGTTTGAGTTATTTTTAGGGCACCTAGAAAAACTAGGTTTGGACCTTGCTAACTGTCGTGGCCAGTCATACGACAATGGCAGCTATATGCAGGGCAAGAACCAAGGGGTCCAGAAGAGAGTGCTCGATCTCAACAGCAAAGCCTTATGTGTTCCCTGTGGAAGTCACACACTGAACCTTGTTGTTGGTGACGCAGCCAAGTCATCTGTGGCATCAGTCAGTTTCTTTGGTCTGTTGCAGCGTCTCTACACTCTCTTCAGCTCCTCAGTACACCGCTGGACCATCCTCAAGGACCATGTGAAGACCTTTACCGTAAAGGCACTGTCTACAACAAGATGGGAATGTCGAATTGAAGCTGTCAAAGCTGTTTGCTATCAGTTGCCTGACATCCTAAAGGCGTTGACTGTGTTAGAGGACCATGCCAAGGAAAAGAGGGATGCAGTAGTTGTCTCGTCAGCGAAAGGGATCTACAAGGAGATGCAGACATGGCCTTTTCTGGTAAGCACCATTGTATGGTACAATGTTTTGTACCAGATCAACAAAGTAAGCAAGCTTCTGCAGAGCCCCACAGTGTCAGTTGCTACACTCAGAAGAGAAATCACAGCAGTTACAGGCTTCTTACAGGAATTCAGAGAAACAGGATTCAACTCAGTTAAAACTGATGCCAGGGAAATTGCAGAGGAGATTGAGGTAGAAATGAGCTGGCCAGAGGTCCGAAAGAGAAGAACAAAAATACAGTTTGAATACGAAGGAGGAGAGGAAACACAGGGTACAGTAGAAGAGATCTTCAAACGAGAAGTTTTTCTTCCTCTTGTCGATACAGCCCTGGTCACTGTCAAAGAAAGGTTTTCCCATATGGAAACATTTTTCCAGCTTTATGGATTTCTGTACTCAAAGGACCTGATGACAATCACAAAGGAGGCAGTAAGGCTAGGGGAATGCTGCCACAAATTGGAGCAGGCAACAGAAGATGTTGAAGCTCAGGACCTGAGGCTGGAGGTAGAAGGGGCAGTTCAGTCCTTCCCCACAGACATCTCAACACCATCAGAGATGCTAAATCACATCTATAAGGAGGACATAGTTGACGTGTATCCAAATTTAAGTATTGCACTCAGGCTCCTTCTTACTCTCCCAGTTACTGTAGCTTCAGGTGAGAGAAGCTTTTCTAAACTAAAACTCATAAAAACATACCTGCGAACCACCATGACCCAGGAAAGGCTGTCTTCCCTGACTGTTCTTTCGATTGAGCAGGAAATTAGAAAATCATCATCATCAGACATGAAAGATGTCATAGCAGGATTTGCTGATGCCAAGGCTCGCAAAGTCACGTTTTGAGAGAGAGAGAGAGAGAGAGAGATTTTGATTTTAACAACACACTTTATTTACTTAAAATGGTTTTTACATTTCAGCGGTTCAGAAAAAATGCTTTAAAATCCCAGTATGTTTTAACAAAATATATATATATAACTCATCCTTTAAAAACTTGTGCAAACACCAACTCTTCGTCAACCACTGAGCAGACAATGTCATTAAAACACCAGCGCTGTTTAAAAGAGTCCAAATCTCTAATGTGTTTGTAAAATCTAAAATCTAGCCAGAGTCTCGCTCTAATATTTATCAGCCACACTGCCTTTGCCTCTTGCCCTTCTCTGTTCTCCACTCTGTTTTTTCTGCTAATATATATAGCCATCTTTGCCTCACCTGAGAGGAAATTGAGGAGCTGCCATTTTTCTTTTTTTCCTTTGTAGGCAGCTCCCATGATAAAAACCTTCTCAGTAAAAGCCACATCAAAAAAACTAAAAACCAATGTTAAAAGAGAGAAGAAGCTTGTGAGTCTCTTGCACTCTGTAAAAACATGATAAATAGTCTCTCGAAGGCAACAAAATGGACAGGTGTTAATAACAGAAGGATTAAGAACAGAGATAAAAGCATTGGAGGCTACGGCACCATGAAGAATTCTCCACTGAAGGTCGGCAGTCCGTTTTTTTAGGGGAGGTTGGTATAAAATCCTCCACTGTGGGCCGGGTCCATTTGCTCCCAGTCTGTTGGACCACACAGTGGGGGGACGGTGGCACAGTCTGGCCTTGTGAATGGTTTTCACACAATTAAAATACCAAGTCTTTTTGTCAGCCTTGTGTATCGTCAGCTTCTCGGGGTATGCTGAAGCTAGCAGGGGGCCGGCGAGTTCCCCCAGGCCTGGGCTCAGGGAGACGTCAGGGAAGGGGTCTGCTGGGTCCGGTCTGGCCTTTCTTTTACCATAGTCCATGAGGAGGCTCCTATCTCCCCCAGTGAGCTTCTGGCGCCACAGCTCCAGGAGCCTCCCCGCCACCCGGACAGAGTGCAGGCCCAGGAGAGAACCCAAGGCCCGGGCATCACTCAGCGCCGGCCCCACTGCATCCACCAGCTGCTGCAGGCACAGGGTCTTGGTTTTAATGAGCGCCACCGTCAGGCCGGGGGTGACGCTGCTGCTGATGTCCAGCTTGGCCCTGTGAATCAATGGCTCTCTCAACAACCAGTACAGAAAGTCAGACTTTGGGCACCTTTTACAGTTAAAAAGGCCCTAAGACTTAAAAACACTCTGGTAAAACGGAGGTAGCCCAGTTAATTTTAAAAATTTAGAATCAATTAAAAACAAAGCAGCATCCAGCCCCAGGTAATCTGCATGTCTGAGAATACAGCTGGCCACATCTCTCCACACTAGGTCAGCCGGGCCTGTGAGATATTTCTGTAAAAACTGTAGTCTAAAAGTGGCTGTCCGGCTGGCCAGGTGGACGAGGCCCTGTCCCCCCTCCTCTCTGGTTAAAAACAGCACCCCTTGTGGCACCCAGTGCAGACCATCCCAAAAAAAATCTACCATTTTCCTCTGTAACTGGGCTAGCAGGTTTGAAGGTGGGTCCACACAGGTTAAACGGTGCCAAAGTTGGGATGCTACAAGATTGTTTAAAACCAATACCCTACCTTTAAAAGACATTTGAGGGAGCAGCCATTTCCACCTGGAAAGTCTCCCCTCAATTTTCTCTGTGACGCCCTCCCAGTTCTTCTTAACTATGTGCTCTTTCCCAAGGAACACCCCCAGGTATTTAAAACCATCTTTCTGCCAAGTCAGGCTCTGGGGAAGAACTGGGAGAGCGCCACGCCACTCACCGACAGCGAGGGCTTCGCTTTTTTCCCAATTCACCCTCGCTGCCGATGCTACGCTAAAACTTTTTACAAAGTTGGTTAAAATGTCTACATCCCTCTGGTTTTTAATAAAAACAACAATGTCATCAGCATAAGCGCTTAAAACAATGTTACTATTAAAACCCGGTAAAACCAAGCCCTGTAAATTGTTTCGTAATTTGTTAAGGAGGGGTTCCAGGGAGAGTGTGTAGAGCATGCCGGACAGAGCACAGCCCTTCCTGACACCCCTACACACCCTGAAAGGAGCACACAGACCGCCGTTAAATTTCAGCACACTCTCAACATCACTGTACAACACCTTGATCTTGGCTATGAAACCAGCGCTGAACCAAAATTTTTCCATAACTTTCCAGAGGAAGTTGTGTTCAACGCGGTCAAATGCCTTTTCCTGGTCTAGAGAAATCAGACCAGTGCTACAACCCAGTGAATTGGAGATGTCCAAAACATCCCGAATGAGGTGGACATTGTCCACCATGGACCTGCCGGGCACACAGTAGGTCTGGTCCCGGTGGACGAGATGCTCCATAGCTACCCCCAGCCTGGAGGCAAAGAGCTTGGACAGAAGCTTGTAATCCACACACAGTAGAGACACAGGGCGCCAGTTTTTAATGTCCTGCAGGTTTCCTTTTTTGGGGAGCAGCGTGATCACAGCTCTCCTGCAGGATGTGGGCATTGAACCAGAGGCCAGACTTTCATTAAAAACATCTAAAAGATCTTTGGCAAAGATTTCCCAGAAAGCCTTATAGAATTCTACGCTCAGGCCATCTATGCCGGGAGCCCGCCGCCCCTGCATGCCCTGCAGAGCGGCTACCAGCTCCTGCATTTCTAATGGCCTGTTTAGCTGTGCATTGATCTCCTCAGAGACCTGAGGCAGTCCGTTGCAGAACCCCTCCACCTGAGCTTCCTGCTCCTCATACTCACTGCTGTAAAGCGATGAATAAAAATGCACAGCTCGCTTCCGTATCTGGCTTGGTTCTGTAATTGTTTGCCCTGTGTCTGCTAACAGTGAGTGGATTAACGCCTCTGCCCGCTCCTCTTCTCCAGGCCGAAAAAATAGCTAGTGGGAGCATCCATCTCCGCACTGGCTTGAAACCGGGACCTGACCAGTGCACCCTGTACTTTTTACTTATTTTGAGGATTTCAACATATCCTCGATCTGCTGTGGACTCACTCAATCTTTCTAGTTCCACTATATCAGTCTCCAGGTCTTTCATAGATCTGGTGATGTCTCTGGTGACATTGAGGGTGTGCTGTTGACATAAAAGTTTAATCTCAGTCTTACCATGGTCCCACCACTGCCTAATACTGCTAAAATCACCCTTCCTCTGTCTAAAAACATCCCAGAAATAAATAAGAACCTCTCTAAAATGTTTATCAGATGCTAAGACTGAATTAAAATGCCAATAAGCGCTTTTAGGTATAATATTCTGAATAAAAACATTACACAAAACTAAAGAATGATCACTAAAACCAGAAGGAACAATACTGCACATTTTAAAAATATTAAAATGATGCTTAAAACAATAGATACGATCTAATCGAGCTGAGGAGATCCTACTCTCTCTGAGGTGGGACCAGGTGTACTGACGGCAGTCTGCGTGCGTCCTCCTCCACACGTCCACCAGGCCATGAGAATAGACCAGCTGCCTCAGAACATGTTGGGAAACTGGATGCGGCTCTGCATGGTTGCGATCTAGCTCAGCGTTTTCAGTACAGTTAAAATCCCCCCCCAAGAATAAAAAATCCTCCGAGGCACAGCCATTTAAAACATCATTAGTTTTTTGTAAAAACAGCTTCCTCTCTGTACCGGTTGTTGGAGCATACACATTGATAAAAACAGCAGTAAAAAGGCCGAACCGTGCTCTCATTAAAAGCAACCTCCCCTCGATAAAATGCTCGACCTCCAGTGAGACCGGAGTAAAAGATTTGGAGAGGAGGAAGCCAACTCCTCCACTCAGGGAAGTGTTGTGACTTAAAATGACTTCCCCCTCCGACTCTCTCCTCCAGTCTGCCTCATTGGTGCTGTCACTATGTGTCTCTTGTACATAAAATACATCAATATGTTTCATTTTGGCCATTTCATAAATACTTGCTCTTTTTCTTTGTTCTCTGGCTCCATTTACATTTAGACTTCCCACTCTAAAATTATCCATAAGTAAGAAGTTAAGAACAAAAATAAAAGTTAATAAATTACTTAAAACACACATTGGAGTTCTTCCCATCATCATCCTTGTTCATTTGTCGTTTAACTTTAGGTAAAAGTTTCCTTAATCTAAAAACCTCTTGATCAGTAAAACCAGACCCATCTTTTTTGCTCATGTGGAGTCTGGCCGAGGTGTAAAACAAACTTAAGACTGGGAAATGTTCTTCCATTTTAACCCCTTTAGCATTTTTGGTTTTGGTTAAAAACGACTGTATTGATTCTACAGAGTAAAGTTTTTTTTGTTGACTGTTGCTTACTTTATAACCAGATATGTCACTGCTGTCAGAGACACACTCATCACTTTCACTTTCCTCTGTCTGCCCCCTTACAGTCTGTCTGTCCTCCACCTTACTGCTCTTTGCTTCCTGCTTTGTTCTAGTTTTTCCCCTTCGCTTGGAAGCAGTTTTCACCTTCACTGCCTCCTCTTCCTCCTCCTCCAGCTCAGCCTCCTCCACCTGTTCCCCCCATGTGGGCTTACTGCCCCCCACACCTGTCTCCTCTGCCTGTATTTCCTCCTCCTCTGATAACCCTCCCTGCGTTTCACTAACGCCACCATTATTTATATACACTTCACTCACACTTTTTTCAGCTGTTTCCTCCCCCGCTCCACTTTCTACCACACCATCACCCAAAACCTCTCCCTCACCTATCTGATCATCTTCACTCACACCGTGCACATCATCCATACTCACCCCCCCGTGCTCCCGGTCGGACACAGCAGCAGCGAGAGGCGGTGCGCTCCGCGGCGCTGCTATCGGCCGCTCGGATGCCGCAGCCCGGGCTGCAGCAGATGAAATCTCCGCCGCAGCCAAAGGCTGCGGGGCAGCGGCCCTCCGCCGCTCCGCCGCAACCGGCGGAGCAGCGGAAGGCTCCGCCACAGCGCCGAGCGTCACCCCCCGGCCAGACGGAGTCGGATCCCCTTGTCTCGGACAGGCTTTTACAGTGTGTCCCTCTTCGTTACAACGAAAGCATTTCATAGCCGACGAGGTGGCGAATATCACGTAATCGTAATCATCTACTTTAACATGGAATCGGAGGTTGAGCTCCGTGTCCCGATTGTTAAGTATCATAAACAGCTGTCTACGATGAGACACTACGTGTTTCAGCAGCTGAGATCTACATCCAGACATTATCTTTTTAATGGGCGACACCACCTTCCCATGTCTGGAGAGTTCTCTGCTAAGAAATTCGTCAGTTATGAATGGAGGGACATTTGATAGTATAACCCTGGTGGATGGCTGTGTCAGTGGCACCACCTGCACAAACATTTGATTCACCGTAATGCCTGTCTCGACGACACGGTTCACCTTCTCCACCTGATCCAGGAAGATGACCACGGCACTGTTCATCCGAGCGGCCGACCTCACGCTGCCGTGCCCCACCTGCTCTCCCACCGCAAGCCCAATATCTTCCACACTACACGGAAAGCCGGCATTAACTTTAATGCCGTGCTTCCGCGTGAGGTGGTCGAAAGTGACTCCATTTACCATGGCGTCTGAAAGACGCCGACCGGCGAGACACCGGCAGGAGGAAAAAAGAAACGCACTAACACACACACTAACAATAAACTTAAAGTGAAAATATACCCAATAAACCACATCAAATTAAATCAAATACTACGGGACAAACGCTCAGCGTCTCACTCCACACTACGACTCACTCCCAGCATGCAGCAGAGAGAGAGAGAGAGAGAGAGAGAGAGAGAGAGAGAGACTCACAAATGAAGACAAACGGAGAGAGAGGAGAAAGAAAAGCTCACAGATGAGGACAAACACAGAGAGAGAGAAGAGAAAGAAAAGCTCACAGATGAGGACAAACACAGAGAGGAGAAAGAAAAGCTCACAGATGAGGACAAACACAGAGAGAGAGAGGAGAAAGAAAAGCTCACAGATGAGGACAAACACAGAGAGGAGAAAGAAAAGCTCACAGATGAGGACAAACTGAGAGAGAGGAGAAAGAAAAGCTCACAGATGAGGACAAACACAGAGAGGAGAAAGAAAAGCTCACAGATGAGGACAAACACAGAGAGAGAGAGGAGAAAGAAAAGCTCACAGATGAGGACAAACGGAGAGAGGAGAAAGAAAAGCTCACAGATGAGGACAAATGGAGAGAGGAGAAAGAAAAGCTCACAGATGAGGACAAATGGAGAGAGAGAGGAGAAAGAAAAGCTCACAGATGAGGACAAATGGAGAGAGGAGAAAGAAAAGCTCACAGATGAGGACAAACAGAGAGAGGAGAAAGAAAAGCTCACAGATGAGGACAAACACAGAGAGAGGAGAAAGAAAAGCTCACAGATGAGGACAAACAGAGAGAGGAGAAAGAAAAGCTCACAGATGAGGACAAACGGAGAGAGGAGAAAGAAAAGCTCACAGATGAGGACAAACACAGAGAGAGAGAGGAGAAAGAAAAGCTCACAGATGAGGACAAACGGAGAGAGAGGAGAAAGAAAAGCTCACAGATGAGGACAAACACAGAGAGGAGAAAGAAAAGCTCACAGATGAGGACAAACACAGAGAGAGAGAGGAGAAAGAAAAGCTCACAGATGAGGACAAACGGAGAGAGAGAGAGAGAGAGAGGAGAACAAACAAGCTCAGAGACAGGAGAGGAAAATAAACGGTGAGACTGAAGAGGTAAATGATGACATCTTAGGTTAACAGTCAATATGTGTCCCCATAATTGATCTTATTGTTTTGTATGCTATTTTACTTTTGCAGATGACAAAAAATAGACCCCAATGCCCTGTCCAACCCCCTGCTGTGACCTACTGGAAACCCTCAGGTAAATGATTAACATTTGCATGAAAGAAGGATAGTGACTTTTGTTCATCCCTTCTATGGAGTATCTCATTATGCGATATAAGGTACATTAGACCGGTAGATGCAGGGGCCCCCAAATGACTGTTCGCCTGGAGCCCCCAAAGGGCTAAGTTCGCCACTGCCCCCACCCTGACTCCGCTGACTCGGACATACAACCTGTTTCCTGCACCAACTCTGATACTGCTCAGCAGTGTGTTGGTTAAACAAGGACATCTCTAATGCTTACTTTTCATGAATGATTAACAGAATAACTTAAATGGTCAATCAAATATAAATCACACACATGTCAACATTATTAAATGCACAATGAAAAATAGTAATAAAAGATGATGCCCGACTTTAAGTTACTCTTATCTCAATACAATTGACAAGGAATCAAACATTAGTAACTTAACAAACAGAAGCCAAATGGGGATAAGCCTACTAATACAAGAAGATTCAATTTAGCATCTCACATGCTTTGGACTCTAATCCTGGAAGTTACAGCTCACAGATGAGGACAAACGGAGAGAGAGGAGAAAGAAAAGCTCACAGATGAGGACAAACACAGAGAGGAGAAAGAAAAGCTCACAGATGAGGACAAACACAGAGAAGAGAAAGAAAAGCTCACAGATGAGGACAAACGGAGAGAGAGGAGAAAGAAAAGCTCACAGATGAGGACAAACACAGAGAGAGGAGAAAGAAAAGCTCACAGATGAGGACAAACACAGAGAAGAGAAAGAAAAGCTCACAGATGAGGACAAACGGAGAGAGAGGAGAAAGAAAAGCTCACAGATGAGGACAAACACAGAGAGGAGAAAGAAAAGCTCACAGATGAGGACAAACGGAGAGAGAGGAGAAAGAAAAGCTCACAGATGAGGACAAACACAGAGAGGAGAAAGAAAAGCTCACAGATGAGGACAAACACAGAGAGGAGAAAGAAAAGCTCACAGATGAGGACAAACAGAGAGAGAGGAGAAAGAAAAGCTCACAGATGAGGACAAACACAGAGAGAGGAGAAAGAAAAGCTCACAGATGAGGACAAACACAGAGAGGAGAAAGAAAAGCTCACAGATGAGGACAAACAGAGAGAGAGGAGAAAGAAAAGCTCACAGATGAGGACAAACACAGAGAAGAGAAAGAAAAGCTCACAGATGAGGACAAACACAGAGAGGAGAAAGAAAAGCTCACAGATGAGGACAAACACAGAGAGAGGAGAAAGAAAAGCTCACAGATGAGGACAAACACAGAGAAGAGAAAGAAAAGCTCACAGATGAGGACAAACGGGGAGAGGAGAAAGAAAAGCTCACAGATGAGGACAAACACAGAGAGGAGAAAGAAAAGCTCACAGATGAGGACAAACACAGAGAGGAGAAAGAAAAGCTCACAGATGAGGACAAACACAGAGAGGAGAAAGAAAAGCTCACAGATGAGGACAAACACAGAGAGAGAGAGGAGAAAGAAAAGCTCACAGATGAGGACAAATGGAGAGAGAGGAGAAAGAAAAGCTCACAGATGAGGACAAACACAGAGAGGAGAAAGAAAAGCTCACAGATGAGGACAAACACAGAGAGAGGAGAAAGAAAAGCTCACAGATGAGGACAAACACAGAGAGGAGAAAGAAAAGCTCACAGATGAGGACAAACGGAAGTTACAGAGGTAGAGGGATTGGATATTGCAGTTCACCTACAGTGCATGCAGTTTCACAATGTTTCCAAGAGGTTTTTTTTTTAATTCACAATTAGATCAGTCAATTTGTTTGGTGAACTTTACAGAACAATAAGTCAAAAGGTAGTTTTTGATGGGTGTATGTCAAACATTTATAGGTGGATACCTCAACGAGGTAATGACAAAATAACAAAATGAATCACATGAAGATTATTCACTGAACAGAAAGAAACTGAAACAAACCTGCAACTAGGTGGAGACACTGCAGAGCAGCTACCAGAGGGCGAAGAAGAACCGAGGAGTGATGGAGAGGAGGTGCAGGCTGACAGGTAGACCCCAGGGCCCAGTATTTCAAAACTTGTAATCCGGATCAGAATAATCCGGATAATGAAATCCTCCTTTTCTCAGTCATGGATCAAGGTGATCCTGCTGACTTTATCTGAGTGTGACAGGATGGTCGGGTAGTTTCCACCGTTCCCCCTCCTCCTCGCTTGATCCACACCAGGTGTGTGTCAGTGCGCTGCACTGATTGTAGGGCGGAGCCGCCAGCGCTCCTGGCGCAGGTGTCTATTTAATCCAGTCTGTCCTTCATCTCCCTCATGGCTGGTATCTTGGCGTGGCATGGCGCTGTGTGTGGTCTGAGCTGTGTGGCGGTTGGCGTCGCCGATTTTGCCGGACCCTCTCCACCTTGAAATTCGTGGCGGTCAGCTGGCTACTGCTGTGTGGGATTGGAGTTGTCCGTGCTGCAGATTCACTCTCTCCAGGATTTACCTGTGGCTTGTCGCTCTCTCTCTCCACCTTGAAATTGTAAGTCCTTTGCGTTGCGCTACTGGGGTATTTCTGCGGACTCTGGGCATTACACCTGCTTTATCCTTGTGCCTTGCAGCGTGGCGGTCAGCTGGCTACTGCTGTGTGGGATTGGAGTTGTCCGTGCTGCGGATTCACTCTCTCCAGGATTTACCTGTGGCTTGTCGCTCTCCCTCAACTCTGTGTTAGCAGAGCCGCACCTGTGCTTCGGGGTATGTGATCTGTACCGGTTACTCCTTTCGGTCAGATAGTGATTAGTATTAAAATTGAAATCTTTTGTGCATGCTTTCCAGGTACGCTCTCGGCCTGGCTGTGTGCTGCGGTGCTCCACTTACCGGCGTCTGACGCTTCGGTGCACCGGGACTCTACTGCTGTCTTGTAGTGTTTTAATGTCCAGTCTCACGATCACCGTTTACTTGCTCCCTTTCCCACTTACTATTGGTCCTATTGGACCTTAAGTGCTCCACCGTTGTGTAGCCAACCAGTGAGCTCTGATTTATTATCCTTAGTATGTTTATTGATTGTTTTGCATGAATATTGTTTCCTTTTTTTAGTTTATTATGACTAATTGCTTTGCTTTTGTGTGCTATTAACTGTTTGCTTTTCTTTGTTTTTGTTTAATGGTTATGTTTGTTTTCTTTATTCCAAGGTTTATTTGTTGTATATAATTGATTGTGTCGTTGTTTTGTTTTTTGAGCCACTGCTACCTGAGTGAAGAAAAGGTGGTTGAAATATTGCAGCATTTAAGAGTAGGATGTCACTGACTAAACTATTTAACTTGTATTTTTATATTGAGATTTAATAAAATTAATTATTTTCATAACTCACGTCTTGTCTGGGTGCATTCGGACTTGTGTCCTTTAAAACTAATTTCCTGGGGGCGAAATTCCCCCAGGTGGCGTTGTCGAGCAGCACTTTATCCGCAATTTAAATTGTTAATTTTGCACACGCCACCCTCATGCCACATGAGTATTTCAAAACACTGGCCGGGTGGATCACCGTGATCCCGACCTGGCTGGATACGGATTACCAAATCTCAAATCTCCGCCTCCGGATCTGAAACATGGCGGACTACTTCACGGAAGGAGCAGCTGGGAGCACGACTTTCACGTAAAAATGTAAGTTTACCGTTGTCTAATGTTTAGCGGTTTAAGGACCATATGAACGCCAACCAACATATTGTGCTAGCTAACTATATGAATTGTCACGTACTGAAAACCAGGCTGTAGCGATCTCTAATTGAGCCGCGGCCGTGCTAGCTAACTCGGCTCCATTGACTTGCGTGTTAAGCAGCTAGCGGGCTAGCGGTCGCTGGCTTTGTTTACAAATTTTGCGGTCCGTGGTTTGATTTACAAGGTAATTAATCTGACGTACATTATACCATAACTGTTTAAACTAACATCAACCTGTTCAGAGTGTATTAGCGTTACGTCATTGGCAACACAGCAGACTGAAAATAGGCTACATGTGTACAGACCACACAATGTATATGTGTGTTGTGTATAACTATGCAGTTCATTCAGAAGTGTCAGAATGCTACAGTAATGCTGGGAAAATCATGCTGTTATCATCATGTACTCAATTCATGTGACTATTGTGGATTCCAAATGAAGACAAAGATATTACTTATACTCCTTCCCTTTCTTCTACTTTCAGAGCCCACTCAGCTATTAAGGACAGGGTCTGTATGAGTGCTGGAAATCCTTGGAAATGCTTCAATTGCAGTGATAAGTTGTTGGATTTTGAATAAAGTGCTGGAAAGTGTTTGAAATTGTAGTTGTATTATTTTCATGTATTATTGCTTAATCAGTGACACAATTAGATACATTTTTTCCGTCCTAATTTGTGTCCCTTTATGTTGAAGGCTCTTACTAAACATAATTGTGGTAATTTAAAGCAAAATGGCATCTGATTTGGTTAAGTAAAATGATCAGTTTGTACACAAACATATAGCCAAACACTTTTGCTACACCTTAAATGTTCTTAAATTACTCCAATTGGTTTCAAGTATTAAAGCCTAATTGGCGGAGTTTCAGGAGCAGGTCCACACCTCAACAGCGCCAACTTCCGCATCTCTATAAGTAGCCACCTGACCATCTCCTCCGCTTCGCTCTCGTATTCTGCGCTCGCTCCCGTATCCTGTGCTCGCTCTCGTATTCATTCACTCTCGTGTTCGGCCAGAGACCAGAGCATGCGACTTCGCCTCGAGCACAACCAAACTTTCGCATGAACAAACACCAGCTTTGGCTCACCTCGCAGCTTAGCTCACCTCACCATGGATTTCGTCTCTCCATCCCCGTTCGCCGACGATCCTTTCCATCGAGATCGGGACCATAATCCACCAGAAGCCGACGCCACCTCCGTTCCCGAGACCCCGACTTCAGTGGCGCAAGCGACTTCGAAGAAAACCAAACTCCATCTCATCCACGGTCAGTGTTCCACCTAGTTCATCCCTTCTCAACAGTCAAGACTACCATAGCTCGCCGGATGAATCCTGTGTCTCCCAGCCCACTTCCTTCAGCAGCTAAGAGAGGACGAGGAAACTCACGGACAGATCGTTGCCGCCGCCGTCCCGCCGGAGTTCGCCGACCGCGTCGCCTCCGAACATCGCCTCCGAACATCGCTCCAGCCTCCCGCCATCGTCCCGACAACAACGGCCGAACAACTCGCCGGTCGCAGCGTCACCACGCTCCAGTGAGATCCCCAGACCAGTCTCCATCTTCAAAGAATCTCCAACCGGAAAGACGCCAAAAGACGTTACATCGATCGACAATAAGGCAAACTCAAAACTCATGGCCGCTCCTTCCGTCAACACCAGGTCGCTTCCGGATGACGTCATCACGCACACACGTACAGGCCGTAACGTCGACGCTCTTGTTCAAGAGACAGTACTGGTACAATTCGCTTTCACCGTGTTCACTTTAGACTCGTACTTTTCACCGAACCCATATAAATCACTGGTCGTGCTCATTAGTACAGTGTGACCCGCGGGCCATTTTGCACTAGTTTCGCATTATATCCATTTAATTGTATATTATTTCGAATGTGTCTGCGTGATATTATACATCATTTGAAAGCTGCGAGTCTCGTGAATCGAACGAAACAAGCCGTTTCAGGCTCACGGAAACGCATCAAAAGCGAACACAGCTTGCGCGCAATAAATATATAAATTAATTAATTAAATAAAATAATAATAATAAATAAATAAATAATAAAAAAAATAAAATAAAAACCCGAACGCCTGAAGGACAACACTCAAACACGATTCATATTACATTTCCGTAAGTCCACGTCAGAGACAACCGACCAGTAAGACTCGTTTGCGTGAAAGTTTAACTTCCTTACGGGGCAGTCCCAGCCCAAGAAGATAACATGTATCCAGCACCAGGAAACGAGGTTCGTTCCGACGGAGATCTTGCGGGAGCCCTGCCATTCCGAGCCCAGGCCCGCCATACTTTACTGCGGCCTGAACAAATTCTCTATTCATGAACTGAGGATTTCTTTGGATTATCCTTGGGCTTCCAACAAAAGAACCGGGGGCTAATAGTACCATCAAACACAGCCCTAACAAAACAAGAGCAGTAGCAAAAGCAGAGGCAGAGATCCTCTGCCAGATCAAACAACTCCAGAGTTTCCGCCACCACTTCTTGTCATCTCTACAATCCAGAGGGAGCGCCCAGACGGATTCCAGGACCCTCCAACTTCCATCAGGATTGTCATCATCAGCAAAGCAACCTACAACCCCAAGGGCAAACGCCACAGCGCCCACCGCCATCCAGTTCCAGCCGTCACCGCAGCTAACCTTCGCGGGGGCTCCTGGCACCGGGATGCCAGGGCCCCCCTTGCCGCTTTTCCAAAAACCACAGCAGCCCGTTTCAGCCGGGGCTCCTGGCACCGTAATGCCAGCGCCCCCCCGCCGTTTTTCCAACAACCATAGCAACTAGTTTCAGCCAGGGCTCCTGGCACCAGGATGCCAGCGCCCCCCGCCCTTTTTCCAACAACCACAGCAACTCGTTTCACCCGGGGCTCCTGGCACCGGGATGCCAGCGCCCCCCTGCCGTTTTTTTCCAACAACCATAGCAACTCCTTTCAGCCGGTCACCGGGACGCCCTCTGTTCCAAACTCCCCACGCAACGCAATGAACTGGACGATTACTTGTCCACCATTCTTAATCTGGCCCACCGCTTTGGCAGCATGGTTTCTATCAATACCACACACACTTCGCCTCCGAAGTTGCAGCCCGCCACTCACAGTTTAACGAGGCCACCTACTGGGGCGCTCTCGAGAACGAGATTTGCTGCCGTATCTTCGCCGTCCGTGCAGCCCTCACATGCTCCCTTCGCGGTGCCCCATCTCACCCAGCCTCTTCTCGCCAAAGAAGTTAAGGAAGGTTAATGTCTTCCATCCTCCATTTCCTAACTCCGAATCAGCATCGGTATCGCATCAGTATCGCAACCAGGAAATACTCCGGCAAGAAACGCACCATCATCGATCTTTTAGCACCCCACGGCAGTACTATTCCCAGCACCAATAGCTTGATCCCGAGCGAAGAATTTTCTCTCCACTACGCCACTATCAACCTTGCCATCGCCTTATTAAACCCCTGGTAAAGGGTCCCGGCTCTCAGAAAACCAACATCACAACGCCAACATCAACCATGCCATTGCCCTTATTAAACTCGCCGGCAAAGGATCGCGGCTCTCTCTCAAAAAAAAAAAATCACCAGTGCCTTCAAAGTCCCCCTATCTACCCCGACTTCTGGCGTTCTTCGGTGTCCGCTGACGTGGTGCATATTACTTTGCCGTCAGGCTCACCTTCGGTGCAAGCAGCCCCAAACTCTTCGACCACTTGTCTAAAGCCCTCTTTCGGATCCTGTCCAACAACCAGGATTCCATACGTCTTCCATCATTCGGCCCCACCCCGTCATCACCACCCGCCTCTGGCCTGGCCACTCCGACTTCAGTCTTCTCCGACCTCGGAGTTACATCATCCGCAGAGAAAACAGAGGGCCCCTCCTCGCCAAACTCTGTCTGTGTCTCAACGTTCTCACTAATCGGAACGGAATCACTTTCTTCTACGACGACCAACGGACTCACCCACATGACATCCATCTGTACATCGACGCTTCTCCTTCAGTCCTTTTGGGGGCTTCTACAACGGAAGATGGTTCTATACTATATTAGTCACCACCATCTTGCGGGGACACAAATGGTCCCACAAGTCCATCCATATAGTCAGATAACCTTGCAGTCGTCGACATAATTAACAAGGACGCTCCAACTCCCCATCCATCACGCAATTCATACAGAGCCCCATCCGGCACTCTGTTACACATCAATATGTTCTCCGCGCAGCTCACGGTCAAACAAACACTATCGCTGACTCTCCTTCCTGCTTCCCATTGCAGAAGTTCCGAAGCTTAGCACCTTATGCTGATACCTTTCCAAAGCCATTCCTCCATATCGCCCTCAACCCCCTCGTCCTACTTGACAACTCGGAAAAGCTTCCACCTCTTCCACGACCAATACAACGCAACCTTTCCGTCATTCGATCTTATCACCTTGACTCTTTCATCACATACGCCCATTCCATCAGGGCAATCCAAACACACGCCATCACAGCGTACCTTAGCGGTACCAGCTTCTTCTCCAAGCTATAACCGGCAGTTCGGGCCTGGCCACCAGCCATCCCCAGATAACTTCCCTCATTAAAGGACTCCCATGCCAAGAGCCAGCCACAAACTCTCATCGTCTTGCTCTTACTGTCGACTTACTGTCGAGAGTCCACCTGCCTCCGCACGATCCGCCCAACTTCGGAAGCCATGTTCTTGCTCGCCTCGTTGGTTTCCTCAGATGCTCCGCATTCACCTCCTCAACCATTCGCTTCTACTCAAGCCGTCATGCTGGCGTTTTCGACTCGTCTCGCTTTTCAGATTACCTCATGGTGCTCCACTTACAGCTAACCAAAACCAAACAATTCTGTCCGCCCACGCCCGTCTTCTTCTCCAAGGTCCAATCACCACTGAATCCCTTCGAAAAGCTCGCAAACCTTCGCAATTCCGCAAACCTCAGTGCACAACATGACAGATCCCTTCTTCATTTCCGAGTCCGGCCAAGTGGCTACATGATTCTAGTCCTAAGTGGCTACACGATTCTAGTCCCACTATCACTTTCGCCTCATGCTCTCATTGTCTGGTATTTGGCCCGACAACTACTCCGGGCACTCCTTCAGAATCAGAGCGGCCACTTCGGCCTCCCGTAGTGGCATCCCAGAACACTTCATACGTCCCGTGGGCCGCCGGTCCTCCCAAACGTACGACTGCTACATCCGTTCAGATCCCAAAGATCTCAAATCCGTTCAATCTCTTCTTAAGTAATTAAGAGCGTTGTGGGGATTCTTGTAGAGAATCCCCACAACGCTCAAGCGTTCAAGAACCGAGATCTTCGACACTTCATTCTCTTTGTCAATAATAATAAATTCTTAAACTCGTTGACGGTGTGGTCCTTGCTAGTGAATTAAAGCCTAATTTGGCGGAGTTTCAGGAGCAGGTCCACACCTCAACAGCGCCAACTTCCGCATCTCTATAAATAGCCACCTGACCATCTCCTCCGCTTCGCTCTCGTATTCTGCGCCCCTCCCCCCCACCCCATTTCTCTTCCCATTTATTCTTTCTATCCTCTCCTTCGTAGGTCCAAGAGGGGGTCCGTCGCTGCCCGAATGTTGATAACAAGTTTCATATATTTGCAAACATTTCAAAAACAAAGAGCTATGAAATCAAGACCTTCCTTCCTGAAGAAAATGAAAAGAAAAAGTAAATGCATGTAAAAATGTAAACATAATGTTCTTTCAAAATGTTCTTTGTCAAAAATGGTAAAGTAAAACGTGTGCATTTGCTTGTAAGAATGTAAACATAATAGCATCTTCAACTGAAAACTGAAGCCCCTCCTGAAGCCCCTCCGTACGATTTATTATACATGTAGTTGAGCAACTTTGGATCAATTCATTAAGTCGTGTGTTAAGGAGAAATTCATTAAGTCGTGTGTTAAGGAGAAATGTCGAATCTGGTTTGGTTTTCAAAGGCAATTGCTACCCATACACTATGTACAGTCTCATTTGGAGGCATCTTCCCAAAATATGTTGGGATTATTGTATGTTATAAATGCACTCAGTATACCCATGGCGAATGAAATGACTTGAGTAATAATTGGCGTTTATATTTGAACACCCCCCTTTCCAGGACAGGGCTGAACTACAGGACAACTCACAAGTTTACTGATTCCCACAGAGAAGTTATAGATGATGATGTCAAGGGTAGGAGCTCCTCCACGTCTAGGCTTTTGGATACTGCCTTTCAACAGGTAAATATGCAAAGCCGCAGTTTTAGTCTAAGTGGAATTGTTTCATGTTCAAGTTATTACAGGCATCAAATCTTGAAATATGTCAGGACATCTGTTGCCAGGATACATTCCCCCATGTATCTGGATAACATTCGTATCCTGCTTGATTACATTTTAAGAATCTTTCCTAAACTGTACTGTCAGCTCCCCAACTAGGAACATTATCATAAGCACCTATCATATGCCACATCACTGACTTATTTTCTCCCATAACACAACAAGCAGTTGAGGTGGAAAGCACTTTGAAGTTGTCCGAAAAATACATTTTACACCTACTCTGTTTATGATTTGATGATTGGAGTCGACATAAAGGGAATTAATTCATCCAGTTGTTCATTGTCTTTCTCTTGTTAATCTGTAGAATACCAGTCATGATGATGACATCAACACAGATGGTCACATGAGTTACACATTGACCATTGGAGAGGAAGAAACTCAACAATTCCAGCAATGAAGATGAACTTGATAATGAGAACTCTTCCACCACCACCCTGTTGGATATGGACATTCAAGAGGTATACTGAAGGTGGGGGGGATACACTAGGCCAACTCTGTTAGCATAGTAATACACATCAGAGGGCCTCCCTTGACACCCTTACCGAGGTGTCAAAAGTGCACACATTTTACAATACATATAGTTAGAGGTTTGCTGGAATAGTTGAGTGCATTCCTACCACCTAATGGACTATTTAGCTTAATTGTGGTACATTTTGAGCTACCCTCTAGCTCAGGGGTGTTAAACTTACAGCACCCGCGAATGCTTTTAATCCGGCCCGCGAGATGATTTCCAAGGTAAAAAAATAGCTGCAATTTAGAACTGCTGTTCTAAATGTGTCCACTGGATGTCGCAATAGCAATTCTGTTACACAAGCAAACTGTTTATACTGGGGCCGAGCAGTAGGCCTATACCTGACAGCTGGCCCGGAGCTGCCTTGTCATTCTGCCTATTACGTCTTCTACCACGCTTCTTCGTGAAATTGCACCATTTTTTCCTCAGAATGTTCAACTAATTTGAAGTGTTCTGTAAAGAGCATTATTTGTGCTGTGTACATTATCAGAATATGCTTGTACTATTTTTGACCAAAGTAAAACAAAGGAAACAAATCTGAAGTTGCCGTTATTTTTAAGTTATTATGCCATGATTTTACCGGTCCGGCCCACTTGGGAATAGATTTTCCTCCATGTGGCCCCTGAGCTAAAATGAGTTTGACACCCCTGCCCTAGCCTAACCAAAGTGTAGAAACAAATGACAACATTGTCAGCAAAAAGCAAAGGTTACAGCAAACTGCCTGCACATTTTCAATTATTGTCATAAACTGCATAAACTATTCTCTCTCCTTTTGTTCATAATGTAGCATAATAAAGTTATACACATTGACACAGAAGAACACTGGAGTGACACTTCCAGCTGTGAAGATGAAGATGATGAACTCGACACTGAAAGACCAACCACAAGCCAATTGGATGTGGAAATCTCAGAGGTGAATGCACCATTCTATCTGGTAGTTTATATATGTTTTCTTAATATAAATGTCTACTCTTTTAATTATTACTTCAAGTAATCGTTTTCCCTTGTCAACCTGTAGAATGAGGAGGCCCTGTCACATTCTGAAGAGGACTCGATTGGTGCTGCCATTGATGAAGCAGAAAACCATACTGAAGGCGATGACGTGGTGGAGGAGGGTACAAGAGGAAAGACACCAGAATTTCCAGTGGTATATAGAAAGTGGTTCAATAACATTGTTAGTAGTTACTGTTCGGCCATTGCATACAATTGGAACACTGTATGTGCTAAACTCATTCTAATTTATACATGCTTTCCCTCTTCTTTTTTTCCTTATATCCATAGAGCAATGAAGCCCAAGCAGATGGTGACAAGCCCCTATAAGTTTATTGATGCTGATGTCCTATGTGCTACGGAACAATTTAACAGGCAAAGTACTTACTCATTTACTGGAACTGTTCAAACTAATGTTTCCAGGTATGATTCCACCCTTACATTACATTTTTCACAAAGAATTTGGTAGTTCATCACAGTATGAAGTTCACTTTTATTGTGAAAAATGTTAAGGATACCTTGGCACTCTTTGTACCCTTTGCAACACAGTATTTGATGCCAACACAAGTTTGAAAAAGGGCTTCTACTTTCTGGTCATTCCTCTTCACGCACAGATTAAACAACTTCTGCAGGAACATGATGTCAGTCTTACTGAAAAAAGTAGATCCTTTGATGTTTTAACTGATATACAGTCTAGTGGAGAGTATCAAAAATTGTGTGACAATGGAGTTCTTGGAAAAGATGATTTGACCCTGATTTGGAATTGCGATGGTGCACCAGTGTTCAAAAGCTTTAAATGCAGCTTTTGGCCGATTCAGTGTCAGATAGTTGAACTGGAACCAGATATAAGAAAAAGGCACATTTTGATGTCAGCGTTATGGTTTGGGCCAACAAAACCATCCATGTTTACATTGCTGACACCATTGGTGAAAGAAGCTTAATTATTAGAGACTGAAGGTATTGATTGGCAAGACAGGCAAGGACATGGTCATGTTTCCAAAGTGTTTGTTCTGATTTGCAGCTCTGATTCTGTGGCTCGTCCATTGCTTCGCAACACCAAACAGTTCAATGGTTTTTATGGCTGTGATTTTTGCTTGCACAGAGGTGGTAAATCCTTTCCATATGAACAACCTGAACCCCCACTTAGAAATGAGAGAGGTCATTTCAGTCATGCAATGTCAGGTACAACTGATGAGCCAGTGTATGGAGTCAAAGGGCCATCTCCTTTAATGCAGCTTCAACACTTCCAAATGATAAATGGCTTCATTCCTGAATATCAACACAATGTGTGCCTTGGAGTCACTCGGCAACTCTCGAAATTGTGGTTTGATACAACAAACAGTGATTCCCCCTGGTACATGGGTAAAGTGATTGATGAAGTTGATAGGCGACTTGTAAAAATCAAACCACCAGTTGAGATTACTAGGACACCAACGTCACTGACTGAAAGGAAGTTCTGGAAAGCTGCAGAGTGGCAAGCATTTCTCCTTTTCTATTCGCTACCTGTATTGAAGGGCATACTCCCTGCAGGATTTTGGAACCATTTGTTCCTACTGGTGTTTGGCATATATACGTTACTGCAGGATACCATAATGACCAAAAGCATCTTGATAGCAGAGCTAGCACTAAAAAAATGTGTCAATGCGTTCCAAAAATGATATGGGAAAAACAACATGAGTTTTAATATCCACTTGCTAACACACACTGCTCAAAGTGTCAAACAATGGGGGCCATTATGGGCTACATCAACCTTTTCATTTGAATCCAATATGGGCACTCTCATGAAGTATTTTCATGGAACACAGTATGTCCCTTCACAAATAGTCAGAACATTTTTGTTGTGGAGAGAATTGCCAGAAAGGGCCAAGAACACAATCCACCCAAAATATGAAAAGGTTCAATCTTATGTTGAAGAACTTTATTTTGGTAAAAGGAATACAAAAAATTGTGAAATACTAAATGAAAATGTCAGAGGTTTTGGTCATCCCCCAGTGCAAAAAAGTATAAAAATGGCATATAGACGTGCCATTGAAAAGTTGTGTGGAAATCTAAGCAACTGCTTCTGGTCCTACAACCGTTTTTTGTTCCATGGAGTTGTGTATCAGTCTATCAGTCAATCAACTATGACAGGCTATAGAAGCGATACAACAGTGCTGTATCCTTGAAAGATGGTACATTTTGTTTAATTAACAACTTGGTTATTTTTAAACAAATGTGTTCACATCAAATCTCTGCTTTTTGTTCATGTGGCAAACTATGTTGTGTTTTAGTTGAGGTACTTACTAAATCAGACAGGCCTGTATGTAAAGATTCACAAATCAATGTACAAAGTACTTTCATATATGATGTTAAAAAAACTGAAACTGTTAATGCTGTCTGGCCTGACATGATTAAAACAAAATGTGTTCTTGTTGAAACAGCTGACGCTGTTTACATAACACCATTGCCAAACCCTTATGAAAGGGACTAGAACATGAGTATAGGTTTTAGTATTAAAGTATATAAGGAGTGTAAGTCTTAGTCTTAATGTACTTAGTCTTAGACTTTTGTTTATACTTTTCAGTATAGGCTAAGTATACTTCAGTATACTATTCTTAAGTATATCAAATATAGTTTATAAAAAGTCAACTTCAAGTATACTTCCACAGTTTTAGTATAAAATAAGTATACTCGTAGTATACTTGAATGAACTTCTTTTTGCTAAGGGTGGGTCAAGGAGGAGGACTCAGATGCAGAGTTGTGAACGAAAATAGGCTCTTTTATTTTCAGCACTTCCAGCGACAGAGTGAAACACAAAACAGGCTATGAAACACTGAGCCTATAAACTATAAACCCCCCGCCGGCACTACCCTCGTTTCCCCCACTAGAGCGGCACCGGTTCAGAAATAAGCGTCATGCGCGAATGAAGCGAATGACACAAATAGTCCAAAATGATCAAGCGGCGCGATACACGCGTCTCATGCGATTGTATTCGCGTCTGGTGTGAACGCCGTGTGTATCGCGCCGCTTGATCATTTTGGACTATTTGTGTCATTCGCGTCATTCGCTTCATTCGCGTCATACGCGCATGACGTCCTCCGGGAGCCACGTCCCTCGCACCTCTCCCAAGGGAGAGTCGGGGCCACATTCGACTAGACCTCAGATCAGACGAGACAACCTGCTGAATTTAAGCATATTACTAAGCGGAGGAAAATAAACTATCCAGGATTCCCTCAGTAGCGGCGAGCGAAGAGGGAAGAGCCCAGCGCCGAAGCCAGGAAATGTGGCGTACGGAAGACCGCTTGCCCGGTGTCGCTCGGGGGCCTGAGTCCTTCTGGGGTCCGTTTCACAAAGCAGGTTTAGTGAAAACCTTGAGTTAGTTAACCCTGAGATGAGGGATTTTGGTTTCACAAAGCGAGTTCAGCATAAATCTGAGTCAGTTACCCGGGTAACATGCTCCGTGAAACTAACCTGCTCGCTAGCAGGTTTGCTTTAACAAACCCTGAGTTTCTCCCTACATGTCTCCGCCTTTTTCAGGAATCTTAACCAACTCTGAAAAAATATGCCGTCCTTTCATCGTCAACCTAATCGATACAGAAATAAAAGTGATTCTAGCAGCTTTGCGTCGGGAGAGGATTTTGATTACCTTTCCTTTCAATCACATTAGATATTATCTAAACAATATTCTCCGACATTTTCAACATATCGCAGACATAATCCGCAACCAGATTCTTTGCGGAGGTAGTGTTTTTGCGAACGGGAGATTTATGAAATGTTAAAGTACATTCCTGTGTTGAAATACCTGCTTATATTTACTGTTTAATATGTGAAATATGATTAAAATCATATGCCTTAGTCAACGTATTTGCGCAATATTCTTATGCTTAATTTTCAACTGAAGCCACTTTCTTTCTGTGCCTGGGGGGATTACACCCAATAAAAATAATAATTTATTTGTTGCGCTACTTTGTGAACTACAGGAATTGAACTGCTGTCGCCTGCACCAGAGGCAGCGTTGCTAACCATTACACCACAGCGTCGCTATGCATGCTTGAAAATAAAGAGTTATTACCTTTAGATCAATAGACTGTTTCATTCAGTTATACACATTAGATCGGGCAGTAATTGTCTGCCACGCCAACTATCTCTACTTTGCTGCAGTTACGTTGCTCCGCTTTCTCAGGATGAGCTCGTTTTCTACATAAACACTCAGTAATATCTAATGACGCTCTCCCCGTTGCCATGGTGAATCGTAGTATCGGAGCTCCACTGATGATGGCTTTGTAGAGTCGGCAGGCACGCGCGTAACTCAGAGTTTACATACTCAGAGTTGAGTGAACTAATTCAAAACCACTGTTCTGAAACTGAAAACTCAGAGTTGCCCATCTCAGAGTTGGTCAACTCAGAGTTCAGGGTTAGGTTCAGAGTTTGTTGAACCTGCTTTGTGAAACGGGCCCCTGATTGAGGCTCAGCCCGTGGACGGTGTGAGGCCGGTAACGGCCCCCGTCGCGCCGGGGTCCGGTCTTCTCGGAGTCGGGTTGTTTGGGAATGCAGCCCGTCCATCTCAGCTCATCTGTCTGTCGGCTTGAACTCGTTGCTGATTGGATGTCGCGGCGCGATGCCGCCTGAAAAGTTCGATATTTTCAACTTTATTTGTGTCGCTTCAGACGCGCCATTTGCTTCATTTGCGCCATTCGCTTCATTCGCGTCAGACGCACCATTCGCGCCGCGTCTCATCGCGCCAGACCCTCAATTCGCGCCGCCTCCGCCTGAATCGCGTGTCATCACGCCATTTACATTGATTTTCAATGTAGAGTCGCTGCTCAATTCTCGTCTATCGCGTCCGGTGTGAACGCCCCATAAGGGCATAAACTAATAAACGGGAAAATAATAATCACTCCTAATGCGGCGTTCACACCGGACGCGATAGACGCGAATACAATTGCGTGAGATGCGTGTATCGCGCCGCTTGATCATTTTGGACTATTCGCGTCCGGGTGCCCACACACCAATAGTATGTCTCTGCAGACCCAGAGACCGCAGATTCAGACCCGCACGTTTGGACCCGCACGTTCAGACCCCTTGTGGTTTTTTGACAGTGCCACCTACTGGTTGACTGTAAAACTGCAACTCCACAGTCTGGACCGTTCAGACCCCTTCTTATGGATTTTCGACAGGGAAAATAAATAATAATAAATAATAATAATAATAAATAAAACACCAAGAATCTAATTGTTTGTGAAGCTTGGATTACTTTTAAAAATATTTTGGACTGACTAAATAAATAAATAAAACGCCAAGATCTAATTGTTTGTGAAGCTTGGATTACTTTTAAACTTTTTAAAAATATTTTGGACTAAAAAAATAAATAACAATAAATAATTAACCTCCAGTGAAATAACATGCTTTTAAATGTTCTTTTGCATGGGGTTATAATGACAAAACAGTCTCAAAATAGCCTACAATGAAATGAAATGGTTTAAAAAAAAAAAAATTACAGGTTTTTATACAAAAATATAGGTTTTCACAAATTATGGCAGTGCGCCGAATGAAATGAAATGGCTTTAAAAAATGTTTTTTTTTTTATTGTACAGGTTTTCACAAATTATGGCAGTGCGCCGAATTAAATGAAATGACTTTAAATTATTATTTTTTTTTAAATAATTGTACAGGTTTTCACAAATTATGGCAGTGCGCCGTCTTTCTTCATCTGCCTCTCCAGCCTCCTGCAGAACTCGTCCACTTCACTGAAAACAGACAAAATGATAAATACTGAAATAGAAGAACCATCAATGTACTCTAAATTCCTACTTCTCTCCTCTTACCTTTGATTGACAGCAGGCCCTGCCAGGAAGACCTGCTCTGCCTCCTCCAATGAAATGGCATTCAAGGCAGAGATGCCATATATGATGGCCTAAACAGAATTTTAAGCAATTAAATTGATACAAATACACAAACACAAATATCTGCCATTCATGCCGGCTTTTAAAATTCTGTAGCACACACAAGGTTATGCTCACCTCTGGAAAGAGAACCTCACAAATAAACTGAACCTCATCAGTGTATTTCACTGTTGCTTGAGTTCTGTCTAGCAGTGACTTAAGATGGTTGAAGAGGGTCTTCTGTTCCTCTTCACTGTCCAGGTAAACTGGGACTTGCTTCATCACTGCCCACTTGGATGGCTTGCCACCAAGTATACTCTAAGGCAAGGGTTAAGAAATTATTGATTTAGTGTGCTGTGTGGCAAGAACTGCCTGAAATACTGACTATAAATGGCAGTTTCATTTGGTGTGCTGTTTTTAAAAATATAATGCACTGATCCTACGATATATAAAAAAAAAGAATACAAGAAGGATGTGACACACAAACCATGTCCTACATCGAGAATGTGTTCAGACTTTACCTTGGTAATTAACAGCTCTGTTAAAATGGGACTGCAGATGTTTTCTGCATTTGCTCCACTTCGTAGGCTGAAACAAACTTGAGCTGCAGAATGGACAGTGGAATAGCTTGCAGCATGTCCTGCATTGCTCCAATTGGGGCAAATTTTGTCCATGCTGGATAGTTATGTGCACCTTTAAAAGAGAGAAAGAGACTGTGTCATGAATCTAAGTTTAATAAACACACTATGCCAACACTCGCACACACGCACGCACACACACACGCACACACACACAATTTGGTTTAATGTCACAGACAGTTATCGTTGACCTACACAGGCTACTTAAAGTTTTATTTTTGTTTAATTTAATGCACACGGTATTAACAGTTTCAGTTCCATTACAAATAAGATGACCTGGATGACTGAGAACTTTCACGGACATTTAAAAATGTGCCCTGGTAACGTGCTTCTAGCAGAAAAATGCTAAGCTTGATTAGCCTAAATATTATGTTGCATTTGACGTGCATAAGGCTAATTGTAAACGTATTATAAGTCAAACGTTCGTTACGCTGTCAGATGCATTTTCAACAAAAACTTTTATGACATGAAAAGAACGATGTGATTAACGTTCAATACCTTTTCTTCCGACGGGTCCTCCATGTTCCAGGTAACATTAGCATAATAAAAAACCAGGGGGCGCTGTAGCAAAAAACCAAGGGGTCTGAACCTGCGGGTCCAAACGTGCGGGTCTGAATCTGCGGTCTCCAGGTCTGCAGACACATGCTCCTCCCACACACAGCAACAATTATCTTCTCCTCCATGTTGGTCTGAGTGTAAACAACGGGTATGTGAGGGAAGTGAGGTCGTTGGCTTGAACTTGTCGCTGATTGGATGGATGCCTGAAAAAATTCGATAGTTCGGGCTCAGCCCGTAGACGGTGTGAGGCCGGTAACGGCCCCCGTCGCGCCGGGGTCCGGTCTTCTCGGAGTCGGGTTGTTTGGGAATGCAGCCCGTCCATCTCAGCTCATCTGTCTGTCGGCTTGAACTCGTTTCTGATTGGATGTCGCGGCGCGATGCCGCCTGAAAAGTTCGATATTTTCAACTTTATTCGCGTCAGACGTGGCATTTGCGTCATTCCCTTCAGATGCGCCATTCGTGCCATTCACGCCGCATCTCATCGCGCCAGACGCTCCATTCGCGCAGCTTCCGCCTGAATCGCGTGTCATCACGCCATTTACATTGATTTTCAATGTAGAGTCGCTGCTCAATTCTCGTCTATCGCGTCCGGTGTGAACGCCCCATAAGGGCATAAACTAATAAACGGGAAAATAATAATCACTCCTAATGCGGCGTTCACACCGGACGCGATAGACGCGAATACAATTGCGTGAGACGCGTGTATCGCGCCGCTTGATCATTTTGGACTATTCGCGTCATTCGCTTCATTCGCATCAGACGCGTCATTCGCGTCGTAGAGCACCGGGTGCCCACACACCAATAGTATGTCTCTGCAGACCCAGAGACCGCAGATTCAGACCCGCACGTTTGGACCCGCACGTTCAGACCCCTTGTGGTTTTTTGACAGTGCCACCTACTGGTTGACTGTAAAACTGCAACTCCACAGTCTGGACCGTTCAGACCCCTTCTTATGGATTTTCGACAGGGAAAATAAATAATAATAAATAATAATAATAATAAATAAAACACCAAGAATCTAATTGTTTGTGAAGCTTGGATTACTTTTAAAAATATTTTGGACTGACTAAATAAATAAATAAAACGCCAAGATCTAATTGTTTTTGAAGCTTGGATTACTTTTAAACTTTTTAAAAATATTTTGGACTAAAAAAATAAATAACAATAAATAATTAACCTCCAGTGAAATAACATGCTTTTAAATGTTCTTTTGCATGGGGTTATAATGACAAAACAGTCTCAAAATAGCCTACAATGAAATGAATGAAATGAAATGGTTTAAAAAAAAAAAAATTACAGGTTTTTATACAAAAATATAGGTTTTCACAAATTATGGCAGTGCGCCGAATGAAATGAAATGGCTTTAAAAAATGTTTTTTTTTTTATTGTACAGGTTTTCACAAATTATGGCAGTGCGCCGAATTAAATGAAATGACTTTAAATTATTATTTTTTTTTAAATAATTGTACAGGTTTTCACAAATTATGGCAGTGCGCCGTCTTTCTTCATCTGCCTCAATTCGCGTCTATCTTGCCGGTGTGAACACCTCTTAATGATGCTGCTGTGAGTCTCTCTGGGAGAGGGGGCTCTCCTGTTGCTGTCTCATCTCCAACCGGCGCTGGTATTGAACGGTCGGCTGACTGTTTTTCCACGGGACAGCACAACACCCGGCTGGGAATGCCCTCCTCTGCTCCGGCTACTAGCATCGTTGGTGCTAGCACCATTGACGCTAACACCGTGGTTCGCTTGACTACTGCTGTGAGCCTCTCTAACCGCAACTAACCCTGTCTGCAAATAAATGCCCACAAGTTGGGTTAACTATACACTGTGCCTCCGCCTCCTCACTTTTGGTCTGGGCCGCTCACAAGGTCAGTCTAACACTGTTGTTACTAAAACCATAAACTGGAAGGACTGTTTGTGTGTTACCAGTACCAAATGTGGAAGTAAGACACGTTCAGATCTGTATCAGCCGGGAATTGTACTGTAGTGTCCGTGACGCCATTATCGTTGTGTTTCGAGCTAGCCTCGTCTCTGCTAGCTGGAAGGAGACCGCGTGTGTGTGAGGGAGAAATATTTTGCGCCGAGTTTCCTGAGTGAGTATGAGCACTATTTGAACTGGTAATAATATGGAAATGTATGAGAACGAATAGTGAGTTTATTGGTGTTTCGAATTTATGCTCAGTGTATCGCCGACCTACATGCCTGCCTGCCGGTTTGCCTGCCGCTGATCTGCTGCTGCTCTAGAGGGTGCTCAGGATCCCTGCTGTCGCCAGAGAGACTGCTGCTGCACAAGGACGTGTCAGCAGGACTAGTTTCTTCATCTCCTTTCAACTTACTCCTCTGAGCCGAGGGTTTGGGGGAACTGTGGTTATCCGTGAGTACTGAGAAACGCTTTCACAAGGATACATGAGCTCCAACTCGACATGCGCGCAAACGATATGGTACCATAACTGACTTACAAAACCCTGGGTATTTATTTATTTTTTATTTTATTTTCTGAACTCAAAGGTCACCAGGTCAAAGGTAAAGGGTGATTTCCTATGTTTTCTTTCTGTGTAATAAACACTTCTTCCTGTTGCAACATGTATTTGCAGTCACAAATGTTTATTTGAATGTGGTGTTATTAGGGCTATAGTGTGGCACTGTTCTGGGACTCCCTGCTCTTCCACACGCTTGCGTGGAAAGCCTGAGGCAGGAAGAGCACACCTTCCTGCCCTTCATGAGTTATCATGAACAGCATAATAATAATAATAATAATAATAATAATAATACATTTTATTTGTTGGCGCCTTTCAAACACCCAAGGTCACCTTACATGATAAATTCAATTCAATTTTATATTGTCAAACAACAGAGGTCATCTCAGGACACTAAATATTGAGCAGGACTAGAATACGCTCAAAATTTCAAGAGTCAAAACGATTTCAAAGTCCCAACATCACCCAGGGGCAAGCTTTACAGCGACAGTGGCGAGAAAAAACTGCCGTAATAGGCTTTTAGGCAGAAATCTCGTGCAGACCAGGCCCTTGGGTTCCAACTGCATTTGGTGTTGGTAGTATATTAGTAGTAGCATTAACAGTAGTGGTGGCATTAACAGAAGCATATATCAAGTAGTAGTCCGTGGCAGCAGGCACAGCCGCGCCGGGAGCGCAACAGCAAAGAAAAAAACCCAAAACGACCACACCGGAAATTCCCTGACCCACTTGCTACAAGAGATGTCAGGAGGCTATCTGAGTTCAAAATAAATGTAGCCTATTTAAATAGGAGATAAGCCGATCCGTTACCCCTCAGCTGGTGAATAATAATATTTTAATTATACTTATGTACTTCCAATATTCGGCTCATGGCTTGAGCATCTAGGATGGCGCAGATAACGTTCATAAGCAGGTGAGGACCATGTGCCCATGGCTTTTAGGTTGGACACATTGCTGCTGTGGTTGCTGCTCCAAAGCGGAACGAATGAGCCATGCAGCGTTCTGGAGGGAGGCCGCAGAATTGGCAGAGGAGGC
This sequence comes from Chelidonichthys spinosus, assembly GCA_029853015.1. Classification (NCBI taxonomy): domain Eukaryota; kingdom Metazoa; phylum Chordata; class Actinopteri; order Perciformes; family Triglidae; genus Chelidonichthys; species Chelidonichthys spinosus. The sequence goes on from CM056825.1 coordinate 29,600,370, forward strand.
GGAGGCGAGAGGTGAACCAGGCTCGTGACAGGGGTTCTCCTCCCTCCGTGATGAACACTGGCTCCTGTGGGCTGGCTGGAGCACGGCTTCCAGATAGCGGGCCATGCAGGGGCGTTGCTAGACATAAAGCTCTACTGGGGCACAGGCCCCCTATTACTCAAATCACCAAAAAACATCCTTGAATTCCCGCTGCGTGTATGAAATGTGCTATACAATGTGCTATATAAACTTCCCTTGCTTAGCCCACTATTACTACCACAGCCATACTGCTGCTGCTAAAACCGCAAGGTAAAAATGTAGAGATATTAATCTCTAATTCATATTTATTTCAACATACATTATGAACATGCTCAACATGTTTTTGTTGATTTTGGAGTATCATTCCCACATTTGTGAATGAAGAACATCAGACTTTTGGGGTTGGGGAAATCACTGTGACTGTAAATCTTACTTTGATGCTTAGCCATCACTTGGTAAACATAGAAATTGTATTAAAATTAAAAGATAATGGGGTAAACCGTCAGCTATCTAACTATCTAACAACACAAAGAGTGATCTGTGATTCAGAGCAGCAGGAATGAGGACTGGTGGTGATTATTGAGCGGTAATAGAAATGTGTAACACGTCGTTGTTTGAGTTACTTACTGGAACGACCGCAACACAGTCAGAAACTACACGCACTGTGCCGCTTCACGCCGGCTACTGCGGGCATCAGGGCGAGCGGGGCAGGTGGGAGAGAGAAGTGGACCATACCATGACGTGATGGGGGGGTCTGTTGTATTTTTAAAGTAAACCATATCCTGTCTATGGTTTTTTTGACCATGTTTAAGCTTGTCAAACACGGACTTGCGTTTAAAAAACATGTATATATATATATATATATATATTTTTTTTTGCATTTATCTATGCGTGCGCGTCGCGGTGCCCCGGCTACGACATGCACACTGCCGTGCACGGACGTAATGTGTGCGCCGGACCCGGACCACAAGGTGCGCGCCTCAGCTTGTATTTTGAGTTAAACTGCGTTGGTTTGAGATTGTGGAAAATCCATTATTTTACCGTTATTATCAATATAAATGAATCCACTGCCAAATATAGTAGCTCGTTAAAACTCGAACGTGACATTTTACTGGGACACGGCAGATCAATACTGGGGCACGTGCCCCAGTAAAAAGTGTCTAGTGACGCCGATGGGGCCATGGAAGACAATGGACAAAAATCAGAGTTAGTTTGGGAAATAGGAACAGATATTCCGCTTCTGTCTCGATCAGTTTTGGAATGTTTCAGGAACACAAAGGTAATGACTGTGGAGTGTTACATGGCCTATGGTGAGGACTTGGGAGGGGTTGAAGATCGTGAGCTTGTGGTGAAGTCTCCACACCTTAAAGACTAGAGATGCACCAATCCAGTTTCGATCATGTGGCGTTGCCACGGATATAAATGTACTTAATATTATTTATTAACGCATAAAGTGTACATTAGCAGCAAAAGAAATAAATAACACTTGTAACCATGCAAAGTGCACTGTAAACAGATATTTTAAAATATAATATGAAATGTAGTAGCTGCCTGAAACCCGACGGACAAAGGCTTAATGAACCGGCGCTGCTCTGTGTTGCTCTGTGTACTCATCACTAGCTGCCAGCGTGCTCTGCGCGATGACATAACCAGCATAGCAAACAGATTGAAGTGACTAGATCGCTGTCACTGTATAGCTGTGTAGGATGTTAATAAAAATGAAATGGCTGGATCGGAATGCTGGATCGTCCTCATTCATCCGATATCCTATCCAGCTAATTAGTCGATATCGGAGCTGATATCTGATCCTAGTATCAGAGCATCTCTATTAAAACCCATAAGGCCTAACCCTAACAGTGAGCCTATGAACCAAAGCACCCGTTCCTTAAGTGAGTGATTAATTTGTGCAAAAGTGGAGGGGTGAAGGGAGACGAATGTCTTGCCTTGGGTTCCTCTCTTGAAGCCGTTGAGCAGGAGCTTAATGGATGGATTCTCTAGCAAGCTGTTGGCGGATGGATCCAAGCAGCGCAGGTGGAACTGGACACCTGCGACGAGGCCTTTGATGGAGGACGGCTGCATTTGCGGGACTCAAAACAGTGAACCAGAAAGCACATGCGGCCTGGAATGTGAGCTGCTAGATGATGAAGGTGCGAGAAAGAGCTTGGCGGCCAGTGCAGTGCCTGCTGATTAGAGCCAGGTCGACCACAGACCAGTCCAGTCTTTGGTTAACCTCTGAATGAACATGACAGCCCTGGCAGAGAATGATTTGTGATATTCATCGAACCGAGTTCCCCTTATGACATGCGAGATTGGCAATGATGAAAAGATAGGTATCCAGTTTGGCTCGACAGGATGGATAGACTTCGCAGATTACATCTCTGTATACGCCATAACAACGGAGAATCCTGCTAGTGTCAGTCTTTCCAGGTCTAGGATCATTAGGCTATCTTTTAACATCACGGACACATCACCACGATCTACCACACACTTATCATTAGGCTTGTTCAGGATGGTCTTGACTTGACTTGACTTATCATGCCAGCGAGAGCTGCAGGTGTCTGAGGGGGCGGGCTCTAAGAGACTGTAGCCGAACGCCGTCGAGTCTGACAGCAGAGTCAATGTGACTCAAGCGATAGGCTATATATATATATATACACATATACACACACACGCAGGCGACATATGTGTGGTTTTTTTTTTTTTTCCCAGTATATTTGTATTATCATCCTATGTTTGTATTAACCGGGTCTCACATCATGTAAATAGGCCTACTCACAACACAATGCACAGAACTTTGGATCAAGCCATGAGATCAGCGATCAAAATAAAAGGCAAAGCATTTCACCACAAGGTGGCCGCAGAGTGCGGACCTGAATACACGTCATTGAACTTTTAACCAATAAGAACCATTCCGCTGTGGCGGAGGTGTGGGCAAGCCGGTTGTAGGCGTTGTAGACCGCGCTGCCAAGCGCTGCAAGAAGCGGCTCTTAAAAACTTGTTCCCACAATGTTTTAGGTCACGTGATATGGTCGCGACCCTGTGACGTCTTGTAGTCGGCTGCTAGCAAAAACAAATTCTAGCCATCATGCATCGCTTCGACCCACATACAACGCGTTAGGTACATCAGGTCGAATTCGCCTGCTGAAATCAGAGCGCAGCAGGATTTGACTAGATTGACATCATTACCTGCGACTGCGAGGATCTGGCTTCTCAGATTGCCAGAGATGGCAGCAGCGGGAGGGTAGAATGGGACACCGGTGGAGGTTGGGACTGCACTTCCCAGAGTTCTGCGCGGGATAGAGACGCCGTGTCGGAGTGACGTCTTCGGCCCGCGTCGAGGAGGGAGCGGCAGGTTCCCGGGATGTAAACACGGCGGCCTGGAGAGAAGAGCTGGAAGGTGAAGCGGTAGCGGCCTCTAAGCTTTGGATCCTGGAATTCATGCTGGAAAATGGATGACTGGGTGGAAGACGGCGCTGCCATGATGGCGGCGTTTGGGGCAGCAGCTGGAGTCGTAGCAAATGCTGAGTTCAGGGAGCTGTGTTTGCGTTTGCTGAAGCTTTCCGAGGAGCGGACAGGAGCTGATCGGCGGGTGGGGGTTGAAACCAAGCGCAATTTAAAATAAAGCTAACAGTTCCTGGTGTGACGCTCCGACCTGAGCGGTAACATCGTTGGCAAACAGAAACTCCGGCAGCTTTAGAATCGGTCAGTCGTCGAGCAATGGGACGTCTGTGGCGTTACCTTTGCCTGCCGGGCTAGAGCTTCGACGGAGAGATGGAGCCCTCTCATCGTCGTAGATTCATTGGCTTCCTCTGTTTCAGGGTTTTGCTGAGGCTCCGTACCGTCATATTGCCACGGGTCTTCATCATGGACAGAGAGCGACGACGTCAGCAGCAGCAGGGTGAGTACGAACGTGAATAGCGAATTCTCTTCGAACGAGAGCTCGTCTTGAAAATGCCGGCAGAGGAAGCAGTGAGGGAGGTCAGGCTAGAGCGGTTTAAATAGCGCGCTCTGAATGCAATTTCCCAATAGGAAGCGAGCACGGGGAGTCAGCTGAGCCGTCAGCTGATCTCCTCGGTTTTGACAGGTACGCTGTTGCTGCTGAATTAGAGCTTGACGTCGTGGCCTGCCAGAACTAACGCTACGCTTGATTTGGTTGGGAGGGCTACAATTCCATCCCCCAAACACAGCTCTGAGTTTTTAAGCAGGTTATTTAGCATCAATCAGTGGTTATCTGACTTTTGTTCTGCATGTGGGCTTGGTTTTATCCAGAGGTGGGTAGAGTAGCCAAAAATTGTACTCAAGTAAGAGTACTGTTACTTTAGAATAATATGACTCAAGTAAAAGTAAAAAGTATTGTCACCCTGTGTTACTTGAGTAAGAGTAAAAAGTAATGGGTGAAAAAACTACTCAAGTACAGAGTAACTGCCGAGTAACCTTTATTAATCAGGTCAAATAATGCACAGAGAATTCCCTTACACAACTGAAACAGTTTATAATAAACAATAATAAATATATAAATAATATAATAACTTAAATCTTTACACAGTAACATAAATTAAAAAAAAATACAATAAAATAAAATAAATTAATAACAAAACAATGGGCTCAATAGTAGAGGTACAGTTGAGGTTACAAAGAACAAGTTTCTAAAAACCATAGAACACTCAACAGAGTCAACACAGAACAGTGGGCTCCATAGGCACTGCAGAGATTACTGTACAATGAATAACAAGACAACACTGTGTGTATGTAGATGTGTGTAAGTGTAGGCGTGTGTGTGTGTGCGTGCATGTTCACTCCATAAAGTGACCATTAATCTTCAACAACAGCTGGCTCTCAAGATTTTCACTCTGAAGCTGTGACCTTTTAGCTGTGTACAGGAGGCCTGCATGACTAAACAGCCTCTCACAGGCGGCAGACGCTGGGAGGGCTGTATTCAATTTTAGTGAGAGCCTCTTCACTTCAGGAAAAGAATGGAGAAGGTCCATACCTCCAGGTGACGTACAGGAGAGGTACCTCTCTAACTCTCCTGTCTTTGATTGCCCTTCTCCCATGGATGCAAAAAAACCGTCCTCATCTGAATGACTGCTGTTGGTTTGGGGTTCCTCATCCAGCTGCAAGTCGGAACCCAGGTGCCGTCTGATGAAGTCGAGGCCTGTGGCAAGATAAATAGTTTTCAAAAGAGTTAGGTTTGTACACTTTCTTACACATCTAATATATAGGGCCCTAGTTTCGTAGACCAGGCGCAGTCAGCTCTCAGCGCACCTGCGCCGCGCCGACGGGGTGTGTCCTCCTGGACTTTGCAAGTTTCGTGCACCGCGCAGGCTCGCGCAGGCACACCTCCGGTCTCGCCCACCGGCACAAGTGGGAAAGAGGGAGGAGAAGAAGGCGTGAGTGGGAGACGAGGAGGAGACGAGGCGTGGAGTGGGATTAATACAGCCGATTCAGATCCTCACCAATCAAATGAGCTCCTCTCCTCTCCTTTAATGCGTTAGGGGAGGTTCAGTGTAAGTTCCGTCACTTGACAACCCAACGACAGAAGCAGCGCCGCCGCTCCCACCACGCGCATCACGCGCTGTGCGTGCGTATCATAATAATAACAATGCCGATATTATAAAAAACAGGAGAGAGAGAGGGAGATGTTTTGGTCCGAGAGGCTGAGTTTCCGTTACGCGTGCCATCCGCCTTTGATCTGACGTCAGATGTGACGGGACAATCTATATAGATATAAATTCACGTGTTGATTCAATTAGTTGCATTAAATAGTGTTTGTTGTGATTATTTATTGCATTTAAATGTGCCTGGAACTGTGGAAACCTGCCTGTGAGGTCTCAGTGAGCTCAGGTCGCACTGGTACCGGTTACCCAAAACTTCCACTCCGCCAGCTGTGATTGAATGAATGGACTTTATTTGCGCCTTGCGCCTTACGCCAAAAGTAGACAAGGTTGGAGCTGGTGGGCTTTTGGTGAACTCTGGCGAGGCTTTTTGCCACGAAACTTCCGCTACGCCAAGCTGAATCTGTAACACCTCCCCCTGCTGCGCAGGCAGGCAGGCGATCCACCAAACTGCCAAACTGACCGTGCGCAAGGCTGCACGTGTTTAAACTTGCATTACGCCGGCTCCGCCACCCTGCGCTGCGCCACGAAACTAGGGCCCTATATCTTTACTCTGTTTTGTCATTTATTTGTTCTCTTTTAAAATATAACTTGTCTCTTGTTAATAGGTCTCGGTGTGTTGTTTGAGTTGGTAAATCTCTCTAGTAGAGTTTTTAATAGTTTTTTAAAGAAATTTTAACGAGCCACCCTCACGGGTTTGACAGTAGCTTATATACGCAGGAGAGACGCTTTTTCATTGATTCAAACAGGAAACAGGCTTCTCGGAGGTTTCAAGCAAGTAATGGTGCTTACTTAGCTGTCATACGCAGGAGAGAAGCTTTTTCAATGATTCAAACAGGAAACAGGCTTCTCGGAGGTTTCAAGCAAGTAATGGTGCTTACTTAGCTGTCATACGCAGGAGAGAAGCTTTTTCAATGATTCAAACAGGAAACAGGCTTCTCGGAGGTTTCAAGCAAGTAATGGTGCTTACTTAGCTGTCATACGCAGGAGAGAAGCTTTTTCAATGATTCAAGCGGAAACAGGCTTTTATGAGATTTAATGCAGGTAACAGGCTATCTTAGCTGATATTAGCAGGAGAGAATCTTTTTCAATGATTCAAGCGGAAACAGGCTTTTTGGAGGTTTCAAGCAAGAAATAGTCTTACTTCGCTGTCATATGCAGGAGAGAAGCTTTTTCAATTATTAAAGCAAAAAATAAGCTTACTTAGCTCTTGATTCAAGCAAGAAAAAATATGCTTATTTAGCTGTTTTAGGCAGGAGAGAAGCTTTTTCAATGATTCAAGCAGGAAAGAGGCTTTTTGGAGGTTTCAAGCAAGAAATAGTCTTACTTCGCTGTCATATGCAGGAGAGAAGCTTTTTCAATTATTAAAGCAACAAATAAGCTTACTTCAGTCAGGACCACTTTGTCAGAAATAATCTTTATTTATTTGCACAAGTTTCATTTGGCGGTATGGTACTGTTCTGGGACTCCCTGCTCTTCCACGCGCTTGCGCGGAAAGCCTGAGGCAGGAAGAGCACCTTCCTGCCCTTCATGAGTTATCATGAACGGCATAATATATTATAAATAATAATAATAATAATTATAATTAAAACTGCCAAGCAGTGTCATGACGGGCCCTCGCTCATATGCGGTCGTGGAGTGCCTGCGGTCACAGGGCAGTGTTGTGGACGCTGCCCTTGGCGCGGCCGCCTCTCCTGGCGCAAGTCCAGAACAAGCGATTGACACCGAATGGCATCCGTCTCTCACGTGCGGTCGTGGAGTGCCTGCATACACGCGGCAGCGTGGCGGGCGCCTACCTGTGCAGCAGCCACCTCCTTGTGGCGGCAGCTTACACACAAGCGATTGACATTCAAAGCCATCTGTCTGTCACGTACACACATGTTCATGCTTCCTGACATCTCTCCTCCTCCCCCTAGTGTGTCCTCTCCTCCTCCCCCTGTGTCCTCCTTGCAAGCTGAAATGAGAGGAATTAGTTATAAAAAAATCAGGTGTGGCTTTAACTTGGAAAAAGTCACAAAATCAATAACATTTCCTGTTGCCAGTAGGTGGCACTCTGACAGAGTGAATATCAAAGTACAGATGTGTTCAGGAAGGAACTCTTATCAAGTGTGCAAAGTTTGAAGCAGCTCTGAGAACAAACACTGAAGTTATAATAGTTTGGATGTTAATGACAGAGTTCAGCTGACAGCTGTGTGAGATGCATGTAAAGTGTGCCATCTCTCCTCCTCTCTGTGTCCAGGCTGAAATGAGAGGAATTTAAAAAAAGGAATTAAAACTTGCATGACTGTTGATCTGGTGTAAGGCAGACTGCAGCTGCATGTGAGATTCACAGTTCTCCATGTGTCACTGATTGATCTCTCTCTGACTCCATCTGGTGGTCGCTGTGCGCCTGTGTCTCTCCCCCATATAGAGTGCCGAAGCGGAAGCAGGAAGTAACGGCGCCATGGGTCCTTTCGGAGCGAAAAAAATGAATGGTGTTCAATGGACGGAAAATAATTATTATCTGATCCCCCGGTCGTTATGCCTTGGATTACACAAATGTTGTTTATAGGCTTAAATTATAATTTTCCATGTCAAGAGTTTGACCGTTTATTGTGCAATTCTTCAGTTAAAATTCATTGAGAAAACACAATGATAAAGACTACATGTTGTGTCGCGTATGTGACGTCACGTCATCGCCCTTTTCCCTCCCTCGGCTCTCCACATGACCCAGACCTGCCAACCTTGAAATATTTTTATGAGTACCACCCCCCCCCCCCCGGAGAAATAATAAATTATTATTTTTTTAATGCTCTTTTTTACTGTAGATTAACTATTTCATTCAACTACTTTTCTACTCTTTGTGCTTTGCTAGGGATGTCATAATCAGGCTACCTTAGTAACAAGCCCATGACATTTATTGCAGTATTGTAAAGCATGTCATGATATCAAAATTTCACTGCATTATAATGCCCCAGTACAATAATTATTTCATTATCCATAAGTCAACAACAAGAACATTTGGTCAAAAATAAAATACTGTAGCTTATCTGCCTTTCTCATTCACCAGCCTCTCTCCCCTCATCCCACCCTCACCTGCCTGTCTGCCCCCACCTCACTCACTCACCTCCCTCCCTCACCTGGCTCACCTCGCTCCTTTCTCCCTCTCTAACTTTAAACCTGGTTCTGTATCTGCCGTCACACAACACAACGGTAGTTTTTTTTCATGTGAAAAGTTTAACGATGTCCGCGGTCGGTCCGTGTGTCTGTCTCACGTACAATCTAGGTACGCTACTTTATTCTCTCTCATACACGCACACGCAAACACACACGCGCGCGCGCACACACACGCGCGCGCGCACGCACGCACACACACACACACACACACACACACACACAAACACACACGCACGCACACACACACACACACACACCAGTTTACCGTTTTAACCGCCAGCTGCTGCGGGTGGGGGCACGGGGAACGGGGAGAGAGGCAGAGGACAGGAGAAAGCGGGCCAACGCTGTGGGTTCGGCAGACTCGTTATTCTCCGCTACTCTATCATGATTGGTTGAAACTGCACCGCTACACTGCTGCATCGTGTTGTCAGACTTTGCACGTGCACATTTCTAACAGCACTCACAGATGTCTGCAGCTTTTTGAGTAGTTTAATGAGGCGGAGCGTACCAGCGTATTTTGATGTCAAATTGCGTACCTGCTACGCAAAATGCGTACAGGTTGGCAGGTCTGCATGACCCGACTTATAGTGGTTCTCCCCCCTTTCGATACTTTTATTCTGCCCTTGGAAAAAAGCGGTGAAGTGGAGCAGAGAAACAGCCATCTCGGCGGACTTCGGACTCGGCGGGTGGTGACGTATATCATTCGCGACGAGAACAGCGAGGAGCTGTAGTTCACAAAGCGGCTCACACAAAACCTAACTTTATCAAAACTCTTCGCGCTTAATTGTCGTCTTCTTTGCGTGAAAAATTTTCTTTAAATATCACAAAGAACATATGTGAAATCCATGGCACAATTCAAACGGGACCAGAAAATAATTTGTATCTACCCATTGAATCGCATTGATATTTTTTTGCTTTTGAGGACCCATGTCCCGGAAATGGAGGGGCGGGACTTCACCACTCTATGTGTCCTGAGTGAGAAACTGGCTGAATTACACACTTGGCTAAAAACATTTTTTTACCCACTTTATGATAACTTAAGGCGGTGGGTCCAAGAGGCTTTTTTGTTCATCTCCACTTGGGCTATCTAGAAAAAAATATTTAACGCGTCTACGCCCTACCTAGAGGGGGGGCTGTTGCTCAGAAAACGGGCATAAAATCGGTCACATTTCATGTCGCCATTAGGTGGCGCTCTACCCGTGAGTTAAAATTGCAGTGCAGTTGTGTTCAGGACGTGACTCTTAACAAGCATGAATATTTTGGAGCAGATCGGAGAAGAAACGGTGAAGTTATAACAGTTATGATGCCAATGGCGAAGGATGAAAATAGTAGCGCAGTCAAGGTGCCGCTGTGGCCACGCCCCAAAACTTTTGGAGCATCTTTAACTTTTTTTTCCTTTAGGCCTTTCCAACAACATATCAAATTTTGGTATCTATCAGGTCAACGGTATAATGATTTTTTGATTTTGTGTGACCCCTGTGAATGGCCAAAAATAGCCAAAAACGGCCAAAACTGGCAATATTTGGGTTTTTTTGGTAGTGGCAAACATTACTCGATTTTAATAAAACTTGACCTGCATGTTCTTTGAAGCTATTGCAACATAGGTTTCGAGTTTCGTAATTTTAGGGGCAAAGGTTATAGAGTTATGCTAATTGCATTTTGGTAGCCCCACCCTCTAATGTTCATTGGCCGATATGTTCTGATAAGATGCAAATTTTCGAAACATTTTTGGATCACCCTCTTAGCTAGATCTATAAAGTATGTGTACCAAATTTCGTCCAAATTGGACTAACGGATTCCGAGATATGCGCAACTTCCTCTTTTTCATAAAATCCAAGATGGCGGAAAATTTTGCCAGGCGGACTTTGGTACTCCAAGAGGATTTTTTGTAGAGGACACTTGTTTGCACATGTGTGCAAAGTTTCATGTCAATCGGAGTTACGGTGCGGCGGGGCTGGCGATTCTATGATAATAATACATTTATTTGTTGGCGCCTTTCAAACACCCCAGGTCACCTTACATGATAAATTCAATTCAATTTTATATTGTCAAACAACAGGTCATCTCCGGACACTTAATATTGAGCAGGACTAGAATACGAGTCACCACAATTTCAAAGTCCCAACATCACCCAGGGGCAAGCTTTACAGCGACAGTGGCGAGAAAAAACTGCCTTAATAGGCTTTTAGGCAGAAATCTCGTGCAGACCAGGCCCTTGGGTTCCAACTGCATTTGGTGTTGGTAGTATATTAGTAGTAGCATAAACAGTAGTGGTGGCATTAACAGAAGCATGTATCAAGTAGTAGTCCGTGGCAGCAGGCACAGCCACGCCGGGAGCGCAGCAGCAAAGAAAAGGCCCCCAAAACGACCACACCGGCAATTCCCTGACCCTCTTGCTACAAGAGATGTCAGGAGGCTGAGTTAAAAATAAATGTAGCCTATTTAAATAGGAGATAAGCCGATCCGTTACCCCTCAGCTTGGTGAATAATAATATTTTGATTATACTTATGTACTTTCAATATTCGGCTCATGGCTTGAGCATCTAGGATGGCGCAGATAACGTTCATAAGCAGGTGAGGACCATCTGCCCATGGCTTTTAGGTTGGGCACATTGCTGCTGTGGTTGCTGCTCCAAAGCGGAACGAATGAGCCATGCAGCGTTCTGGAGGGAGGCCGCAGAATAAGGCTGTTCCTAACAGTGAGCCTATGGATGGATTCTCTAGCAAGCTGTTGGCGGATGGATCCGAGCAGTGCAGGCGGAACTGGACACCTGCGAGGAGGCCTTTGATGGAGGACGGCTGCATTTGCGGGACTCAAAACAGTGAACCAAAAGCACATGCGGCCTGGAATGTGAGCTGCTAGATGATGAAGATCCCCAGCAAGGATGCCAAAGTAAGATGTCTTATAAATCTGTTAGTTAATGGTATGGGGAGCACCATTTGTTGATAAAGTAACAGCTGCTTCATTTTTTATTTTTTTTTGCAGCTTACAATTATTTAACGGATGTTTTATTATCTCTTTTCCTTCCTCACGAGGCGGGTTCGTCTGGGACTCACTGATTTTGGATGCCCGACCCCGCAATAGCTGCAAGCAGGAATATAGTTACAGTTGACAAATTGCATACGTTTTTATGGATTTGTGGAACATTGGAGTCCAAAAAGATGTCACCTTATCCTCATTGGCTTTTGGGCCTGCCGGCGGATGGACTAGGCTATAGCCACGGGTTTGGGACACAGCTTGCATGGTGTGAGAAAGAACTGCAAATGGTGCAAGAAAGAGCTTGGCGGCCAGTGCAGTGCCTGCTGATTAGAGCCAGGTCGACCACAGACGAGTCCAGTCTTTGGTTAACCTCTGAATGAACATGACAGCCCTGGCAGAGAATGATTTGTGGTATTCATAGAGCAGAGTTCCCCCGTGTGACATGGCAAGATCGGCAATGATGGAAAGATCCAGTTCGGCTTGACGGGATGGATAGACTTTGCAGATTACATCTCTGTATACGCCATAACAACGGACAATCCTGCTAGTTTCAGAGTCTTTCCAGGTCTAGGATCATTAAGCTATCTTTTAACATCACGGACACATCACCACGATCTACCACACACTTATCATTAGGCTTGTTCAGGATGGTCTTGACTTGACTTGACTTATCACGCCAGCGAGAGCTGCAGGTGTCTGAGGGGGCGGGCTCTAAGAGACTGTAGCCGAACGCCGTCGAGTCTGACAGCAGAGTCAACGTGACTCAAGCGATAGGCTATATATATATATATACACATATACACGCACACGCAAGGTGACGTGTGTTTTTTTTTTTTTTTTTTTTCCAGTATATTTGTATTATCATCCTATGATTGTATTAACCGGACCTCACATCATGTAAATAGGCCTACTCACAACACGTAATGCACAGAACTTTGGATCAAGCCATGAGATCAGCGACCAAAATAAAAGGCAAAGCATTTCACCACAAGGTGGCCGCAGAGTGCGGACCTGAATACACGTCATTGAACTTTTAACCAATAAGAACCATTCCGCTGTAGCAGAGGTGTGGGCAAGCCGGTTGTAGCCGTCGTAGACCGCGCTGCCAAGCGCTGCAAGAAGCGGCTCTTAAAAACTTGTTCCCGCGATGTTTTGGGTCACGTGATATGGTCGCGACCCTGTGACGTCTTTGCAGTCGGCTGCTTAGTCGGACACAATTCTACAGGGTATCTGCAGGTTTCAGCAAGTCAAATTTAAGACTTTTTAAGACCTTTTTAATACCACCTTGAATGAAATTTAAGACCTAAAACCCACGATGGTGGGGGGATCCCGCTGTATTACAACCCAAGCATAGCATGTGTGTCACTCAATGAGACTCATTCAAGTTTACTTTTTGTCTGTTTATTGAAGTTCAGACAGCACTGAGTATCACTTTATGTTCAGAACATAAAGTGATACTCAGTGCTCTCTGGTTCAAAAACTGTAAGTACAAGTGCAGTTTAACAGCATGTTTCCGACCAAGAAGTCTACAAAATAATATACAAAAATACAAAATATACAAACAAATTTAGTTAATTGAGTCAAACAGCAGTGTGCTCTGTGGTTCATAAAATAACAAGTGCAGCTGCAAACCTCTAACAAAAAAATAATAATGGACCTAATGCACACACACACGCCTCAGTTCTGTGCCCTTAATCCCCAGTTCTTCCTCTATGCTTTTCAGCTCACTTAATTTTTCCTTGCATCTCTTCCTGAGGATGTTTGATTTTGTAATGAGCTGAGCCATCAAGGTGCCGGACTTACCCTCAGCTTGCTCGGCAAACAGGTCAGCATCTTTCTCCAGAGAGCCACATACCTCCAGGAGAGTTTTCTTTTTCTTTTTAAGCTCAGCGATGTGTTCTTCTGCAGCTTTCCTCTTCTGCCCTTGTGCAGCGCCTTGGCTCTTCCTCTTTTCCAGGTCAAGGTGTTCTCTATATTTTGACCTGGCTGATCCCACCGAGGTCAGCAGCTCCTTGGTGAGAGGGACATTGGTAACCCCCCCACAAACGGCAACATAGTCACATACCAGTCGCTGGGCAATGACAGCGTCCTCCTTAAGGTTTACAGTCTCCACCTCCTTATTAATCGAGAAGCCTCTTCTCGACCGTTGCCTGCCCATGGGATAACAGTAGGATCTTCTGACAGAAACCCCAAAGCTCAGGGTAGGGTTGGCTGAGAAAGCCATGCAGAAACACATCAAGCCTGGTTTCTATGGGCCGGAAGGACAAAAAACTGCTCACTTTTAGCCTCGACAGACAGGAAGTTCCCAAACTGTTGGATAATCACATCACCTGTAATAAAACAGATGAAAGGAAATATTTGAAATCTTATTTAGATGATTAATTATGATATAAGCAGATGGTCTTATGTCCAATTGTTCCTTATAATCAGGAACAACATTAAAACTATTCAATGAACTATTCATACCAGCAGAGACACCTCTGGACAACTGCTTGTCTTGCAGGAATTTCTGCACTACACTTCTCATTCTTACCTGGCACCAGTCTGGGTCGGAGTACATGGCTGTGGGGTCCAGGCATGCCACCTGTCTCACAATAGGGTATTTCAGGGGGCTCTTGTCCTGGACTTTCACATTACTTTCATTATTCCAGTCACATTACTCACGGTGACTGGAGGAGAGGTGCAGGATCGTTCGAAGATTGTCGGTGGATAAACTGCTTGAACTTGCTGCGCTGTCCCAATAACAGTTCTGCCAGTGAGCACAACGTCATGGTCTGTTGGGTTTTGTACATCAACAATTATGAATGGTTTTGCCCCTTTTCCCAGTGTCACAATAGTATCAGTGAACTCAAGGCCCTCTGGCCACTGTGGCATCATCAGTGTTGTCTCAACTTGTGAAGGTGCTGTCAGAACACGGCAATCTACTTTTACAGATGTGTGTTTGGGGACATGTACTCGCTCTCTGGTCGTCTTGACAACATATTCATGTGATCGCTGTTCAGCAGTAACTTGCTCTACAAAAACTTTAGCCTGATCCATTTCAAAGCCAGGAAAAGCTGCTTGGACAGTTTTAATTAGCTGCTGTCTATCAGTGGCGTTACTCTGCTGTAGCTCAGTATCAACAATCAGTCCAATAACCTTTGAGCAAATAATAGGTCGTGCAAGACTGTTACCTTTAATCACCAGGGTGGGAACGACGACCTCTGTTGTGGGGACTCCATCTGCAGCTAATCTAAACGTCACCTCTATCCATCCGACGTATGGCATGTCTTCACCATTAGCAGCAACAAGGTTTAAAGTGTCATTAGCATCAATGATCTCAGAAATGTCTCTCAATGTTACATGTGATAAATGTTCTGTTTTCCAGTGTTCACTCACTACAGTCACTTGTGAGCCGGAGTCCCACAAAGCTCTAACCTGCTGGTCTTGGATATGGCAGTCAATAAGGTATTTATTTCCAACTAAAGGAGCAACTTTGATGTGTTTTCTCTTTCGTGTTGTGGCTCGGACTATTTTACATGAGGTTGTTAGACATTGATTTCTGTGGACCATCCAGTGTTCATGTTGACATGCTTTGGAACAGTATAACACACCTTTACATGATGCACATTGTCTCAGCATCACATTCCTTCCATGTGCACCACAGTGTACACAAAGTTGGGGCGCTGTTGATGAATTGGTCACTCCCTGCCCCGCTGGGGTAACCCTGGCCCGTTTAAAGCGCTCCCTCTGAATTGACCTGATCTGCCCACCCTGCAACCGACTGCGAAATGTTCATTACTGCCGCATCTGAAGCAGTGACTACAGTCTTCTACATTTTCCTGCTCGCAAGCATAACATCTCCTTCTACGGCGTGGTGCAGGTGTGGGGAAAGGGCGTTGGTTGGCGAACCTTTGGTGGGGCTGAAGATAGCCATGTTGTGTTGCAGGGGCAGGAGCAGCCCAGTGTCTCTGCGGCGGGCCGTGGTGGGCTGGTGCTAGCTGGTGAGGAGTGCAGTCTGGTGGTAATACTGGGTCTGGTTGCTGCCTTGGTGGGTAAGAGGGCTGCTGCATCGACTCTTTGATGGAAGCAACTTCAGCTTTAAGGTCCTTTAAGAGAGACATGTTAGCTTTCATTTCTTGCAGGTCTGAGAGAATATCAATTTGATTCTTACTGTGACCCGCCTGACTCGTTTTCTCCTTCTTTTCAGCAGGGGTGTGGTCAGACTGAGCAGAGTGGACGGCTACAGGTCGCTGTGGTGTTGTCATTTTCCTCTTTTCTTGCCTCTCACTTTCATAAGCACATGCTGTGTTCAGTTTTTCCAAACAGGAGTTCATCAGAAACACCAGCTTTTTCCAGGTATGGCTGTAGATCTCGTTTGATATTATCATTCTGCAAGCCAGTCATCACTGAGTGAAGAAACATGTTCTGTACTAGCACTGGATCATATCTTAGGCCTGACTCTGACTCTTGTGAGGCAAACAGAATCTTCTGCCTTAGATCTAGAGCACGGATGAGGAAGTTTTGAGGCGTCTCTTTTGTGCCCTGAACTTCTGATGACAGCTGTTTATATAATTCTGTTGCGCTCTTTTCTTGGTAATGACAACGAAGAATCCTCCTAAGTGTTGGTAGTTTGAGGTCACTTTTCCCCTCTAAGTAACTGCGTAACTGCATCCCTGGAACAATGGCTCTTATGACGGCATCAACAATCTCAGTCTCAGGAAAGACCTTTAGGAGGCCATGCTCAATCTGCCGTGCTAAGCTGGAAAATGTGAGGCGATCTTTTTGTCCTGGTTCTCCGATCTGTCCCGATATTTTAAACTCTTTGTGCCAGGGGGGAGGGGCCTGACCTGGACCTGTACCTGAGACTGGCGTCGTGTGGATGACTGTGGTGACCTGAGCCTTGTGTTCACTTCCGCTATAAGCACTCCCTGTAAAAGGCAGTGGCTCTAACGGAGGCAGTCTTGTCCATTTTTATCTTCATTTGATTGTACTTGAAGCTTAGTGAAGTGCTCAGTCATAGCTACCTCAGCATGGAGCTCAGTTACCTTGTCTTTTAAGAATAGTAGCTCTGACATTCCCATATCTTCGAGTTCTTGTAACTCCTCTCTCTGCAGGTGATTACTTATCATTGTTACTAATGATGCTCTGTTCTTTCCTGCCACATGCTCAAACCTTTCTCCAGCAATAGTGAGGAAGTCACATATTTTCTTTAGATTGTCTGCTGGCAGTGTACACAAATGTTCAAGTATTTCCATCTGTAGTGTCTCTATCTCAATTGACTCCATTGTCCTTGTGGCAACAACTCAGTGCTCTGTAGCAGTAGTAATTTGTGTGCTAAACCTCAGCAACAGCGCTCCTGGTACTTTAAGTTCACCTCAGATTGCTTGTGCTCTTTGTTGTAGACGTTCAAACCACCACCGTATAAGCCACTTGATGCTGCCGGCCTGGGTAAGTTGAAGGGGACTGAATGAGAGCTGGGGACGTCCGTTGCTGGCAGAAGTCGAACCTCGTCTCACCCAATCCCAGCGGTGCCTCCAGAAAATGTTACGCCCCTGTAAAGGGGAATAATAAATGAAAAACACAGACACGATGTTGCTTCAGTCACGTCCAGTGTTGTAATGTACTTTTACAAAAATACACAATTTTTATCAACATCACATTGCTATAAAACCAGCAACTGTTATAGCAACTGTTATCTCAAAATATTGCTCAATTAGAAAAATAAAGCATTGTACTAGAAACATAAAATATCTTTACAATGGTGTAAATCAGAATTGACAAACTGTACTTCCAAATGGACAGTAGACTGTATAGTAATATAAACTCTGTTTTGTATCTGCTTCTGTTCAAATGTAAATGAAAGTGTATCACATCTCGCATGTGTAGTATTCATAACCAAACTTATATCTTGCAAAATGGAAGCTATTAACATCACTCTTTTACTCATACAAATAAAATAATAACAGTGCAACACGTTTATCATGAAATCTTCTCATTAAATGTCAAATATTGCACACAAACGGCACAAATACACCTCTGAAACAATGTCGTCTCTGCCGCACGACGCAGCTAGCATGAAAACTACGGTGAGTTTAGCATAGAGTTCAGCATTCACGTAAACAAAACTTAATGGCTCTCAAAGTTACTGTAAACTCCATTATTTTACTTCCTACTTTATCTTTCATGGCACAGAAAACATACAAACACGTTACAACTGATTGTGTTCACTTTTCTTACCTGTAAAGGGGAATAATAAATGAAAAACACAGACACGATGTTGCTTCAGTCACGTCCAGTGTTGTAATGGACGTGTGAAAACACCGTCTTCCCCTCTACCGTCTTAGCTCAGACACAAGCAATCGAAACCCGAAGACCAGAGGTGATTTGAGGATTAGCTTTCAAGAAATAACTTATAAGAAGAAACACTTTAGAAACAATATGAAACATTAATCAGAGAGCTTTTCTAAAATAGAATAAGGAATTAGTTACGTTTTAAACATAGATATCCCTTTTAGCTTATCACTCTGCTTGTTTGACTAGAAGACCAGAGTAGCAGATAACAGATCACTCGATCAGCAGATCACAATGAATTTCACCTTAATCCACTTTTTTAAACCTTTATCATTACTTATGTTATGTTTTTAACCATGTACTTTCATGAATCAAAGCATTCTTTTTCTTACTGTTTTTAGCAAAACCACATAAGTTTTAAAACCTTTTAGCATTTTTTAACAGCACTTTTAAACACTTTTTTTAACCATTACACACTCCCCCTCAATAAAAATGTCGTCCTCGACATGAAACGATTAAGGCAGGTGCATAGCATACAATCAAGGTATTCTAACAGTTCTTATAGGCACTTGGCCTACCCAAAGTCCTCAAGTGTGTAATGTATGGCAGATCAAGCTGCTTCAACAGTCCATTATGAGTGTGTTCGTGTGTATTGTCACTCTGCTTTCACAAAAGTCCATGAGCGTATAGGATGTGTATGTATGGTGACACTCCGCTTTCTCAAAAGTCCATGAGTGTGTGGGATGTGTATGTGTGTTGACACTCTGCTTTCTCAAAAGTCCATGAGAGTGTGTGTGTATGTGTGCAAGGCAGTCCATAAAATGTCTGTGGTTACCCGTGCAGGTGCACAGGCTGGTATGTGGGGTACTGGACAGAATCTGGCCACATGGTCCCTGGTTGATGGATTCTGTAATGTTGCATAGGGTTAAACCTATACATGGATCTGGCCGGAGGTCCCATACTGTAGCAAACTGGATAACCAAACTCATTATAGGTGAATAGCTTTGGTGGTCGCCGTTCTCTCCTTGGCCGCTCTTGTATTTGTTCATTTTCACTGTGATTGTCACGTGGTGGGGGTGACAGAGGTGGCGGTACAGGGTTGTCTCCAAGAATTTCCGGTTCCTCTGGAGTCTCATCCCTGTCCAGCAACTCAATCCCACCTGGATCCTCCCTCAGCTCTATCAGTCTTTCCTGTTGCTCTCCTTGCTTGTGATGTGCTCCTGTCGGTTCAGAGTCTGCTTCCTGGCCAATATATTCCTGTTCATCACATGCCTGTGGATGTGCATCCTGGGGAGGCTGTTGAGGTAGGTAATAGAGCCAATCATCCTCTGAGTCCTCATCACTGTCATCCTCTTGCTGAGTATTGGTTTTCCCTTCATTTGTCTGTTTTAAGTTTTTCCTCTGTGATCTGGCGACTTTTAGGGGAACTTCCAAAGGCAGATGGTCACACGGAAGCAAGAGATTGCGATGTAATATCCTGCTATCTCTAACCTTTCCTTGTTCCGGTACAACTTCGTAAACTGGAGCATCCTTGTTTACTCGTCGAACGACCTTGTGGATAGTTTCTTCCCAATGGCTGCGTAGCTTGCAGTACCTCCTCTTGGGGTCAAGTTTCTAACCAGAACGCGGTCTCCTGGTTCCAATTCTGAACTCCTTACTTTGCGATCATGGTTTCTTTTGCCTCGTTCAGCTGACTTTCTTGCACTGTTCTTTGTTATTTCATAGGCTTCCTGCATCCCTTCACGCCACATTCGCATGTACTCTCTGTGATCAGGCGTACCTGTTTCTGGTGTCAGGCGGAAGAGTATGTCGACAGGCAGTCTTGGGGTCCTCCCATAAAGGAGATAAAAGGGAGAAAAGCCTGTGACTTCACATCTTGTACAGTTGTATGCAAAAATCAACTTGTTCAATGAGTCCTTCCAGTTCGATTTCTCCTTCTGTTAGTGTTCTTAGCATCTGTATGAGTGTTCGGTTGAAACGTTCTACTTGGCCGTTTCCTTCAGGGTGGTATGGCGTTGTTCGCGAGCCGAGCACTCCCGAGGTCTGCTTCAGTTGTGCGATGAGCTGATTTTGAAATTCACCTCCCTGATCATGATGGATGCGTTGAGGGAAGCCAAATTTTAATGCATAATCATTGAAAAGTCTGTCTGCTACAGTTTTTGCCGACTTAGAAGTGGTAGCGTAAGCTTGGGCAAATCTGGAGAAATGGTCAATGATAACCAATACATATTCATACCCGCCTGCACACTTGTCAAGATGCAAAAAATCAATGGAAACTAATTCAAAGGGCTGGGTTGTGACAATGTTGGTTAGGGGTGCTCTAATCTCTCGGCTGGGCTTCTTTTGTTTCAAACATGAACAGCTTCGAGCCACATAATGTTCAATGTCCTGTTGCATATGAGGCCAAAAGAAGCGCTCTCTTACCAATGAGGTGGTGCGGTCAACACCTTGGTGCCCCATATCATCATGTAATTCTTTCAAAACAGTTGTCTTGTACTTTTCTGGCAGAACAAGCTGTGTTCGCGTGGCTGTTTTTCGACGCAAGATGCCATCATCATCTAAGGTGAGTTTTTCCCATTCGCGTATCAGTCTTTTACTTTGTGCACTGAATGATTCTAACTGTTTGTTATCAGGTCTTTCATTTAACTGACGACACTCGATCACTGGGCCGATATTTTTATCTTCCTTCTGAGCTTGACAAATCTCTGCAGGCAAGAGAGGCTGATGTTTTGACTTTGTGATGTCTTTGCACTGAGCAGACAGAGCCATGGACCACACTGTATTAGGACTTGGATCCTCAACTGACTGTACTACTGCTTGTACTGAATGAGATGACAATTCCTCAGTGCAGTCTTTCAACATGGTGTCGATGTCTACTGGCATCCTCGAAAGACTGTCGGCATCAACATTTTCCTTTCCTGGCCGGTATCTTATGGTGAGGTGAAAATCCGCTAATTCAGCAACCCACCGGCATCCAGTTGCATTTAGCTTTGCTGTGGACAAAACATAAGTAAGCGGATTATTGTCCGTGTACACAGTGCATGATGAGCCGATCAAATAGTCCCTGAATTTTTCACACACGGCCCATTTAAGAGCCAGGAACTCCAATTTTCCGGAATGTAGGTGGTAGTTCTTCTCTGATGCAGTGAGGGTCCGGGACGCGTAAGCTATTACTCGCATTTTTCCTTCCTGTTGTTGATATAAGACGGCTCCCAGGCCTAGGTTGGACGCGTCCGTGTGTAAAACAAAAGGTTTGCTGAAGTCGGGAAAGGCAAGTATTGGCGGCTCCACCAGATGATTCAAAAGTTCCTCAAGCAAGTGTTGATGTTTTTCTGTCCATACAATGGGCTGGTTAGAGGACGCTCCATTTTGTCTCTTTTTCATCTGTCTCGTTCTTGTCCCATGTTTGTCACTCTTTTGCACATCAGTAGGAGCTCTCAAGAGGTCGTACAGAGGGGCAGCTATCTGAGAAAAATTACGAATGTACTGGCGATAATAACTGAGGAGACCCATGATAGCTCTTAATTCTCCCACAGTAGTTGGTCGCTTATCTTTTAGGGCTCTAACAGCTATGGTGTCAGCGGGGTCAATTTTACTGCCCTCTGATGAAACGACCCGCCCAAGATAGCGAACCTCTCGACGAAACATCTCACATTTGGCCGGCTTCAACTTTATGCCATACTCTCTCAATCGGCGCAGCGTTCTGACATTTTCAACATGACTTTCAAACGACTGACTAAATACAAGAATATCGTCATGATATGGAATACAAATCTGATCTCGAATTCCCTCCAGACACTCTTCCATGCATCGCTGGAAGGCAGCCGGCGCGTTCATCAAGCCAAAGGGGATTCGGATCCATTCATACAAACCCCAGGGGGTTACGAAAGCAGTGAGGGGGCGACTCTTTTCTGCCATGAACCCCTGATGGTAGGCTTTCCCCTGGTCTAAGAGCGAAAACCATGAGTGACCCCCCAGGCCGTCCATAATGTCCTGCACTCGGGGAATGGGCTGACGGTCTGGTACGGTTTTGTGGTTTAACTCACGGTAATCTATACACAGGCGTAAGCTTCCATCCTTTTTACGAACGCACACAACTGGAGATGCATAAGGTGAGTTTGATTTGCGCACCCAACCTTGTGTGATGAGGTCATGCAAGTAGCTCTTCATCTCTTGATAAAGTGGTTTTGGCACGGAGATGTAAGTTTTGGCCACAGGCTCAGTGTCTTTCAGTGAGATGGAGAGCCGCAGATTCTCAATACAGCCAATGTCGTCATCAGAAGTAGAGAAAGAGCCTGACTCTTCTCTTAACATTTGTTGAACTATTTCTTTTTCAGATGGGCCGAGATGGTTCACGTCGACTGGGGGATCCCATTCACCAGAAGAGGTTTGTTCATTTCTTACTCTCACATTACTCACGGTGACTGGAGGAGAGGTGCAGGATCGTTCGAAGATTGTCGGTGGATAAACTGCTTGAACTTGCTGCGCTGTCCCAATAACAGTTCTGCCAGTGAGCACAACGTCATGGTCTGTTGGGTTTTGTACATCAACAATTATGAATGGTTTTGCCCCTTTTCCCAGTGTCACAATAGTATCAGTGAACTCAAGGCCCTCTGGCCACTGTGGGTCAACACTAGGCTCAAACATCAGTGTTGTCTCAACTTGTGAAGGTGCTGTCAGAACACGGCAATCTACTTTTACAGATGTGTGTTTGGGGACATGTACTCGCTCTCTGGTCGTCTTGACAACATATTCATGTGATCGCTGTTCAGCAGTAACTTGCTCTACAAAAACTTTAGCCTGATCCATTTCAAAGCCAGGAAAAGCTGCTTGGACAGTTTTAATTAGCTGCTGTCTATCAGTGGCGTTACTCTGCTGTAGCTCAGTATCAACAATCAGTCCAATAACATTTGAGCAAATAATAGGTCGTGCAAGACTGTTACCTTTAATCACCAGGGTGGGAACGACGACCTCTGTTGTGGGGACTCCATCTGCAGCTAATCTAAACGTCACCTCTATCCATCCGACGTATGGCATGTCTTCACCATTAGCAGCAACAAGGTTTAAAGTGTCATTAGCATCAATGATCTCAGAAATGTCTCTCAATGTTACATGTGATAAATGTTCTGTTTTCCAGTGTTCACTCACTACAGTCACTTGTGAGCCGGAGTCCCACAAAGCTCTAACCTGCTGGTCTTGGATATGGCAGTCAATAAGGTATTTATTTCCAACTAAAGGAGCAACTTTGATGTGTTTTCTCTTTCGTGTTGTGGCTCGGACTATTTTACATGAGGTTGTTAGACATTGATTTCTGTGGACCATCCAGTGTTCATGTTGACATGCTTTGGAACAGTATAACACACCTTTACATGATGCACATTGTCTCAGCATCACATTCCTTCCATGTGCACCACAGTGTACACAAAGTTGGGGCGCTGTTGATGAATTGGTCACTCCCTGCCCCGCTGGGGTAACCCTGGCCCGTTTAAAGCGCTCCCTCTGAATTGACCTGATCTGCCCACCCTGCAACCGACTGCGAAATGTTCATTACTGCCGCATCTGAAGCAGTGACTACAGTCTTCTACATTTTCCTGCTCGCAAGCATAACATCTCCTTCTACGGCGTGGTGCAGGTGTGGGGAAAGGGCGTTGGTTGGCGAACCTTTGGTGGGGCTGAAGATAGCCATGTTGTGTTGCAGGGGCAGGAGCAGCCCAGTGTCTCTGCGGCGGGCCGTGGTGGGCTGGTGCTAGCTGGTGAGGAGTGCAGTCTGGTGGTAATACTGGGTCTGGTTGCTGCCTTGGTGGGTAAGAGGGCTGCTGCATCGACTCTTTGATGGAAGCAACTTCAGCTTTAAGGTCCTTTAAGAGAGACATGTTAGCTTTCATTTCTTGCAGGTCTGAGAGAATATCAATTTGATTCTTACTGTGACCCGCCTGACTCGTTTTCTCCTTCTTTTCAGCAGGGGTGTGGTCAGACTGAGCAGAGTGGACGGCTACAGGTCGC
This sequence comes from Chelidonichthys spinosus, assembly GCA_029853015.1. NCBI lineage: Eukaryota > Metazoa > Chordata > Actinopteri > Perciformes > Triglidae > Chelidonichthys > Chelidonichthys spinosus. The sequence continues at coordinate 29,624,415 of CM056825.1, forward strand.
TGTGGTGTTGTCATTTTCCTCTTTTCTTGCCTCTCACTTTCATAAGCACATGCTGTGTTCAGTTTTTCCAAACAGGAGTTCATCAGAAACACCAGCTTTTTCCAGGTATGGCTGTAGATCTCGTTTGATATTATCATTCTGCAAGCCAGTCATCACTGAGTGAAGAAACATGTTCTGTACTAGCACTGGATCATATCTTAGGCCTGACTCTGACTCTTGTGAGGCAAACAGAATCTTCTGCCTTAGATCTAGAGCACGGATGAGGAAGTTTTGAGGCGTCTCTTTTGTGCCCTGAACTTCTGATGACAGCTGTTTATATAATTCTGTTGCGCTCTTTTCTTGGTAATGACAACGAAGAATCCTCCTAAGTGTTGGTAGTTTGAGGTCACTTTTCCCCTCTAAGTAACTGCGTAACTGCATCCCTGGAACAATGGCTCTTATGACGGCATCAACAATCTCAGTCTCAGGAAAGACCTTTAGGAGGCCATGCTCAATCTGCCGTGCTAAGCTGGAAAATGTGAGGCGATCTTTTTGTCCTGGTTCTCCGATCTGTCCCGATATTTTAAACTCTTTGTGCCAGGGGGGAGGGGCCTGACCTGGACCTGTACCTGAGACTGGCGTCGTGTGGATGACTGTGGTGACCTGAGCCTTGTGTTCACTTCCGCTATAAGCACTCCCTGTAAAAGGCAGTGGCTCTAACGGAGGCAGTCTTGTCCATTTTTATCTTCATTTGATTGTACTTGAAGCTTAGTGAAGTGCTCAGTCATAGCTACCTCAGCATGGAGCTCAGTTACCTTGTCTTTTAAGAATAGTAGCTCTGACATTCCCATATCTTCGAGTTCTTGTAACTCCTCTCTCTGCAGGTGATTACTTATCATTGTTACTAATGATGCTCTGTTCTTTCCTGCCACATGCTCAAACCTTTCTCCAGCAATAGTGAGGAAGTCACATATTTTCTTTAGATTGTCTGCTGGCAGTGTACACAAATGTTCAAGTATTTCCATCTGTAGTGTCTCTATCTCAATTGACTCCATTGTCCTTGTGGCAACAACTCAGTGCTCTGTAGCAGTAGTAATTTGTGTGCTAAACCTCAGCAACAGCGCTCCTGGTACTTTAAGTTCACCTCAGATTGCTTGTGCTCTTTGTTGTAGACGTTCAAACCACCACCGTATAAGCCACTTGATGCTGCCGGCCTGGGTAAGTTGAAGGGGACTGAATGAGAGCTGGGGACGTCCGTTGCTGGCAGAAGTCGAACCTCGTCTCACCCAATCCCAGCGGTGCCTCCAGAAAATGTTACGCCCCTGTAAAGGGGAATAATAAATGAAAAACACAGACACGATGTTGCTTCAGTCACGTCCAGTGTTGTAATGTACTTTTACAAAAATACACAATTTTTATCAACATCACATTGCTATAAAACCAGCAACTGTTATAGCAACTGTTATCTCAAAATATTGCTCAATTAGAAAAATAAAGCATTGTACTAGAAACATAAAATATCTTTACAATGGTGTAAATCAGAATTGACAAACTGTACTTCCAAATGGACAGTAGACTGTATAGTAATATAAACTCTGTTTTGTATCTGCTTCTGTTCAAATGTAAATGAAAGTGTATCACATCTCGCATGTGTAGTATTCATAACCAAACTTATATCTTGCAAAATGGAAGCTATTAACATCACTCTTTTACTCATACAAATAAAATAATAACAGTGCAACACGTTTATCATGAAATCTTCTCATTAAATGTCAAATATTGCACACAAACGGCACAAATACACCTCTGAAACAATGTCGTCTCTGCCGCACGACGCAGCTAGCATGAAAACTACGGTGAGTTTAGCATAGAGTTCAGCATTCACGTAAACAAAACTTAATGGCTCTCAAAGTTACTGTAAACTCCATTATTTTACTTCCTACTTTATCTTTCATGGCACAGAAAACATACAAACACGTTACAACTGATTGTGTTCACTTTTCTTACCTGTAAAGGGGAATAATAAATGAAAAACACAGACACGATGTTGCTTCAGTCACGTCCAGTGTTGTAATGGACGTGTGAAAACACCGTCTTCCCCTCTACCGTCTTAGCTCAGACACAAGCAATCGAAACCCGAACACCAGAGGTGATTTGAGGATTAGCTTTCAAGAAATAACTTATAAGAAGAAACACTTTAGAAACAATATGAAACATTAATCAGAGAGCTTTTCTAAAATAGAATAAGGAATTAGTTACGTTTTAAACATAGATATCCCTTTTAGCTTATCACTCTGCTTGTTTGACTAGAAGACCAGAGTAGCAGATAACAGATCACTCGATCAGCAGATCACAATGAATTTCACCTTAATCCACTTTTTTAAACCTTTATCATTACTTATGTTATGTTTTTAACCATGTACTTTCATGAATCAAAGCATTCTTTTTCTTACTGTTTTTAGCAAAACCACATAAGTTTTAAAACCTTTTAGCATTTTTTAACAGCACTTTTAAACACTTTTTTTAACCATTACACATGCACACACTGATAGCAGTGGTGGGACTTCTTCACTAAAATGGTTTAAAGGAGCAATATATTGCAGGCCCATTCCCCCTGTCATATCAGACTGTAAAACCAGCACCGCCCATTAGACCACACACAGTGACGGTGATATATTTTTCTCACAGGGGCAACTTGAATCAAGGAAGGCAAATGGGCAAAGCAACATCCTGAGCGAATCCCTCGACTGAACGTTAATGTTCATTATGTGTAAATAGTATTAAACATCTGTAATAATATTAAATCAAATTCATGCTCTTTTTATATTCGGTCTAATGAAAGATTTCTCTTAGTTATAATTATCTTACCTTCTCCAGTTGCCACATAGAGAATCCACATTTGAATGCGTTATGTAGGGTGTGGAGGCCACAGCTACCCACATTCACCAGCTGGACACCACCATACTGCTCAGCGTGCTCTTGCTGTAGAAGCTCAAAGAATTTCCAATTTACATTGGGTCCATCCATGGAGATAGACACCATGTTCCTCAGATTCAGCTCCTCCACACACTCCTGAGAAAGAAGTTGATTATGATTATAATGACATGATTGCCAATGGTTCAGTGCAATCTAACATTGTGTCTGCACCCATCCTCAGTTAACATTAACTCTCTCCCTCTTCCATCCATCCACTCCCTTCCCTTATGTCCCCATCTCTGTGCATCTAAATGATGGGGTAGAAATGACTAGCCTACACAGCATCAATACACACACATGTATGAACTTAACTCCTTTACTCTCTCACACACACACACACACACACACACACACACACACACATACCATCATTCCCTATTTTAGGCCTACCATTTTACTGAATAGGCCTGCATAATGAATTTGCCCAAATGCATATAAAGTTAACAATTAATCATTGAATAAAATGTATATTACTTACTTTGAAGTGGTGCAGTAAATCTCGGGCTGTTGCGTGTCCCATGAATTGCGAGCCCAAGTACCGGGAATGCACTTGATCTCCGACCCATTATCGGACGTGCACGTCAAGTTGCTTGCTTTTAGTGGCGTGGTTCAACGTCTCATCAAACATCAAAACAAAATCAGCCTTGTTGACGCTGCAGATTAGTTCGTTTCGGATGAAAGGCGCTAGTCCGAAGCGAGTTATATACGCCGTTTTGTCCTTTCCAGCAGTAAAGGTGCTCGCGATTTGAGATTCAGGGAACATCAAACCGAAGAGATCTCCTATCCCCTCATTCGAGTTGTAGGACTGGTGCTTCACCACTGTTTTTAGAATCCACAACACCTCCGCTTTCAGTGTTGGTGTCGCACCAAATGCTACCCTCAGGTCAGTGCTAGCAGCGCGGACCGTTGTCTGCGGCGGTGGCGCCGGGGCAGAGATGCAAAACGTGGAAATGGCTGGGGTCTGTGTGTGGCTCCTGGCAGAGGTTTTGTATTTTTTGCTCTGAAAAAATAAAAAATAAAATAGTCCTGCCCCGACAAATTTAAGACCTCTGAGTTATTTATTTAAGACAAACATATGACATTTTGGACGAATTTAAGACTTTTTAAGGCCTTAAATTTAGAAAAATGAATTTAAGACTTTTTAAGACTCCAAGGACACCCTGAATTCTAGCCATAACGCATCGCTTTCAACCCACAATACATCACGTTAGGTAGCGCGCTGCAGGCGGCTACATCAAGTCGAATTTTTTTTTTTTTCCTTTTTTCTCCCTTTTTTTTTTTCATAGAAACTTTATTTATAGATTCCAACCACAGTCAGAACAATGACCGTATATAATACAAATACAAATACAAATAGTATGGCATCAAGACATAGTTAATATAAACAAAACAAAATATAAATTAAATGAGATTCAAAGAAAAATAGTAAAGAAAAAGGCAGGAAATATAACACTTCTCCGAATATTTCTTCAATTATATTAACAGTGTGTATACATTTTTTATTATCAATTCTTTTGATACATTCAAAATAGTTCTTGAAGTCGATTTCAAAAGCAGGAAAGAAAGGTCGACCTTTGGAAAATTTAGATTTATGTATGTGGAATTTAGCAATTAAAATAATCAGATTAATTAAATGTTGCAGATTCCTGTCATTATTATTATAATATAACAGTATATCTTTGGCATTCAGGGTAACTGGTTTGTTGGAATGTGCTGTGATGTAAGCTTCAATTTTCTTCAATATTAACAAATTTCGACACAAATTTGTTAGTGGGGTAGATGTTATGAATAATTTTATATTGAACTTCTTTTATTTTATTAGAAATGGCAAATTTGTGTGGAAGGAGCCATGTTGTTTTCCAGTTAATACCCAAGATAGAAGAAGACCATACAAATTTTCCTCTAGGTGTGATTTTCCTTTTCCTGAAAAAATGATTCCTTATATGTTTATTATTACAATGATGACTCATAATGTTAATACCATTAATAAAGAGGGTAAAGTCAACTTTATCTGCCTCTTGCCTTTCAAAGTGACCTCTTATTAATTGGAGAATGCCGCTGGGAATAGCATTAATTACTGTCTGAAATTCTTTATAGGTAACCGGGAAGATTTTAGATGCAAGGAATTCTTCATAACTGAAAACTTAACCTTCATCATTTTGTAAATCCTTAAGGTGGATTATTCCTTTATCAATCCAGTGTTTCAGAAATAGTGATTTATTTTTCCTAGTTATGAACTCGTTGTTCCATATAATAGTTTTATGTGGAGAGAAGTTATGGACAAAACACAGTTTAGCTGCTGTAAGGGCTTGTTGGTGAAATTTAGATAATTTTAGTGGTAATTTTGAGACATCATAATCACAGTTTAGGAGAAAAGGTAACCCTCCCACTTTCCCAAAAATATTTTGTGGTATAAAATACCAAAGAGATTCTGTCTTTTTCAGATATTCTTTTATCCATTATGTTTTAAAGGTATAGTTCATGTCCATATAGTCTAACAGCTCCATGCCACCATCACCTCTCGGGGCTGCTAAGATCTCTTTTTTTAAACGATGGCATTTGTTTTTCCAGACAAAATTAAGTAGGGTATTATTTATTTCTTTACAAAGGGATTGTTGAACAAAAAGAGAGAGAGTAGGGTAAACAAATCTAGAGATTCCATCTGCTTTACTCAGCAGAACTCTACCTATTAAGGACAAATCTCTCTGAAGCCACATATTGAATATACTTTTAGTTTTTTGTATTTTAGGCTTAAAGTTCTTTGTTTGACGTTCAGTTAGATTTTTAGAAATATGAATTCCGAGATACTTAACACTTTCTTCAACTGGTATTTTACCTATGAGTGTTTCATTGGTGTTGTAGAGACATAATATTTCACATTTTGTTAAATTAAGTTTTAAACCTGATGCAACAGAAAAGGTGTCTATTATCATAAGTGCTGTCTCTATTTGTTGCTTATTTTCCAAAAATAAGACTGTATCATCCGCTAGCTGAGTTATCTTAATCTCCCTCTCAAAGATCTTTAAACCTCGAAAGACAATGCTCTGTCGAATTTGTATTGAAAGCAATTCTACTACTATAAGAAAGAGAAATGGAGAGCAAGGACAGCCTTGACGGACTGACCTACACACTGAAAATCTTTTTGTAGTATTTGGGAATAACATGACACAGCTGCTAGTATCTTTATATAGCATTCTAATATAGGATACAAAATTTTCACCAAAACCAAAAGTTTGAAGAGAGTTAAATAAAAATTGATGCTCTACACTATCAAATGCCCTATAAAAGTCTAAGAATAAAATTAAAGCGTCTGAATCAATATATTCAGAGTAATCTATTAAATCAAGGATAAGCCTAATATTGCAACTTATGTGGCGATTATTCATAAAGCCAGTTTGAGTTTCATTTATGATTTCACTCAAACCTTTTCTTAGACGCCTGGCGAAAATTAGTGAGAGTATTTTATAGTCAACATTAAGCAATGTTATAGGTCTCCAGTTATCCAATAGAAGGTGGTCTTTGTCTGGCTTAGGAAGCACAGTTATTATACCTTGTTTCATGGTTGTGGTCATTTCTTCATTATTGGTACATTCTTTCAGCATTTCAAAAAGGGGGTTCTCAATTATATCCCAAAAACACTGGTAAAATTCAACAGGAAGACCGTCCATTCCTGGAGATTTACCTTTTTTCATTTTGTTTACAGCTTCAAGAATTTCAACTTTAGAGATTGGTTTTTCACAGTCCATTTTGAAGTTGTCTGATATTTGAGGAGTAAATCCCTTAACATTATTGATAAAATCTTCTCCTTTTATTGAATTATAATCGGAGCTGTAAAGGTCAGAATAAAATTGAAAAGTGTGATTTGCTAAATCAGTTGAGTTGGAGGTTACAGAATTACCTATTTTTAGAGATGTGATATTATTTTTTCTCTTGTAGTTCCTTTTTTCTAAGGCAAAAAATAGCTTGTATTCTTTTCACCTTCCTCTAACCATTTAGCTCTAGATCGAACAAAGGCTCCCTTGTTCATATTAATATATAGACGATCTAAATCCTCTTTCAATTTTATCAGTTTAATTTCTTCCTCTGAAGTAGGGGAACTTTTGTTTACTAGGAAATTTAGTTCTTTCATAATTTCCGATTCTCTAAGATTGCTGCGTTTTTTCATTTCTTTACTGTGTCTAATTGCTGATTCTCTGATTTTGAATTTAAAGAATTCCCATTTTTGTATATTACTGAGTTCTTTTTCATTAAAAATATTACCAGCAATTGCTTTGACTGAGTTACAAAAAAGTTCATCTTTTAGTAAATTACAGTTTAATTTCCAATACCCACGTAACTTATTTTTTTGTTCTAGGGGATTAGTAAAGGAAATGACTATCATTTTGTGATCAGAAAAGGGGGCATAACTATGTGATATTTCGGAAACATATTGCATAGTGTAAGAAGATATTAACCACATGTCTATTCGAGATTTTAGGGAACCACTAGCATTACTCCATGTATACTCTTTTTGATGAGGATGTATAAATCGCCAGGCGTCTATAACATTAAGTTGCTCACCTAAATGTGATATCACTTTAAATCTTGAACTGGAAGGCATTCTTGCTGGTACTCTATTAAGTCGTCCGCTGCATCATTTAAGTCACCGCCAATAATTAAGTGAGCCTCTTTATGTTTCTCTTTGAGCTTCAAAAGTTTTGCTGTCAATTGGACAAACATATTTTTTGCTAGAGCATTGTTATTGTGACCATAAATGTTATTCACCATCAGAATCATATTGTTTACTCTAAGCACTAAAATAATCCATCTACCGTCTTCAGATAAATGAGATTCTATAACATCCCCTTTAAATTTATTAAACAAAATAGCAACTCCTGCCGAGTTGTTAGAAGCATGACTTAAATAAATCTGGTCTCCCCATTGACTTTTCCAAAACTTACGATCATCTTCACACGAGTGTGTCTCTTGTAAAAAAAATATCGGCATTAGATCTTCTACAAAACAGAAAAATTGCCTTTCTTTTGGTAATATTGCGTATACCATTGACATTAAGAGAAAATACTTTAAGGTTGATGAAGTTATTATCTGCCATAAATAAATAAATAAATAATAAATGGATGCCGACTAACTAGAACAATCAACAAGAAAACAACAAAAAGAAAAGAGTTTGTTTAAAACTCTCTACCTTTGGAGAAAGTTAGAAAAACTCTGAACATTATGAGTATCAGGCATATCAGATGAACTGTTTTGAGGCCATAACCTTACTTGTAATGAGCTTTCTTAATCAGTTTTTTTTTTACTTTTAATAAGCATCATGTTCTTCAAGGTTGGCTTCTCATGCAGTGAATTTTACCCCGTCAATGAAGACGATCGGCCCTTGCCATCTGGTTTTCTTTCCATCCTTACGTGCCTGTTCGACTAAAGGCCACAGTTTGTTTCTGCAGTCTTTCTCGAAGCGGGTCAGGTCTTCAGCCATACGGAGGTTCATCTTCTTCAGGATGTCAGCGTTGCGTGATTCTCTCCAGATCTTGGTCCTGAAGGTCCGCATGTTGAACTGGATGATGACTGGACGCGGTTTGTTGTCATCTCTCGGGCGTCCCACTCTGTGCACCGTGTCAACCAGGAATCCCACCTTACTTTTTTCATCCGGTGCAATCTGGCTCAGTATTTTGAGGACTTCTTGTCTCACATCTTCGTTTTCTTTTACTGGGAGGTTGATGAGACGCAGATTCCATCTTCTGCTGTATCTTTCTCCTTCTTCATTTTTTTCATTCAGTTCGTTCACTCTTTTATCCAGCTTTGTCACTTTATCCTCCCTTTCTTTAGCTTGAAAGCTGAGCCCTTTCATCACTTCTTTTGCCTCTTTAATGTCCGCTGTGTTTTGTTTCATTTGTTGCTCAAAGACGGAAAAACTCCGCTTCAACTCACATATGGCTTGGAGGATGTCGGAGTTAGAGACCGTGTCCTTCTCCATGTTTTCTCCGCACAGTCTCTTCGGGTTTGGACTTTTGCTGGGAGTCACGGGAAGAGGAGAACACAAGCCGTAAAAACCCTCTTCTGGCTCCATGTCTATCACCAGATTTCCTTTGTTGATCTTTTTTGCGTCTCTCTTTGTCATTTCGGCTCACTGCTGCAATGTTGACGTTAGCTTCGTAGGCTAGCTTGTAACTTTGTCGCACGTGTCGGAGAGTTAACAATGTTCGTAGGTCGTCGGAAACTTCAACTTATCATCAAAACTCTTCTATCCTTGTTTGGTGTATGTTTAGCCTTTTAGCAAGCCGTTCAAACCGTTGGCCTCGTTAAATTACCATTAGATACTCGTTTAATGCTGCAGAGCTTAGCACTCAGACGTCTACTGCAGTCGCCATCTTGAGCGACCCCCCAGTCGAATTCGCCTACTGTTACCGCAATGTTTTAGGTCACGTATGGTGACGTATTTGTAGTCGGCTGCTAAGCAAAAACAAATTCTAGCCATCATGCATCGCTTCGACCCATATACAACGCATAAGGTAGCGCCCTGCAGGAGGCTACATCGGGTCGAATTCGCCTGCTGAAATCGGAGCGCAGCAGGATTTGACTAGATTGACGTCATTACCTGCGACTGCGAGGATCTGGCTTCTCAGATTGCCAGAGATGGCAGCAGCGGGAGGGTAGAATGGGACGCCGGTGGAGGTTGGGACTGCACTTCCCAGAGTTCTGCGCGGAATAGAGACGCCGTGTCGGAGTGACGTCTTCGGCCCGCGTCGAAGAGGAAGCGGCAGGTTCCCGGGATGTAAACACGGCGGCCTGGAGGGAAGAGCTGGAAGGTGAAGCGGTAGCGGCCTCTAAGCTTTGGATCCTGGAATTCATGCTGGAAATGGATGACTGGGTGGAAGACAGCGCTGCCATGATGGCGTCGTTTCCCGGAGCTGCAGAGGCGAATGCTGGAGTCGGGGCTCTAGCTCTTTTGGCTGCGGGGCAGCAGCTGGAGTCGTAGCGAATGCTGGGTTCAGGGAGCTGTGTTTGCGTTTGCTGAAGCTTTCCGATGAGCGGACAGGAGCTGAGCGGCGGGTGTAGGTTGAAACCCAGCGCAATTTAAAATGAAGCTGAGCGGTAACATCGTTGGAAAACAGAAACTCCAGCGGCTTTGGAATCGGCCAGTCATCGAGCAATGGGACGTCTGTGGCGTTACCTTTGCCTGCCGAGCGAGAGCTTCGACGGAGAGATGGAGCCCTCTCATCGTCGTAGATTCGTTGGCTTCCTCTGTTTCGGGGTTTTGCTGAGGCTCCGTACCGTCATATAGCCGCGGGTCTTCATCATGGACAGAGAGCGACGACGTCAGCAGCAGCAGGGTGAGTAAGAACGTAAATCGCGAATTCTCTTCTAACGGGAGCTCGTCTTGAAAATGCCGGCAGAGGAAACAACGAAGGAGGTCAGGCTAGAGCGGTTTAAATAGCGCGCTCTGAATGCAATTTCCCAATAGGAAGCGAGCACGGGGAGTCTGCTGAGCCGTCAGCTGATCTCCTCGGTTTTGACAGCTACGCTGTTGCTGCTGATTTAGAGCTTGACGTCGTGGCCTGCCAGAACTAACGCTACGCTTGATTTATCTGTTATACGCAGGGGAGAAGCTTTTTCATTGATTCAAGCAGGAAACAGGCTTCTTGGAGGTTTCAAGCAAGAAATAGGCCTACTTAGCTGTTAGACGCAGGAGAGAAGCTTTTTCAGTGATTCAAGCAGGAAACTGGCTTTTTGGAGGTTTGATGCAAGAAATAGGCTTACTTATCTGTTACACGCAAGAGAGATGCTTTTTCATTGATTTAAGCAGGAAACAGGCTTCTTGGAGGTTTCAAGCAAGAAATAGGTCTACTTAGCAGGAGAGAAGCGTTTCCAATGATTCAAGCAGGAAACAGGCTTCTTGAGGTTTCATGCAGGGATTTGGCTTTAGTAGCTGTTATTCGCAGGAGAGAAGCTTTTTCCATTATTCAAGCAGGAAACAGGCTTTTAGGAGGTTTCAAGCAAGAAACAGGCTTACTTAGCTGTTATACGCAGGACAGAAGCTTTTTCAATTATTCCAGCAAAAAATGAATTTAATTAGCTGTTATACGCAGGAGAGAAGCTTTTTCAATTATTCCAGGAAAAAATGAATTTAATTAGCTGTTATACGCAGGAGAGAAGCTTTTTCAATGGTTCAAGCAAGAAATAAGCTTATTTAGCTGGTATACATAGGAGAGAAGCTTTTTCAATGATTCAAGCAGGAAACAGGCTTCTTGGAGGTTTCAAGCAAGAAATAGGCCTACTTAGCTGTTAGACGCAGGAGAGAAGCTTTTTCAATGATTCAAGCAGGAAACAGGCTTCTTGGAGGTTTTAAGCAAGAAATAGGCCTACTTAGCTGTTAGACGCAGGAGAGAAGCTTTTTCAGTGATTCAAGCAGGAAACAGGCTTCTTAGTTGTTTGATGCAGGGAATAGGTTTTCTTAGTTGTTTCAAGCAGGATAGAAGCTCTTTCAATGATTCAAGTGGGAAACAGTCTTCAGAGGTTTAATGCAAGAAATAATCTTACTTAGTTGTTATACGCAGGAGAGGAGCCTTTTCAATCATTCAAGCAAGACACAGGGTTTTTGGAGGTTTCATGCAGGGAATAGATTTTCTTAGTTGTTAGACGCAGGAGAGAAGCTTTTTCAATTATTCAAGCATAAAACAGGCTTCTTGGAGGTTTCAAGCAAGAAAAAGGGTTACTTAGCTGTTATACGCAGGAGATAGGCTATTTCAATGTTTCAAGGATGCCAATGATCGACACGACTCTGGGCAATGATGTAGCAGAGCCGAGGATAGAAGCTATCAGGCAAGTGTTCTTTAAATAAACTCCTGGTGTACTTACAAACTTTCAAATGCCTCGTTTTGTGAGTACAGACCCTATGTGTACTACTGCAGAGGTTTGGTAACATTCCATTCAATTAGTGGGGTAATTTACGAGATATACAAGATGTTAGTGCCAGTACTAAGCCATTCGGCTGATAGCCCTATCTTGACCAATGCTGACCATCACTAAAAATGCTTCAGAGGGTATTTGGCTGGATGTCATGGTGGAAATGACCTAGGGTGTATTTTACTCTGAACCATCACTTTAAGTAAAACTTGCTAATGTGCAATATAAATGTAAATGATCAATGTCAATGTGCAATAAGAAAACAAAATTATCGCAATTAGTGCAAACAATGTACTTTTGAAAACAACTATTGCAAATTAAAATAATGCAAACATGAATAGAATAATAAAAGTAACGGTGCAACATATGCGGGGGGGGGGGGGGGGGGGGATTTTTGGCATCATTACTCACTCTGAAGTCTCATGATACTCCAGATAGAAGTTTCTCTCAGGAACGAGGCAAAGCACTTGGAGCAGTAAATGGTTGTCTTCATATCCTTTACTTTATAGCTTCTCCTTCATCTTCTTCTCCGTCTCCTTCTCCGTCACTTTCTCCGTGCAGACCAAACCCGTCCTGCGGTCCTGAGTAACAGTTCTCCGCCAGCACACAGGCATGCAAGTGTTGGTGAGCTGACATCACTGCTGCTGTAAATGCAACAACTGACTGCCTCTGTATCTCAGCAGAAATCTCCGCCGTGTCCTTCTCTGTGTTCTAAATTTTCTTTGCCATGGTGGAAAACACATGGTGTTAAATAAAACTTCTTTGTCGTCTAATACGCCGCTGCACATTCGGCTCCCCTGCGCTCTGTATAAAAGCATCCTGCAGCAAGATGACGTTGCCGTCGGTACGCATGGATTTCAAGTCGGCTGGGTATTGTGTTCTATATCATTTTTGGTATCATTCGACAGAGTAGCTTCTCCCCTTTCATTTGACTTTAAACATGGCCGCACCATCAGCCTCTCATCATGTTACATTGGGGGAATTGAATTCAAGAATACAAAGTTTTGATAATGGATTTGTGGAGAGAAACGATAGACTAGTGGCTGTGAATTTAGGAGAGTCTAATGATCTGGAACTGAATGTAGTTCAGTCATGGTGTTTACTGAGAAATGTCCCATCATTGGAGATTTGGAACCTTCTTCTGACGAACATTGGGGCCTACTTCTTTTATTACTATAAATAGTAAACATTGTATTTTCTTCTATGTTATCTCAGGGTATCTGTGTATATTTGAAACATTTGGTTGTGGAACATCACAGACTGTAGTTGTATCCTCAGAACAAACTTATAACAAAGCAAAATTTCTTATACGTTATCCCCGCTGCATCGAGAAAATTGGACCTGTACTTCATATGTATGTATGTATGTATGCGCTATGAGGATTAACATAGTTTTTTCAAGAAATAGCTCACGTCATTTAACAAATATCACCCAAACACTGGCCATAAAACATCAGTCGCATGGCATATGTGACCCGCCACGGCAAAACCAGCAACAAGTTGGGTGGGATGAACTCCCATAAACAACGAAAAAAAGCTTCTTTTTTTTTCAAAATTAGTGATTTTTGTTTTTTTGCAGAATATGCAAGTTGAGTTCATGAAGAAGCCACTCCATATTTCAGATAACAGTATTGGTTGCGACCAAGGTACGTTTTATCAGTCTGTTTTCTGAGAATAATTGACACAAGCAGAAACCAAAAACAAGCCGTTTTTTTCGCAAAAAAACAAAAATCTGAATTTCAGCTCATTTTCTTGTTTTTTGGTTCCTACTTACAAAACAAATTTACCACTCATTATTTTGTTTCCGTCGGTGGGCGGGTCCTCTGATTGACTAGTGTGCTTCCTTGCCCTGTGCTCTTCAAAATAAGTTCTTCCGTTCTTTTCTTCTGATAATGTCAACAAAAATATTACTGTATTATAGACACTAGCAGACACAGATGTCCCTAACACCCAGTCAAGACTGACCCGGCTTCAAATAAAAATAATAGTATTCATAATCATTTGAAAATGAGAACTTATGAAGTTATGATGACTTCAGTGCAGTTGATGTTTAGCCACAAGGTGGCGCAGTTGTTACATGAAGAGTAGACCTTGGGGCTTTACTACGAAGGAGGATCAACATCTCGAGGCTGGGTGTTCATAATCCGGCTCAACAAAACCTAAAGTCCCGGTCAGAGTTAACACGATATTATCACAACGGTGGTCATTGTCTGGCTCTGAGCTTTGTGCTCTGTGCGCGTTCACAGCTGCTGAGAGCTGTGAGAGCTGAGGAATAGGAGTGATCACAACCAAATATGAAAAGAGATGAGGCTAGTTTTTAATTTCTGACAGCTGAACATTGCACATCTGTTAACCTTTATCCATTTACAGTAAACAAATCTTTTTTTCTTGTTGAAAGATATTTTATATTGTTTTCACAAGAAACCCATTCTCTGCAGCTGAAAGCCAGACAACGGCTGAACATGAATTTGCACATTAGTACGGCGACATTTCTTAACTCTTTGACAATACTGTCAACTTTGAACCAACCCGGTTCCAAAATGGAATTAAGGATCTCATTGACATTGTGAGAAGACATGTGTAGCCTGATCTGTCGGATCGCAGAAGCTAAGCAGGGTCTGGCCTCGAGCTTCCTGTATGGTAGTTGAGAAGTTTGTTTGACATGACATGACATGATATTTGACATGTTTTTATGAGGTTTTAATGTTGCCTTGTCAATGTGTTGTTTTGACAGCTAAGTTTCAATTTGTAAAGTACCTGTAGATGTTAGACAGGAGTGTTATGGAGACGCTGCATTAGGTCTCAAGTGACGAACCCAGTTCAGAATGTGAAGTAAAAGTGTGCTACTGCTGCAAAATCTTTTACCGTATGACTATAAGACTTGAAGAATATCCTTTGTGTAACTATTCATGTAGTCAGTCAATGATCAAACTAGTAGCATGAATATGAATTACAGTCCAAGCGGGTTAGGCAAGGCCATTTTATTTGTATAGCCTGTTTTTGCAAACAGTTTGTCTCAAAGGGCTTTACATAGCATGAGCATCATAACAACATCCTCTTCCCTTAAAGCCTCACATCCACTGTGGAAAATCTCCCAGGAAAACCCTTTTAACTGGGGAAAATTGGAGAAACATCAGGGTGAGCCACAGAGGAGGGATCCCTCACCCAGGACAGGCAGACGTGCAATAGATGTTGTATACGGACAAGAAAACAGTTTATAACAGAGAATATGGAAAAACATGGAAATGGTTGACAGGAGCTGACGAAGGTAACTTCTGGTGGGCAGGAAAGGCAGGGAGAGCAGGCCGGCTTAATGGGAGTAGTGGGTGGCAGACTGGGTCGTGAACAGGGAGGGCAGGCCAGTTTAACAGCGGGGGGAGGGGGCCGATGCAGGCAGCGGTTGGTGCAGAGGGATGGAGCTGTGGAGAATCTGTGGAAACAGAGTAGCCAGATTCTTTACTTGAGTAGAAGTAAAAGTACCTGTGTAAAAAATGACTTTGGTAAAAGTCATTGTACTTTTGTATTGTACACATCAGGTTTACACATCACACTTCTGAACATTAAATCTTGGACCAGGACTGGCTTCTAAACTGTGGTGTCACAAATCTTGCTCATAGGCCCTCTTAATCAACTTTTTTAATAGCACATCAGGCAACAGTTGCTTCTCACTGTACAGGTGTGTGTCATTGTGAGTGGCACACCCAGGGACTACATATAAAATAACTAAGCTTCTCTAGCCATTATCTGGTACAAAAAATGACTCTCTGAATGACTCATTATTGTGCATTTGAAGATGTATATTATTACATTACTGCATGTTATGTCCTGGGATGACAATACAAGACTTCCATGAATGTGCATTTGAGATAGGTAAGTTTGCTTTGTAGCTATTCCAGCCGGCCTGTTATGAGCAAATTTCTATACTGTAGATCCATTTCATAACATGTTCCAACGATATGATTTGCTTGTACAGCACCTTAAAAAACTCACTGTAGCCATATTCATAAGCACACCCAGCCTCGCTTTAAATATAACACACTCCCATTCTGTAATCACCGTCAGTACCTTAATAATAATATGAAAACAATATAAAATATCTTTCAACAAGAAAAAAAGATTTGTTTACTGTAAATGGATAAAGGTTAACAGATGTGCAATGTTCAGCTGTCAGAAATTAAAAACTAGCCTCATCTCTTTTCATATTTGGTTGTGATCACTCCTATTCCTCAGCTCTCACAGCTCTCAACAGCTGTGAACGCGCATAGAGCACAAAGCTCAGAGCCAGACAATGACCACCATCGTGATACAGTTAACTCTGACCGGGACTTTAGGTTTTGTTGAGCCGGATTATAAACACAGAGCCTGGAGATGTTGATCCTCCTTCGTAGTAAAGCCCCAAGGTCTACTCTTCATGTAACAACTGCACCACCTTGTGGCTAAACATCAACTGCACTGAAGTCATCAAAACTTCATAAGTTCTCATTTTCAAATGATTATAAATACTATTATTTTTATTTGAAGCCAGGTCAGTCTTGACCGTGGGTGTTAGGGACCTCTGTGTCTGCTAGTGTCTACAATACAGTAATATTTTTGTCGACATTATTGAACGGAAGAACTTTTATTTTGAAGAGCACAGGGCAAGGAAGCACACTAGTCAATCAGAGGACCCGCCCACCGACGGAAACAAAATAATGATTGGTAAATTCGTTTTGTAAGTAGGAACCAAAAAACAAGAAAATTAGCTGAAATTCTGATTTTCGGTTTTTGCCCAAAAACGAAAAAAACGTCTCGTTTCTGGTTTCTGCTTGTGTCAATTTTTCCCAGAAAACAGACTGATAAAACGTACCTTGGTCGTCGGTTGCCTTAAAAGTATACATTTTGTATTTGTAGTTTTGGAAAAAATCTGCAGTTGTCTGTGTCTCTGAGGGGCCGTGTACGGTGATGCAGTTAATTTTCCATACTTTACTTTACTTTGGCCATTCACGTTCAATCGTTCAATCAGCTGCACGTTAGAAGCGAAACACATGGCTAATTATACAGCGCCCTGTCTCTCATAGCGGAGGAGCTTGAGCGGAAGATATCAGACGCTACGGTTACATTTCAATGGGATAAAGACAGCCAAATGGAGGAAATCCGTAACTTTGACTGCTAATGCTACGGAAGAAGAAAGGAGAACTCTCTCCTTGGAAGACATTCATGTAGCAAAAACTTTCTCAAGAGCTTATGTACAGCATAATCTTTAGCTGCCGAAAGAGAGCAAACGGACATACAGTAGTTACGTCGGAGATGACTGCATCCACCAAAAAGCCGCAGACGAAAAGAAAGTGCGCCTGAACCTCTTATTTCATCGGAGCCAACGAAGTCTGCAGGAATACTTTTCATTTTCTTATGGGGTGAGTTAACATCCAAGTTATCTACTTTGCTTAGCTAGCTAAGCTAGCGCAGTACTGTTGTTTTAAAATGATATGCACATCAAAACTAAGCTGTAATGGGAGGTTTTTGGCTTGTAATGTGGGCATCTGATTTAACAGTAAGGTGCCCTGTTGGCATTGCTCGAATTGACTGTGATGCTAATAGTTTAGCAACTAGCCTACTTGAGAAAAATAGGCTAGTTGCTAAATCATTAGCACTAGCTACTTAGACGGTGCCTGTTAGCATGACACATGATGTGATACTTCTTTGTTTTCTTTTTCAGAATTGGCAAAGATACCATGACTGATATAATCAAACACTTTGAGGAGAATGGGCCTGGACTAAATTCACTTAATTCTAGTACTGACTGTACTGTAGAATTTTTTTTTACTCCAATGTTTACATTGTACATTTTAAGCATTTCCATTTCAATAAAATACCTTCTAATTCTATTATTATTTATTTATTTATTTATCTGTTATGTTTGTTTATACGTACTTCTGTTTTCCATTCTTTGAATGTTTGTACTGTTGAGGGTGGGGGGAGGAGGGATGTTCATATTGTCACTGTCCCTGTGACTGTATGTTCTATGTTAATGTGTATGTATATATAAAAAGAAAAACAATAAATATATTGTTAAAAAAAATACCTTCTAATTCTAATCAGTCCAGTAAAGTGCTTAACGAAAATTACCTACATGATAACTGCTTTTGATAATCATTGTTCAAACCACTACAATACTTTCTGCCCTGCAGGCTAACAGATACAAGATATCACTGAGAGGCTGTCCATACGAAGCAAAACAAACTTTTTTTCTCCGTTTTTCCTTGGCATTGTTTCAAGAAAATCTGCATCCAGACGAATCCACTGAAAATGACTGTCGTACATATTCCAGGCCCTTATGCGGCACTGTTTCTGCTACAAAAATGCAGAAGAAGAGACAGAGCTTGACCAGATGTTTGCTGTCGCAACACTAAAAGCTACGGCTTCTAGCCACCTGACCACCCAATCAATAAACACCCATAAGATGACAATTTGTCAAGTATAAACAATAAGCATCAACAGCCGTCACCCTAAGGACCTTGACGAGCCATTGTCACACGTTGGGATGGATTAATTAGAAAAATAAATGCCTACATTCATGGGAAGTTAGCTAGCGGTTGTTTGTTAGCATCGTAATAAAAGTAGCACATCTGTGACTTTATCCCGGAATATCGCCCCCCTCTCTCGGCTCCGTTTTTTTTTCATACAGGCCCTAATACGCCGTTGTACAGACTAGCAGAATATCTGCTACGAGCACGTAGGCCGCCGTTGTTGTTGTTGTTACAAGATGTCGCGGGGGAAGAAGTCAGGCTCGAGGGTCGAGGAACGGGGCAATGACGTCAGCTTTTTCGTTTTTGACGTCTACACGAAAACGAAACAGAGGGACTGCCAGGGCTCCAGACTAACTTTTTCACAGGTAGCACTGGTGCCACCTAGCTTTTCATTTAGTAGCACCAAAACAAATTAGGTAGCACCATATTTTTCCAGTGTATAGCGTGTTATTAATATGTTATGTTTATGAAAGTTAAAGATTGACAATGACCCAAATTTGATAATTGCAATATATTTTAATCTGAATTCAAGTTTCACAGCAGTACAAAAAGTTTACATTTTATTAATTATGTGATGTCAGACAACATTCAACTTATTGGTAACTTCAAGATAACTCACTCAAGATAATTAACACTGAACTTGAAAGCTAGGTGGCACCAGTGCTACCTGTGAAAAAGTTAAAAAGTTGAAAAAGTTGGTGGACACACACCATGGCTTGTCCCTCATATCTTAGCCACGGGAACTGCGCCAGCCATGGTTGTTGAAAGCTGTACTTTTTTTTCTTCTCCCCACTCCCCCCCGCCTCTTTTGCCAACCTGTCACTGTCTTCATCAGAAGAAGAATCCGAGATTCTTGTCGCTTCCTCTGCTAACCCTTCTCCACCACCACCAACAGCCTCGTTTGTTGCCTCTGGCACATTTTTCTTCTTAAAATAATCGACTATATTTTTTGAGCGTGCTACGTGTACGCGCGCGTGCACTACTGTGCACGTAACGTGAGCAAAGGTGCAGACAGACAGGCAGGCAGAGACAGGGAGTGAGAGAGATGAGAAATAGGACTCGCAGGAATGAGCCAGAAAGTACGATTTTATTATCAATCACAACCATTAATGCACTAACACAGCCGAGAGAAAGAAAAAAAAAACTTTTTTTTTTCACTCGTCCTCCTGCAAGTAGCACCGGAGCGACCTCATTAAATTTTAACTCGCACCTTAAGAAATTAGGTCGCATATGCAACCTAATAGGTCGCACTCTGGAGCCCTGGGGACTGCGTTTTTTTTTCTTTTCCACCCTGAGAGCTGGTTTCAAAAAAGTGCGTTTTCAGGCAGCGAAAACGCCGGATCCATATGGACGGCAGGCTGAAACGCACAAGACTTCTGAGTTTACGCACAAAAAATGTTTTCGTGTGGATGGGGCCTGAGTGACAGCTGTAGGGGTGAGGGCTTATCTGAATGAGATGCAAATGAGCACCATTGTGTTTCCTTTCTGGCCAGGTGGGGTGAGGTGAGGTGAGATTTGCAAATCTTTCAGGCCAGTTTCCGCAGTGAACCGTTTTCAAAGAAGCATACATTCAAATGGCCACAACTTCTTTAAATATGTGTGACTAACTAAAAATGCCCCGAGGTCGACTTGTTCCTGGTTTTGCCGTGGCTGGTCACATATGTCTGGCGATCTCCAGCAACCTTTAAAGGGGCGTTCACACCAAACGCGATAGACGCGAATTGAGCGGCGACTCTACATTGAAAATCAATGTAAATGGCGCGATGACACGCGATTCAGGCGGAGGCGACGCGAATGGAGCTTCTGGCGCGATGAGACGCGGCGCGAATGGCGCGTCTGACGCGGCACGAATGGCGCGAATGGATCGACATCCAATCAGCGATGAGTTCAAGCCGAAAGACAGATGAGCTGGTTTTAGCTGTTTTTAGTCATTTGCTTCGTCGTCTCTTGAGGAAGCTTTATTTCTTTGGGTTTTTGGGGGGATTTGGTTTGTTAATTCCTGATGGATTCAAATGTCTAAATATTGACACAGACCAATAAGCTGTCATTAAGCTTGCAAATAATTCAGCCAGGCAGATATATAAGCTGACATTATCTTATATCAGTATTTGTGTTTGTATCAACTGATAAGTAACAATACATGTCAAAGATATGTTTGAGCTCATTCCCAAACAACCCGAACCCGGCGCAATGGGGGCCGTTACCGGCCTCACATCGTCCACGGGCTGAGCCTCGATCAGAAGGACTCAGGCCCCCGAGCGACACCGGGCAAGCGGTCTTCCGTACACTACATTTCCCACGTCCGCCCAATGCAATTGCCCAATAGTGTTCAATTGATGAAAGTGAATAGGGCTAACACAATGGGTTTGGTTACTGCCCATGTCTGGTTATTTGTGGCAAAGTTGAAAATGAAATGCCTCTGTTTTACCAGATTGAGTCAGTTCTGATAATATATAAAAAAAAATATTAATGCTCAATTTGCCTTTATATACAGTCACTTCAAGAAAATTTCTATGCGTGTGAAGTGACCACAACAAACCAAAATTATGGTGTCTTTAATTTCGACAGCCTGCAGTGTCCTAGGCCGATTGATTTGCAAATGTTATATGGAGTAAATGACTCAGCTCTCTTTGTTGTTCCTTATTGTTATCTCTGGTGAGCATTATAGCATTGTATTTTGCAAATGTTATATTCATGAATGTTGGCAATGGTTTGTAATTGAAGTTAACATTTAAATAGTTGAAATGGTGAAAGATTATAAATTAACTATGTATGTTTGTGTTTATTTCTATTTGGTAGGTAATAATGTAAATCAGTAACACTGCATCATATGACCTAGATTTTAAAAAATGGCACTGCAGAGAAATAAAGCAATTTATATTATTACACATTAAAGTGTAATTTTAAAACAGTGTGAACTAACCACAGTGTTAAATATTGTTACACATTCCATTATTAATTTTGACACTGAATTGAGTAGAATTAACTTAACTAAAAACTTGACTCTGGCCGTAGGGTAAATTTAACACTAGTGGGACCAAATATTATCCGTAACAGTTAAATTCAACTCTTTTATGGTAAAATTGACACTCTGTTTTTTTACTGTGTAGTTGAGCTACTATGTCTTTCAACTGGTCCAGTTCCTCCACAGTGAAGATGTAGACCAGAGCGATTATCACAGGCCTGTTGCTTGGATGTCTAGGCCCTTACAACATCAGCTGCTGTTTTGCCAATATCATACACTAACTACTACAATTAGCAAACGCTTATAGATTTACCAATATTGATTAAAAATGGACCAAATGGTTGTTGGAAATTCTAAGCAAACAAAATGAAAAAGAACACACTTCTATGCTTTTACAGAATTCCTGCAGACAATGCCATAGTGTGTCAAGGGGTGGTGCTAGGGGAGCAATTGCCACCCAAAACAAATTACCTGGGGCCTGTTCCAGAAAGCAGGTTTTCCTGAAACTCTGAGTTTGTTATCCCTGAGAAGAGGGATACTCTGAGTTTTCCGTTCCAGAAAGAGAGGTAACTCAACCTTGAGGTCAGTTACCATAGTACTGACTTTGTGAACCTAACCTGCTTGCTGGCAGGTTTGCTTCAACATACCTTGAGTTTCTCCCTACGTGTCTCCCCACTTTTCTGGAATCTGAACCAACTCTGAAAAAAATTGCCGTCCTTTCCTCGTCACCCTACTCGATATGGAAATAAAAGTGATTCTAGCAGCATTACGTCAGGAGAGGATTTTGATTACTTAGAAGGAAATGACCATTTTTCCTACCAATCACATTTCTAAACAATATTCTCCGACATTTTCAACATTTCATATCACGGACATAATCCGGATTCTTTGCAGAGCTCTTTAGATTTTTTTGCGAATGGGATTTTTCTGA
Organism: Chelidonichthys spinosus; assembly: GCA_029853015.1. Taxonomy (NCBI): domain Eukaryota; kingdom Metazoa; phylum Chordata; class Actinopteri; order Perciformes; family Triglidae; genus Chelidonichthys; species Chelidonichthys spinosus. The sequence continues at coordinate 29,646,675 of CM056825.1, forward strand.
AAAAGGACTTCTTTGTTGAAATAGCCACTTATATTTACTGTTTAATATGTGAAATATGATTAAAATATGCCTTAGTCTACGCATTTGTGCAATATTCTTATGCTTAATTTTCAGCTGAAGCCAGTTTCTTTTTGTGCCTGTGGGGTTTACACCTACATGGAAACGATTATTAGTTTATTGCGCTACTTTAGGAAGTACGGGAGTTGAACCCCTGTCGCCTGCACCGTGGGCAGCGTTGCTAACCATTTCACCACAGTGTTGCTCTGCGAAGCCGAAAAGAAAGACTTATCACCTTTAGATCAGTCAACTGTTTCATTCAGTTATACACATTAAGTTGGGCCGTAAATGTCTGCCACGCCAACTAGCTCTACTTTGATGCAGTTACGTTGCTCCGCTTTCTAAGGATGAGCTCATTTTCTACATAAACACTCGAACAACTCCCGGTTGCCATGGTGAATCGTAGTATTGGAGCTCCATTGATGATGGCTTTTTAGAGTCGGCAGGCAAGCGCATAACTCAGAGTTTACATACTCAGAGTGGATTGAACTAATTCAGAACAGCTGTTCCGGAACCCAAAACTCAGAGTTGGTTGAGACTGCTTTCTGGAATACACCTCTGGTTGTCAGCTTGCATTTCAGATTGGCCCAACTGGTTTGATTGCTTTGATTTCTTTAATTTGTTATTTCCTTTTCATTTTGTTGGAGCTAGTAACCAGTTTGTGGTGGAGGCTTCACAGATTGTAGTGATTACAGCACTCGGACACATTTGAAGTGACACGTTTTGCAGTGAAACGCAGTGACTATCGATTGCAGTGGGCACATGTGGTGGGTAAGTTGGCACACCCCTGGAACACATCCTAAGTAAGACTGCCTCTCCACAGCTGGCCTCTGCCCACGTCCTCCCTTTCTTTTGATAATTTAAGTAATAACTGGGAATGGTATTGTGAAAAAGAATTCATCTGTGTTTGCTAAAATATTGTAATAAACGTATCTACTTTTTCAATCATATTTTTCGTACATTCCTAACCATCCTTTTTTCAGGCACTTCCAGTCATCAATTATTTCCATCCATCCATCCATCCATTGTCTACCGCTTATCCTGTATTCAGGGTCGCGGGGGGGGGGGGGCTGGAGCCATCAATTATTTAATTATCAATAAATTTGTATTTATTATGAGAAGGGAATCAGCTTATCGGGCTGGATGGACATGAGCTGCTCTCAGTTGATAAAGTTAGAATGTGGGCAGAGCCCGACTTTGTGGCCTGCCTGAACTAACCATATTTAAGTATATGGTACATTTCATCCATCCATCCATTGTCTACCACTTATGACTGTCACTGGTGACTGTGCATGAATGAGTGGAAGTAGTAGTCAAAAAGACTAGAAACGCGCCAAATAAATGCTAGCCCATATAAAAATCTATTTTTCTTTCCTAAAAAACAAAATGCTGCACGAACTTACATTAGCTATTACCAACTAGGGATGCAAACAATTAAGAAATTACTCGATTAAAATAAATTAATTGCAATTAATTGCGTTTTGAACCCGTAATTCCAACAAGACGAGCAGTGTTTCCCACACATTGATGAGACTATGGCGCACCGCCATAGTCTCAATGTTTGCCCCAAATTATTTTGATTCCGCAGCGCTTATTATAAGGGGAAATCCTCGCGGCTGGTTTGGCTCATCAACGTTCTGTTTTCCCCCATTGCCATGGCAAGGCGTCCCCCGCGCCGACTCCCCCTCAGCTGGCAAGTTTGATGGCGCGTATAGCCCCGTTCACATACGTCGCTACTCGCCCATCACCACTCGCTTTCTCGCTGAATTAAAAAAAAAAAAATCACTGCCGCCGACGGCTAGTTCAAGCAGCAACTCTCTCGATGGAACTCTCTGTTGACAGCAACTGTCAATCATCTCTTTTCTACATTATGATTGGTACTTGCTTGGTTCTCGCTTCACTCGCATCGCAGAAAGTTATTTTCTCTCCGTCCCCGCCCACATTGCATCGCCTGTCCTGGACACATTCCGCTAGAACACATTCACATTCATTGACAGTTGTCGCTCAGAGATGGGCGAGTGGCGACGTATGTGAACTGGGTCAAAACCAAAACACCAAGAAAGGCTGAGGAATAGACACCCACTTATATTAATAATAAGTTATAATAAACTAATAGTTTAAAGCCTCAGCACTGTGTTTTAGTCATTTTTGTTTTCATCTTTTCTTGAATGCTTAAATTCCTCAACCCCGTTTAATATGTCAACATTTGTATCAGAACCAGCAGTTTGTAAGAAATTGGTCAGGAATATGACGATATGTCATATTTTGGTTCTCAAAATTCACCAAATTGATGCATTAAAATGAAATTATTCAAAATATGATTTGCATTTTTCTTTATATCATAAGATAGCATTTTATGTTACGTATGCAGTAGATAGAACCTATTCAGAGGGAAATTCAGCTTCTCAGAAGAATTGCCGCTTATCAATTAATCGATCATCAATCGATAAGATGAAACAACTATCGATTAATGAATTACTCGATAATTTGCATCCCTATTACCAACCATTTTTAAACGATATTGTTACATCCATTCATCAGAGCTAGAGAAGCTGGGGATCTAATCTTTTCAAACACCAAATCAACATTATGTCCTGCCTGATATCCTGTTTCACTGGAAAATATATCATGATGGTAAGGGACTCTGGAAATTAGATTTTAGCTCCAAAGATGCATGCCAGAAGATTTGTATGTCCATAAAGTTGGCACATTTTTTAAAAATGGTCAAAATGGCAGTTGATTTTTACTGTAGTATGGATCCAACTCCAAAAATCATGAACTCACAATTAAATGATGTTAAAACTTCACATACCTTGTTTAAACCTTTACCCTGCAGATATGAGTGTGGCATTATCACGATTATTTTCTCAGACTTGACAAAGTTTCCCCAATAAACAAGTACAAAGTACAAAATCACGAGACAACTCATAATTTTAATAAGTATTAACAACTATAGGTATGGATTTACACTCTGTTCATAACTTTGTTTTATGTAGTTTTGTACATATTCTGTGCGTGCAAGGCAAACAAACATTACGGTAGAAAAACAATTCTCCCCCAGGATGGAGGCTTAGGTCGCTGATGGCTCAGGAAGCTGAACTTACATCAGCTCTTACTAAACACACACCTTTCTCCACAGCCACCCTGACTTAAATAGACTGAAAAAAACTTCTGTTGCTGCCTGATTATAAGTGTATCTAGCGGATGTGGTGATTAGATGCTAGAAAAATTACACTCAAATGAAACTAAACTGATTCCACAGAAACATGCAGGGCTTCGAGTCCCAAGGCTCTATGTGAAAACATTTAAACAACATGGAAAGCATAATTAAAATAGTGGAAGGGAAATGGATTTGACATAATTTTTAACAACATTTTGAGGAAATAAGCAATTAGCGTGGGCTGATTTATTCAATTTAAAATATTTTTAGCATGTTGGGAACCACCTCACTTCTCTGCAGTAAAAGCAAATTTTGTAAGAAAAATTTAAAGTAGTAACTTTACTACTACTACTAACATTAGGGAATCAAACTACCAAATTAGCCAAACCTCTCTCCCCCCTTTCACTCTCATACTGTCCTCTTTGAATAAAGAAGGCCCCAAGAAATCCCCTTTAAAAATGGCCGCACTCTGAAAATCACTGCTACGTTGATTTGCATCTAGTCACCTAGAGAAGAATCACCCTACACATAATATAATGAATAAGAGAAATAAAACTACATGATGAAAATAAAAAATGTAATAAAGATTGTGTTCACTCCCTATGGCTTCATGCTGCAGAACCTTATCTGTTTTTCAGTTAACCACCATACCACCAAGTCATAATTACCCACCCACTGTATAAAAGCAGCATGCCAAATCCTAGTGGCATCTCAACTTCAAACCAATATTGGTCCATTCTTATGTAGAAATTTTAGATTATCTCCCTGAGCTTTTTCTTATCTCTCACTGTTGCTTATTGAAAGGATATGTACTGCTACTTCATGAAGGTTACACAATGTCTGTCTTGGCATGGAATTCCTATCTCATCATCTCATTTACCACACTTTTGGGTGTAAAGTCTTTAGAATTGTGCATTTTTTACAGTCTTGGTTAGACTTTCTTGATGTGTAGATTTTTTTTTAAATTGGCAAACATGAGATTTTGTAACTAATTTCTCACTTGCAATTGACTATTGCAATTATATATATATTTTTTTGATATCGTCTTTTGGTGGTTCACAGGAAGAAGCGGGACTTAGCTTCCACATTCTAGCTGATGTTTGCTGAGGGGATCTAACCTGGGATTTAAAACATTTTAAAATATTTAAAAAATCTATGAAAAAATGAATGAAAGCAAATAAGCATAATGTGCCAAATGTTGATCAATCACCTAAATCTAAGTCACAATGAATTATGGTAATGGAGGTGAAGAGTCTTTTTTTCCCCTGAAACCTGGTCATCGTCTGGGGAAAAAAAATAAGTAGCAGAAGATCTGTCACATCATCATTGTGGGTCTTGAAACATCAAATCATAATAACATGTTTCACAAAAATGTGTCTTTGACATAATGTGTCAAAAGCTAACATGCTGATTAACTACACCCACAAACGTCCTTTTGATTAAGATTTCACAACCATCTAGTTGGTGCTCTTGTCAGTTTACCGTTTTAGCTGCTGTGTCCCATTTCAGACTGACACTCAATCTCACTAAATGTAACATGAATTGTCTGGGTAGAACATTTTCATAAAATTACTGGGGTGTATTCCAAAAAGCAGGCTCAACCAACTCTGAATCTAACCCTGAGTTGACCAACTCCGAGATGGGCAACTCTGAGTTTTCTGTTCCAGAACAGCTGTTCTGAATTAGTTCAGTCAACTCTGAGGGCAACTCTAGTTTCGTAGACCAGGCGCAGTCAGCTCTCAGCGGACCTGCGCCACGCCGACGGGGTGTGTCTGCCTGGAATTTGCAAGTTTCGTGCACCGCGCAGGCTCGCGCAGCTGCTCGCGCAGGCACACCTCCCATCACTCCCACCCGCGCAAGTGGGAAAGAGGGAGGAGAAGAAGGCGTGAGTGGGAGACAAGGAGGAGACGAGGCGTGGACTGGGATTAATACAGCCGATTCAGATCTTCACCAATCAAATGAGCTCCTCTCCTCACCTTTAATGCGTTAGGGGAGGTTCAGTGCAAGTTCCGTCACTTGACAACCCAATGACAGAAGCAGCGCCGCCGCTCCCACCAATAAATAATAACAATAATAATATAATAATAATAATAATAACAATGCTGATATTTTAAAAAACAGGAGAGAGAGAGAGGGAGATGTTTTGGTCCGAGAGGCTGAGTTGTTTTTGATCTGATGTCAGATGTGACGGACAATCTATATAGATATAAATTCACGTGTTGATTCAATTAGTTGCATTAAATAGTGTTTGTTGTGATTATTTATTGCATTTAAATGTGCCTGGAACTGTGGAAACCTGCCTGTGAGGTCTCGGTGACGTGTGCGCACTGCGCGCCCGTCAGCCAAACTTCCACTCCACCAGCTGTGATTCGCATTGAATGAATGGACTTTATTTATGCCTTGCGCCGAGAGTAGACCAGGTTGGAGCTGGCGAGCTTTCAGCGCAGTCTCGGCGAGAAACTTCTGCTACGCCAAGCTGAATCTGTGATGCCTCCCCCTGCTGCGCCGCCACACCCATCTTGGTGCAGGCGATCCACCAAACTGCCAAACTGACCGTGCGCAAGGCTGCGCGGGTCGAAACTTGCATTACACCGGCTCCGCCACCCTGCGCCGCCCTGCGCTGCGCCAAGAAACTAGGGCCCTGAGTATGTAAACTGCCTGCCGACTCTACAAAGCCATCATCAATGGAGCTCCTATACTACAATTCACCATGGTAACCAGGAGTTATTAGATATTACTGAGTGTAGAAAACGAGGTCAACCTTAGAATGCGGAGCAATGTAACTGCATCAAAGTAGAGATAGTTGGCATGGCAGACAATTAATTAATTCACTTAATGTGTATAACTGAATGAAACAGTAAATTGAGCTAAAGGTGATAATGCTTTATTTTCAGATGTGCAGTTTGACTCTGTGGTGTAACGGTTAGCAACGCTGCCTACGGTGCAGGCGACGGGTTTAACTGTTTCACGAAGTAGTGGAAAGTAGAAATAATAATTTTCATATAGGTGTAATCGCACAGGCACAAAAAGAAAGTGGCTACAGCTGAAAATTAAGCATAAGAATATTGCACAAATACGTAGACTAAGGCTTATGATTTTAATCATATCACATGTAAAACAGAGTAAACATAAGCAGCTATTTAACACAGAAATGTCCTTAAACATTTCAAAAACATTCTAAAGAGCTCTGCAAAGAATCTGGATTATGTCCGCGATATGAAATGTTGAAAATGTTGGAGAATATTGTTTAGATATGTTATCGGTAGGAAAAACGGTAATTTCCTTTTAAGTAATCTAAATCCTCTCCCATTGTAAAGCTGCTAGAATCAATTTTATTTCAATTAGGGTGAGGGCAATTTTTTTCAGAGTTCAGAGTTTCAGATTCCGGAAAAAGGTGGAGACATGTAGGGAGAAACTCAGGATTTGTTGAAGGAAAGCTGCCAGCGAGCAGGTTAGGTTCACGGAGTTGAAGGTTAAGTTCACTCTCTTTCTGGAACAGAAAACTCAGAGTATCCTTCTTCTCAGGGTTAACAAACTCAGAGTTACAGGAAAACCTGCTTTCTGAAACGGGCCCCAGCTCATCAGTGTACAGAATATGGTTAATGAAGTTCCTGGAAAATATCCATCCTTCCATCCATTATCTACCGCTTATCCTGTATTCAGGGTTGCGGGGGGTCTGGAGCCGATCCCAGCTGTCATTGGGCAAAGGCAGGGTACACCCTAGACAGGTCGCCAGTCTATCACAGGGCTCCTGGAAAATATGAGCTGTCAAAACACGGCATCTTACTAGCCAGAGCCAACATCTGTACGGGTTGTTTGGAGGATATAAAAATGAAAGTACAGACTGCAATATGAAACCAGCGGTCATGTTCATAAGAATAATGTATGACTCATGCTGTGTTCACACCAGCTGTAAAGGGAGCTTTCACCGCTGCGTTACTTTTGCAATCTTTTGTTTTTAATTGCGTCCCTTGTCCGTAGATGCGTTTGGAGAGGAGGCGGGGCTTAACTCCATGTAGTAACCGACAAGGTTTCATCAATCATGGCTGAAAAAAACTTGCTGCTCTGTACATGTTGTGAAGTCCACGATATGCCAGGAACCCAAATGCTGTCCTGTCTGGAGTTCATAACATCATCCAGAGGTGTTAAGTGAATTTCACCAAGCTGGATTCACTGAATCTAGTAAGACACACATTGTTTGGTTGACCACAGCTGGAAAGTAAAAAGTGTGAAGTCGTGCTTTGCTAAGGTCTGTCTGAAAGACAACAAATGTAAGTTTCCTGAAAGGAGTTTGGATTAATGGGTGCTAGGCTAATTCAACAACGTAAGGAGGACAGGAGGAGAATCTCAATATGGATTAGACCAGTGTCACGCACATTTTTACCTCAAGTTGAGTATTGGTGCCTTACCATCAAGTTTATCTCAACTCAATGTTATTGCCAAAATAATTAATTTGGTGTTTGGTGTGAACACATCACACAGATGCTGCCATTGAACACTCCTAATCAACTCCTAGAAACCAAAAATATCCTATACTGTGTATTTCATTCCTTGTTTATTCATCCCAAACTGTCAGTTAAGCTAACGTCTCAATTTGACAGATCATAGTAATGAAATAGGAGTAGAAGGGACATTCCCATTCAAATCATCGCAGTTGATAGTAGCTCTACTGTTGGCATAGCTACCACATAAAATACGGCAAGTGTTGGACTCACTGAGGTGGGGTTTTTGCAGTAACAACTATCAGTGGAGTAGTAATGTTAGGAAGCATAGAGAAACAGACTAAATTAGTCAAATTAAATTTTCAGCCACACACTCCTAACACACAGTACATATTGTCAGATGACTGTCAACTTTGTTCACATAGTTTTATGGCACAAGAGATGCAACCTCTCTATTTCTGGTGAGCTGTGGCATCACTGTACAGCCCCACTGACTCTGTTGTCTCCAAAACAACAATCACCACTTCTTTTTTCTTCTTTTTTCCCCATTTCTTTTGTACTAGTCAGATGGCCACTGAAAAAAGTTTAATGTCCGTTGTACTCCTGTCCTATTTCTATGGTACAGACATTACTGTAAACTAGTAATTTTAATAAGCACCAACTGTGTGCTCTACATAACATTTAGTTGTCAGACTCTCCTGACATGGGACACAGCAGCTGGGGACAACATCGATTCAGTTCTCAGACTTCATGTACCCTCCCAGATCCTGATCTCATTGATATCACAGAACATTGTTCCTTTCCCTCCCAGGTTTGTCCTCGTGTCAGCCATTCCTCATGTGTTATTCAGACAGAGGGGGCTCAGTTCTTTGGTCTGCTGGCTCTGCCTTCATTGTGTGCTGTTTAGAGACCACATCCCATCTCTCCTGCGTGCTGTTCCTCTCATCCACTGTGGTTGGGACTGTGCTGGGGCTCTTCTTCTTGTGGCTCACTTGGGGTTTTTCTGATGATTCAGATTGGGCTGTGCTTGGGGTCTTTTCTTGTGTGGGGGACACCAGCAGTTTTTCTAGAGTTTGGGGCAGTGGCTTGGCTGTGCTGGGACTCTTTTTCTCTGATGTGGGAGTTACAGGTGATTTTTCCAGGCATTGGATTTGTGCTGGAGGACTCTCCAGGGTGGATGGAGCTTTGTCGGGGGCTGCGATTGGACTGAGGAGTTGGGGTGCTGATGCTTCTTTTTGAGACCGAGTTTTATAGGAGGGACACGTTGCGCTTGGGCTTTCCTCTTCTCCTGGAGGTGGGTGCTTGATTTCAAAGCCTGTCCTTCCTCTCTCTGCATTCAGCTCCTCTTTCTGGACAGGCTCCTTCTTTTCTTCAGCTATCTGTTTCCTTGTGTCCTTGGCTGGATGGATGAACAACATACAGATAGATGGGGAAAATAAGTTTATGATCGCAGAAAAATTGAATCAAAGACAAAGAAAAATAAGTTAAGTTATAAGCATTACTGACAAACATCTCTGTCATCCTTCTGAGCTCTTTGTGCTTCTTTCCCAAATGGAACTTCTGTGCAGGTGGGCATGCCCCGGAAACGGATTGGGGACTTCTGTAACACTGCCTTCAGCTCTAAGAGACATGGAAACAGATAGATGGTTGAGAGTACCAGAGACCAAAATATGATTTTCATTAAAGTGATTTGATAACAATGCCTACAAATGTGGATACTGACACTGAAACAATACCACGGCAAAAATCGGAAACATCAGGAAAAGTAAAGGAATAACAGATGACAGAATATAGACATCAACATTTTTTGTCCTCTAAAAATGTTAAAATGTGGAAAATGGAATGCAGTAATCTGATGTCTCCTTTACTTGAGTTTGTGATTTATTTGATAGTTAACGTCATATTTACAACCAGATATCACATTAAAGAGTACTTTTTTGTAAAACTGCGCCCCCACTGGAGCGTCAGTAATTGTTAAGATAGAAAGTAGTACTGCAGCACAGGAGATGGAGAAAGGCTTCCAACAAATACACACAAAATGATAATAAATTCAGATGACACTATATAAGAGCAAGGCATCAGTACTGCCATTCCAGGAAAATTGAGACCAATAGTATTTCTTCAATAAGCCAATCATTATAATTACTCTAAAACATAAATTATTCGTGATTTGATCATATGATATGCATGCATTTCTTAATGCTCCATGTATTTAAAACTTGTGGACTATTTTTTTTTTTTTCTGATCTAACATTTTCTCTGTAAGACAAGTAAACGTTGGTGACCCCAGAATTCATGTACTGAAAAAAACAGTAGTAAAAAGAACTTTCGTAATTTCTACATTGTAGAATTCAGAGAAGATACTTTAAATACACATTTTATTTATGTAATAAAATGAACTGTGTTGGAAGAGTATGTTTTATTCAGTGTTGGGAACGTTTCTTTAAAAAAGTAATTAGTTATAGTTACTCACTACTTGTTCCAAAAAGTAACTGAGTTGGTAACTGAATTACTTTATTATAAAAGTAAGTAGTTACCAGGGAAAGTAACTATTTGCGTTACTGTAAAAAAAAAAGGTGCTTTATGTCAAAGAATTTGGATTTTTCTGAGCAGTTTTCACAAGTCAGTTGAAGTCGCTTGCTGCTTATCTCTCTCCCGTTCTGTCTCCGACTCACTCACACACACTCTGCCCCGGCGTCGCCCTTCCACTCACGTCACTTTTTAAAATCCCCTACAGCGCGAAACATCGAGTCCCGCGGCTCATTTAGGAAAATGACAGCTCCAAGACGCTGCTTGTTTAGTTTGAGGAGATGGTAGTGCTAATAATAATAAAGCAAGATGATTATTATCATGACCTTATCTGTTACCATTGAAAATCCTGAAATGTAGTAATGTCCGAATCCAAGCCCATCCAAGATAAAACGGGCACCCTCGGAATGCGTAAAAGACACACCGGCGTGAAATGTTTTTATTTGGGCTATTAAGTATAATTTATGAAAAATTCAGTGTTAGGGATAATTTCATTTCACACAAAAAAGATCTTGTAATGAGATGGCAAACTGTAGTCTTGTAGTCTACTCCTATAGTCGCATAGTGTGTAGTCTTGTGTATAATAATTGAGATTGCATTGTCTGCACCTCGCATGCGGGAATAATTAAAACTTGAGGAGAAATTATACAGTGGGAGACGCTGTGTCTGTCATATATCACAAAACAGGGTCAGAGCGCACAGCTGTAGACATAATGACGGCGAGACCCCGGTGCCTCCACGAGCCGCCGGGCCGTTCATCATCATCATCATCACCACCGTCTTCACCATCCGCGCTCCACAGCTGCACCGGATTCCCGTCCAACACCAGAACGGCGGGACACCAGGGCCCGCGTTGCCCTCGCACGCCGCTCAGACCAGCAGCAGCCCCAACTCTGGCTCCAGCTCAAGGCAAGTTTGCACGTTTCTCCACGGACAGGCTAGGGAGACCAGGCACGAGCGGCGCGCAAGCAGAACACGATCCTGACTTTTTTTTTTTTTAACCGACAAATTCAATTCATAGTAACGCACAGCATTTAACGTTCAGTAACGATAACGGCGTTGTAACGACGAAAACAGTAATAAGTTCGATTACCCCGTTACTGAAAAAATAATGGCGTTACCTAACGCCGTTCTTTTAAACGGTGTTATTCCAAACACTGGTTTTATTACAGAATCACTGATAGTATTTAAAAGTTTTAAAGTCCCTTCACAGAAGAAAATGCTAAGTAACTTTTAGCGTGTGAATCTGCACGTGTCTTTGGAAAATAAAGGAGGATCCTGTGAATTTCCATGTGATAGTTTCACTGTCATTTGTTTGCTACAGTATCTCTAAACCCGAAAAAGGTCAACTCGCTAATGTCAAAGGTCAAATAAGGTCAAATAATTTTACATTATTTGGTCCACTTCATTTAGTGGAGCTATAACTCACTTCTATAAGACTAAAGGCATAAAAGTTGCCAATGAGAGGGATGGGAGAGGGAGACATTTTGTCGAATAGTGAAAATATAAATTGGCTGATTAACTAAGCTGCCTCACTTTATTTCAGTGTTTTATTAAGTCATCCAAAGTGTGTTAAAATGTATTTAAAATATGATGGCTAGGTTAACGTATGTAAAAACATCAAGGCGACATCTTGGTATCACCTTGTACCAGACAGCAGTGCTATTGTCAACCGTGACAGCCGTGCTTGGTTTGGTTGCTGCTTTAGAAAAATGAACAGCTCATGTTATGGTCACAGAAACAAAATGATTATTTTCAGGTGATTATAGATGAATGAAAATATACTTGTGAATGTTATATTTATCCTTTGCCAATATATTCTCATAAATCCTCCATATATTTAGCTCACTAGATAACTCAACATAACTCAAAACGGTGGCCAACCTACTGCCCCTGTAATGTCTGGCATGTTGTAGGCACTGCAAAGGGACTGGCCTGCAAACACTCTGCATACCACCTCAATGGGCTCGCACCTTGATCGCCACCAATTGCTTCGGCATCCTCCCTCCAACTCAGTGTATTTTGACCTGTTCCTCTCATTGGGCACCTCAATGAGGCCCTCCCAGGGACAGTGGGCTCTTGGAGGATTCAGACATGTCTGGCCTTAGCGTTGTTGTGGCTCCAGTTTCTGGGAACTTCCGTTGCTACCGCAAGTTAACTTTCAGCTCCCAGTCTTATGCTGTTGCTAGCAGGCCAGGTGAGGTGGTCCTCGCAGCTGATGTTCACTGCTCCCCAATCCTGACTGTCTTCTTCAGTCGGTGGAAGTGCTTTCAGTGGCTAATCCCACTGCAGATGGTATCTGCTATAGCCCTCAAGACTTCGTCATAGCACCAGTGGTAGCACCCCTTGCATCGGGCTCTCAAACAGCTGCTGAGGATGTTCATGTTGCTGGTTGGCAGCTCAGCTGGATGCGGTGTCCCTCAGGCTGCAGTCAAACACCTTTCTGATGCTCTTTACTGGTTTCTCAGTGATCAATGGTATCAGGGTGCTGTTCAGCAAAGCGGAACTTGTTGATTGCTCTTGCCTTCTTGACCACCTACTGGACCTCTTTTCAGCTGGACTCCTTCCCGTCAAAGAATTGGTGCTGGTGGGTCGATCAAGGACTTGCAGTGGCCCTTAAATATTACCTGACCCAATGGACTGTGTGCAACATATCCCTAGACCATTTGGCTGTCTGTGGGCAGGATCCAGCCCTTAAACAATCTCAGTCCCTTTGATTATTTATAAATCTGAAAAAAATAAACTGTTAAATCTAAAGAATATATAAGAGAGGCCAGAAGCTAATTAATGAGTCTGTTCTTAAGCACTTATTGTATTAATAAAGCATACTCAGGCTTTTTAAGCAGAGGAGATTTAGGAGAGTCAAACTGAATAAAAAAAAAAGATGTTAAATGTTGGGCTGTACCCAAATTTCTTTCAGTTAAATGCACCAGAAACATTTATTTGATTCCCTTATTAGGGCCCGAGTGCCGACACGCTGCGAAGCCCTATTGTTATTCGAATGTTTATTATTCTTAAGCGAAAGTAACTTGCATTTTGGAGGCCTCAACATTAAAAAAAACTAACCAAAATTGGTGTGTGCGCAGAAATTACACAAAATTTTGATATGGTAGCAGTTTGGCGTTCGGTCACGAAAAAATTACTCGCTAGTGCTACCTAGTGTGGAGATTCACCAGCCCCGCCGCAACGTAACTCCGATTGACATGAAATTTTGCACACATATGCAGACAAGTGCCCTCTGCAAAAAATCCTCTCAGAGCCCCAAAGTCCGCCTAGCTAAATTTTCCGCTATCTTGGATTTTATGAAAAACCGAATGTTGCATACTCATTAGACCTAGCTGGGGTTATGGTCCAAAAAGGTTTTGAAAATATGCTTTTAATCAGAAGATATCGGCCAATGAACATAAGAGGGTTGTGCCACCAAAACGCAATGAGCATAACTCCATAACCTTTGGCCCAATAATTATGAAACTCAAAACCTATGTTGCCATAGCTTTAAAGAACCTAAATGTCAATTTTCATCAAAATTGAGTAATGGGTGTCCCTCAAGGCTCAGTATTAGGACCGCTTCTGTTCTCACTATACACCAGATCACTAGGTTCTGTTACCACATCGCATGGATTCTCCTACCATTGCTACGCAGATGACACCCAGCTGTTCCTCTCTTTTCCCCCATCCTCTGACGCTCACATTGCAACTCGCATCTCGGACTGTCTGGCTGACATCTCTGTGTGGACATCTGTACATCACCTCAACCTTGAATAAAACCAAACTCCTCTTCATCCCAGGGAAAGACTACCCTCGCATGGACCTGTCGGTCACTGTCGAGGGCATCACAGTATTGTCTTCCTCAACTGCGAGGAACCTGGGTGTAATCCTCGATGACCCCCTGCATCCCCAATATCACTGCTGTGGCCCGATCCTGCAGATTTGCCCTCTACAATATCCGCAGGATTCGGACCTTCTTCATAAAGGATGCAACGCAACTCTTGGTCCAAGCACTGGTCATCTCCCGCCTTGACTACTGCAACTCTCTCCTGGCCGGACTCCCGGCCTCTGCGATTAAACCATTGCAGCGTATCCAGAATGCTGCAGCACGCCTTATCTTCAATCTACCCAAATTCTCCCATGTGGCCCCCCTCCTCCGTGACCTCCACTGGCTCCCTGTTGCAGCACGCATCCAATTCAAGACGATGACACTGGCCTTCAGGGCCATCAATGGAACGGCACCTGTCTACCTTCAAACACTGGTCAAACCTCATGCCCCGAAGCGAGCACTTCGCTCCTCTACTTCAGCTGGCCGGCTGGTACCACCATCGCTGAAATCAAACAAATGTCACTCAGCAAAGTCCAGACTCTTCTCTGTTCTGGTGCCTCAGTGGTGGGACGAACTCCCGACCAATGTCAGGACAGCAGAGTCATTTGCCATCTTCCGAAAAAGGCTCAAGTCTGAACTCACCTGTTCAGACTTCACCTCGACGCATGACCCACTAACACCCTCCCTCGACAACCCCCCCCCCCCCCCCCCCCCCCAAAAAAAAAAAAAACCCTTACCTATAGCACTCTGATCTTAGCACTGTTGCTCTTGAAGTACTACTTTACTCAGATGAGGCCCTAACACTTGTTCTATTTTTGGCTCTTACTTTATCGGCAATGATACGTCGTGGGTTCTTTGTTTCCTTCTTTTGACAAATGTACTTATTGTAAGTCGCTTTGGACAAAAGCGTCTGCTAAATGACCTAAATGTAAATGTAAATGTAAATGTGGGGCGCTTCCAAAAATTTCCAAAAATTGCCATTTTTGGCCATTCACAGGGGTTGTACTAAATCTATACTGTTGATCTGATTGATACCAAAATTGGATATTTGGTTGGAAAGGCCTTAAGGACAAAAAGTTATCAAAAGATGTTCCAAAAGTTTATGGGCATGGCCAGAGCAACGCCATGACTGCGCTGCTATTTTGAACCTTCACCAAAGGCATTAAAGCTGTTATAACTTCACCGTTTCTTCTCCGATCTGCTCCAAAATATTCATGCTTGATAAGAGTCTTGTCCTGAACACATCTACACTGCAATTTTGACTCACTAGACCTCAAAGTCAACATGAAGTGGGCAAAATAAATGTTTTAACCACCTGTGTATCAACTCTGTGACTGTAAATAGTGGGGGAGGGGAGAGAGAAACACTAAGGGGACTCAGAGAGATGTCAAAAGGCATGGACCTCTGTCACTGTTTAACACCAGATCAACAGTCATGAAACTTTCCACACCTGCTAATGATTTTATACAGCTGTCAGGGAGATAGATGGCTTTGCATGTCAATCGCTTGTGTCTAAACTTGCGCCACGAGGAGGCAGCCGCAGCATAGGTAGGTGGCTGCAACACTGCCATGTGACCGCAGGCACTCCACGACCACACATGAGAGAGAGATGGCTTTGAATGTCAATTGCTTGTGCCTAAACTTGTGCCACAAGAGGCAGCCCAGCAGGGGTAAGCGCGTGCGACACTGCCATGTGACTGCAGGCTCTCCACGGCCGCATATGAGCGAGGACCCATCACAACACTGCTTGCAGTTTTAATTATTATCCATCCATCCATTTTCTAAAGCTTATCCTGTATTCAGGGTCGCGGGGAGGCTGGAGCCGATCCCAGCTGTCACTGGGCGAAGGCAGGGTACACCCTGGACAGGACGCCAGTCTATCACAGGGTCGACATGTAGAGACAAACAACCAATCCGCTCATATTCACACCTATGGGCAATTTAGAGTCATCAATTTACCTATCCCCATCCTGCATGTCTTTGGACTGTGGGAGGAAGTTGGAGAACCCGAAGAAAACCCACGCTCACATGGGGAGAACATGCAAACTCCACACAGAACGAACCCGAACCAAACTCAGGAATCGAACCCGGGATCCACGCTGTGAGGCGACAGTGCTACCCACTACACCAGCCCGTTTTAATTAGGGCCCGAGTGCCGACAACGTCGGGCTGCGAAGCCCTATTGTTATTCGAATGTTTCTTATTAGGGCCCGAGCGCCGACAATGTCGGGCTGTGAAGCCCTATTGTAATTGTACGGTTTCTTATTATTCTTTCACCAAATCGACGTGCATTTTGGGGGCCTCAGCATTAAAAAAACTACCAAATATGGCCTGGTGAAAAATTTGAGCATTCAGTTGCGGTTGCGCATTCAGCCATGAAAAAGTTGCTCGCTAGCGCCACCTAGCGTGGAGATTCGCCAGTCCCCCACACCATAACTCCGATTGACATTGAAATTTTGCACACATGTGCGGACAAGTGGAGCACCAAAGTCCACCTAGCTAAATTTTCCACCATCTTGGATTTGATGAAAAAAACACAACGTTGCTCATTCCTCAGACACCGTTGGTGTGCGTACTCGTTAGACCTAGCTTGGGTTATGGTCAAAAGAGGTATTGAAAATATGGTTTTAATCAGAAGATATCGGTCAATGAACGTAAGAGGGTTGTGCCACCAAAAGGGGAAGGAGGAGAGATGTCAGGAAGTCATGGACGTGTGTGAGCTCTGTGACTGAAATGTAGTTTCACTTTGGATCACATCAACTCAACTCAACTCAACTTTATTTATATAGCACTTTAAAACAACCGTAGTTGAAAACAAAGTGCTGTACAGAGACATAAAACAATTAAAACACTAAAATAAATAAAACAGACAGTAAAACAGGTGTTTCATTGTTTTTAAAAGCAATTAGAAAGAATTACACAATAAATCAAAGCAGGGCCATAAAAACACTAAAACAAGAGTAAAGTCTCATGTGGAGTTGGAAGCCAGGGAGTAAAAATGGGTTTTACGGTTTTAAAAATGGACAGTGGAGGCTTGCCTAATGTGCAATGGTAGCTCGTTCCAGAGTTTTGGGGCAGCAGTGGAGAAAGCTCTGTCCCTTCTGAGCTTCCTTTTGGACCTCGGTACCTCCAGGGGCAGCAGGTCAGCTGACCTGAGGCACCGGGCAGGAGAGTAGGGTTTAAGGAGCTCAGAGAGGTAAGGGGGGGCGAGACCATTTAAAGACTTAAAAACAAATAAAATAATCTTAAAATGGACTCTAAAATGCACAGGCAGCGAGTGGAGGGAGGCCAGGACTGGAGTTATGTGCTCCCTCTTACGCGCTCCAGTTAGGAGGCGAGCGGCTGCATTTTGCACCAGCTGGAGACGTGCGAGGGAGGACTGGCTGACTCCAAAATAAAGTGCATTACAGTAATCCAGCCGAGATGTTGTGAAGGCGTGGAATACTGTCTCAAAGTGCTTTTGTGCAAGGAAAGGCTTCACCTTTGCCAGCTGCCTAATCAATCTGAAAGAAGCTGGACTTCATTACAGAACTAATTTGCCCATCCAATTTACAATCACTGTCCATTTTAAAACCCAAGCTTTTGACTGTTGGCTTTACATAGTCTGTCAAAGGGCCCAAGTCAATGGGCGAGGGTTCACGAGAGCTGCTTGGTCCAAACACCATCACTTCTGTTTTATTTTCGTTCAAATTTAAAAAGTTCAAGGCCATCCAGGCTTTGATGTCTTCAAGACATGACAGAAGTGGTGTGAGGGAGAAACCATTTGTTTTCTTCAGAGGCACATATATCTGGCTATCATCTGCGTAGCAATGAAAAGCGATGCCATGCTTTCTCAGGATGGAGCCCAGGGGTAATAAATACAAAGAAAAAGTAGCGGCCCTAGAATGGACCCCTGTGGAACCCCATACAGCAGTGGAGCAGAGCTGGACTCCAAATTCCCAAGGCTTACGCTCATGCTTCTGTCAGCCAGATATGATTTTAGACACAGTAGAGCAGTACCACGGATACCCACTAGGCGGTGTAACCGAGCCAATAAGGTGTTGTGGTCCACAGTGTCAAAGGCTGCAGTTAGGTCCAACAGAACAAGAATTACATGGTCACCAGAGTCATTAGCCGTGAGAATGTCATTAAAAACCCTTAATAGAGCCGACTCTGTGCAATGCAGAGTTTTGAAACCGGACTGAAAGACCTCCAAGACACCATGCTCATCTAGAAATGGCTTTAACTGAGCATGAAAAACTTTCTCTAAAATTTTGGAGATGGGTCTGTAATTGGCCAGCACACTACGATCTAGGCCAGGTTTCTTAAGTAGTGGCTGCATCACTGCATGTTTAAAACTCAGGGGGACAACACCAGAAGACAGACTGCTGTTTATGATAGCCAGGACTGACTGCCCTATACAAGGAAAAACCTCTATAAAGAGATGAGGAGAGGCAGTGTCACAGGGAGAACCTGAAGGCTTAGTATGGCAGACCAAATCTTCCAAAAATGACAGAGACACAGGCTCAAACTTGTCGAGAGCTACAGAACAAGGAGCAGAGTCCAAGGGGTCGGATGCAGGAGCTGAGATGAGAGCCCTAGCAGTAGCAACCTTATCAATAAAAAAGTGGAGGAAGCTATTGCACATTTCGGGCGACGCCTCCACGCTGACAGGCTGTGGAGCATTTAGAAATGTGTCAATGGTCTTGAATAGCACATGTGGGTTTTTACTATTGGACTCAATGATATGTGAGAGGTATTGTCTTTTGGTCTCCCTAACAGTATTTTGGTAGCATCGCCAACAGACTCAATAAGGCCTAAAAACTCCTTCACCAACAACTTTTCAGGACAGCACACGTGAATATTGAAGTCCCTGAGAAAAAGGGCACGTCATATTTGGGCATAATTTCAGCCAGAAGAGCAGAAAAGTCATTTGCAAAGTCCTTGTTGCATTTGGGGGGTAGATGCAACGCACAGCACCGGGTTGGAACGACCCACCTCAAATAAAGTCACTTCAAAGCTGGAGGGTGGGGATGAGATGGTGCACTGTTTACATTTAAAAACGTTTATGTAAACTGTTGCCGTTCCCCCTCCACGACCCGACATCCACGGGGAGTTAAAGTAAGAACAGCCAGCGGGTAAAAGTTCGACCAGAGCACTACACTCACCGGCACCGGTCCAGGTCTCCGTTAGACAGAGGAAATCCAGGTCACGGGAGCTGAAGAAATCCCTCAGGAGGAAGGTTTTGTTTGCCAGGGATCTAGTGTTTACCAAGCCAATCCTGGTGGAAGCTGGAGCCTGTGATCCGGTGGCAGCGTCCTCAGGAGACCGTGGTTTACTCCGCGCTGAGACAGCCGAAAAGGGCAGCGGCATCGGTGCTGGAGTCCATCAAGCGCGCTGGCGACAGGTACCAGGCAGGCGTCAATTGGGTCCATGAAGCGCCGGGGCACTGCAAAAGGAGGGAATAATCCATGTCCTGTCCGGGAAGTAGACGAAGAGCGTCCCGCCGCCTCTACCATGGCCACTGTGAGCAGACGGACCTAGATCACTGACATTCTGTCGGATGATCAAGAGAGACTGGCGATCATACACCAGCACAGACTCAATCTGTTTAGTGCCAATGGTTAAAAACAATAAAAATACCAAACATTGCAGGAGCAGCAGACGGCCAGCCACACACACTGGCGCCATCTTGCCAGTTACTATTTATTGTCCATCAGATCAACAGTCATGAAACCTTCCACACCTGCTAATGATTTTATTCATTGTCTCATCTGCTCCACAATTAGCATGCACCTCAGACAGCAGTCAGGGAGATAGATGGCTTTGAATGTTGATTGCTTGTGTCTCAACATGCGCCACGAGCAGGCGGCCGCAGCACAGGTAGCGTCCACGACACTGTCGTGTGACCACAGGCACTCCACGACTGCATATGACAGATGGATGCCTTTGAATGTCAATCGCTTGTGTCTCAACTTGCGCCACGAGCAGGCAGCCGCAGCACAGGTAGCATCCACGACACTGTTGTGTGACTTCAGGCACTCCACGACCACATATGAGCGAGGGCCCATCACAATACTGCTTGCAGTTTTAATAATAATAATAATTATTATTATTATTATTATATTGAAGCAAACTGCTGATTTTCATTCCTTCTGGTTTACCTAAAAAAACTGATGTATAAATATATAAATAAAAATGTTCATGTTCTTTAGAGAAAATATTGATTCAAACTGTAAAGATTATAAGTGTCTAACTTGTGTGTTGGTGTCTGATGGTAGTGTTTTGCATCTAATGTGAACTGTTTAGCTCAGGTGATTGTTGATAATATAGACTGTAATTAAGATTTTTGGACAGCTGCAATTAATTTAGCAATCAAAAACCACTGGGCTAAATTGACATAATTCTAGTGAGTAAAATTACTTCATACAACTTAGTAACTGAAAATGTAAAAAAATGAATTCTTGAAATCTACTTCCATCCATCCATCCATCTACCGCTTATCCTGTATTCAGGGTCGCGGGGGGCTGGAGCCGATCCCAGCTGTCATTGGGCAAAGGCAGGGTACACACTGGACAGGTCGCCAGTCTATCACAGGGAAAATCTACTTGACTATTAAATAATAGTAAATATTACAGATATGTAAGAATAAATTAAGATGTGATAAAAATATATTTTACTTAATTATAAATAACGATAACTGTAACATTGACTTAATACCTTCACAAACGTTCAGGTTCTTGATATTACAGCAGAAAAATGTACCTAAAAAGTGTAAGTGAAAATTGTTACAAGGACACTATCAAGTAAATGTCACAAGTTTGTTTTTTCAGTGTGGATACAAGCAAAAATATGAGGACATTTGTCCTAATATTGCTTCCTGCATGAGGCCCAACATCATACCGTGGGAACTATTGGTAATTTAACGTTGACTGAGAGATCTTCAGAGAACCTGAAACCCTGAGGAACCCAACCACATGAACAGGATCTCATATCCAGACCTACCAGTGCATCTTGAGTCATTTCCCAATGCCTGTTTCCTTTTGCACAAAGTTCAAGAAGCAACACACACCTCCTCTGATGCACAGTTGCGATTGATACCTGCTTCTTTCTTTTGTGTTTTGCTTTGCTGTTGTTTGTTTGGTTTATTTTATTTTAGTTTTCTCTACTTATTTTTTAATAATCTCTTTTGGTTTGTACATGTCCATGTAGTTGTATTCACCTGCTCTTTAATGAATGTACGTTTTCACAAGATTAAGCAGCACATTTTATCATCTTCTAAACTTCTGCTTTAGTCGATGTAAATCAACTCTGGCTTTGTCAGATTAACTCTGTAGCATACAACTTCATTAACCTTTCTAAGATTTGTAGTAATGCACTCTTAAATTGTTTTGACATTCTTTAGCTTACTGTTATTGCTTTTGATATTCAATATTATCATTAATCAGTAAGTTTTTTATGTTGTCATTACCTTGTGTCATGGCCAGAGTGTCCTCATGGATAGACACAGCTCTGCGTTGTGGAAGGGGCTTTAAGTGTTGGCGTGGCTTCGGAAGACTCTCTGAAAGTATGCAAATAAACACACACACACACACACACACACACACACAGAGTCATGTTTCCATTACTTTAGAGGACATCACTTGAACCTCCATGAATTTCCTGGAGACCCTAACGCAAACCATAACCACTACTGGCCTCATCCTAACCCTTACCTTAACCTCAAAACCTAAAATATAATGATTGATGTCATGAGGACATGCGGGAAGGCAAATCCTCACAATGCCAATATGTACATGTATTTCCCCCACATCATCAGTAAAACACACAAACACATATTCAGGGCTTTATATCTTTTCCATCTATAATAGTGGCTTGTAAATGTTAAATACAAAAGGTGTAATACAAATGTAATACTTGAAGCTTACAATGTAAACATATGTAACATAAATATCGCTAAGTATAAGGCTAATCATTTTTACATTAGTTTTGCTAGTAATGTGTAACAATTTCCACACAGAAAATGTTTGTACATTTTACATAGTATATTCTCAGTAAACTACTTACAATTTAAGAATAGTTTCTATCAAAAGCACTCAAGTAAAATTTACTTGCAATTTTCTGTATTTTTTATACACTATTCCTTAGTAAGTTTTACTAGTTTTTCACTAAATTGTATTCATAACTGCGGAGTACATTTTACGACTTGCTAGTTAAGTTAACTTTTGGTAGAAAATGTTCTTAAATTGTAAGGCAAGGTAACTTTATTTGTATAGCACATTTCATACACAAGGCAGTCTCAAAGTGCTTCACATCATAAAATGTCATACAATAAAGTGAAAAAATTGAAGAATTAAAAGAAAATAAAGGCAAAATTAAAATGTATAGAAAAACCCTCATTAAAACCAGCCAAAAATAAAATAAAGTTTAAAATTTAATAATAATTAAAACTGCGAGCTGTGATGCATGGGCCCTCGCATGGGACGTAACTCGGTTAGTGCTACGACCGCCTTCCGTGTCAGACTGCCTGGCCTGGCCACTGCCATGGCACGGGTCGTCCCTTGCCTGAATCGTCGTGTCAATCATTGCCACGACACTGGGACTGTGTATATAAAATAGTTTTGATGTTTATGGCGAACGTTCAACTGAAAACTGTCTGAGGTGCCTGTAAAGTTGGGAAAAGATTAGACAATGTATATAGTCATTAGCAGGTGTGGAAAGTTTTATGACGGTTGATCTGGTGGAAAGCAGACTGGAACTGCATTAAACAGAGACAGAAGCTCCTTCCATTCCCTGTCTGTTTACAGTCACAGAGCTGACAACCTTCTCCATATCTCACTGATAGACATCTGCCTCCCCCTAGTGGTTCTCTGTACGGATTAGTGAGTGAGAGGAATGAGTGAGTTACGCAGTGGGTTTAAAACATTGTTTTTGCCGTCTTCATGTTAGGTGGTGGGTCCAAGAGGATTTTTTGTACATCTCCACATAGTCTATCTAGCAAAAAATATTTCCTGCACGTACGCCCAACCTAAAGGTTACTCAGAAAAATGGCATAAAATCAGTCACATTTCATGTTCTGATTGTGAGTCAATATTGCAGTGCAGACGCATTCAGGCTGGGACTCTTATCAAATGAGAGAAGTTTGAACCAGATTGGACAATGGACACTGAAGTTATAACAGTTTAGAGTGTTGTGAAGCATGAAATTCGTCCATGTTTGAGGTGGTGTCCTGGCCACGCCCTTTGACTTATGTAAGATGATTTTTAATCGTTGAGGCATCTAGAACAGTCTCACAAAGTTTGGTAGGAATCAGATTAACGGTCTATGAAGAGTTCGTTAAAATACTCCATACAAAAGGCTAAAAATCGGTTAAAATTTCATATGAAATTAAAAATGGCTGACTTCCTGTACATTTTAGGGTATGGTTCCAAGAGGCTTTTTAGTACATGTCTACATGTTCTATATACCTACAAAGTTTCATGTGGATACGTCAAAGCTAAAGGTGATAATTCTCTTCAGAGGAGCTGTAAAAGTGTAAAAACATGATATTTCCTGAAATCCTGAAAGTTTCAAGTGGATTGGACATTCTGAGTTACAACAACTTCCTGGACACTGGCAAAAACGCCACGCACTGGCCACGCCCTTTGATTTATGCAAGACCATTTGATAAATTATCATCATTGAAGACTTGAGTACATGATGACCAAGTTTGAGGTGAATCTGATAAAGCTGCTAGGAAGAGTTCGCTGAAGTATAACACATAACACTTTCTATCGCCAGTAGGTGGTGCTCTAGAAATTAATCAATATTGCAGTGCAGACATGTTTAGGGTTTCATTATGATTGGATTAAAGATTATGGAGTTATGTGTATTGTTTTCTAGAGTCCCGCCCCTTTTGATGTTCATTGGCTAATAACTTTTTAACAAAGATATTTTACAAAGCCATTGACATCAATTGATCACCTTCGTCTTGTGATTATCCACAGCAACTTTGGTGAGAATGGGATCTTTGGTTTAGGAGAATTGAGCAAAAACGTGTTTTTCACAAAATTCAAAATGGCGGAACATTTCAGGAGGCGGACTTTAGTAGTCCCAATTGCAATTTTGTAGAGCACATTTTCCTGCACATGTGTGCCAAATTTTGTGTCAATTGGCATTACAATCTGAGGAGCGTGGCCTAAAAGGCGTTACGTGGCGCTAGAGAGCCACTTTTTTGTGGCCAATCACGAAACCTTTAAAATCTCAAATTTTTCGCCAGTCCCCATGTGCACAGAATTTTTTGTGGCCTCCAAAATAGCAACACAAGTCGCGGCAAGTACAATTTCAATAGGGCTTCGCAGCCCGACATAGTCGGCGCTCGGGCCCTAATAATAAAAAACGATACAATTTCAATAGGGCTTCGTTGTCGGCGCTCGGGCCCTAATAATCCGTTCAATTTCAATAGGGCTTCGCAGCCCGACGTCAGCGCTTGGGCCCTATTAATCATTAAAAACAAGAATATCAAGGAATAGAAAATACAGTGCAGCATAAGAAGTTCACAGATAGTATTGATTACTGAAAGGCAGCGGCAAACAGATACGTTTTCAGTCTTGATTTAATACAGCTGAGATTTGCAGCAGACCTGCAGCTTTCTGGAAGTTTGTTCCAGATATGTGGTGCGTAAAAACTGAAGGCTGCCTCTCCATGTTTGGTTCTGACTCTGGGGACACAGAGCAGACCTGTCCCAGATGATCTGAGAGGTCTGGATGGTTCGTAGCTAAGCAGAAGATCATAAATGTATTTTGCTCCTAAACCATTCAGTGCTTTGTAAACCAGCAGTAGTATTTTAAAGTCAATTCTTTGACAGACAGGAAGCCAGTGTGAAGATGTGAGAACCGGAGTAATGTGATCCACTTTTTTGGTCTTAGTGAGGACTCGAGCAGCAGCATTCTGAATTAACTGCAGCTGTCTGATGGACTTTTTAGGGAGACCTGTGAAGACACTGTTACAGTAGTCGAGCCTGCTGAAGATAAATGCATGGACAAGTTTTTCCAAATCCTGCTGAGTCATAAGTCCTTTAATCCTTGATATATTCTTTAGGTGATAGTAGGCTGACTTTGTAACTGATTTAATGTGGCTGTTGAAGTTCAGGTCTGAGTCCATGACTACACCTAAGTTTCTGGCTTTGTTTGTGTTTTTTACCATTACCGCTTGATGCTGGGTGCTAACTTTTGACCGTTCTTCCTTGGCTCCAAAAACAATGATTTCAGTTTTGTCGTTTGTTTAATTAGAGAAAATTCTGCTCCATCCAATTATTGATTTGCTTAATGCAGCTAATCAGTACTGGAATTGGACTATAGTCACCTGCTGATATTGTTATGTAAACTTGTGTATCGTCTGCGTAGTTATGGTAACATATTTTGTTGTTTTTCATGATCTGAGCCAGTGGAAGAATGTAGATATTGAACAGAAGAGGGCCCAGAATGGAGACTTGGGGAACTCCACATTTTTGCCCGCTCAGATCTGTAATTATCTATAGACACAAAGTAGTCTCTGTCCTTCAAGTAGGATTCAAACCATTTTAATACTGTGCCAGAGAGTCCCACCCAGTTTTCCAGGCGGTCTTGGAGTATGTTGTGATCGACTGTGTCGAATGCAGCACTGAGATCAAGTAATACCAAGACTGAAATTCTACCATTATCCGTGTTTAAGTGGATGTCATTGAAGACCTTGACAAGAGCTGTCTCGGTGCTGTGGTGTGGTCTAAATCCTGACTGGAAGACATCAAAACAGTTGTTCATTACCATAAAGTCGTTCAGCTGCTTAAAAACTGCTTTTTCGATGATTTTACTCAAAAATGGGAGGTTTGATATTGGTCTATAATTGTTCATTAGCGAAGTGTCTAAGTTGTCCTTTTTTAAGAGAGGCTTGATAACAGCAGTTTTCAAGGCCTGTGGGAAGACACCTAACAGAAGAGACGTGTTTACAATCTGTAAAAGACCTGGGGTCATGCAGTTTGATGCATTTTTGAAAAAGCCTGTTGGCAGAATATCAAGGCAGCAGGAGGAGGATTTCAGATGTTGTATGATGTCCTCCAAGGTTTTATGGTTAATCACATGAAATTGTGCCATGGTTTCTGAATTGACCTAGAGTGGAAACATGGACAACACATGTCCTGCACCTGATGTGGAGGCGCTGACTGCTTGCCTAATTTTCTGGATTTTTTCTGTGAAGAAGGAGGCAAAGTCATTGCAGGCCCTGGTGGAAAGCAGTTCAGGGGCTACTGACACAGGAGGGTTTGTTAGCCTGTCGACAGTAGCAAACAAGGTCCGTGCATTCTTGTTGTTTTTGGCAATGATGTCCGAGAAGAAGGATTGTCTTGCTTTTCTCAGTTCCAGGTTGTAGATTCTAAGTCTTTCTTTATAGATATCAAAGTGAACCTGGAGATTTGTTTTACGCCACCTACGTTCAGCTTTCCGACACTCTCTTTTTTCTGTTCTTACCAACGCGGCATTTTTCCATGGAGACCTTTTTTTGCCAGGGACCAGTTTCAGCTTAGTGGGCGCAATGGCATCAATAATATTTGTGATTTTCACATTGAAATTGTCAACAAGCTCATTTACTGAGACCCAAGGGAGTGAGGGTGTGGAGGAGAACACCTGGATAATGTTTCACAGGTGTTTTCTGTGATATACCGTTTTTTGATTACTTTTCTTTGAACATTTGTCTGCACAGAGATAGCACTCTCAAAGAAAACACAGGCATGATCAGAAAGAGCAAGGTCAGTCACAACAACCTTAGAAATGCTAACACCCTTGGACATGATCAAGTCCAGGGTGTGACCTTTGTTATGAGTGGGCTCTGTCACATGCTGAATCAATCCATAGTTATCAATCACACGACACAGTTCTTTAGTCTCCCTGTCATGGAGTTTGTCAACATAAATGTTAAAATCACCAACAATAACCACACAGTCAAAGTCAATACAGATTATAGACAGTAGTTCAGAAAAATCATCAAAAAAGGTTGCAGTCTTTAGGTGGCCTGGAGACATTTAGGAACATAACTCGGGAAGAAGAATTCAACTGAAGAGCCACGTATTCAAAGGATGCAAAGTTTCCACAAGATATCGACTTGCATTGGAGGGAATCGTTAAACAAAACAGCCACTCCCCCTCCTTTCGTATGCACTCTAGCTTCACTCATAAAACTGAAGTTGGGAGGAGCAGATTCAATAAGAACAGCAGACTGTCTGCTTGCCTACGTGTGCTGCATTTGCGTCCTCTCCCGCACCCATCACACACATGTAGCATGTGGGCCAATACACTGGAGATCATTCTTTATAGCATTTTCAGGCCCAGTAATAACCTGATCCACCTCAACGTTTGAGAGAGAGAAGCCTCCAGACATTACTGAGGCTTATTGTTGAAGATGGTGAAACTGCATTTAACGCTGTTACCATGGCAATGCTTCTTTCCCCATAAGAGAGGAAGTGATTTTTCTTGTGATTATTCAATAGGTTTCTAGAATCCCAATGTCATGAAACTTTCGAAACCTTTCAAGCATGATGAGTTTTAATGTCTGATATGGCTATAATGACTGTGTGGCAAATTGGCTTACATGAGTGAAACTTTGGACTTACATAGATTTATTTATTAGCTGTTATAACCTCAGTCTACATTGTCTGATCTGCTCTAAACTTCACATTTTTGATGATAGTCCCACCTTGAACATTTATGCACTTCAATATTAACTCACAATGCTTTTTTGCCATGTAAGAGGAAGTGATATTTCTATTGGGTTGCTACAGTCTCAATGTCATGAAACTTTGTACACCAGTCAAGCTTGATGACTTTAAATATCTGATATTTAATTTACATTTAGGCATTTAACAGATGATTTTGTCCAAAGTGACTTACAATAAGTACATTTGTTGAAAGAAAGAAACCACAACTATTCATTGCTGATAAAGTAAGAGTGAAAAAATAGAAACAAGTGTTACGTCTTCATCTGAGTAAAGTAGTAGCAGCTGTTCAGCAAGGATACCTTAACTACAACAGTGCTATGATCCAAGTGCTATAGGTAATAACATAGAAGTGCATGCTATACAGAGTCGAAGTGAAGTCTGAACAGGTGAGTCTTGAGTCTTTTGCGGAAGTGACTGATGTTCTGACATTGGTTTGGAGTTCATTCCACCACTGAGGACCAGAACAGAGAAGAGTCTGGACTTTGCTGAGCAACATTTGTTTGATTTCAGCGATGGTGGTACCAGCCGGCCAGCTGAAGTAGAGGAGCGAAGTGCTCGCATCGGGGCATGTGGTTTGACCAGTGTTCGGAGGCAGATGGGTGCTGTTCCATTGATGGCCTTGAAGGTCAGTGCCGAGGTTGTGAGTCCAGCCAGGAGAGAGTTGCAGTAGTCAAGGTGGGAGATGACCAGTGCTTGAACCAGGAGTTGCGTTGCATCCTTTGTGAGGAAAGACCAGATCCTGCGGATATTGTAGAGGGCAAATCTGCAGGAACGGGCCAAAGCAGTGATGTTGTGGGTTCAGGATAGTTGGTCGTTGAGGCCGATTTAGCTGCCAAGACATTTGTGGTGAAGTCAGAGAGGAGGTGGTGGTAGTGAGCAAGGACATCATCCCGGCCTGATTTCTTCCATTTTCTCTCTGCCGCTCGCAACACCGATCTGTAGGTTCGCAGAGATTCGGAGAGCCAGGGAGGGAAGACTGTGAGGTCAAATGTGGAGAAGAATTCAATGAATTCAGATTGAGTGCAGCTTTCCTGGATGGATGTTGAAGTCACCGAGGATGACGAGTGGTGTTCCATCATCATGGGAGCAGCTTAGGAAGGCATCCATTTCATCTAAAAAGTCACGGAGAGGACCGGGTAGGCGTTACAGCCCCAGTGCTGTGGGTGTGTTTTGTGCTCTTTTTTTTTGTCACATTCAGGTGACACTCTCATCCTCCCTCTCCTCCTCGTCAGTGTGTGGAGCGCCACACCTGAGGCTATGTGTCAATTAGGCAAGTATAAGTTGCCAGTGGGCTGGGGACATGCAGAAGTCTGAGCACCTGAGCTAAGACGGACAGTTTTTGTTAGAACAATACCACCTGGACTAAACAGTGTTTTTGCTGACTTGAATAAAGCAGTTTTTAGTTACCGTTACCCTAAGCTCCTCCCCTCCCAGAAAGACACCAGAATGATCAGTATTTGGCGGCCTTTTAGCAAAATACATACAGACACTTTTTTTAACATTTAAAGAAACGCATGAATCAGTGAGCCAGCCCTGAAAATTAGCCATTGCTGTCGTGAGTATTTGAGCAGCCTCTGTCGTGTTTTTCGCAGGGGTGAAAATCACTGCATCATCCGCGTACAACTGTGCATTTACACCCTTACAGACATCAAAGAAATCATTAATGTAAAATGAAAACAAAATAGGTCCAAGTATGGAACCTTGAGGGACCCCTACTGGACAGTCCAGGTAAGGGGATTTGACACCGCTGACCACACACACTGCTTTCTATCTGCAAGATATGATCTGAACCAATTGAGTGCCTGTGTAGAAAAATTAAATTTTGACAGCTTAGTTAACAGTACTCAGTGGTCAACGGTGTCAAAGGCCCTTTTAAGATCCAGGAAGACAGCTCCCACACAGCTGTTCCTATCCAGGAGACACTTGTTTTTTTTCTACAAACATACTTAAGGCCGACTCTGTGGAATGGTGAGTCCGGAAGCCAAACTGCATCGGATGTAATGTTGTGTGACCGTTATTGAGATGTTCAACTAACTGTTTAGCCACCCATTTTTCTATTATTTTGGAGATGACAGGAAGAATACTGATAGGTCTATAGTTGTTGATTTCAGATTTACTTCCAGATTTGAAGATTGGATTCACCGTGCTCACCTTCCAGTTCATCGGGACAACAGGGGCCCGTTTCACAAAGCAGGTTCAACAAACTCTGAACCTAACCCTGAACTCTGAGTTGAACAACTCTGAGATGGGCAACTCTGAGTTTTCGGTTTCAGAACAGCGGTTTTGAATTAGTTCGCTCAACTCTAAGTATGTAAACTCTGAGTATGTAAACTCTGAGTTACGCCTGCCAACTCTACAAAGCCATCATCAATGGAGCTCCGATACTACGATTCACCATGGCAACGGGTAGAGCGTCATTAGATATTACTGAGTGTTTATGTAGAAAACGAGCTCATCCTGAGAAAGCGGAGCAACGTAACTGCAGCAAAGTAGCGATAGTTGGCGTGGCAGATAGTCTATTGATCTAAAGGTAATAAGTCTTTATTTTCAGACTTGCACAGCGACACTGTGGTGTAATGGTTAGCAACGCTGCCTATGGTGCAGGCGACAGCGGTTCAATTCCTGTAGTTCACAAAGTAGCGCAACAAATAAATTATTTTTATTGGGTGTAATCCCCCCAGGCACAGAAAGAAAGTGGCGTCAGTTGAAAATTAAGCATAAGAATATTGCGCAAATACGTTGACTAAGGCATATGATTTTAATCATATTTCACATATTAAACAGTAAATATAAGCAGGTATTTCAACACAGGAATGTACTTAAACATTTCATAAATCTCCCGTTTGCAAAAACACTACCTCCGCAAAGAATCTGGTTGCGGATTATGTCCGCGATATGAAATGTTGAAAATGTCGGAGAATATTGTTTAGATAATATCTAATGTGATTGAAAGGAAAGCTAAATCCTCTCGCAAAGCTGCTAGAATCACTTTTATTTCCATATCGATTAGGTTGACGATGAAAGGACGGCACAATTTTTCAGAGTTGGTTAAGATTCCTGAAAAAGGCGGAGACATGTAGGGAGAAACTCAGGGTTTGTTGAAGCAAACCTGCTAGCGAGCAGGTTAGTTTCACGGAGCATGTTACCCGGGTAACTGACTCAGATTTATGCTGAACTGGCTTTGTGAAACCGAAAAACCAGAGTTTCCCTCATCTCAGGGTTAACTAACTCAAGGTTTTCACTAAACCTGCTTTGTGAAACGGACCCCAGAATGCTTAATAGACTGATTTGCAAGCTGTTAAAAACAGGCTGTTCGCAGTTTACAGGATGATAAACACAGTCAGGTGCAGTGAACAGACTTGATATTTCTTGAACAGAATTTATAAAAAAAGAATTAAATTCTGCAGCCAAGGTGTGTTGACCAATTGATTCTCAATGTTTAGTTCCAGTCCTTTACTATTCTGTTTGGTCTGTCGGCCAGTTAGATTATTGATCTCTTTCCACACTTTTTTTGGATTTCCCTTTGCACTCTCAATTATGTTTAAGAAGAAGTTTGCCTTAGCTTTTCGTAATGCTGATGTTACTTTATTTCGTGCCAATGTGAATTTTTGACGGTCAATGATTAGACCGGTTTTCAGTGAAATTTTGAGCAGTTGATCTCTAACTTTTAACAGTGCAAGACACTCATTATTAAACCAAGGAAGGGACCTGGATTGCCTGGTCCTAGAGCTCCCTGTCCTAGAGAAAGACAGCAGAACCTCCTTGATTTTTTGAGAGAAGGAGTCAGCACTCTGGTTTATGTCATCACAGGCAATTAGATTAGCCCATTCTAATTCACTGAGAGCTTTATCGACATTTTGCTGTTGGTTCTAAGGGATGAAGTTATGATTTGTTGATTTCTGAGGCAGATATGTGCGTGAATTTAACACACGATTTTTATTGAGTTTCCGGGAAAAGAAAATCACGTTATGATCTGATAGTCCTGTGAAAAGGTTATGAACCTTAGTGATTCTTTCCGGCTTAGTTGAAAACAGCAAGTCAATTCTAGTTTTAGAGGAGTTTGTTATCCTGGTTGGTTGGTCAATTAATTGTGTTAAGTTGAAGAATCAGTAATTATCTTAAAATTTTTCTTGTCTTTCTTATTATCCCAATTTATATTAAAATCGCAGACCAGGATTACCTCCTTTCTGTGATTAATTGATTTAGGTAAAGCCATAAGCTGATCATAAAAGCCTGTATTAGCTGAGGGTTTACGATAGGGAGATGTTTACCACAACACATTCTAAGTCAATTTCTCCAGGAAGCTCTATCTGGCAACAGTTAAGAGTACTTTTAACGTATAGCAGAACCCCCCCACCTCTCCCATGGTCCCTATCTTTCCTAAAAACATGATGATCTGATATTGTTATGGAAGCTTCAGGTGATGAGGAGGATAGCCAGGTTTCTGTGAGACCCAAAAAGTCGGATGTTTGAGTTGATCAGCAGATGTTCTAGTTGTTCTCGCTTAGGAACCATACTGCGGACATTTAAGTGGCCAGTCGGGTCCCATATTGTTCTTGCATGGTTTAAAGTTAGAAAGAGTTTTGAGGACCGGTACCTTTTCATCACTGGATTTTTGTGTGGGGATTGTTTTGCACCAGCGGCATGTTGGTGGCGTTTACCAGTTGTTGGTTCTGAGCATGGGTGGAGCAACCCTGGGTGCCAGGGTCCTGCTGCCAAGCCCGGTGAGTGGTAGAGGATCACCAGCTGCTGGACCTCGGGCTGGTCACCATGGAAACCCCACTTAGGTGCAGGAGATGTTGATGCTCATCGGTTGCTGGACCTGGGATGGTGGACATAGCTCCGCTGGCAGTCATGGTTATTGATGGCTCATTGCAGCATACAGTGATTAGAGGGGCCTCATATGAACCCACTGAAGAGGTTAATTGGTTGGGCAACAGGCCATCAGCTGCTGGTCTGCGGGGAGCCGTAGGCACGGCCCCGCTGACGGCCGGTGTGTTGCTGCTCTGGGCGCAGGGGAGCGGAGATGTTGGGGCGGTGGAGCTGCGTGGTGTCCAACCGTCAGCCACTGGGCCGCCAAGGGCCGCCATTCCCGGATCCGCCGGCACTGCGGGTCTCGCCGCCTCTCCGCAGGGGATTACCATCCGACAGCTCTGGTACAGCAGAGGGACACCCATCGGAACACCCGGGGTGGCAGATGAAGTAAGTCCACCATTAATTTTGCCTCTGCCGCGTTAATGTTGGTTGCCATGAGTGAATTAGCTGGAAGGTTAAGTTTGCCAGCTCGCTGCTAGCACCACTGGTTTGTGATGCTAGCAGTCTTTGCTGGACTGGATGGCTGACGTTAGCGTCTTGACTGGCAGGCGTCCAGGAGAGCGGGCCCGGGTTCAGCTCGATATCACCGGCCAGTAGTAACATTAACACAATTTGAGTAAGTCCTTGGTTGGTAGAGTGTCTCTTTCCCTTGTCAGTTGAGGAAGGAGTGGGATAGCCATTTACCAACATCCTTGAATATAATACATGTTGGCTTCTAGCTGCAGGGGTGTAGAAGCAGTCGTCGCCCGAAGACAATGCAAAGTGCTGGGTTTGGACGATGACCAGACTTGAAATTATTACGGCAGTCACAAGCCATTTAATAGGCGACTGTGTAGATGGAGATGAAGATGAAGTGTTGAATCTCTCAGATTGAAGCAGATTAATCCGTTTATACCGGTTAAGCAGCGGACGCCCAGTATGCCGCACCTGCTCTGTGGCGGCCATCTTGATAGCAAAGGGTTTAGCCTAGCTGAGTGCCTGGTGTCCCTGAGCAAGACACCTCACCCTAATTGCTCCTGACAAGCTGACTCCGCCATCTGTGTGTGAATGTGTGTGTGAATGGGTGAATGTCAGTCATTCCTGTAAAGCACTTTGGAGAAAAGCGCTATATAAATGAGGCCTTTTAGTAGCGTCTGCTAATATCTGTGAGGCCATTTAATTTCATTTTTCCATTATTCTATCTTACTAAGAAGTCCAAATTCTTAGAAGAAAACACACTCGCCTTTATTGCCAAACGTTTAAGATGTGTTGGTAACCGCTTTCCCAGTTATATTTCTTGTGTTGTATTTGTGCTTTGGTTACATCTCTCATATTTTATTTGTATAATCTTTAGTTAGTTAATAAATACTCGCTGTTATCCGTTGATATTTCTCCTGTGCAGAATGCAAAGATCCCTATTTCAAGGGCTTATGATCTGAGGAAATGAGACTGATTCATTAAATTATATTGATTGATTGTAAATTCATTAATAAGTGGTCATTAGAGCCATTACAGTTAAATCTGTCCAACCAACAGATGGTGCCCCTTTTTACGAGAGCAGGTATTAAAATTGTATATTAATACACATTGATATATATATTTTAATATCATCCTTACATTCCTTCTCTAGACAAGACTAAATATTACAACTAGTTCTACTCACATAATGCCTAAACCCAGTATCTACTGTACAATTTGTTTCTGACTTACCAACAAGATAACATTCAGCTTCCTTGCTTTCTCCAGACAAAATGTAGCTGATATGAAATGGTTATTAACAGCTGCAAATTGTGTTGTCAGGCGGACAACAGGGGACATTTTTTAGGTGTATAGCATCTTTGAGAACCTTTAAAAGCCCTCTACAAATAAAATGCATTATTATTATTATTATAACATCAGCAGACCTGCCAACCTGTACGCATTTTGCGTAGCAGGTACGCAATTTGACATCAAAATACGCTGGTACGCTCCGCCTCATTAAACTACTCAAAAAGTTGCAGACATCTGTGAGTGCTGGTAGAAATGTGCACGTGCAAGACTCGTGTCTGACAACACGATGCAGCCGTGTAGTGGTGCAGTTTCAACCAATCATCAGTAGCGGAGAATAACGAGTCTGCCGAACCCACAGCGTTGGCCCGCTCTCTCCTGTCCTCTGCCTCCCTCCGCCTCTCTCCCCGTTCCCCGTGCCCCCACCCGCAGCAGCTGGCGGTTAAAACGGTAAACTGGTGTGTGTGTGTGCGCACGTGTGTGTCTTTTGGCAAATGTGTACTGTTAATAACGTTACTTTCACGTTGAAAATACGATGTCATATCGGGGAGATAAGCACCGAGAGTTTTTTTTCCTATTGACATTAGCGCGAGCTCTGTGTGTGTGTGTGTGTGTGTGTATGTGTGTGTGTGTGTGTGCGCGCAAAATACACAAAAATTACTAAATCCGAGTTGAAAAAATGTACTATTTATTTAAATAAAAAACACAAACATGCTCAATGAACTGTTTTGGAACTTGAAAAAGCAAATATAGGTTGCAAATATGAACATATTAATGTGAAATTGAAATAAAATATTATTTAATACAAATATTTACCATAAAAAGCATGTATATTTATAGGCGTTTTTTACCTTGTCAGCTGCAGCTCTTCAAAACAGAGTGCAAAATTATACAGAGGGCTACACATGTGCTTTGTGTTCCCTTCCCAGAGTCTAAAATAGTGCAAATGTAACATAAGAGGTAAAATTGAGATGTAATCACACTACAAATATTTCAAACAATATACAGTAAGGGTCGTTCACAGTTCTCCAGGGCTCCAAGCGAAGGTGTGGCTGGGCCTGTGGAGATCTGGACCTCATCTGTCTCCTCCTCCCATGTCCTCTCTGGGTAGGCCTCAGTGTAGGGTCCATTATCCTCATACCTGTACACATGACAATAATATATATAAAAAAAATTTGAGATTGTTCAGGTTAGTGTTCACATGCACATGATAAATAGTGAATTCAAATGTGGGCACTAAATTGTAATTCTCTGGTTTCCTACAACACAGCATGTGAATACAAAAGAAAACCTTACAAGTAATAAATACATAAATAATAAAATAACAATAATAAAAGCTATAACACTAAATAAACCTATGAAAATCAGTATATCATCTTTTGGAAATGAGTATGAGAGGTCAGGAAAGGGAAAAATAAAACGCTGAACATTTACCCATCTCTGTATCCTATTTCAGCCCTGCTTTTCTCTACACATAACCCTACCTAAATATACACCGTTATATACATATAAAACTAGTTAGTTTAGGTAGTTTATAACATTTACAATACAGCAGTAAACAAACAAAGGCTATAAAATCATGATTAGTTTGACCTACTTCTCATCACCGGTGACATCAACTCCACTCTCCTCTTCAGACGATGAAAATGAAATCACCTCACCCTCGGGGTCTTCCTCGCCAAAGCCGCGCGACACAAGTGGTACTCAAAATATTTTGCCAAGGTTGGCAGGTCTGCATCAGCCACCTAGCTTACATAAACCTCTAACATGTTTATGTAAGCTAAAGGTGCCGCCTGCACATCAGGTGCTACACATTCACACAATTCTGGGTTCAGTATCTTGCCCAAGGACACTTCGGCATGCAGTCTGTTGGAGCAGGGATTTGAACTGCTGATTATCTGATTGGAGGAAGACCATCATGGAGGAAGACAATCATGGAGCCAGATGAAGTAAGGATGCTGCTCGTGGTGCCGCTCTGCCTCTTGTGTTTCTCAGATCCACCCGTCAGTCCTCCACAATCCAAATAGGGTCTCTTCACCTCAGTGGTTGCAAAAAAAACCAAGACAGGGCTGGCCAAAATTCTGAAGGTTTTCAAACTGTAGTCCACAAACCAATGGGTGACTTCATGATTACCTTTTTTCCCTGAGGTACCAACATACCTATTTAAATGGTTTAATGACCTACATATGTTGAATACATGGGGCTGTTAACATGTGGACGGTACAACTGACATTCACACCTGATTGCTTGTCCCCCAGAGCAAAGCCATACTATCCATGAAATCTTATCGAAATGTATAACTGCAAATGGAAAATTAAGTTTTATTTTTACAAAGTGGTCCTGACTAAACTACAATAATAAAAACAATAACAACAACAAATAATAATAATAATAATAATAATCACTATAATAATATTAATAATAATAAATTACAATGAAGATATCAGCCCAACTCTTGAATACCACCACTACTGTTAATGCTACTACTACCAACACCAAATGCAGTTGGAACCCAAGGGCCTGGGCTGAATGAGATTTCTGCCTAAAAGCCTATTAAGGCTGTTTTTTCTCACCACTGTCGCTGTAACGCTTGTCCCTGGGTGATGTTGGGACATTGAAATTGTATTGACTCAGAAGATCTTGAGCGTATTCTAGTCCTGCTCAATGTGTTAAGTGTCCTGAGATGACTTCTGTTGTGATATGACACTATGAATAAAATTGAATTGAATTGAATTAATTTTTTAAAGTTTTAAGGAGACGTACCGTCGGTCACTGATTGCGCTTTCTCAGAGCAATCCTGTGCACTGGGACCCTTCCATGGAGATGGAGCTGGAGGAAGCAGCTCTCTCTTTGAGGACGGTGCTGAAGCTGCACCCCAGGGATGCTCCTGGCTTCCATTCTAGGGATAAAGATCACAGGGTGCTCAGTGGGCCGCAACACCAATCATATAAATGCTATGTTATGGTTGAAATGAGCATATGGAGGCAAAGAAGAATTAGTTCCTCATCGGGCCTCTTTTATTCACTATCTACATGTTCGTTCTGTTATTGGAATATAATAACATCTCCTACAGCGCCGCCGCTCCCAACACGTGCATCACGCGCTGTGCGTAGGGCACCAAGTGCTGAGGGGGCACCAAAAATATAATTCTGAAAAATCATCATAGTCATAATAATTTCACTATAGAAATTGTAGGCACATTTTAGGCATGTATATCACAAAACAGGCAGAACAAGAGATATATTTAATTGCTCAAGAAAAAAAGAAGACACACACACTGGCTCGTCCACACAGAAACGTTTTTGTGTATAAACGCAGAAGTCTCCACACGGATCTGGTGTTTTCAGTGCCTGAAAACACACTTTTTTGAAACCAGGTCCCAGGGTGAAAAAGAAAAAAAACGCCACCGCTCCATTTTGTGTTCGTTTTGATTTCCAATACATGGCAAAAACACATACACATGATGAACAACGGCGGCCTACGTGCTTGTGATTGTGCTGCAGCAGATATTCTGCTCCTCTGTACGACACCTATTAGGGCCACTGTATGAAAAACACAGAGCCGAAATGAGGGGGCAATATTCCAAGAAAAAAGCCACGATGTTTAGTGTTGGTTTTATGTATATGGGACAAATTTTCATCTTATGTGTTTATTGATCAGGTGGTCGGGTGGTCGGGTGGATAGTAGCCGTAGCGTTCACTTGTTGCCATAGCAACAGCAAACATCCAGTCAAGCAAAATGTTTACTTCCCCATGCTCCGTCTCTTCTGCGTTTTTGGTGTATATTTGTAGCAGCAGTAGCCGAGTATGTACTACAGCGCGCTGAGTCGTTTTCAGTGGATTCGTGTGGATGCAGATTTTCTTGAAACGACGCCGAAGAAAAACGGAGAAAAAAAGATATTGGTAGTGGACGGGACCCCAACTTCCCAGCTCCAGGTGTGTGCCCTCTCCCCCATTTCATGGTCCTGTCACACCGGGTAAAAAAGGGAAAACAATGGGAATGGTAGGAGGATCTAAATGTAGTAACTTAGACACAGGGGCGAGGTAGGGAGAAACAAAAGGCAAGCTTTATTTAAGCTGAATACAAAAAGCAGTCAAAGGGGACAAAAGGCAAAGTAGCAAAAAAACAGCAAGGCAAAGTAGTAACAAAAGGCAGGACAAAGTCCAAAGAAAAAGGCAAAGTTCAAATCAAACATGGAAAACTGAAAACCAAAACATACCAGAAAGGGACATGAAACGGGCAGGAACATGGGCAGGAGCAGACGTGGACAGAGGCAGACAGATACAATAACCCGACAAGGAGTGAAGGGAAGACACTGGGTGCAGTCGAATAGTCTATTTTGCTTAGGAAGGTTCCTAACTGAAGACGTGACCCGGAAGTAAACAAGTGGCCGCCATGATAAGAGCCGTTCGGATTCTCTAAATGCAAAGGAAAGGAGCTCCAATGCTTCCTTTCAGACCTCCTTTAGCATAGGATGCAACGGACCTTCCGATGCGATAGGAAAGGAGATTACGCCGACCCACAATTCTTTGCGAGAGCAACATGTAAAGTGCCGCACACCTAGGCCGTTCATGAAAACAAATGATATGTGCATTTACATATTTAACATTTACTTTCATGCAGACATATAGTAACTGGAATAGTGTTGATAAATGTGTGGACAGTGATAATAATTTAATGATATTTTTATTTATTTAAATCATGTTACAAATGTTTGACAAAAACGAAACTAAAACCATAAATGAAACGTAAATACAGCAAACGGTCAAACAGGAAGGAGGAGCTGCTGGACCTGAAGCCGGTCAGTGAACCAGCTGTTTATAAAACCAACATGTGGAGGAAGTGGACGATGCGTTTTTTGTAGTCCATTATTG
This sequence comes from Chelidonichthys spinosus, assembly GCA_029853015.1. Classification (NCBI taxonomy): domain Eukaryota; kingdom Metazoa; phylum Chordata; class Actinopteri; order Perciformes; family Triglidae; genus Chelidonichthys; species Chelidonichthys spinosus. Next base: position 29,685,819 of record CM056825.1, read on the forward strand.
TAGTTTCTCCAGCGAAGACGCACGTCAATCGCCGGTCCGGATCATCAGCTGTCAATCATCAGCGGCCGCGTTATAATGACGTAGCTTAGTGAAAGTCCGGTCGGATTCTCTGAGCACCGCGGTCGACTATTCCTAAGTCCTTTTGAGTTCTCCTATCGCCTTTCCTTAACCCCGTGACGTTTGCTCCAAAGGTCAAGGGATAGGAGTTAGGAATAGGAGTTAGGTCCTTATTTTTTTTTTTACTTTTCGACTGCACCCACTGACACAGGGAGGCAGGGAGCTGACGAGGGACAGGTGAAACACATTAGGGCAGGTAGGGTAATCAACACGAGAGGGTGGGGCAGCAGAAACAACAAGGACCAGGAAGTACAAGACAAGAGGACTACAAAAACCCACAGTCATGACATGGACAAGACAAGAAAAACAAGTGACAAGACAAGACAGAATGACTACAAAACCCCAGAAACAAAAACTACAAAACCCACAGTCATGACAGTTCCGATGGATTGCCCCTGACAAAGTTTGGCAGCAGGCTGTCAACTTTTCTGGAAATGGCCCCGAAAAAAAAAAAAAAAGGTAAATGTATATATTTATATATATGTTTGAAAATAAAAAGTTAAACTTGCAAAACAACCTTTTTTTCTGGGGGGGGGGGGGGGGGGGTGTTTATGCTAAAGGCACCAAAATGGCTAGCAGCGGCACTGATCTATCATCATGTAGATGACACACAACTCTACATAACATTATCACCACATGACTACAATGCCTGATATTGTTCTATAATATAGATGTGCATTAAGCAAATAAATGAGTGGATGTGTCCCCAAAGAAGAAATGAAATGTCAGCACAACGCCAGTGGTTGTGGTTAAACATTTTGGAGGTTGTGCCGATGTTGACTTGTGTTGTGTCATGCTTTAAGGCTACTCTCACAGATGGAAATGACCAGTTGGACCTGAACCTCATGAGACAGGGAAACTCTCCAGTGAAAATCACTCAAAACATATCTGAAGAAGTGGGTCCGCAGCTCCTTTAAATTTCATAAGAAAAAAGACAAGCAACACACAAATCATTGAATTGACTGTGTATTTAAATAGGAAAATAGGAAACATTATTTCCTTGTGTTGCAATATTTTAATAATCATAATGAGCTGGTGATTTTTTTCCCCTGCAAAATTGATTGATCAAAGATTGTATTTAAAGAGCAGTGGTGCAGTGTTTAAATATTGCAGACTCCAAACTTTACTTTACTTTGCTTTGCTTTAGAGCAGGGGTTTTCAAAGTGTGGGATAGTGGGCCTCCCCTAAGAAAACTCAAAAGCCACCGTGCCCCCCCCCCCATTATTATTACTTTTATTAATCTGCGAGCAGACGCCGAAACGATCGCTTCACGCCCCTGAAGTCCTCTCGCGCCCCCCTGGGGAGTCGCGCCTCACACTTTGAAAACCGCTGCTTTAGAGAGAGAGAGAGAGAGAGAGAGAGAGAGAGAGAGAGAGAGAGAGAAGCAGTGCGAACACTGGAGCACATGCACTTAAAAACATGCAGCGATGTAACAAATTCTTGTTCCCATGGAGGTTATGCTTGTGTTACATGGAGGTATTTGACAATCTAATTGAGTGGCACACATTGGCTAGGGCTTTCACACTGACATGGGGTGAACTCACAGGCACCTCATGTTTGTAAGGTGTATTCTACAGATCTGTGGTGGTAAATGTTGGACAAAATTATGCAGATAAATAAGAAAGAATTAAAAAAAGCTACGTTGCTCACAAACTCACAGGAGGCGATTCCGCAAATATGTAAACCCTGTTTCACGTGTACTAATGGATCTGTAAATGCGTAACTATGACTACATATTTTCAGAATAAGTTATTACATATTTGCAAGTTAAAGAATACATGTTTGTGGATAGTGAAATATGTGTTAATCATGATACATTGTTAATTGTATTCTATGGTTGGATAACATTGCTGTGCTTATACTGATATTAATGTCCAATAAAAACGTCCATAGTCAACTACAGTGTATATTTCACAGAAAAAAAAATCCTATGTGGAACACAAGAAGGGGCTGGACTTAGCCCCTCTAATATTTCTTTAACTATATGATTAGCTGCATGAATTAATAAAGCTACATCCTATCCAATTATTCTAACTGACATTCTCACATTCATGGCAACAAGGTAAATATTAAAAAGGCACACAGCTTTGCTACTGTGTGTGACGGAATGCTGTGTTACCTGTGCTGTCATCTCTTCTGGCTTGCCATCATGAGTGTGTGCTCTGAGCTGGACTCTCCCTGTGGAGCTGCTGGAAGGAGGAGCAGAGGAAGGACGAGCTCCTCCTGCAGCAGAAACAGGGGTGGGGAGGGAAGGCTTGGCAGCAATGGCAGGTTTGGGTGGCAGGGGGCCAGCAGGGCGCTCACTGAGGGTGGGCTTTGGTTGAGGATCCGGACGGATAGGGTCCAGCCCTCTCATGGGATGCCTGTGGTCTGCTGGAAACAGGGTGCCAGAGAGACTTAATGACGAGTAGACACTGTGATTTTCTAACACATTTGCGCCCACTTGAGGTGCAATTCCTTCGCAACAAGTGCGTCAAAACATGTAACGGTATTTACAAACAGGCACTTGGGTATAATCACGCTGGACGGCGGAGTATGCACTGTTTGCCCGGTGGCTGTCAGGTTTGATAAATACTACGTAAAATAAGTGCGATGTTTGGGAACTCGCAATAAAGAATGCAACGTAAACGGCACCAGTCTGAGTAAATCTACCATCTGTGAATAATGGCAGTCAGACTAGTCTGTGACTCCAAGTTGGACAGATGCTCATGCAGATGTATTGGTCTGACTTTGCACATGTGAGGCTTGTTATTATCTCTATCCAGACATGGCTTTTGGTAAAACACTGATACCTGATGAAGTGGACATGGTTCTGGGCTTCAGGTAGGTAGGAGGTGGCACAGGTTTGTCTAGGATTGCACCTGAGGGACAGAGACAGTAGATAGTAGGACAACGAAGCTGTACATGTAATTAAAACAATATGGAAACTGGACTCCACTGCAGTCATACACCTGTGAGTGTTCTAGTGATATATGACATTCTAATTGCATGTTGACACCAAACACGGAGTATATTTTTTGCACTAAACTGCATGCAAAGTCAATGCAAAGACGTGAAAAGAGGCGAATTTGCACCTAGTGGTGAAACTTACATTAATTAATTAGGGGAATATGCTTCATTCACTTGATTAAAAAAAAAAAGTGTTTTGCTGTGTCATTAAAACCTATCAGCATTGAGATTCTCCTCCTGTTCTAGGTTACTAAACAAATCTTGTATCTTGCGTCTGTGGTCACCCAGAGCTCTACGAAAATACCTCATATTAGTAGAGACCAGACCAATCTATGTGTAGAAAGTATGAGAAGAATCCATAGACTGTACAAACAATGTTGCTGCTGAATTTATTTCTAAATTTCATTTTTTTTTGAGTGTTGATGGAGCAGCTATAATGGCATGGTTGATTACATTTGTTAGTGTCTACATGGAGGGAAGACCCTCTTCCTCTTTAGTGGGGCTCATGCGAGTGTCACAAATAAACACAAATTTGCTTTATGTTGGTGTAAGGATAGCATAATGACTTGCCATTCCAGGACGGAACCATGTGGTGGTCATTTTTTCTGGGTCCAGAATACGAGGAGTACATGACTACAGTATCGGACCAGATAGTGGTATTGGTGCATCTGTAATATTTCTAATTTATATTGTATTGGGCAGTTTAGACATTTTATTTTGGTCTTGCTCGGCCATAACGTTGTAGGGGAAACACTGACATAGATGCTAGAATTAGTTCCCAAATCTGTTTAGCATTGAGGCACCACATGTGAAATCATTTAATCTTACTGTTTAACTTGATTTAGTAGTTTTAATTACAGAAGGTTGCAAAAATCTGAAGTGTTGAAAGTTCAAATACGGAGAGTTACCGTATAAATGTATACAATATCAATACTCACCTTCAGAGTTGGCCTTTCTCAGCTCCTCGTCTTTATTCTGCAACAGATAACAAAACATTAAACTACCACACAAATTTGGCAATAACGTGCTGTTACACTTTGTAATAACGGTCCTACACATCCTTTTTGCTCAAAGAATGTGTCACCCATAAATATATGAAACCCAGTTACATTATTGGTTTCTCTTTGACAATTCCAAGTGAAAATATCATGTTAACACTGTGCACACTGGCCTTAAAATAATAATAACACACAAGTATTTACCACGGAACTACTATAATTAAGAATGTTTATTACAACGTGGGGTTGTGTTTTTTTGCAAAGGTTATGATAACATTATATCCAACAGATAACACAGAGACGTCACTGAAACAAGAGCAGTTGCATGATCGCCCCATGGTCAAAAAGGCATGGTTATGTCTTAAATCACTCACTCATTTAGTATACTCACTATACAGGGGACTATTTAGGAGATTGTGTAGATGACTACATGGAGAACTATGTAGTGGACTATAAAGAGGACTATATGGAGATAACTGCACTGCTCACACTAAAACAACATAATGTAACTGCAAGTCAATCATATTTCTGAGATATCAGCCTGTCCAATTAGGAAGCAGCACTGATTGGGAGTGGCAATTAGCAAGACATCCCTATAAAGGAATGGTTCTACAGGTGGTGACCACAGACCATTTCTCTGTTCTCTTTTTTGAATTATGGCAGTGTTTGCAACACTAGAGGTAGCATGAGGCGGTTTCTCCGACCCACAGAAGTTGCCCAGTCAGTGCAACTCATCCAGGATGGCACATCAATGCGCCTTGTGGCAAGAAGGTTTGCTGTGTCTCCCAGCAGTGTCAAGAGCATGGAGGAGATTCCAGGAGACAGGCCAGTACACCAGGAGACGTGAAGGGGGCCAAAGAAGGACAACAACCCAACAGCAGGACCGATATCTGCTCCTTTGTGCACATAGGAACAGAAGGAGCACTGCCAGAGCCCTACAAAATGACCTCCAGCAGACCACTCATGGTCAAGTTTCAACTCAAACAGTCCGAAATCGACTCCATGAGGGTGGTTTGAGGGCCCAACGTCCACAAATAGGGCCTGTGCTAACAAACCCAACACCGTGCAATGCGATTGGCATTTGCTAGAGATCACAGAGATTGGCAGATTCGACATTGGCGCCCTGTGCTCGTCACGGATGAGAACAGATTCACCCTGAGCACAAGTGACCGATGTGACAGGGTCTGGCGACGCCGCAGAGAATGTTCTGCTGCCTGCAAGATCCTCCAGCATGACCGGTTTGGCGGTGGGTCAGTGATGGTCTGGGGAGGCATTTCTTTGGAAGGTTGCACAGCCCTCCATGTGCTTGTCGGAGGTACCCTGACTGCCATTAGGTACTGGGATGTTCCTTCTAATGCATGACAATGCTAGGCCTCATGTGGCTGGAGTGTGTCAGCAGTTTCTGATGATGAAGGCATTGATGTTATGGACTGGCCTGCCCGTTCCCCAGACCTGAATACTATTGAGCACATCTGGGACACCATGTCTCGTTCCATCCACCATGTCTCGTTCCATCCACTAACGCCATGTCACACCACAGACACCACCAACTTCTTCATTCATTGTTCTGGGCACGAGCTATCAGTTCCACATATATTTGGTATGCCCATCTTGTTCATTGCAGAGTGGCAGTATATTATAACACACAGTCAGATAGTTGCAAATCTCTCCTCCAGACATTAACCTTGAGGAACCCTTTCACTCTGGCTTCACAAGTTTGCTGAGGAACTCTCTGACTAGGGCCAACATCCCCACATGCACATACGAACAAACCTCCTAAATGCCCAAAGGGGTATTCCATCAAACTCGCTAAGCGCAAAGCCGGGCTAATTTCGATAAGCTTCGCTACCTTTAGCGAGAGTTGCGTTCCATCAACGTGACTTGAGGCACTCTCCGCTAAGTAACCATGGGAATTTATCCGACCAAACTTGCCTGCCCCGGGGCAGGCTAACCATCAGGCTTACTTTAGCGGGGGTTTCAGAGAAGTCCGTCTGTCGGAAACAACTGTACCAGCAGAAGGTTTCGCCTAGTTCTCGTGATTTCGTCACGTGAAAGACCAAAAATGACCAAAATTACATATATGAAGTACAAACAGACTATATTTTCATCAAGCGTCTAAGAATACATGCTTGCAATTAAAAAAATATAAATAAATTGTTTATTTTGTTTAAGACCGACTGGCCATGTTATTATCTAAAGCTCCCAGTTGAGTGAGTGGTGATACTAATGCCCTCGGATGTGGGCATCGCAGGTTCACATCCCGGCGAGGACATCTCATGTGTTTTTTTGTTGTGTTTTTTTGCCTGTATAATTGTCTTTAGATCAGAGAATTCGACCAACATTTTATCTTAACTATGATAAATATGTCATACAATTTCCCCAGAACCCAAATATAACTTGCAAAAACATGATAGGCATAAAGATGTTATTATTAATAGCATGTTATAGATCCCAATGACAAAGGCATTGCTGCATGCAATTTTCAGCCACATGAATTCCTCTCAGGTGAGTTCATTAATAAGTTCATTGAATGTGTTCATTGAATTGTTGAGATAAATGAGTTGGTCAATGTAGATGCATTTACTAGGCCTATCTAAAAAAAGAGAGAAAGAGAGTTCCGGCCAAAAAATGAAGTTTCACAAAGTTCCACAGACGGGAATTGAACCGTGGCCTGCCACATGTAAAGCCGGCACGTTACCTCTACACTATCCTCACATTCAAGAACTTGTTGTCAGTGTTATATTAGAACATGTTACTCTTAACGGTACTTCCGTTTTTAATCACTCGGTAATTTTTGCCCAAGCAGCCTCGTGATTTTTATTTATCACTACAGTATTCCCTTTTTTGGTTATGATGGGTTTGTACTCCTCATACAGTTCCATCAATAATTTTTGCTCTGGTCTTTTCTGCCATTTTCTCGATGATTCGACATTCACGGTTCTGGTCTGGCTTCATATCACGTGAACGGCGCAACACACGACAATGTTAACCTGGCTTGAATTAGCCTCAACAATGCGCGGCTGAAGTGCGTTAATGGAACGGGTTTAGCCGCAAGTGGAAGTTGGCGTTAGTTCTAACCAGGCTTAACCAGGTAAGCGCCGCTTTAATTAGCGAGTTTGGTGGAATACCCCTCAAGTCTCTGCACAGAGCATACACATAACATTTAGAAAGAGCATCATCATTGTATTCGTCTTGTTCTGACCAATCAAATCCATCCAGAACACTGACACTGAGGAGAAGCTGGGGATATCTGTTGGAAACATGAACCGTTGATTTGGACATTCACCCAGCCTCCCGGCTGCACAGGGTTTACAGGGGACAGCACAGAGACCAGCGGCTATAAGTTAGCGTTAGCTAGCTAATTATGGTGGCAGCCAACGTAGCGCTGTATTCACACCGAATAGTAAGCCACAGATAGCCTGGTTCACTACAGTAGCTTTGTTCCAATATAAAAAAAAACAGGATTTAATTGCAATATACGGATAAAGATCATGCTGAAGTAACAACGATTGGTCAGAAGTCATGGTTGGTTAAGTCGAAACCACTGAAACGAAGAGACTATTGTGACCAGTAATCTTGCACGGATATGTGACAGGTCGCGTCTGTGCATTGACTTTACATCTAATTTGGTTGCTTTCCGGTCTTGGTTGACTTGTGTTCCCAAATGTAATGCTGTGACTTGTTCTTGTTCAAGAACTTCCTTTTACTCAACTGTGAGTGTATTTCTCTCGAGCACCTTGGTAAGGAAGCCATCTGCATCACACAGAGACAGACACACCAAAACACACACCACTCAGGATATTGTTTCACTGCTGATTGCTAAATAAAACCCATTAACCAGCAATAACTGAAAAAATCCACACTAAACTGCAGCATATCACTCAACATGTAAATATCATACAACAAAATAATTTGGCATTAACTGCAGTTTAACAGAGGCAGCACATTAAAAATACCTCACGAGCCATTTATATTACATAATCATTTGCATTACCTGCATTTATGTTCTTCATTTGGAATGTTCATGTAGTGCAGCACATTAACATTAATACCTCACTGATGCACATTTATGATTACATAATCATTTAAGCATTACCTAGCATTTCATGTCAGTCTTCATTTGTGACATGCACTACATCTGGTGACTTGTCTCCAGTCCAGTCAGACAATTCGACTGCTGGATATCTTCTGCTTCCAGCATAAGAGTTGATGCGGACATTGAGAATTTTGGCCATATTCAAGCTAGTAGCTTCATTCACGTTCAGTGAAAACATGCATTTTTTTTAGCATTCTTTCAGCTTTTTTGAGCTTGAACATTTCTTAAAATCAGGTGCCATGCAATGAGTATTCATGTAGCTGGCATGTTGAGTGGAGACTGACAGTTTTGTCAACACAGATTTGTCTTCAGCTTTACTAGCTTTACATAGATTGACTAGTGGCTGAGAAATTGTGAACAACAGATCGCAATAAACGTGCATTTTTTTATCACAGACATGGTCAGTCATTGATAACTTTTCAGCCATAACTCCTGGTAATGTAGATGTTTGTTAGAGTATGCAGAATTTTATGACATCTTCACCAGGTTTCATGAATTGTTTTTTTGTTTTTGACATTGCAAGATTCCACAGTTTCAGTGTTTCCAAGACCCGCCCTACTCCTACTTGCATACCATTGATAGGCGAACACTATTTACCCAAACATCAACAAAAACATTTTCATGTTTATTTATTTTTATTGACTTATTTTTTCCCCTCTTAGCTTCATGCCGGAGATCCGGCACAGTGCCTATTTTCAGCTCTGGATCTGAAACGTTGAAGTGGCAGAACAGCACCCCAAGCAGCAACCTTACAGTATCTGGCTTCTGTTGTGAAGCTGTTGACAAAGTTAGTTTCCATAATTCGGGGAAAACTTTTACAGCTTTGTGTTAAAGTCAACTTAGTAGCTAATTGCATTGGTAGAGAGGCCGTGGTAGTGACCTGTCAATCACAAGCTGGCTATCCCCATACTCTGATTTATGGTTTATTTGACTCTCAATGGGACCAAAATTTACTAAACAAACATTATGCTGAGACTTGAATCTTGTGATTGAGACCTTAGATCTCAATATTTACTGAGATAATAAACCAAGTGAAAATTAAGATAATTTTCTCATAGGCTTCCATGCAATCAGACTTTCTTTTAGTCATCCCCCCCCCCATAGCCCCCCCACCCCCCAACACACACACACACACACACATAAACAAACAAACACTCGCAGCCATACTACCTGGCTTGCCTTGGTGTCGGCAGGTGAAGTTTTCGCCACGCCCATTCTTTGCAGCATCACCTGAAGCCTCTGTTCAAAACTAGATGTGCTGTCAGATGCATGTTTCTGGAAGATGATACAAGGACATTTAGAACAAACAAACCAATGGCTGACGTAGTGAAAGGTTCACACTGTTACTGATATAGTTGTGGTATGTATATATTTCAACATATAAAACATTATCATTCCCCTATCATAATATCGTAAATGTAAACCAAACTCATGGAAATGTCAGCACATAGAGACAAATCTGATAGATGCTGGTCTCACAGCTGTGAATTCTGGTTTTACTCTTGTTGGGACCTCACCAAGGAGAACAGACAGTGGCCTGCATGAAGGCCAAAAGCCTTCACATGCGGTCAGAACAATGGGACAAAGGAGATAAAAGAACTACAACCCCCAAAACCTCCATCTTGTTCTACCTCCCACGAGGTGTGAAGTGTGACGTCACACAACTCTGGTGCCCTATTGGCTAACAATGTCCCTGAGAGACAGCCGTGAGGCATAAAAAGGCGCTACCTTTAAACGCCCTCTTTCACTGCAACAGGAGGTGAACTTTCAACGTCTTTAGCGTGTCCTTTGTCCTAGGCCGCATTCTTTCCCCCAAACTCACTGGACAAGAGACAGACTGTTTTCCCTTTTTTTTTACTCGACTCGCCTTTTTCTTTTCTTTTTTATTATTTTGGATCCTGAGAAGATATATAGATATATAGATCATAGCTCTGCTTTTAACACAATTTTACCCATCAAACTTTTTAAACAACTTCAACAGCTGAGTGTGCATGACTCTCTCTGTCATTGGATCCTGGATTTTCTGCTGCACAGGAAGCAAGTGGTAAGGGTAAACAGCAAAACCTCTGGGGTCAAATACATCAGAACTGGCACCCCTCAGGGGTGTGTCTTATCCCCCTACTGTACTCACTGTACAACAATGATTGTGTATCACACACGGGCTCTGTCAAGATGTATACATTTGCAGACGACACAACATTGGTAGGGCTCATCTGTAAGGATGATAACGATGTGGCTTACAGGAAAGAGGTACTCACATTAGTGGAATGGTGTTCCCACAATTTATAATTAAATGTTTTAAAGACCAAAGAAATGGTAGTGGACTTTCGCCGCAAGGGGCTAGTGTCCCAGTCCCTGGCCATCAATGGAGTTGAAGTAGAATGGGTGGACAGCTTCAGGTTCTTAGGGACCACAGTCTCATCCTCAATGAAATGGGGTGCCAACCTGAGCTGCATCACTAAAAAAGCCCACCAGAGGCTCTTTTTTCTCCGGCAATTGAGAAAATTTGGGGTGGCCTGCAAGGAGATGTTGCAATTCTATTGTGACACTATTGAGAGTATTCTCTCCTTCTCTATTACTGTCTGGTATGGAAACACCACTGTCCAGAACAGGCTACAGCTTGAAAGAATAGTTACCCCCTTACCAGAAATCAAGGCCCACATGCAACGAAAGGGCATGAAAATCCTGCTGGATGTAACTCACCCTGCCAACCATCTCCTTGGGATCCTCCCATCAGGTAGAAGGCTGAGGGCTATTAATACAAAGACCTCCCGCTTTTTAAATAGCACATACTGTAGTGCAATTAGATTTTTAAATAGCTCTCCATCCTTGCACCAATACCTCATGGAGGTAGATCAATCCAACACAGGTCTTGGATAGTGTTTTTGTTTTTTTAAGCAACATGTTTTAAACTGTAACCATGCTATTTTGCCACTGTATTACATAGCCTGTTACATTTGCACTTTTGGTAGTGAACCTAAAACCTGCACTTTAGGTGAACTTCCACTAAAGTCACATGCCACTTTAGACTCTTGCCTATGTAGGGATGAGCATTGAAGGAATGAAGGAATCATGAATGTACTTTCTCTCATGTCTATGTCTGTGTCTTAGGCTGCCTAGTTTTTGTGTGGTGTTTGTCTTGTCTGTTGTATTATAGAGCACACTGCAGCAAATTCCTAATAACTTCTGTTGTTTGGCAATTAAAGTATTGAATCTTGAAGATCGCCGCACCGCGCAACTCTTTGTTTGCCTGCAGAAGGAAGGACACAACTGTTTCTTCATCCGAGCTACCAGCGAGAAGGATAACTGCTAAGACCCACTCTCAGCTGGAGCCAACTGACCAAATCGCCGCACCGTGCGATTTTATTGTTTGCCTGCAGAAGGAAGAAACACGAAAGAAAAACTGTTTTCTTCAGCTAAGTTGATCCGCGAGGAGGATAACTTATAAGTCCCGCCCTCGTTTGGATTCAACTGACTCGTCGCACCCTCCGTTGCCGAACGAGGACTCGCGGACCACAGTCCATCGCTGGCGCGTCAGGAAATGCAGCCACTGCATGGGACGGACTCATGCACATCAACACAAGTAAGAGGCTTATTGTCTGGGCAGAAGCATAGGTTCGATAGTGTAGGATATGCTTGTAATTCTTGTTAACATGTTTTAAGTTTTGATCACGGACCGCCGAGTCCGTTGCTTTCTGTATTGTTGTATTTGAATGCTGATTGTGTACCCACGCCGCTGGGTTTATTTCTGTAACAGTGTTTGGCCTAACCTCATGTAACCAGCAGAGTAGTCACGGTCTGGGGGAAGTTTGTCCCTCTGCAGCCCCGGTAGCCCCCTGACGTCACGATGCTTAGCTAGCAGCTGACTGGCTAACGCTACATTGATGGCTAAGCCAGGTGTTATAAAACGGTCACCACAGCCGGACTTGGAGAGTTTACCTGGTGCCAGATAGGTCTGCAGCTGTGTGTGGTGTGGACACATGGTGCTCTGGTGTTGAGAAGGTATGTGAAACATTATATAATTTAACGGACTAAGCTTCCAGTGAAATGTGTCTTATCCTGGGTTATTGTAGAATAGGTGTCGGGTTGACTGGCAGACGCTTCAAGTGTTCGTGCGGTGTGCTGCTGAGGGTCTTGGGCGGGCACCCGCGGGGCATTGGCACGACTTAAAAGATGCGGCGTCTAAAAGGTAATAATAATTAAAACTGCCAAGCAGTGTCATGACGGGCCCTCGCTCATATGCGGTCGTGGAGTGCCTGCGGTCACAGGGCAGTGTTGTGGACGCTGCCCTTGGCGCGGCCGCCTCTCCTGGCGCAAGTCCAGAACAAGCGATTGACACCGAATGGCATCCGTCTCTCACGTGCGGTCGTGGAGTGCCTGCATACACGCGGCAGCGTGGCGGGCGCCTACCCGTGCAGCAGCCACCTCCTTGTGGCGGCAGCTTACACACAAGCGATTGACATTCAAAGCCACCTGTCTGTCACGTACACACATGTTCATGCTTCCTGACATCTCTCCTCCTCCCCCTAGTGTGTCCTCTCCTCCTCCCCCTGTGTCCTCCTTGCAAGCTGAAATGAGAGGAATCAGTTATAAAAATAATCAGGTGTGGCTTTAACTTGGAAAAAGTCACAAAATCAATAACATTTCCTGTTGCCAGTAGGTGGCACTCTGACAGAGTGAATATCAAAGTACAGATGTGTTCAGGAAGGAACTCTAATCAAGTGTGCAAAGTTTGAAGCAGCTCTGAGAACAAACACTGAAGTTATAATAGTTTGGATGTTAATGACAGAGTTCAGCTGACAGCTGTGTGAGATGCATGTAAAGTGTGCCATCTCTCCTCCTCTCTGTGTCCAGGCTGAAATGAGAGGAATTTAAAAAAAGGAATTAAAACTGGCATGACTGTTGATCTGGTGTAAGGCAGACTGCAGCTGCATGTGAGATTCACAGTTCTCCATGTGTCACTGATTGATCTCTCTCTGACTCCATCTGGTGGTCGCTGTGCGCCTGTGTCTCTCCCCCATATGTGTCCTGAGTGAGAAACTGGCTGAATTACACACTTGGCTAAAAACATTTTTTTTACCCACTTTATGATAACTTCAGGCGGTGGGTCCAAGAGGCTTTTTTGTTCATCTCCACTTGGGCTATCTAGAAAAAAATATTTAACGCGTCTCCGCCCTACCTAGAGGGGGGCTGTTGCTCAGAAAACGGGCATAAAATCGGTCACATTTCATGTTGCCATTAGGTGGCGCTCTACCCGTGAGTTAAAATTGCAGTGCAGTTGTGTTCAGGACGTGACTCTTAACAAGCATGAATATTTTGGAGCAGATCGGAGAAGAAAAAGTGAAGTTATAACAGTTATGATGCCAATGGCGAAGGATGAAAATAGTAGCACAGTCAAGGCGTCGCCGTGGCCACGCCCCAAGACTTTTGGAGCATCTTTAACTTGTTTTTTCTCCTTTAGGCCTTTCCAACAACATATCAAATTTTGGTATCTATCAGGTCAACGGTATAATGATTTTTTGATTTTGTGTGACCCCTGTGAATGGCCAAAAACAGCCAAAAACGGCCAAAACTGGCAATATTTGGGATTTTTTGGTAGTGGCAAACATTACTCGATTTTAATAAAACTTGACATGCATGTTCTTTGAAGCTATTGCAACATAGGTTTCGAGTTTCGTAATTTTGGGGGCAAAGGATATAGAGTTATGCTAATTGCATTTTGGTAGCCCCACCCTCTAATGTTCATTGGCCGATATCTTCTGATAAGATGCATATTTTTGAAACATTTTTGGATCACCCTCTTAGCTAGGTCTATAAAGTATGTGAACCAAATTTCGAGATATGCGCAACTTCCTCTTTTTCATAAAATCCAAGATGGCGAAAAATTTTGCCAGGCGGACTTTGGTACTCCAAGAGGATTTTTTGTAGAGGACACTTGTTTGCACATGTGTGCAAAGTTTCATGTCAATCGGAGTTACGGTGCGGCGGGGCTGGCGATTCTCCACTCTAGGTGGCGCTAGCGAGCAACTTTTTCGTGACCGAATGCAAAGACGCCAAATTCTCAAATTTTTCGCCAGGCCCTATAGACACTCCAATTTTCGTTCGTTTTTTTTCATGCTCAGACCCCGTTAGTTTTTTTTCGTGCTCAGACCCCCAAAACGCAGGTCGAACATGTGTAAGAATAATAAAAAACATTTGAATAACAATAGGGCTTCGCAGCCCGACGTTGTCGGCGCTCGGGCCCTAATAAAAAGAATATAGATGTTTGTAATGTATATGCTATAATTGTGATGGAGAACCGTCGGGACTGCCGCGGGGGCTGTGTTCGTCTGTCGGTTGTTGTCTGTTCCGAGTCGCATTGAGGTAAAACAAAGAATGTCAATCATCTGCGCATGATTTCATCAAGCACTAATTGAAAACGATTCTGTGTCCACAGGCAGATTGCTCCTGCTGCTTCGCCTTATCTAAAATATGTTTAATGATAGCTGTGCCTCCCTTTACAGTTTTCTTTCTTTTGTTTAGGTATTTTGTCATGACCGCCGTCTAGGTTTCCTCCCCTCCTGACTCACGTGGTAGTGGTTGCCCCAGTAGTCCCATAAAGTCCTGCTAAGTGTGTAGTAGTGTATCCCATCTAGCATTCTGGTGTTAGTAAGCACCCCTCCTTCTTGTCCTCCCTCTCCAGAATACTAGGGCAGCGGCTCACAGGGCAGGTTCCTGGATCCGTCCTTGCGCACTGCACGTGTATTGTAGTGGTAAATTGCACCTAACAATATTGATTGTATCACTTGTAGTGGTTGTGTCTATGCATGTGTGTGTGGGTGTGTGTGTGCAGTTGACTGTAGGCACTGGAGTCAAGAAACACGAGTGGTGAACTTCACGTTTTCTCCGGACAGGTAACCTGCTTTGCTAGCCAATCAATATTTATGGTTATATTGATTATATTGTTCCTGGTGGCAGCCAATACCAGTAGTGATCTCCCCTTTTAGAACACTAGGTTTTTGCACAGATTGTGCTATTACGACGCTTTTATTAATAAATAAGTGTATTTATTAATAAAATATTATTTTTCTACTGAAAGCACGTCTCTGTCTAGTTCTACTTCCACATATTTCTATGAACCTGCTTGCCTCAGATAAGGTACTTAGTAGTTCATGTATAAAGTATATCTTGGTGTGAAAGCCACCAGGTGGCGTTGTCAAGGATCTTGACGCCCAGATCTGATCAAAGCTTGGCAAGGTCACACTCGGCCACATTCACGAGCTCAGTAAGCGATCTACTGTCAGTTTAAGGACCGGGGTCCTGCCGAACGAACGGCAGTTCATTCACGAGCTCCCATGTGATGGTAATACGCTTACTGAACCTTCGTGCATTGCGCACGCATTCCCTGCTCTCTCTCTCTTTGTTCCCGCTAACACACACACGTACACACACATACACCGCCCCCACACGTATCCTACTTCAGCTGTTTCTGTCTCTGGACGCTAGGGAAATAGCTCCACCTGGTGGCTGCACCCGGCCATCTCTCTCTCTTTCTCTCTCACTATTCTATCCTACGTCAGCAGTTCCGCCTCTGAACGCTGTGAGGAATAGCTCCGCCTAGTGGCTGGCCCCGCCATCTCTCGCTCATCACCCTTCCTCCCCCACACACACGCACACGTACACACACGCACACTCCACGTGTGTCTCTTCCTTTGTTTAGCTTAGCTTTGTGTGTTAAGTAGTTAGGTAATAAGGCTTTGATAATTGCAGTGTTATTGATTGTGATCATTATTACTGATTTTTGATAAATATTATATTATAACTAGCGGTCTCTTGTGCTTGTGTATATGTCACTGGATAACAGCAGGTGGTGAAGGCTAGTGCTCGAATTTCACTTAAATTTAATTTAATTGTTTTGATTGTTTTTTACTTCTATGCCAATTATCACAATGATTGGCATGTGAGTAAAAAACCTTTATATTGAGACTATCTTTTCCCTGATTTCAGGGATGGTGCCCCATACATTTATGATCATATCATAATAATATATTAAATATAATTATTAATATTGATAATTATATTGATATTAATAATTATCTGTTGATTACCAAATCTGCTCCTGCTACTTCCCCAACACTCTGGTAACAACCAACTCTCCAAAATAGAGATCTTTAACATTTTTCAGTCCAAGGACCCCTCGGCCTATAGTGACACGGTGGAGGGACCCCCTATTACATATTGTATCGAATTGAGTAGCTTATGAAACCGGTCAATAATAATGTGTACTGCAGGTTATACTGCCAGGTATAAAAGTACCTTTGTAATGGTGTATGTTTACAATGCTAAGCCGTTAAAATAATAATTGTTGACAGATTCATACAGAATATATTTTTAATTCAGTGTTGACATTTCTACATCACAATTTCACCTCATAACACTGAATACATAGGAAAAGGTATATTTGCTTATTATAGGTTGTATTCATGTTAAGGTGTATTTTTGGACATATTGAGGATGAGGAGCTTCAGCAGAGCAACACGCTTATTTAATACATCACACTACCAGCGATGATGGTGTCATGGCCTCTGTGGTTCTGCGAAGCTGGGATGCTGTTGTAAAAGGAGACACTGTTACGGCGTTACTACAGCATAACTCGTTATTGCTGTAGATGAGTGACCATTTTCCTTTCCTTTGTCTTTTCTTAACTTTTTCGATGACTCATCTGTTACTTACTCCTACTCGACGTCCGACACTTCATGTTTCTTATGCAGGTCGATGAACGAACCATTTGCTCTCTGCTGCCACCTGTCAGGTGGTGGTGTAATTGACCAAAGGGAATCTCCCATCTCTTGTATTGAAGAGGAGTAAATTGCACATGTCCAGCTCTCTTGTATTGAAGAGGAGTAAATTCCACATGTCCAGCTTATACCGAGAGTGAACGCCAAATTTGCGAGGCCCATTCCTGAGATCCATACCAAGCAACTTGTTTTCCCTATTGTGGGCTATTGTTATATTTTTTTCGTAAGTGCTGTTTAAATGCAAGGCTGCATTTTATTTAAATGCAAATGACGAGCACATGCTAGACAGGCCAACTGTCAGGCTAGGGGCTGCTCTTCACTAACGCTTCTCTCTCCACAGTCTGGAGAGATAGGAGATTTTATAGGGGGACATTTTTCAAGCAAAGGACACCTAGGCCTATAGTGACCCGGCGGAGGGACCCCCTATTAAATATATAAAGTTCTGTTGCTTAATAAACCGCCCAATGTGTAGTGCAGCCTATAGTGCTAAAATTAATTTGTAATGATGTATGTATACAATGCTAATCCATTAAAAATAATAATTGTTGACAGATTCATATAGTTATAGAACATATTTTAATTCTATATTGGCATTTCTACATCACAATTTCACCTCATAACATTTACCAAATAGGAAGATTATATTTGCTTATTATAGGTTGTATTCATGTGAATGTGTATTTTTGGACAGATTTGAATTTTTGGAAGAAAAACAGTTTGGGATCAAATACTTTATGGACAGCCTGCAGTAACTCTGCGGACCCCCAGGTGTTCCAGACTCCCTGCTGAAGATCTCTGTCTTAGACACTATGTGACTTGGTTTTGATGTCTTTGGTTCACATTTTGGTGGTTTTGTGAAACACAAGAGGCAATGTTTAATGAGATAACAAATCAAGTGAGAAGTAGGGCCATTTTCTCATTTACTTTTTCAGATGATCTGATTGTGTGTGCGTTGAGTGTATTGTCAGACTGACCTTACTGTTTGTGTCATCCTTGTCTTCAGGCTCCAATCCTGTCAGCAGTATGAGACTTTGGCTCTTGCCTTCCCTCAGTGACCTCTTGGTGACCTTCAGTCTCCTCTCTCCATATGGAGTCCCTCCCAACTTCATGTCCTTCATCTGTAATCCACTTTCCTGCTCAGTTAGAGGGGAGATGAATACAGGACTGGGGGTGCGACCTGGCAGGATGGGAGCGACCTCTTTTTCCACATTGGAAAGCATGGGAGTGGTGAAGTCATTGCTTGTGACCATGGTGGGGTGAGAGGGAGCAGTCTCACAAAAAGGCATCATCGGGGTTAACGTCTTTGCAGGCGCTACTGTTACCCCAGCATCGCCTGCAAGATGGTGGCTGGTGGCAATGGTTCCTTCTGTGGTGACGGCATCATTAGAAACATTAGAATCCTCCACTGACCTTGCCCCTCTCCCTTTCTCTCTCTCCCTTTCTTTGGCCTCGCGGAGGGGTCGAATGAGGTCTGCGATGGAGGTCCTTTTGACCTTCATCCCCTCTCCTCCTCCACACTCTCCCCCTCCTGCTTTGGCGGCCCGGCTTGCTCGAGCCTTCTTGAAGGCAAAGAAGTCACCAAACTTTTTCTTGATGTTTTTGGTCGGAAGTGTGGTGGTGGTGACAGTAGAGGGTGTGGGGGGAGGTGAGGACATAGAGAGGGGTGAAACATTAGTGGATGTGACGGATGTGTCAGTAGATGGGACAGAGGGAGAGGTGACAGTGGTGGTGGTAGAGGAGGTGATATTGTTAGACAAAGAGGAAAAGGGGGATGAGGCTGAGGGTGTGGTGCTTGACTCTGAGGGAGTGGCTTGGGCAGGGATTGACTCCTCCCACCAGCCTTTTCTGCAGTAGGGAGACAGCAGAAAGAGCAACAGAAGAGGCACTTAGTTCTGCAACTATTGCTACAGGACTCAAGACACATGCTCAGTTCAGATACACAACTAAAAGGATCATGCAGACAACCCACGGAGCAAAAATATTATTAAAAAAATCTGTTAGTCAGTTTGTCAACCTGCTCTGGTCCAGAGCCCAATACAGCAATCTGTGGCTGTGTAGGTAAGTGTGTGATCAAAGTTGCACCATTGTTCAGTTGAGTGTACTACATCACCAAGGTGTGCTGCTCTCAAAGCTGCATACACAGTAATTTCATACGCCTGCATGGTACCCACCAAAGTTCACATTAAATCAATGAGGACCAGATTTTGATACCTAGGAGCGCATCAGAGTGAGAGTATAGAGGAAAGAGAGAACAGTGCAGCTCATTCAGCGGAGTAGGTGGACAGATATAGATAGATAGATAGATAGATAGATAGATAGATAGATAGATAGATAGATAGACAGACAGACAGACAGACAGACAGACAGACAGACAGACTTTATTGTCCCATAGGGAAATTTGTCTTGGACACCCACAGTGACTGCTGTAACAAATAATACAGAATAGTGCATACATACAATACATATAACAAAACAAAAACAGGACCCTGTTAACCTGTCTCTATTCAATCACACAACCATACACACACATACATAAAGTAAAACAATAATAAATGACATCCATACATTGACTAAAAACAGCAATACATTACTCATGGTCCTGGAAAGTGCACAGTTAAAAATGGTTTTAAAAATGGGGGGGCAATTAGGGGGGGTTGGCTTAGGCTAGTCTGTTGTTAAGGGCCTTGATGGACAGACGGAGGACATTAGTTCTTGAAATGGTTGAGTCTGCACTCTGAAACGTCTGCCTGAGGGGAGGAGCTGGTACTCAGGGTGGAGGACATGGGTGGGGTCTGAGGATATTTTCCAGACTGGTCTAGTGATGATTTCTTCAAAGATATGTTGGAGCGTGGGGGTTGTCTGACTCACACTATTTCCATGGCCATGTTTGTGAGCTGGGTGATCTGGGCCTTAAGGTGGACACTCAGGTTGCCAAACCAGGCTCAGATGCCATACCTGAGGATTCTCTCCACTATGGCATGGTAGAAGAGGAGCAACACCTTCTGGATGACACAAAGACCCTCAGCCTCCACAGGAAGTGTAGTCGCAACTGGATCCTGACACACACATAATTCAACGGGACAGTCCATGAATGTTTATTGTCCAAATGTATGCCCAGGTACCTGTAAGAGTCAACCTGGGCAACATGCTGATTGTGGATCACCACTGGTGAGTGGTCTCCAATGAGCTTGGGATCGAATACCATTTCTTCTGGGTTTTTTTTGCATTTATGGTGAGGAAGTGTCTGTCACACCACTGTACAAAGTTGTCAATTTCCTGTTTGTATGAGGTTGCAATTGATAGATCAGACATGAGGCCCAGGATGGCTGTATCATCAGAAAATTTGATCATGTGGATATTGACAGATTTGCATGTGCATTCATCAGTGTACAGGGTGAACAGAACCAGTGAACTGACACACCCCTGGGGGGCGCTAGTGCTGGTGGTCAAGGGGTCAGACAATGTCCTGCTCACCCTGACCTGCTGTTTGCGGTTTGGAAGGAATGAGGAAAACCATTTGGTGATGAAGGGGTTAACATTCATCCGTTGCAGTGTAGTCAGGAGAACATGGGGCTGGAGTGTATTGAAGGCTGCACTGAAATCAACAAACAACCTAGTATAGGCTCTAGGATTCTCCAGGTGTTTAGTCACTAGGTGCACTGCGCCATTGACAGCGTCATCAGCGCCCCTCTGGTGTATGCAAACTGAAAAGGATCCAGCTGCGGGCCAACATCCAGCTGTAGGTTAGTCACCACAAGCTTCTCCATACAGTTCATAACAACAGAGGTCAAAGCAATTGGTCTGAAGTCATTAATTTTCTGTGGGCAGGGCTTCTTCGGGACATGTCGATGAGTGTAGATATGCAGGGACCTCTGGAAGATGGGGCACCAGGCAGGTGCCAATTCTCCTGTGGCCTTCTTGATATTGAGTTGTGTTTTTTTTTAGAACAAATCCCACATAAGAAAACATTGGTGAATGCCAGAATCTTCATGAAAAGTGCGTAAGTGGGGTTTAAGAACACATTTCTTCCTAAGAAACGCTTGGTGAATGAGGCCCATTGACCACACACGGTCCAGCCATATAAGCTAAGTTCCTACTGGACGATTAATCGAATTTTGATCGTGATCTCGATTTTGGTTTCTCACCATGAAAACACTGTAATCACAGAAAAACGATGAATGTGCCGGCCGTGTATGCAAATTACTGTGCTGTAAAAACACATTGAACGCACCTGTGTGGCCTGCAGCTGCAGCAGTGAGTGTGTGGATCATTGTGGAACAAGCAATTGACAACATGGCAGAAAGCAACTAGAAAGGTAGGACAACTTCGGTCATTTGGAGACATTTTCGCTTCAAATCGTCCGATGTGGAGCCAAGGAGATTGTCTGCAAAGTTTGCCACGCCGTCGTGTCTGCAAGCCAGGGCAACACGACAGGATAACATTTTTTTAACCATTTAAAGTTCAGCCACAAAGTGGTCTATGACAAAGTATTGAAGGAGCAAAAGACCCAAAAAAGTGCAAGAGCGTCAACTTCAGCCACCGGCACCCAGTCCTCCATTGAGGACACTTTTTATGCTCCGTATCCCACCAGCCCCCGGCGACAGCGAGCGATAACGGAGGCTGTGACATTCATGTTAGCTGAGGACATTTGCTCAGTACAGTTAGCAACCAGGCTTCAAGACACCAGTCAACACTTTGGACAAGCGGTACGTGTTGCCATCACGCAAACACTTCAGCAGAGTCTGCTTTGTATGATAAATGTTGCGCTGAAGTTGAAAAAGATGTCTCCACTGCCGAGTATTATTTATTTTTATTTATTGTTTTTACATTGGTATTGCTATTATTTGTTCATCACTGAAGCCTGAAGTGAAAAGACTGGTGTTCCTGCCAAAAAACCTCAGTTTGTAGGAAGCAAACTGCAGGGAAAACAGAGACTGGGTATTTATTTTTTTATTGTTTTTTTTTTTTTGCTATTATTTTTGTATTATTATTTATATATATATTACTTAATATATTTTTTTATTTACTTTTTTACTACTAATTTATTTCAGGTTGTTTGTTTGTTTGTTGTTTGTTTTTCTAAAAGTTATATTTAAAGTTGAGTTTTGGTGGCTCAATAAACTTTTTTTTAAATCAATGAATAGTGTTTATTAATCGTGATATCAATATCAATCAAAAATAATCAGGATTATAATTTTACCATAATCATCCAACCCTAGTTTCTACCAGAGGCCCGAAAACCTGAGGGTTCCGTGCAGGATTTTACTATCACTACTGCTGTCTCGTGTCGTCCACACAGCAGAAGTCCCACAGGATCATTCCCAACCACCTTTGGTGGTGTCATTTTGACCATCCATCTCATATTGAGCAAAGATATTGCCAGCCACTCGGTTATGGCGCTCCATGTATTCCGTACCTGCCTGGATCTTATACTGTTATGTGCTGGATCGTATCAGGAGCATCTTTGCACAGCCTGCACCTGGGGTCCTATTTGGCGTGGTAGACCCCTGCCTCTATTGATCTTATGTTCAGCACCTGTTCTTGTGGTGCCATGATTAGTGCCTCTGTACTGTCCTTCAGATGAGCTTTTACACTTTTTTTCTGGTATGATCTCTCCATATTAGCCACTTCTGTAAAGGATGGATAACGCAGGTCATTCCTTCTTGCAGCAGTCAGACTTTACAATCAGCACTGCTCTCGCTGACACACAAACACACACACACACACACACTGGTAATATGTATGCACAAATACACACTGTTGTACATAGTTCATTATTATTTTTGTATTTTTTTATTGTATTTTGTAATTTGCACTGGTCTGTTATTTGCACTATCCTCTTTGCTGCTGTAACTGCAAATTTCCCACTGTGGGACTAATAAAGGATTATCTTATCTTAACTTCTTCTATCTATCGGTGGAATATGCCGTGCAGGGAGTTGTCCGTCCTCCTCCTCATATATAAATATACATACACAAATACAATAAGTGAGTAAATAAATATCTAATAAAAATGATAATACAACCAAATTATTAGTTTAGTTAAACTACTGGTATTTACTGCATGCTGTGGTATATATCATTTAATATCCTAAGAAGGGAGAACCTGTTAACGGGTAACTGGTGTAGTCTTAAGTCAACCTAAATAAGTCAAAACTGGATCCCAGATGGAAACTTTATCGTCTTCTCTAGCTGTATGACCTGCATCATCTAGACGTTTTTAGATGTGCATAAAAGGTGAGTCTTAATGTCACACCTGGCTACTAAAACTACTTCATTTAGAGATAAATAATCAATTTTGTTGTTTTTTTTATTGATTTTATAGTGTGCACAATAGTAGAAGTTAATGAAGCAAGGTGCATTTCATATCCAAAAGCTCCAGGAGATGACAATAGACTCCTGTAGTGGACATACGCTCTATTTTCCATTTGGAAGTGGAAAGTAACCCATTTGGCACACTTTGGTGCCAAAGTGAGTTTCCACCTGGTGGTATCCTTACTAAAACCTTTGTGGAGGCTTTGCCCTTTGCTCAAATTCTATCAGATTTGGTCCATTGTTAGCATGCTGTTATCCTGTCAAATAGGGGGAAACTATAGGCGAGGAAAGAAATTTCACATTTACTCAGGCATAGTAGCAGACACAATATTTTTGAGACTGGGAATACATTCTCGGAGGTCCTAAACCTCCTTAGGCACCGATAACATGCATGTGAGCCTTATTATTGTGTAGTAATTCTTCATGTACTTTGGGTATGTCTTTTGAGGCATTTTTTTCTGAAAATATGGCAAGGGCTTAACAGGTTAAAAACACAAAACTAAAGTGATGTGATAAAGCTTTTGTCGCCCTCACCTCGCCACCCTGTCCTCATGACACCCACTTTGGTTACCACTGGTTTTGTGGATTCATTTGGTGACTCAAAAGAATATTTACATTCATACTGCCATCATTTTCAATATTTAAAATCAGTGTGGGTTTAACTCACAGTGCACATTCAGGGATGATTTTCTTGGTGAAGAACTCCTCTACTCCTTCATCCACTCTGTCCATTCCCTCACTGGCCTCATTCCCTACCTTCGAAACTGGCGCCTACAACAAAAACACAACAAAATAACATACAGTATATAAATCTTGTATTGTGTGTGTAATAGAGAGGGATACTACCCAACATCAAACATTATTATTCAGAATCCATTTGTTCACAACTCTTTTTTGTTTTATTTGGACATTGCAAAGTAGAGAATGTGCAAGTGCACCAGAAGTACAAGCATGTTCCTTTTTTTCATCTCAACACTGACCAAAAGTAACAATTAATAAAGACATAACATATCAAATTAACCCTGACCCATATGGTAAATTGACCTGGATGGACCTGAATTTATACACCACTTTTCTAGTCTTCACCCATTCACACACATTCATACTGATATTATACTCATACTTATACTCATTATACTCAGTGTTGGGCAAGTAACTTCAAAAGCGTAATGCATTATTTTTTACTTGTTACTGTCATTTCAAAGTAATTAGTTACATTACAATATAACTGTCTTTTAATTGTAAGGCATTACACTACTTTTACATTACTTTTGCTTTACGTTTTGCCAAAATAAAAGGAAATATGGATTTGTTTGTTCTCAATAGATCTTCTTGTGTTCAATGCAGCTCATTACACAGCAGGATGTGATGTTTTTTCACTTCAAAATAAAAGAACGAAAAACGGAAAATGACTCGTATCCCGTTATTCTTTTAAAAAATGGAAAACGAGAAACGGAAAACGACTCGTTAACTGATATTAGATATTGTGTTCATGAATGGGATTCAGGGATGAAATAACAGGGCCATTTTTCATTCCAGATTTGCTGTACGTCTTTTTTAATGACCTTGAAGGCGCTGTATAAATTACCTGAAAGCCTACCTGAGACATTTAGGGGAGCTCTAAAACACTGTTCATTAACGCTCTGACAGCGTCTGACGGTCGCGTTTTGAAATAAACCTAGTGTTTTAAACTCGCACCAAAAGCGTTATGACGCGGACATAAAAGCGGTTCAAAACCGACGGGGAGAATCAGAGCCTCCGCCTTTTCGCCGCCGCCCCTCAGCTGTTGATCCTCGGTGTGCCGGGTCGGCTGCGCTCTGACCCGCTCCATGAGTCGGTGTCCAGCTCATGGAGCCTGCTAACAACAGCGCTTAATTAACATAGTGTAGAGTCACATGGACCGGCTTTCAAACTTTTCCAAAAGTGGAGCGTATGCCCATCTCGCGATCGCGAATGTAGAGTCAATTGATTTCGGGTTTAAAATGCATTGTAACGCGCGTTACTGAGATTTGTACCGAGTAAAATATTACCAGTTTTTTTTTTGTAATGCCTTACATTACCGCGTTACAGCAAAACGTAATGCATTACAGTAATGCATTACTTTTGTAACGCGTTACTCCCAACACTGATTATACTCATACTCATACAAGGATCAGTATCTTGCATAGCACACAGGTGGTGTGACAAAGGCGGCCTCTAGTGGATGCTTTTTCTCCCCTGATAGCTCTCCATGTGATCGCTTGCTTTCACTTACACAACACGGTCTTGATATAGCCTTGATGTTGCGTTATTACTCCATCCGAAGATTCATCTGATGTGAAGTGCGTTTCGCCCAATTGAGTAAGACAGCATAATAGACATAGATTTATTTGTTGCTATATGCAGTATTTTTGGGGCAAAAGTTCCTGGTAGGGTCACCCAAGGCAAATTGGTCATCAGGGGAGTGGCCAGACAAAGGTCAATTCAAAAACATGTACATAAAAAAAAGCTTGTACATAAGTCAAAGGGTGTGTCTGGGCCATGACCACGAACAAATTTAATCATTGCCACAAAACTCCAAACTGTTATAACTTCAGTGTACAGTGTCCGATCTGGTCCAAACTACTCACGTTTGATGAGAGTCCCACCCTGAACACGTCTGCACTGCAATAGTAACTCACAGTCAGAGCACCTCTTACTGGCGAACGGAACTGTTATGTTTTATACTTGTCTAACTCGTACTAGCAGCTTTATCAGATTCACCTCAAATTTGGTCAGCAGGTACTCAAGTCTTCAATGATGAAAAGTTATCAAAAGGTCTTGCAGAAGTCAAAGAGTGTGGCCAATGTGTGGCATTTTCGCCAGTGTAGAGGTGATTGTTGTAACTTAAGGACACAATATCCAATTTGCTCAAAACTTACGTTTGATGAGTCTCACCCTGAACACTTCTGAACTGCAATATTGACCTGCGGTCAGAAGACCACCTCATAGTACCTGAAAATGTCATGTTTTTACACTTTTACCACTCCTCATAAGAGATTGATCACCTTTACCTTTGACATACATGCATGCAACTTTGTAAGTACATAGAACATGTAGAGATGTACAAAAAGCTTCTTGGACCCATACCCTAAACCCAACAGGAAGTCAGCCATTTTGCATTTCATGTTAATGTTGCCCGCGGTGAGAGGCGTCGAGCTGGTGTGGGTTTGCTTATAGCTCCCCATCTCAGCCGCCATGTGTTGGAGTTTTCCCCAGTAAACGAGAGGGTTGTTTCCCTGCGCCTTCGGGTCGGGGATAGGTCTCTCACTGTCGTTTCGGCCTACAAGCCAAACGGCAGTGCAGAGTACCCGGCCTTTTTGGAGTCCTTGGGAGGGGTACTGGAGAGTGCTCCAACCGGGGACTCCATTGTTTTGCTGGGGGACTTCAACGCTCACGTGGGTAACGACAGTGTTACCTGGAGGGGCGTGATTGGGAGGAACGGCCTCCCCGATCAAAACCAGAGTGGTGTTCTTTTATTGGACTTCTGTGCTAGTCACGGTTTGTCCATAACGAACACCATGTTCAAGCATAAGGGTGTCCATCAGTGCACATGGCACCAGGAAACTCTAGGTCGGACGTCAATGATCGACTTTGTGGTCGTGTCATCTGACCTCTGGCCGTATGTCTTGGACACTCAGGTGAAGAGAGGGGCTGAGCTGTCAACTGATCACCACTTGGTGGTGAGTTGGATCCACTGGCAGGGGAGGAAGCTGGACAGACTTGGCAGACCCAAACGTGTTGTGAGGGTCTGCTGGGAGCGCCTGGTGGAACCCTCTGTCCAGGAGGTCTTCAACTCCCACCTCCGGGAGAGCTTTGACCAGATCCCGAGGGAGGCTGGGGACATTGAGTCCGAATGGACCTTGTTCTCCGCTTCCATTGTGGACGCGGCTGTTCAAAGCTGTGGCCGTAAGATCCCCAGTGCCTGTCGAGACGGCAATCCCCGAACCCGGTGGTGGACACCGGAAGTAAGGGATGCTGTCAAGCATTGGCCCGGGGGGACTCCTGAGGCAGCTGACAGGTACCGGCAGGCGAAGCGTGCTGTAGCGCGGGCGGTTACTGAAGCAAAGGCTTGGGTCTGGGAAGAGTTCGGGGAGGCTATGGAGCAGGACTACCGGTCGGCCTCGAGGAAATTGAGATCCGTCCTGAGTACCTCAAGTCTCTGGATGTTGTGGGGCTGTCTTGGTTGACACGTCTCTGCAACGTTGCGTGGCAGTCGGGGACAGTGCCTCTGGACTGGCAGACCGGGGTGGTGGTGCCTCTATTCAAAAAGGGGGACCGGAGGGTGTGTTCCAACTATCGGGGGATCACACTCCTCAGCCTCCCTGGGAAAGCCTATTCCAGGGTACTGGAGAGGAGAATTCGGCCGATAGTCGAACCTCAGATTCAGGAGGAACAATGCGGTTTCCGTCCTGGCCTTGGAACACTGGACAAGCTCTATACCCTCCGCAGGGCCGGAGGGGATCTGGTTCGGGAGCCACTGGATTTCATCCCTGCTCTTTGCAGATGATGTGGTCTTGTTGGATCCTTCGAGCCAGGACCTCCAGCATGTCCTGGGGCGGTTTGCAGCCGAATGTGAAACAGCTGGAATGGGGATCAGCACCTCCAAATCTGAGGCCATGGTTCTCGACCGGAAAAAGGTGGCTTGCTCCCTCCAGGTCGGGGGGGAGTTCCTGCCTGAAGTGGAGGAGTTTAAGTATCTTGGGGTCTTGTTCACGAGTGAGGGAAGGATGGAACGTGAGATTGACAGGCGGATCGGTGCAGCGGCCGCAGTAAAGCTCTCGATTTACCGGTCAATCTACGTTCCTACCCTCACCTATGGTCATGAACTTTGGGTTGTGACCGAAAGAATAAGAAACTGGATACAAGCGGCCGAAATAAGCTTCCTCCACAGCGTGGCGGGGCGCTCCCTTAGAGATAGGGTGAGGAGCGCCGTCACGTGGGAGGAGCTCAGAGTAGAGCCGCTGCTCCTCCACATCGAGAGGAGCCAGTTGAGGTGGCTCGGGCATCTGTACAGGATGCCCCCTGGACGCCTCCCTCGGGAGGTGTTCCAGGCATGCCCCACCGGGAGGAGACCCCGAGGAAGACCCAGGACACGCTGGAGTGACTATGTCACCCGGCTGGCCTGGGAACGTCTTGAGGTCCTCCCGGATGAGCTAGGGGAAGTGTCCAGGGAGAGAGAAGTCTGGGCGTCCCTGCTCAGGCAGCTGCCTCTGCGACCCGGCCCCGGATAAGCGGAAGACGATGGATGGATGGATGGATGGATGTTAAATCTTTCAATCGCCTCCTACACATCCTATCATCCTATCTCTCGCAGAACAACCTCCTAGACCCTAATCAATCAGGATTCAGGACTGCTCACTCTACTGAGACGGCCCTCCTCACAGTGACCGAGTCCCTGCGAGACGCCAGAGCCTCATCCCACTCCTGGTCAAAGCACTGGTCATCTCCCGCCTTGACTACTGCAACTCTCTCCTGGCCGGACTCCCGGCCTCTGCGATTAAACCATTGCAGCGTATCCAGAACGCTGCAGCAGGCCTTATCTTCAATCTACCCAAATTCTCCCCCCTCCTCCTATCGGTATTAATAATTATATTTAATATGTTATCATGAGATAATCATGAATAAACGGGGCACCACCCTGGGATCAGGGAAAAGATAACTTAAAACTGTATTCAGTCTCAATATAAGGGTTTTATACTCACATGCCAATCATCGTGATCATTGGCATTGAAGCATAAAAACATTCTAACAATTAAAATGGCGTGAAGCACTAGCCTTCACAACCTGCTGTTATCCAGTGACATATACACAACAAGCACAAGAGACCGCTAGTTATGATATAATAAGATTCATTAACATCAGTAATAATGATCACAATCAATAACACTGCAATTAACAAAGCCTTATTACCTAACTACCTAACGCACAAAGCTAAGCTAAACAGAAGGAGAGACACACGTGGAGTGTGTGTGTGTGCGTGTGTGTCGAGAGAGAGAGAGAGAGAGGGAGAGATGGTTATGTACGGCCATCAGATGGAGCTATTCCCCACAGCGTTCAGGGGCGGAGCCACTGACGTCCGATGGGGTAGCGAGAGGGAGAGAGAGAGCACTATGGCCGGGCACGACCACCGGGTAGAGCTATTCCTCTCAGCGTTCAGGGGGCGGAGCCACTGACATCAGATGGAGTAGCGAGAGAGAGAGAGAGCGAGAGATGGCCGGATGCAGCCGCCAGATGTGGCTATGTCCTGAGCGTCTGCCGGGAACAGCTGGTGTAGGACGCGTGTTTGCGGCGTAGATGTGTGTGTGTGTTAGCGGGACACAAACAAATAGAGAGAGAATGCGTGAGCGATATTCTGAGGCTCAGAGGGCGTGCCGCTATCACACGGGCGCGCGTGAATGAACTGGCGTTTATTCCGCGAGACCGGTCTTTTAACTGATAGTAGAGGCTTTCTGAGCTCGCGACTATGCCGGAGGTTAGACGATAACACTGTTACAGAAATCAACCCAGTGGCTTGGGTCCACGATCAGCATTCAAATACAGCAGCACATGAACAAACGGACTCGGCGGTCCGCGATCAAAACTTAAAACACATTAACAAGAATTACAAGCATGTCCTACACTATCAAATCTATACTTCTGCCCAGACAAATAGCCTCTTACTTTGTCGATGTGAGATGCGTCGATGTGAGGGTTCGTGGGCAGTTTGTGGGCGCTCGTTTCCGCGCCGGATCCAATTTAGTTGAAGAAAACAGTTACATTTTTTCTTACATTTACATTTACATTTAGGTCATTTAGCAGACGCTTTTGTCCAAAGCGACTTACAATAAGTACATTTTGTCAAAAGAAGGAAACAAAGAAACCACGACGTATCATTGCCGATGCAGTAAGAGCTAAAAATAGAACAAGTGTTAGGTCCTCATCTGAGTAAAGTAGTACTTCAAGAGCAACAGTGCTAAGATGAGAGTGCTATAGGTAAGGGTTTTTTGTTGTTGTTTTTTTGGGGGGGGGGTGTCGAGGGAGGGTGCTAGTGGGTCATGCTATGTAGAGTCAAGGTGAAGTCTGAACAGGTGAGTCTTGAGCCTTTTTCGGAAGATGGCAAATGACTCTGCTGTCCTGACATTGGTCGGGAGTTCGTTCCACCACTGAGGCACCAGAACAGAGAAGTAGAACAGAGAAGAACAGAGTCTGGACTTTGCTGAGCGACATTTGTTTGATTTCAGCGATGGTGGTACCAGCCGGCCAGCTGAAGTAGAGGAGCGAAGTGCTCGCTTCGGGGCATGAGGTTTGACCAGTGTTTGAAGGTAGACGGGTGCCGTTCCATTGATGGCCCTGAAGGCCAGTGTCATCGTATTCAATTGGATGCGTGCTGCAACAGGGAGCCAGTGGAGGTCACGGAGGAGGGGTGTCACGTGGGAGAATTTGGGTAGATTGAAGATAAGGCGTGCTGCAGCGTTCTGGATACGCTGTAATGGTTTAATCGCAGAGGCCGGGAGTCCGGCCAGGAGAGAGTTGCAGTAGTCAAGGCGGGAGATGACCAGTGCTTGGACCAAGAGCTGCGTTGCATCCTTTGTGAGGAAGGTCCGAATCCTGCGGATATTGTAGAGGGCGAATCTGCAGGATCGGGCCACAGCAGTGATGTTGGGGGTGCAGGATAGTTGGTCATCGAGGATTACACCCAGGTTCCTCGCAGTTGAGGAAGGTAATACTGTGATGCCCTTGACAGTGACCGACAGGTCCATGCGAGGGCAGTCTTTCCCTTGGATGAAGAGGAGTTTGGTTTTATTCAGGTTAAGCTTGAGGTGATGTGCAGTTGTCCAGACAGAGATGTCAGCCAGACAGTCCGAGATGCGAGTTGCAATGTGAGCGTCAGAGGTCGGGGGAAAAGAGAGGAACAGCTGGGTGTCATCTGCAGGGGACGAGGAACAATCGCGGGGCTCGGCGATTTAGTCAGCTGATTTCAGACAAAGACGGGTCGAGTTATCCGTTCTGCTGGCAGCTGGGATGAAGAAAGTTTTTCTTCTTACCGCCAGGAACAGGAGAGTCACGGTGTCGTGGCGGTCTCCTCAGGATCCAAAATGATAAACAAAAGAAAAATAAAACAAGCAGAGGAAAAAGGGGGTAAAACAGTCTGTTGCTCGTCCAGCGAGTTTGGGGGAAAGACTGCGGCGTAGGACAAAGGAAAACGCTGCAGACGTTATGTTCACCTCCTGTGTAACGCGAGTTACGTGGAGAGAGGTTTTTCCTCTTGCGACGCCGGATTTTATAGCTTAGGCCGCTCCAGGGGACCCCCCGGGGTTCCCTGAAGATTGTCAGCCAATAGGGCACCCGTTGTGTGATGTCGCATTTCTCACCTGGGTGAGATGTGAAGCTAAAATGGCGGTGTCGTTTTTAATCCCCTTTTTCCCTTTGTTCTGGCCGCATGTGTAGGCTTTTGTAGGCCGCATTGTGTAGTCCTAACGGTTAGGTCCCCAACAGCTGAATAAAACTGGCTCACTAGCGCCACCTAGCGCTTTTTAGGCCACGCCCCTCACACCGTAATGCCAATTGATACGAAATGTCACACACATCTGCAGGTGAGAGTGTTCTACAAAATTGCCATTGGGACTACAAAAGCGCCTCTCGAAATTTTCCACCATCTTGAATTTAATATCTGATTCTCAGCAGATCTTCTGTGGATCATCATTAGACCAAGCTGTTACATCGCCATCATAGGCTTTATGAAATATTGTTGGGTTCAGAAGTCATTCGCCAATGAACATCAGTAGGACAGGGCTCTGGAAACCAAGACCCATAACTCAATAACCTTTAACCCAATAATCACGAAACTTGACCCATATACAAAACATATCCTGAAAGTTTTAATCAAATCAACCTCTCAGGGGCGCTACAGTAAACAGCCATTTTGGGCTATTTTAGGCAATTTTCTAAATTTTTTCCAATTCCCGGGGTTGTATTTTGACAAACTCCTCCTACACTGTTGATCTGATTGCTGCCAAACTTCAATGGTGAAAATGTATCAAAAGCTCACATAAGTCAAAGGGCGTGGCCAAGCTGGCACCATGAATGCTAAGGTATTGCATCCTTCACCACAAAACGCGAAACTGTTGTAACTTCAGTGTCCATTGTTCAATCTGGTCCAAACTTTGTCAAGAGTCCCACCCTGAGCACATCTAAACTGCAATGTTAACTCACAATCAAAGCGCCACCTACTGGCGACAGGAAATGTCATATTTTCACACTTTTATGCACTCCTCCTCATGTGTTGGCCTATTCCACCTCAAATTTGGTCAGAAAAGCCTCAAGACATTGCTAATGTGTACTATTGAAGATTAGGAGGATGCCTTGAATGCTGTTACTGCGGCATTGTTTTTTTCTTTATAGAAGAGGAAGTGATGCTTCCAGTGGGTTGCTACAGTCCCAATGTTGTGAAACTTTGTACACCAGTCAAGTATGATGACTTTAAATGTCTGATTTGGTTATCAACAGATGAAAATTCAAGCACGGGACGACCAGCGACAGGGCAGTGGCTGGGTAGGCGGCCGCAGCGCTGACAGGGGGTCATAGCACTCCTGACTTGCATGTGTGCGAGGACCCATGCATCACCGCTTGCAGTTTTAATTTTATATTTTCATTTTACAAGATGAACCAAAATACTTACAATGAGCAAGATCGAGGGTAGATAATGACAATAAATATGAAACAAACTTAGATCATAGCCTTTAAACTAAAAATAAATCTGGTTTGAATTTCAATCATACTATTATCAAGGTTGATGACAAGATCCTGTATTTAGTCAATGCTGATCTATTGAGGAAAGCAAAAAATGCATCATTATATGGATGTGAAAACAAAAGGAAATTGACTCTTTCACCCTTATTTCAAAGGATATTATTCCTGTCTTTTACCTGCCTATTCTTTTGAAGTAATAATCGAGGAATCAAAATGACTTAACCCTTTGTTATGTGGTTGGTGTGCATGACATGCTGACTGATAGATTATCAAATAATCATACTGTCTTTCATTCAGAGTCACTACAAGTGTTAATATGTGTACAATGCAGGGAGAGACTCATGATTGAGCTTCAGTCCCTCTTTTGATTCATACAGTTTCTCTAGTTCAACTAACCATGGGAGGCAACACATGGGCAGAAAGGAAAGATCTGAACAGGAATGACCAGGAATCAAACCCCATCTTCAGCTAGCCCAGGTGGAATCCAGATTCAATGCACTAATAATGCTGTCAATCAGGGATGGGCAATATATATAATATTTGTTACATCTGCCACACCCTCTACAGCTCAATCACTGTCACTCTAACTACCTGAGTGGCCCTCTCCCCTGCTTGATTCCAGAGCAGAGCTGTACCAGCTGCAACTCATCTACAATCAAGCTCCTTTAAAGAATCGGCCCTGCCACATCCATTCTGCCAGATCGTAGAATCTACTCACTGTTAGTGATCACTATACTTCCAGCCTATTATCTAAAAAGATTGTTTTTTTTTTGTATTTCCTGTTTTGTCCCTGTAGCTTAATTCTGCTCTCCCTGTCCTTGTAGTCCTTCCTGCTCTGACTCTGGTCCCTGCTACCTCTCTTCAAGCCTGCTGCCTGGCCTCACCCTGCTGCTCTCCCCTGGACACCTGCAGCTCCATTCCCCTTGGACTCACCCTGGGCTTCCCCCCCATTGGCCCTGGCTCCAACCTCAGTCTTTTGCCCTTAAGCTCCATTAATATTAAAACTGTTAAACCTGATCTCTGTCTTCTCTGTGTCTACATCTGGGTTCATTTGACTCTTAGCCCTGTAACAGTATGATATGGCCCTAACATGAACCCAGCAGACACCGAAACCCCTCCTCCGAACCCAGTCCAACAAGCTCTCGCTGGACAAGGTAAACTGCTTGTTCAACATGACCAGGGGCCTCATTTATAAAAACTATGAGTAGCATCTTTACTAAAAGTGTACATACACCCAAAAGCCAAAGTTGGTGCACGCCCAAAAAAATTCAGATTTATAAAACTGTGCGTACGCGGAACTCTAAACAATGTTCCCTACAAGTGAGCGTACCTGAATCCACCTCTTATCCCGCCCTGTACATGGCCATTTTTACCCTAACGGCCAATGCAAAGCACCTCATGCTTGCTGATCCATATATTAATGAGCCACCATTGCAATTGTTCTCAGTGCAGTTAATTATGGTGACAGGCCAGAAAAGAGCAAAAGAACTTCTCAGAAGACACACATCGAGACACTTGTTGGGGAGGTGGAGGCCCGGAAACCATTTTATTTAGTCGCCACAGCAGCAGGAGAATGCAGAAAACAAGCAGTGCGAGTGGCAACATATTGTTGGCGCAGTCAACGCCGTCAGTGGGACAGAGCAAACCAACATGAGCGGACAGTGGCAGGACTCAAGAAGAATCTCGGCCTAGCCTCTGGCTCCGGGCAGCGGTGCACCCGAGGGTGGGCCCACGTGCATGGCACACCCCACGTGCATGGCACACCAGGAAATGGTTGGGTGCTCATGAATGCCGCCCTGCGACTCCAGCGAAACACCATCAGCGCAATAATAAATGTTGCAGATGAGCTACGGCAAACAAGAGAAGTAATGCAAGAAATTGCCCAATTAATAAAATATTCCGTTAAAAAATGTATATGACATTGATTGTTGTCTTCCTTACAAACGCTTAATGGCTGTATTTATATTTGTGTTCATGATATATGCACAGTAATTAAGGAGAATATTTTGTTCATACTGTTCTGTAGTGATCAAATGGAAGGGTATTTGTTGTATCCTGTATTACATGCAGTCGGGCCATCTCCTCTGCGGCAACACAGAGCTGATTAAATATTTAGAAATTATTTTGATTTAAGATACGAGATGGATTTTAAATAGGGATGTCCCGATCCAGCTTTTTGCACTTCCGATCCGATACCAATATTGTAGCTTTTAGTATCGGCCGATACCGACACTGGCCGTTCCAAGCATGTATTAAAGATTAAAGATATTTACTTATTTTGTTGTCAGACTCATGTTGAAAAGGGTTTTACTCTTAAGAACAACTAGCCAACTTAATTAGGTTAGTTTGAATAATCCACAGTGGTTGGTAATGAGAAGCTGACCTGTTTATTCTTAACAGGGTTAAATAAACAAAAAATAGACTAAATAATAAATAGTCAATTAACCACACAAAGTGAATTGGCATCAGTGCTCTGCTCTTGAACCACAAGAGTGTAAACCAAGGCTTAAAAAGCCATCAGTGCAAATATTGTAAACTGTATAAAAAAAGCAAAACACACAGAAAACCTGAGTAGAAAATAAATACTCAATTAACCACACACAAACGTCGTCTTTTAGGGTAAAATAATCCCACACAGCTGACATTTTTATCGATAACTTTAAATTCTTAGTGGGACATGCACAGACAAGTTGTTTAGGGGATGCTGGACAGGTCGCCAGGTGTGCGCTAGGTGTGCTGGAAAACGCGGACCGGATTTTAGGGAAAAACTGAAAAAAAACTGGAATGGATTACCTACATGGGTGCGGACCGGAGTTTTGAAAAAAAACTGGATCGGGATCAGGATTTTCCCGTGCAGACTGATCCGATATCGATATGCATTTTTTTGCTAATATCGGCGGCCAATCCGATCCAAATATCGGATCAGGACATCCCTAATTTCAAAAGGTGTTTATTAAACAATTATCACTCAGTACAAGCACCAATAACACTTCTGGAGTTCATCTTCATGATAACACAGATCTAACGTATAATGTGGAAATTAAATGTGTGCAAGTCATCAAAACTATAATAGTTCTTCTCACATGTATCCACAATCTTTCAGTTCACCACAGCTCCATCTGCGTCGCTGATTCCCCTCGAGTCTCCAGAATGAGTATGCATGGCTCAGAGTTTGCTTACAGGTACGCACACTTTCCCATCAAGTTTGTTTTTTATCAAAACCTTTGCGTCGAAAGTGGCGTACGTTTCCAGCCCAGTTTTGTGCGTACGCATTTTTATAAATGAGGCAAAAACTGTTCCTGTTCTTTTACATCTCGCAGGTAAGAATCAGGAAAGAATCAGTTTTTGTCTTTTACTACTCTCACACACATTTAGTTCTTGGTCATCCTTGGCTAAGTTTCACAACTCGCAGATTGACTGGTCCAAGGGAAAGATAACTTCCTGGAGTTCTTTTTATCATGCTAACTGTCTTAATTCTGCTCTTGCCCCAGTTTTGTCTGTGCAAAAGACAAACCCAGCACCTCTGGATATCTCTGCAATCCCTCCTGTGTACCACTATCTTGCTTCTGTGTTCAGTAAAGACCATACCTTTTCATTACTACTGCACCGGCCATATGACTGGGCCATTGACCTCTATCCCTGTGATCCTCTTTCCAGCAGCCGGTTGTATAATCTTTCACCCTGAGCAGGAAGCTATGGATAAGTATATTCAAGACTCCCTGACTGCAGGTATGATGAGACCTCTTCTTCTGGCTGGGTTTTTCTTTGTGGATAAAAAAGATGGGACACTGTAAAAAAACAAATGTCCCTTTCGACTCATCAACTCTGCCTTTACCATGGTGCCACAGTGTTCACTAAACTTGACCTACGTAATGCCTACCACCTGGTTCACATCCGGGATGAATGGAAGATGCCATTCAAAACACCATTCGACCATTTGGCCTCACTAATGCTCCTGCTGTCTTCCAGAACCTGGTCAATGAAGTGTTGAGCGATGTGCTTGGACGCTTTGTTTTTGTATATCTGGATGATATTTAAATTTTCTTCAAGGAAATCTCCACCAGCAAGTGTGGCAAGTTCTCAATGGCTGTTTTAGGTGGAAAGTCTTTAAAATGATTATTTTCAGTCATCTCTTTCAACAGTTATACCACAAAATTAGACTTAATTGAAATGCAAAAATGTAATTCATAGTACAATTTAAAAAGAAATAACACATTTGTCTCTCTCCTTTAATTATTCAACATATTTTTGCTAAAATAAGGTCCCATACTGGTACAAAATAAGGGGAAGGACTTAACTTCTCTTATTAATAAAAAATAACACAATACTTGATAATATTATTTATTGCTGAGCCCAACTGTACGTATCAGGTGTACTCTGATGCTTGTTCAGGATTGGCATCTATTTACACCAAAACAGTCATGACTGGATAAGGCCTGTTTTGTAAAAATACAAAAAAAAAAAAAAAAAACTTGAAATTGTGTCATTGTGCAACAGTTTTCTTCATGGCAACATCAAAATTTTATAAATTATCATTTGCGCATGGTGCTCAAAAGAAACGTCATAAAGGGTTGCTTTTAGAAGCAAAAAAAGATTCTGCTGTATTGCCAGTGTCCTACTACAAAATCCCTTTTTGCTCACAGCGTCAGTTCATTATGCTGAGTTGCCTTTTGCCCCAAACTTTATAACTATTGCATTTTTGTGTCCTTTTTATTCAATGTGCACTTAATATGTGTGCTTTTAGTTTCTTTTATATAGGTCTGTAATTTTGTGATATAGCTGGGATTGGCTCCAGCCCCCCCGTGACCCTAAATACAGGATAAGCGGTAGAAAATGGATGGATGAATGGATGTTGTGATATATGTTGGTCTGTCATGGTGTGTGTTGTTAACAGTGATGCCACTAACGCGCTACTTAGTAACGCGTTACTGTAGTCGGACTACTTTTTTCAGTAACGAGTAGTCTAACACGCTACTATTGCCAAACCAGTAGTCAGATTAAAGTTACTTATCCAAATACACGGCGCGTTACCATTTTTGTCAGTAAAAAAAAAGATTTGCTTTCTTCGTGCGTCTCAGGGGGGTGACGTAGGTTAGCCGACACCTTCACGGACGGTCGCGTGTAGTCACTATACCGGCAGAAACGTAAATAATGGAGGGGGAAAGATACAGCAAGCAAAGATACAAGCATTATTTCGACTTCATCTCAGCAAAAGATGGCAACATAAAGGTTCGTTGTACACTCTGTGTTAACAACAAAGTGTTGTCTACTTTCAAGAATACAACATCAAACTTGAAAAAACATTTAGAGCCACAGCATGGCACAACCACATTAAAAGAGCAGGTCCCGTCCGGTGACGGTGAAAAGGCGCAGCGTGTGAATAAACAAGACGAGTTCTCGATTTCACGGAGCTCCTGCTAACTCAGCCTGTGCTGAAATGCGAGCGGAGTCTCTCTTGAATGTTTAGTGGAGAAATGTCTCGCTGCTTGCTGGCCCCGCCCCCTCCCTTCATCATCACGCCGCTCATACTTTAGGACTGTGCTCATCCCTTGTTTCATAAAACCAATCCTTGCTGCTCTAATGCTGGTTCAATATTCATAAAATGTTCATTCATGATGTTACTGCCATTACAATATGCAAACAATTATTTAAGTTAAGTGAAGTCAAGAAAGCCTGTCTTTATTTTTATATATATATAAAAACATGTATTTTCATTCAGGAAATAGTTTTCAAGTGCAACTTAAAATGTCAGTGGATACATTGTTGATGTTACTGTTAAAAAAAGCACATCAATAAAGTGAGTATTGGCAAAATCGGTAGTCGGCAGCTGTTGAATGTAACTAATAAAGTAACTTGTAATCTAACTTAGTTACTTTTAAAATCAAGTAGTCAGTAACTTAACTAAGTTACTTTTTAAAGGAGTAGTCAGTAGTCGGATTACTTTTTCAAAGTAACTGTGGCAACACTGGTTGTTAAGGGATCAATAAAGTGTCTGCCTGTCTGTCTGTCTATCTATCTATAACTGTTACCGCAACATAAATCCATTTCATCAGAGAAGGCAACATTTTGTCATTTCAAGTCCAGGCTGGAATGTAATGCATTCTCCTTGTTTATTGCAGTAGTGCCCATATGTGACTTATAATTACACTCAACACTATATTTACATGCACACTATATTCCACTATTATTCCCAATATAACAATATTCCTAATTTCATATTTATCATGTAAACATCATATTCTGTCTGTATTTTTGGATCATTTTTGGATAAAGATATGTTAATATTATTCAGGTTTTAGCAGCATTGGCACGTGTATAAAGCACATTCATTCATCTGTCTCAGTTGATGCTTTTATGTCACTTTGACACACCCCTTTTCTGTTTACGCTTTGCTTTGTGCAGTGGACACAAATCAACTAGCCAACAGCATCTACCAGGGCCCCAGACGAACCTTTTACATTGCTTACACTGGTGCGCCTTACTTTTTCATTTAGGTGCACTAGCGGATAATTTAGGTGCACCTGAAGAGCTCCTTGACATTGAAGTGTATCTTGCCCAAGGACAAGATACTAACTTGAGAGTGTGCAATGTGTGTTACTGAACCCCAAATTACCCCAGAATGCTGTGCCATCGGTGTGAGAATGTGCATGAAATGTGTTAGTTAGATCCTGACAGCACCTTGCATGTAAGCCTTTGCCATCAGTGTATGAATATGTGTGAAAATTGGTAAATGTTGGTATGTTAACAAATAAAAACTAACTTTTAGTTAGGTTGCAGCAACATCTAAGTTAAGGTAAGACAAAAAAACATTTTTTTCTCAACATTTGCGTTGGTGTGTTGGCGCTCTGACATGAAGCCAATCAGCATTGAGATTCTCCTTGTGACGTCACTTGTTAGTGAATCAGTAAATGGAGGCATGGTCAGTGGTCTCCCGGCGCTATGAGATAGTATCTTACGAGACCGAACCAAACCTTGAGAACAAACCAGAGACGGTCCATGGTACAAACAAAGGGGTCGCTGCTGTATTTATGCTGAGACAAGGTTATTTTCAGTGTTTAAGGAACAGCTATGGCGTTAGCCTAGTTCTGGGTGAGCCGAACGCCAAATCAAGCATTTTAAAGTTATTTGCATATCGTCTTAACGGACAGACTAAACAAACCATGTCTTCTGACTTTTTGCCAATCGTCGTTACATACTTGTTGCTGTCATCATGTTTTGCAATTAAATCACAATGATGTTCCTTGATTTTGGAGCATAGCGGCCACTGTAGTTAAGCAGGCCATACGCGGCTTGC
Organism: Chelidonichthys spinosus; assembly: GCA_029853015.1. Classification (NCBI taxonomy): domain Eukaryota; kingdom Metazoa; phylum Chordata; class Actinopteri; order Perciformes; family Triglidae; genus Chelidonichthys; species Chelidonichthys spinosus. The sequence goes on from CM056825.1 coordinate 29,726,114, forward strand.
TATTCAGAGTGAATACAGCTCAATGAAAATCACCGATCCCTCTACGGGTAAAGTTGTAAACTCAGACAGGACGTCGTTTAGTTTCCTGGTGTATCTGGGATTTCCACAACATGTTTAAAGCAGTAATAGTGGTAATTTCAGCCATGAATGAGGAAACATTGTTGGTGTCTACAGAGTTATGCCCCCACTCTCCGGTGGGTCCAGCCTAGGCGACACAAATGAGTTTAAAAAACACAACCTTTTAGTTAGGCTGAGGAAACAATACCTCTAAGTTTGGGTTAGACATCAAAACCACCGTAAGGTTTAGACAAAAAAACTAAAACAATGATAGGTTTAGTCATAACCACTGTTTGATTTAGACAACACAACATCTTAGAAATGATCGCGAGCAGAATATAACTGCTAGCCTGTTTCATATTAGAAGCGAATAACGGTCCCGCCGGTGAGGAGTACGTGTATGGAGGTCGTTTTCCAGATAAACTTTCAACGCAAAATCGGAATTAATCACAGAAGGAAGACCTACGCCAAACTTGCTAGACTTGGTGCAAAAAAACCAAAGTGTTTGAGTGGTATTTCAGCGCTAGCAACTACACTAGATATGGCCGATGAAAGGATCAAGAATGGAGAAATGGCGGAGAGTGGGCAGCCCATCACCATCAGAACAGTTTGAGTCCCCTGAAGGCTACTATGCCAGGCATTTGAGAGGGAGCTAGAGAAGTTCCACAGGGTCTATAAAGAAACCAATTCTTTGGTTGGCCCTCAGCACGGTCGTGGTACCCATGGTTTACGCATGGTACAAGGAGGTGTCAGGTTTAGGCAACAAATCCTCTAAATTTGGCTATAAATTAAGCTAGCAGGTTAATTTGCAACCTTAGCTGTTTCTAACGAACCATTCACTTGTCTCTTGTGTTTTAATCTACTGTCAGAAAAAAAAAACTTTCATCATGTTCCAGCCATTTTACCTGGTAACCACTGTAAGTAATGGGTTGTATTTCTGCCACCATTTTTTTCACCCGCTGACAGGGATGACATCCCCTTACATGTACACCTTCAAAACAGCAAATGTGCATCTTTCAAAAATACAAAATCACACACAGATATCATTTACACACACAAGGTCACAACAGAAGTAGAGAAATCCCCTTTCCATTTTCACAGTGAAAACATGAATAATTGAGTTAGTGGAAGCATTCCCAGGAGAGAAACAGAGAGAGAGAGAGAGAGAGATCAGCACTGGGAACATCCCAGGGAACACCACTCCCAAAATGCAATGTGCCTATTCAGCCACACTTCACTGAACATGACTATATGGAGCAAGAGAATGCAAAGATAAAGATGGCTACCATAACTATGATAGATATTAATGCAATGGATGGATGGATGGATGGATGGATGGATAGATAGATAGATAGATTATTTTTGCTGTATTAACCTTACAATCCCAGAATAGTACACCTCTATCCATCTCCTCCTCTTTTTACCTACCCTTTTTTCTATCGTGTTTATTTAATTTGTTTCCAACGTTTCTCCCTCCATAATCGTGCAATTAGCTTCCTACTTCATCTACCTTTCCCTCTATCCTCCATATCTACGTTTGCTTTGTGGCTGTATAAAGCATGCACAGGTTTTGCTCATTCAAAGTATCTGTGTGCCCTTTGGTCAATGTTAATGAGTATATATGTGTGTGTTCTTACCTGAGGCCTGGAGGAGGGGGGCTGTGTGTGCGTGCGTCGTGGCCGTGGTCGGGAGGCAGTGTAATGCCTGAGTGTCTGTCCCTGGGTGGGTAGAGGCTCCATGGGAGAATCGGGGGAGCCAGAGCCAGGGAGGGGGCCAGGGCTGGGGCCGTAGCCGGGGTAGGGAGCTTGTCGTCTGCGTAAACCTCTGCAGCCGGCTGCCTCTTCCTTTGCAGCTCGAGCGGAAACAGAGTAAAGGAGGGGTAGACTGGGAGGAGGAACAAACGATGCTCCTCTCGCTTGTGATATCGCTGCTGCAGCATCCACTGCCACCACCTCCCCCTCCCTTCGCCTTCTCCCCCTCTGTCCTGGGGGGGAGGGGGACGGGGAAGGGGACGGGCTTAGAAACTTGACTGACATGGTTGCTGTCGGCAACGGAGGGAAGCCACACCTTCCTCCTTCCTCTCCAGCAACTCCTCCCCTCTCTCTAGCTGCTCCCCCGTCCCTGGTCTCCCAGTGCTCCCTGTCTGCATCCAGGAGACCTGAGATAGAAGCATGATGAGAGGAGAGATAATGAAAGAGAGAAGGATGGAGGGAGGAAGGAGGGAAATGCTGATACAAATGCAATGTATGTATGTATGTAGGGCAGGCAGGCTGTAGAGGGGAGACATGTGGAGACCAGAAAATAGGGGAAAAGGAGAAGGAGGGGGTGTCAAGAGAAGAGAATTGAGGGGGAGTTACTGAGTAAGGATTGAGGGGTTAGAGAGAGATAAATAATCAGGGAAGCATACATGCAGAGAGGGAACAGATGGATGATACAGTCCAATTATAAATATATACATATAAATTATGCATATACATTTATAGATTGTTTTCTGCATATTGATTAATAGGTGAACAAAATCAATGGTTAAAAGAGAACTTTCCTCCAATCCTCCTTTGTTTGATTGGAGGAAAGAGTTTTCCTCCAATCAAACAAAAAAGAGCAGGCGAACGTCACAAGGTTGAGGAAAGTTGGAAGGAGAACTCAAAAGGATTTAGGAATAGTCGACCGCGGTGCTCAGAGAATCTGACCGGACTTTTACTAAGCTACGTCATTGTAATGCAGCTGATGATCCACACGTGATTGACGTCCATGGTGGAGAAACTACAATAATGGACTACAAAAAGTGCATCGTCCACTTCTCCCTATGTTGTTGGTTTTATAAACAGCTGGTTCACTGACCGGCTTCAGGTCCAGCAGCTCCTCCTTCCTGTTTGACCGTTTGCTGTATTTACATTTCATTTATGGTTTTAGTTTTGTTTCTGTCAAACATTTGTAACATGATTGAAATAAATAAAAATACCATTCAATTATTATCACTGTCCACACACATTTATCAACACAATTCCAATTACTATATGTCTGCATGAAAGTAATTGCTAAACATGCAAATAAGCATATTGTTTGTTTTCATGAACGGCTGAGGTGTGCGGCACTCGCAAAGAATTGTGGGTCGGCGTAATCTCCTTTCCTTTCGTAAAGGAAGGTTTGTTGCATCCTATGCTAAAGGAGATCTGAAAGGAAGCATTGGAGCTCCTTTCCTTTGCATTTAGAGAATTAAACGGCTCTTATCATGGCGGCCGCTTGTTTACTTCCGGGTCACTTCTTCAGTTAGGAACCTTCCTAAGAGAAATAAGCTATTCCACCGCAGCCACTGATTCACCGACCAGACCAGAAGAGAGGAGGACTCACTGCATGGATCACTCAGTGAAAGTTCCACCATAACAACAGACCATACTCACATAGCTGACAGTTTGAGTGAATCTGCTTCCTCGAAACTTAAACCACTGATATTTAAGGAGTGGATTAGACTTAATGAAAATACGTTTTACTTACATACGTGATTACTTACTACTGACATATAACATGAATATAATTGGAGTTAAAATAATTCATTCATTATTGTTACCCTTATTTTCCCCAAATGACAACGGCTTATTATAATAAAACACTGTAATGTAAAGACGCATTACAACAGTCTGTGTCAAAAGGTTGATCCTTGTAAGGAGTGAGGAAACATCACAGCAATGGGAGATATCTGCATATTTCAATCATGCCAAACACAAGAGTGAACAACAAACTTCTCATCTGTATTGAAACTGGGTGAAGCTATATTTTAGGGGGTGGGACTATATTGGCACAGAGTTGTGTTCAGGCGTAGTGTTTATAGCTTACTCTTAATCGATGGGGCAGGCCTCAGGCTCTTGTAGTGGAAACTATTTCTCCAAAATGCCGAAACTGTACTGGTGATGGAGAGAGCAAAAGCAAGAGGAATGAATGAGTGAATAACAAAGTGAATGAATGGATAGATGAGTGTGTATCTTACATCATCAGTTGGGAAGTCACTGTCAGCCAGTCGAAGATCTGGGATGTTGATATTCAGAGCAGTGCATGCATTTTTTTTAAAAATGCAATCCTAGACAGTAAATAAAGAAAAGCAGCACTGATATTGAGTGAAATATTGAACATATTTACACTGTGTATGTATTAATATGTAAGAATGTTTTCTGATAACCTGTACAGGTTGTTTGAGAAAAGAGAGATGGTTATAATTTAGTGTGTTGTTTAACAAAAATAATCATTGAAGTTGAGAAGTTAAGCTTGATTTTCTTTTTTACAAAAGAAACATCCTACTATGTATATTGTTACTAGAGGTGGGAGAAATAATCGCGATGCTTTGTTGAATGATTCTGGATCGATGCAAGAATAATAATCAATTTTTTTTTCAAAACAAACTTTGATTGAAATACTCAGGTTCAAGTAGAAGAGTATAAGAAGTATACTATTATATAATATTCATGATACATTACATGTATTATGTATGTTGTCATGGTCATTATTATTATTATGCTCTCTCTTTCATCCTTCCCATAACTGTTTGTATAAAATAGGTAAAAATTAATCATATATTTAATTCCAAAATAGAGATGCATCGTGATGCACTGAGAATCCAATTTGATAATAGAATGATAACCCTCTGAATCGTAATCAAATGGAGAGGGTATTTCTCATACATGCGCACCCCGGTCGTATGCGCACCAGTGTTGATAAATGCCACATGTTCTAAACTACAGTGCTCATGTACATTTGGGTTCATTTGCATTCAGAAAACGCCCCCAATCAACCATATACGGTAACAAAACAGAACCATGTGAAAATTCATTTTCCCCCTCACTGGCATAATGGCAAAGAGAGCAAAGAAAATAAATTTTCTGTAAGAGAAATAGAGGTCGCTTGATTCTGAAGTTGAATCTGACCACAAGCCATTGTTCGCTTGAGTGAGTGCAGGTGTATTATTAGTACATTTTAAAAAGGGCCTAAAAGCCTTTCCTTTAAAGCTCTAGTCTACGAGTTTTCACTTTAGCCAAACTTTAGCCAATAGTAGCCTTCAAGTCCGCATGGGGGATTGTGGCGAGCGATTGCCACCGGGATCGTACTGCAGTCGGGGTGAGAGAGAAATCCGACCGGCACCCGCTGCATTTACACTATAATGTTTCATCATTCATGCCCGTAATAAACACTATTACTGCTTTGCACATGTTGTGGAAGTCCCGGACACACTGGGAAACTAAATGGCTTCCTGCCTGAGTTCATAAGCGGAGGGAATGTTCCCATTCATTGTCTATGTAAGAAGCTGTGCATGCCGTCGCGGAGCGGCGAGTTTCAAGAGACGCGGCCGCCACCCGCAAGCTCTCGATAATCTTTCAAACTGAACGGTGTTGATCTAAAATAAAGACAGATTCAGCAACTGCATAGCTTATTTCTCGCCTAAAATGTTTTCAGAAACACATTTCGTCAGGGCTGCCAAAAATGACAAGAGTGAGACTTTAGTACCATGATGCGTTTGGCCGTGGCGGAAAAAAATTGGTCCTTTTTAACATCGATTTGGCCCGTTTTAACGACGATTTATGCCTTTAACACTCATGTGCTCACCTCCATGCCAGCTGCTCTCCCTGCACTGTGGCCTCCTAATACTACTTAATTAACCAGAAATTAGGTAATAAGGTTAGTAATTAACATAGGCTGCCTAAGGGTGCGATTGCCCCCCACAGGGGGTCCCCCCGCCACTTTGCACTCACACTGCTCAGCCCAAACGGGCCTTTGCCTGATTGCTGGTTGTACATACGTCATCACGTCCTAATACTACACACGCATGGCTTGATGTTGTTTTGAAGGAGCGCCGTCTCTGCATATATTTCTAGTAAACAATCGACCTGCATCAGCGTGATGCAGTGAGTACGAGCGGATCTGTGTGAGCAGGCAGCGCGAGCGCAGCCAATTTTGGACGGAGACACGCAGCCGAATCTTTATTATAAAAGTAGCGGTTCCGGTTCCGCTCACACCACGAGTGTGAAGAGTGCAGCAGCTTATCAAAATACAGTGTCAACTTTCCGAGTTTTCAAAGTAGAAAGCGACATCGTGGTGGTTCATCGAGGCGGACGGTCATCAGAACAACATCAAGCGCGTAAAGTACACGAAGATTGTAGCGGGAGCGCGCGGTGAGGATTGCTGTAGCCGTGCGTCTTGTGGAGCAAGTCTACACTGCTGTGCGGAGATGAGAGAGGGCAGCTCATATCGGCCACTATACGGACAGCATTTTTCAATGTTTTTTCCATTAAAAGGTCCAGTAAATATTCATTCGCGGGCTGAATAGACCCAGCTCCCAACCCAACTTTGAGAATAGATTAACGATATTATTTTTATCGCCCGATAAGAGTCTTCTAACACAATACATTAACGCCGATAACGGCCCACCACTACTAATTACTCTCAAGTATTTTTGTGTAGTTTTAAATGTCGGCGCGGTTGTGTGTGAAAGATGGTTAGAGACGCCAAGACCCGCCTTACGTTGCTTCTGATTGGTTTATATTGCGTGGTGCCTTCTGTGGTTGGTTAGATTTCGGCACAAAGGACTGATGGATTGGTTATCTCGGTCAGTCAATCAGAGTTACTCGAACTACGGCAAGCCGCGAGGACCAAAGTTTATTATCATGGAGAAAAAAATAGAGTATTGAATGGGGAAATATAAGCGTGAGAAATGTCAAGTGTGGTGTGAGAATGGGTCAATTGCGTGACTGTCACACTCAAAGCGTGAGGGTTGGCAGCCCTGTTTCGGTAAACTATGTTCGTAAAATAAGAGGGAGATGGGAGGCTGCAAGGGAGAATGATACGAGCTTGGATGAGCACAGAGGGGAGGTGTGTGTGTGTGTGTGGGGGGGGGGGGGGGGGTGCTTTTTTCAAACCTTTCAAATCGTAGACTAGAGCTTTAAGCCTGCATTTGTTGTGTTTTTATTTTGTTTTTATTTTTGATTTTACTCCTGTAGCACCTTGAGATCGTTTTTAACAATGAAAAGTGCATTACAAATAAAATGTATTATTATTATTATCATTACATTGATGGAATGAATCTCCTTTCTGTTGGCATATTTACGTTTGTTGTGTGACAGTGTTTTTATTGCTATGTGGGTGCAGTTTATCGCTCTTATTATATTTTGAAATCCATCCATGATCTCGGCATGTTGTGGATTTGTGTAAGGCGTCCCGCAATACCGTTTGATACCGCCCACGAGGCAATACATAAATCACATTTATTTAGGATTGTTATTTTTATTATTTGTCTTTTATATGTTTTGACACCAATTAGGCTCCATGTCTGTTCCTAACTACACAAAAATACTAATTGAGTAATTATTACTTAAAGAAAATACAGAACGTATGTGGATGTTGAGATTGTTTAATGCATGCTGTGACATTAGCAATGCTTTCTAATTGCAGTTCCCCTATTCTAACACTGTATGCTGTGCGTAAGCATGGTCAGAATCCTGCTTATATTAACACACATTTCTAAGTTCAAGTACAAGTTGATAAATTATTTGAGTAGGAATGATTGTATGCACCCATTATGCGGCGTTGATAAATGAGGGCTTAGGCCTTCATCCACTGTCGAACCGGGGCTCAAGCTCGAACCTCCCTCCTCCAATCAGCTGAAACCTACCCTAGGGCCCTATGAAATCAGTTTGAATGTTTTCCAGATTCTGTTTTATTTTTTCCCAAGCTCCATGTGTTTTTCGTTTCAATTGTTTTATTGTGCACACAAGTCACAATAAGTCACAATAAATACATTCCATTAGTATTCAAATATGTTACTCTTTTAATAGGGGACAATTCACAATAAATGCATTTCATAAGCATTATATACATTCATGGGCACTTTTTTAAAATCATTACTTCGGACCCCCAACTTTTATCGTGTCAATCGTCAGCACATCCACTCTGCACTATTTTCAGTTTCCACTTTGGTGAACCAGTTTATTTTTCTTTTTACATTTTTTTATGTGAGATTTTGCTTGTAGCTGGTCATCACTTCAATTATTGCGGGTTGAGTCATTCGTTTGTTGACAAAACAGTCAATGTACAGCACTGTCTTTTGACACAGTAAAAGTGGAGTGTCCAAAGTGATGACTTTATAAAGTCTGGGTCTGACACCATTCATGTATATAATACTGTTAAAATGCATTTATTCGTATTAAAAGCATTGCATATTTTAATAATATTGTAATGCATTTACTGCGACTCCCCCATTTAATCATTTGCATGGTTTCCCTTATTTTTATTCAATTAATGCCTTCAATAAGTCATGTTCTACTTGTGTTCAATTTGTTTTAAGTCTTGAATATATAGAGGGAACAAGAATGTTAACGCAAAAATACCTTGACTGTCGCTGACGCTAAGCAAAGCTGACTGTGGCAATATGCTATCGTAAGACGGTACCACCAGGCCTGAAAAAAACTATTGGGGAAACGTATGAACACAATATGCAGATATTTACCATGGTATCCTGTGCCATTGTCAGATCCTGAAGTACCTGTTCTATGATGCTTTCAGCCAAAGAGACACTCAGTGTTTGTCTCAGTTCACTGGATGGATGAGAACAAATGCATACATCTGATTGGAGCAAAATGAAGACCATTGTTGAAATGAACCAACCAAATGTTTACAGCAATAAAAACAGTATACAAATATTTATGTAAAGGGAAAAGGTGAAGAGTTGGCAGGTGGCTCTTGCCACATTACATTCACTTCATACATTGATGGCAGAGGAGCCACCTGCACATCAGGACATTATCTAATTCATTCAGACACATTCACACGCCGATGGTGCAGCATCGGGGGCAATTTGGGGTTCAGTATCTTGTCCAAGGACACTTTGCCATGTAGACTGGAAGAGCCAGAATTCGAACTGCCGATCTTCTGATTGGAGGACAACTCGCTCTACCTGCGGGTGGACTGGCGGTAACTCGTTGACCAAGTCGCTGCAAGTTTGCTGTAAGTTTGCTGCTTCCTTTGGTGCTTGTGTGTGGTGCCGGTGTGTAGGGAAGCAGGAAAACACGGAGTGTATTTCTATTGCAGTAGGTATTCTCTTAAGGCGGGTCCACACCGGACCGACTGCCCGACTCGCGTCGGTAAATGAAGTCGGGCTACTTAACATGGCCGACTCGAACAACGACATGGGCGGTTCACACCTACAGAATTACAGCCGACGGCATACGTTCCGCGCTTGCACGAGATTTAATGTCTCCAAAACAACAGGCGGCGCTAATCTGTGGGCCAAAAAACACGAAAACCGGAAGTAGGCGGTCCTCTCTAGACCACCTTCTTCGATTCTACTGGTTATCTGGTATGTTTACCATCGTCACTTCCGGGCTTCACTGATTCGCTAGTCAAGCTGCTAGCCTCCACCAATCAGAATAGTAAAAGAGTGACCGACTCGAATGGCGGATTACACATTTGAATCGACTGAAATGAACGCCGAAGTGGGCCGATTCGAGCGACCACACCAAGCAGACTCATGTCACGGACGCCGACTCTCTCAAAGACGCCGATTTTCGGTCCGGTGTGGACTCGCCTTTACTGATAAAATGGAACATATTTGATTGTGAAGCAATGAAAAGAGTACTGGAAAAATTAGACACATCATGCACTAATATTTTTAATGGCAAATGAGCGGGGAGTCTAAACGACTCTTTTAAAAGGTGTGTGGGGGGTCCCAATACGCCCATGTATGGTAGTTAACTGCAAGAGACAAATATTTTTGAGATCCCATTTGAATTGTACCATGAATTACAAATATGGTGTTTGTGAATTTAAAATGTAATTTTTCACGTCCACAAAATGTCAGTTTGTCATACGTTTCTTATCATTTCGTTTAGTGTGAAACTGCTCTGTTAATACATCTCTCGACAATGTACGTCACCAACACAGCCATTAGCTTGGCTTTGGAGCTAGCTAGCTTCTAGCTAGCTATGTGCCATCATAAATGTAACATTGTCTTATCCGATTTGTTTTATTCAGCAAATCTTTATCATCAGGGAAGAGAAAGAATGTGCAAGACCTGGGGCCCGATCTTGCACCCAGCACATTGCACTTTCAAAACCAATCAACAACCCAAGTTTCATCATAATTTACCATCTGACGCACAGCCGAGCTTTCCAACAGATACGCACGTTGGTAAGATATGAAACTAACTTGCGCTTCCCCGGGTGTGTCAGTGGAAAAATGAGGCGTGCTCAGGCGCAAAGTACTAATTTGGTGTTTCAGAACACAATTCCACCACTGAGCAGGTAAAACCGGGTTTAAACTCAGTTGAGCTTTATTTAGATGCTATTTTAAGGGTACATGCTTGGCCATATGGAACAGCAGGCTTGGGCCGGTTTAAAAATGTTCAAACCAGTTTGAGATTATGCTAAACACTGGACTGGACCGGTATACCGACCACTACCACTATTGTCGCTCGCACTTGCCACAGCAGCCCTCCCAAGTGAAACAAGGGCAGGTAAAAAATAAGCCGCGATTGCACTTTGCTTTATAAAGAACTATGCTTTGCACCGTAACTTCACAACGGTGTCTCTTTTTACAAAACATCACAGCTTTGCTGAACGAGAGATGCCGTTATTAATGAGCATCAGAAATCCAATTAGCTCGAGGCTTCAAAACACGCTTGTTGTGCATATTTACATGACTCTTCAACCACAAGCAAAGTCGCTGTGCATCATGATGATACAATGACAGCCTTGTGAGAGCAACTACCAGGTTTCTATCTTCTTCGGATTAACGTTCTCAGCTCATTAAATGCTCCTCCCCCTAGTAATACGTCTTCAAATGTCGAAGGTACGACATGCACATCCCCCCCTCCCCTCTCTACTGAAATGTGATCTCTGTCATGCCGGCCTCGGCTTGCTTGCAGCATGGCGCTCCCACTTTGCGCACCAGCCGCCTCAGACACTTGCGGCGGCTCCATTAGTCCTTTTATAAATAAACACATTGGGCCCTAGTTTCGTAGACCAGCGCAGGGTGGCGGAGCCGGCGCAATGCAAGTTTCGACCCGCGCAGCCTTGCGCACCGTCAGTTTGGCAGTTTGGTGGATCGCCTGCGCCAAGATGGGTGTGGCGGCGCAACAGGGGGAGGGGTCACAGATTCAGCTTGGCGTAGCGGAAGTTTCGTGGCAAAAAGCCTCACCGAGACTGCGCTGAAAGCTCGCCAGCTCCAACCTGGTCTACTCTCAGCGCAAGGCGTAAATAAAGTCCATTCATTCAATGCGAATCACAGCTGGCGGATCGGAAGTTTGGCTGACGGCGCGCAGTGCGTACACGTCACCGAGACCTCACAGGCAGGTTTCCACAGTTCCAGGCACATTTAAATGCAATAAATAATCACAACAAACACTATTTAATGCAACTAATTGAATCAACACGTGAATTTATATCTATATAGATTGTCCCGTCACATCTGACGTCAGATCAAAGGCGGATGGCACGGGTAACGGAATCTCAGCCTCTCGGACCAAAACATCTCCCTCTCTCTCTCCTGTTTTTTATAATATCGGCATTGTTATTATTATGATATGCTCGCACAGCGCGTGGTGGGAGCGGCGGCGCTGCTTCTGTCATCGGGTTGTCAAGTGACGGATCTTGCACTGAACCTCCCCTAACACATTAAAGGTGAGGAGAGGAGCTCATTTGATTGGTGAAGATCTGAATCGGCTGTATTAATCCCAGTCCACGCCTCGTCTCCTCCTCGTCTCCCACACACGCCTTCTCCTCCTCCCTCTTTCCCACTTGCACCGGTGGGCGAGACGGGAGGTGTGCCTGCGCGAGCCTGCGCGGTGCAAGAAACTTGCAAAGTCCAGGCGGACACACCCCGTCGAAAGCTGACTGCGCCTGGTCTACGAAACTAGGGCCCATTATGTTAATCACTCGTCATTATGGCTGCTTATTACTAATGTAATAGAAGTTGGATTTAGTGCCATGACGCCGGCACAGGTTGCTGATGTTATTCATTTTCCAGAACGTGTCATAAGGACAAATGCCGGTTCAACTGGTTTGCATAAATCAAACTGGTTTGGCCCCGTACACCAAACCTGACCGGGGAAACCGGAAATCGGCCCGACTAGTGAGGAACGTTACATCCTAGTACCAAACACAGGCATTATAGCTTCAGAGAGATGTCACTTTCCACCGTTTGGGTGGAAAGTCCTTAGAATGATACATTTTCACAGTCCGTTATATGACAAAATGTGACCTTCTTGGTGTGCAATGATTATCTTTTAAATTGACAAACATCATATGGGTAATTAATTATTTGTATATTGTTGACTGCTGTTTATATTATTTTCAATTTTCAATAAGGTCCAATGGAGGTCCACCGGAAGGGGGAGGGACTTAGTCTCTCTATGTCAGTATTGAGAGCAGGGGTGCAGTCGAATAGTCAAAAAATAAGGTCCTAACTCCTATTCCTTGACCTCTGGGGAAAACATCACAGGGTTAAGGAAAGGCGATAGGAGAACTCAAAAGGATTTTGAGTTCGACAACGTCGGGCTGCGAAGCCATATTGTAATTGAATGTAATTGTATTTGAATGTTTTTTATTAGGGCCTGAGCACCGACAACGTCGGGCTGTGAAGCCCTATTGTTATTTGAATGCTTCTTATTATTATTCTTACGCGAAAGTAACTTGTGTTTTGGAGGTCGCAATAAATAAAAAAAACAACCAAAATTGGTGTGTGCGCAGAAATTACACAAAATTTCGATATGGTAGCGGTTTGACATTCGGCCACGTAAAAGTTGCTCACTAGCACCACCTAGCACCAGGGTTTTGAAGCCCTGCCGCACCATAACTCCGAATGACATGAAATTTTGCACACATGTGCGGACAAGTGCCCTCTACAAAAAATCCTCTTGGAATACCAAAGTCCGCCTCCCAAAATTTTCCGCCATCTTGGACTTTATGAAATTAGCTTTATGATTAGCCCGAGCTGGGGTCATGGTCCAAAAAAGGTTTTGAAAATATGGTTTTATTCAGAAGACATTGGTTAATGAACATAAGAGGGTTGTACCACCAAAACGCAAAGCTTAACTCCATAACCTTTGGGCCAATCATCACGAAACTTAAAACCTATGTTGACATAACATCAAAGAACATACATATTAATTTTCATCAAAATGAAGGAATGTGGGGCGCTTCCAAGAAATTCCAAAAATTGCCATTTGTGGCCGTTTTTGGCCATTCACAGGGGTTGTACTTGATCTATAATCGACTATACCGTTGATCTGATTGACACCAAAAGTGGATATATGGTTGGAAAGGCCTTAAGTTACCCAAAGATGTCCAGAATATTAAGGGGCATGGCGATGCCATGACTGCACTACTATTTTGAACCTTTGCCAAAGAAAAAAATTCATACTTGATAAGAGGCCCGTCCTGAACGCGTCTGCACTGCAATATTGATTCGCAGTCAGAGCGCCACCTAATGGCAACATGAAATGTGACTGATTTTATGCCCTTTTTCTGAGTAACAACCCCCACTTTAGGTTAGGGGTACATGCATGACATTTTTCGTAGATAGATCATGTGGAGATGTACAAAAAAGCCTCTTGAATCCACTGCCTAAATTCAACAGGAAGTGGGCAAAAAAATGTTTTTTAACCACCTGTGTATCAGCTCTGTGACTGTAAATAGTGGGGGAGGGGAAAGAGAAACATTAAGGAGACTCAGAGAGATGTCAGGAAGGCATTGAGGAGATGTGACCTGTTGGGGGGTTTAGCTCAGGAGGTAGAGCGGGTTGTCTGGCAACCGCAAGGTAGCCGGTTCGATCCCTGGTTCCTCCTAGCTGAGTGCCTGGTGTCCCTGAGCAAGACGCCTCACCCTAATTGCTCCCGACGAGCTGGCTGTCGCCTTGCGTGGTTGACTCCGCTGTCGGTGTGTGAATGTGTGTATGAATGGGTGAATGTCAGTCATTGCTGTAAAGTGCTTTGGACAAAAGCGCTATATAAATGAGGCCATTTACCGTTTTATGTGACCTCTGTCACTGTGACTGTCATGAAACTTTCCACACCTGCTAATGATTTTATTCATTGTATGATCTGCTCCACACTTAGCACACACCTCAGACAGCTGTGAATTGAACCTTCGCCATAAACATCAAAACTATTATAACTTCAGTGTTTCTTCTCTGATCTGCTCCAAAGTTTCCATACTTGTCAGAGTGCCACCTACTGGTGACAGGAAAGTCACTGATTTTGTGACTTTTTCCAAGTAAAAGCCACACCTGATTATTTTTTTTACCAGATCCTCTCATTTCAGCCTGCAGAGAGGACACAGGGGGAGGAGGAGGGGTCACACTAGGGGAAGGAGGAGAGATGTCAAGAAGGCATGGACTGTGTGTGAGTTCTGTGACTGAAATGTACTTTCACTTTGGATCACACCAGATCAACAGTCATGAAAGTTTCCACACATGCTAATGATTATATTCATTGTCTCATCTGCTCCTCACATCGCACGCACCTCAGACAGCAGTCAGGGAGGTAGATGGCTTTAAAAGTCGATCGCTTGTGTCTGAACTTGTGCCACAAGAGGCGGCCCAGCAGGGGTAGGCGGCCCCGACACTGCCATGTGACCGCAGGCACTCCACGACCGCACATGAGTGAGGGCCCGTCACGACACGGCTTACAGTTTTAATTAAATTATTATCACTGTCCACACACATTTATCAACACAATTCCAATTACTATATGTCTGCAGGAAAGTACCGTAAATTCCGGACTATAAGCCGCGCCTTTTTCCCATTTGTCGACCCTGCGGCTTATATAACGGTGCGGCTAATCTATGGATTTTTACAGCTAACGGCCACTAGGGGACCTCCTAAATCTATGGATTTTACAGGTTACAGTCCACCAACTTTAACTCTATGGGCTCTATGACCCGTCCGCGCCCCCCACCTTTAAGCGGCGGGCTCCAGCAGGAAAAGCTGGAGGCCGGAAAAGAGTGAGACAGGTAGCGCGCAAAAGTAAAAGTGGAACCGAGAGTGGTACGAGAGACAGAACGAGAGCAAGACAGACAGACATTACGAGAGCGAGACATTTTGTGCAAAGGAAGTTTTCATGCACAAACCCTCATTATGGAAAACAAACGTAGAAATGCATATGATGCAGCTTTTAAGTTAAAGGCAGTCAATCTGGATGTAAAAGAAGGAAATAGAGCTGCTGCACGTAGCCTTAGCATCAATGAGTCAATGGTGAGACGTTGGAGACACCAGCGGGAATAACTGTCTCAATGCAAAAAGTCAAAAAAAGCTGTCAGAGGTAATAAAAGCAGATGGCCCGAACTTGAAGACTTTCTTGAAGATTGGGCGAACACACAGAGAGCAGACGGCCGAGGTGTTTCCACCGTGCAGATCCGACTGAAAGCTAAAACAGTCGCCACCGAAATGAAAATTGAAAATTTTAGAGGTGGACCATCCTGGTGTTTCAGATTTATGAGACGAAAGGGACTGTCCATCAGGGCGCGGACGACTGTGTGTCAGCAACTCCCTCCCGACTACCAGGAAAAAATAACAAACTTCGGCGAATTCACACAAAGAATGATAGAGGAATATTCCATTGGACCGGACCAGATCATAAATATGGACGAAGTGCCTTTGACGTTTGACCTGCCTCTCACTAGGACTGTTAACAAAAAGGTGAATCGTCCATCACGTTGAGAACCACTGGCCACGAGAGAACGAATTGGCTGCACAGCATCTGGATTAAAGCTTCTGCCAATGGTGATTTTTAAGCGGATTACAATGCCAAAAGAAAAGATCCCGAACGGCATCTCCTTTAAAGTCAACAAGAAAGGGTGGATGATGGAAAGCGTAATGAATGAGTGGCTGAATGAGCGCTACGTCAAGCGCCCTGGAGGATTCTTTCGCCGAAAAAAAGCTTTGCTCGTTTTGGACAGCATAAGGGCCCATATAACGGATTATGTGAAAGCAGCCATCAAGAGCACAAACTCGATTCCAGCTGTGATTCCTGGGGGCACAACGAAGCATCTGCAGCCACTCAACATCAGTGTCAATTGTGCGTTCAAAGTGGCACTATGCGTTCAGTGGGAGGCGTGGATGACTAGACATCCACGATCATTAACGGGTTCCGAAAGGCTGGACTGCTGCGTGATGAAGAGGAAGACGCCGCCACAGCTGAGGCCCTTCAGAGCCTGTTCGTTTCCGACACTGAAGATGAGGACTTTGGTGGTTTTAGTACGCAGGAAGAAGACGCAGATGAGGATTAATGACTTGACTTTTCTGGTTACAGCCGTGTACTGCACCTTAGCCTAAAAGATGAAGAGGAGGATTAATGACTTTTCTGGTAGGCTGATTACCGTATATTTTAAGCAGCCGTGTTGCTGCAACGTTAGGCTTATGCGCTTACTGTCGTGTTACAGACACTTTATTTTGCACTTTTAAAAAAACACATTTAATTTAGCCAAAAAACAAAGCTGTAAGCTCATTTAAAAGTTAAGTGGTTAAATGATTGTGACGCTATTAACTAATTTTGCTGGGGAACCCCTAGCACTCCCTCAAGGACCACTGATTGAAAACCACTGCTGTAGATCACTGCCGGTATGTGCGCTGGGAGCGCACCGTTTAAGTTTGAAAGTTGAAAAGTTTGTGTGTCTGAAACGCTATGTGATACAGTACAGTTTACACAGCACAGTATATGTTCTGTAGCTACTATTGCACTAAATAGTATTATCAGCTGGACCCAAGGTCGCCTACATCAAAACATGGCACCTTCTGCATTCCTGTTGTGACTACTAAGAGAGTAAACATTGGGAAACTTGAACACACAGCTAACCTAAACAATCTCATTCCTGTTCTCTCAAAATCAAAGTCAACCTCAAAGCCTGTCAATAACACCATCAGGATGGGTCTGCTAAATGTAAGGTCTCTTAATAACAAATCATTTTTAGTCAATGATTTTATTACTACTTCTAAACTTGATTTTATGTTTTTAACTGAAACATGGCTAGAACAAAATAATAGTGCAAGCATTCTGATCGAGACAGCACCCCCCAACTATAATTTTATAGATGTTTGTAGATCTGGGAAAAGAGGGGGAGGGGTTGCTGCTATATTTAAAAATACATTTCAGGGGAAACAGATGTCCCTTGGTGTTTTTCCATCATTCGAATATCTTTGTGCTGTGTTGAAATGCTCTCCCAGAGTTCTCCTGTTAATTATTTACAGGCCACCTAAATATTCGTCAAATTTTTTCGATGATTTTACTGAATTATTGTCTAGCATCTCCACTGATTTTGACTGCCTAGTTATAACTGGTGACTTTAATTTTCATATTGATGATTTGAATGACAAGGGTGCAAAAGAACTTTTTAATATTCTAGACACATTTGACCTTTCTCAACATGTGAAAGAGGCTACTCATTGTAAGGGACACACCCTGGACCTGATTATCACAAAAGGTCTCAATGTTTCTGATGTTTTTGTGACTGATCCTTCATTGTCTGATCACTTCTGTGTTTTCTTTAATATTTCTTTCATTCCTGACACACAAACAGAATCAAATAAGGTCAAAAAACGATACATCAATGAACATGCCAATGTACTCTTTAAAAATGCCATCTCCTCGTTACCACCTCTAAACCCATGTCATGCTGATGATCTTGTAAACATCTTTAATTCCAAAATTCTGAATGTCATAGATGTCATTGCACCTGCTACGGTTAAAACAATTTCT